>CM027862.1:5351015-5951015 GCA_016097605.1 Eucalyptus guilfoylei | reverse complement strand
TAGAGCCTGAAGCTGAGGAACTTGTCAATCTACAAGTTGGGTGTGTGATTGTACTACGTTGGCATCATGCATGCGTGGGGCCAAACACGTATCAATCGCGGATCCAGCAATGATATATGGCATCGGTTTTAGTATACTAATTTCGTTTTCTAGCGCAAGCGTTACATCAAGATCATTATCAAGAGAATGGCTGGATCTGAAGACTTAGAAAAATCCACGTTCCCGGAAAGTGAGTTCTTTTGTTCCCTTCTTCTTTCTTTCTCCAGAAAAAATGACATGTAGGAGAGTGAGTTCATCGCACCGCTACGAACGCAATCATAAGTTCTTTCTTGATCAAATGTTTTACGAGCTCATTCATTTAGATTCGACTTGTTTTGTTTTGCGACAAATCATATGATTTGGAAATAATTTTCTTTAAAAAAAATCATAATTTAGAAAATATTTCTGTAGAATAAAATCGTTTCTGTCGCTCGGAAAAATTAATCAATGAAATATGTTTACATGAAGACACGGTTTCGTCCACTGGGTGGGCGCCCCGATCCCCGAGATTCCTCCGACTCAGATAAATTGGGACGCAACGTTAGCAATGGCATGTAAAAGCAAGCACCATTTTCTTAGGCCTCAGCGTTTGTAATCAGCCCGTCGCTTATTAAGCCCAAATTACAAGGCTGTTTCGTAATTTCTGGCCCATTTCACAGAACAGCTTACTCAGTACAAAGGTCAATCGGCCGACCTTTCACTGTCCTCCTCTCTCTCTCTCTCTCTCTCTCTCTCTCTCTCTCTCTATATATATATATATATTTAAATATATATATACACAGCAAGACAAGCGCGCCCACTGGGGCCGAAATGAGCAACACAGGTGGCGGCTACTGGGGTGCTCCGCCGGCAATGACTGCAGTGGTAATTGCAGTGGCCGTGAAAGGTGACGACTTAGGCAGTTTCGATGGAGGAAGAGGAAACAGCCGCGCGCCGTCCATTGGGCCGTCCAGAGTCTCGTGCCTAAATCCAATCGGTTCATCATGGTCCACGTGATGCCCGGAGTCACTTCAATCCAAATTCCAGAAAACGTTTTAAGAGCGCATATCCCGTTCATATGGGCCTTCTTATGTTGTTTGGACAGCAATTCTTATAGCCGTAGACTCTTGTGATGTTGATTGACCAAGTCAACGCGCGATCAGTTCGACTCCATGCTGTGTTCCTTGGAGGTGGAGCTCGTACACCCCTGGCGGAACTGGACGAGAATGTGGTGGCGATGAACGGGGAGGAAACGGAAAGTGAAGTTTTGAGCAGGTGTTTGCTCCGTTTAAGACTTGCATACAGAGCATCGCCAGAACAAACTCCTCATCGGCGTACCAACAAAATCCCAGCATTGGAACGATTAATGACAGACGAATAAATTGCGCAATGACAGTATAAACGGTATGAATCTTGTTAGGATCAAACTCAGCATACAGACAATGAAACTACGAACTCACTCTTGCAGACTTGTGGCAAATCAAATTCACACCCTATGAAATAAGCTTCAAAAAACCTGACGAATTCTGGGGATCATTCGGAAAAAAAAAAGAAAGAAAGAAAAGAATTCTCGTGATCGAGAGCGCCATAAATCCAGCAGTATGATCTCTCTCTCCCCTCGCTCCCCCCCCCCCAGCCCATGTGTTCTTGTGCTATGCCTCTAGAAGCTTTTCCTTAATAATCCACATGCTAATCGTCAAATTATTTCGAGCAGTCATCTAAGACCAGACAAGAGAGAATTGAAGCTTAGTTATTGCAGAACAATGAAAAACCAAGTGAAGCAATCAGTAAAAGCAAGCAAATTCACATCATTCCAGATAGGAGGATTTCAATCATCCACCTTAAAAAACTGAGATGACAATGCTCGAAGGATTCTTGAAGAGTCGCTTGTTCTTTCAACGTCCTGTAATTTCCACTGCATCAACGTCGTGTATAACCTAACCCGTATACCTGGCATTACAAGAATCAAACGGGAGATAAAAGTTTAACTCACCATATAAACAAAACAAGCCAGTTATAGATGACCTGCAAGCAAGCGCAACAACCTTCAGATACAAAACTTTCAAAAGAGAAAATTACTCTAAAGGTCTGGTTCTCAATATCATGTTGAGGATGAAGAGTCGTATTGGATAGACAAATGGCAGAGAGTTGACACCTAGAGCTGTTATGCCAGAGGGAGTCCTTCCAGATTTTCGCATCCTAAAGTTCCCAACTCCCAACTCTTGGAGTTCCCCCAACATTCCGAGGGGACCAGTGAAATCTCTTATGTGAGTTCTAATAATGTCCAATATCCTCAAATTCTGCAAATGCCCAATGCTTTCAGGGAATTCTGCAATTGCTGTCCTTGCTAAATGCAGTTCAATAATTGATGCCATCTTCCGAATGAGTCTAGGATTTCTCTCAATGAGGGTCGTCTCGATAAGAACAAGATTTTGTAGAGACATGAGAGAGCCCGTGGAGTTCTCAAGTTGAGCAAATTTAAAAAAATCCCTCAGGTCAAGGAGAGACAAAGATTCTAGATGGCCTATGGAGTCTCATAGTTGAACAAGTTTGTAGCAATTCTTTAGGTCAAGAGTCTCGAGCTCCTTTAAAGAACCAATGAAGTTATGTAGTTCTTCAATTCCCGTCAAAAATATGTCCCACTAAGCTAGTGACATAAGAGAGCTCAAGGATTCTAGAAATAGAGCAAGTGGTCTACACCACGAGCCACGTAGAGTCTTGAGCTCCTTCAAAAGAAATGGATTCATGTATTCTTGAGTTCCTATCCAAAGTAGGTCCAGTTGAGTTAACGACACAAGGGAGACTGTGGAATCTAGAAGTCGAGCAAGTCGTCTACACCACAAGTCATGGAGAGTCTCGAGCTCCTTTAAAGAACCAGTGAATTCAATAACTCTTCTATCCATATGTGAGATAGGTCCAGCTAAGTTAACAACACAAGTAAGCCCATGGAATTAGATAATTCTTCAGTCCCTCAATAACATAAGCTGAGCTAAGTTAACAACTCGCATCCTTGAATATCAAACTTTTGCAAGATGAGAATTTCTCTAGGCTGTGAATGTCATGCGGCTTCTCACAATGGCTGATGTTCCACTACATTAGGGTTTTCAAGCACGATATCTATTATGAATATAAACAAACGAATCGGATAAAATTAGTCAACAGGAAGGAAAGGAAATCGAACACTAGATTAACATGGTTTGGTCCGAATATTGGAACCTTCGTCCACGAAGAGAACATCCGGAATTCCACTATAAAAACAAGCAATACAATGGAAATTACAATCACTCAAGCACTTAAACACTCTCTCGGTGTTTTCTAACTTCTAATCACATCCAATAACTCACACAATATTTAGCCTCTCAAGCCTCACTCAAGGAATTGAATAAATTCTACTCATAATGATTTAGCTTGCTAAATTACTCGGGTGTAATTACAACAAGAAAATCTCCCTCTGTCAAGAGCTTTTGTCTTTTCTTCAGGAAGGCGCTCACACGGCTTCTTTCTTCAACCTCTTCCTTGCTTGTCGTTTGCGGTCCTAATAGGAGAAACAAGACAAAAATATGAACTCATTGAATGGCAGCACAGGCGCCCACAATCAGCATCGACGTCCACCAAAGTTAGGTGCCTGTATGCACATGCATGTGCATGCATTAATAAAGGGAAGAAAAACTACAGCCATTCTTGCACAATGCACTTCCTTCCTCTCTTTCTCTTCAATTATTAACAAAGACACAAGAAGGGAAAGGGAGAAAGCAATGTAGATGGAGCAAAAGTCAACACAATTAATAAACAAATGAAGAAAAGTTCTTCATTGAATGCTGCACGTTGACGCATGAGATGAATTTCTAAAGCTAGACAATTCTTTCGTCTACTCAGAACACGCATTGTTTCTCGTTAAATGCTCCACGGACATGCTCCTTCATTTGGAAATTCTTAATGATGTTGTAGTTGTAACCAAGGATAATTCTGATGGAGTCTATTGTATTTTTTCTGTCACTGATAATTCGTTATTTGCTGGACGGATAATAGATTATAATTGTTCATTTCACGTTATGCCAAATTATCATGGGTAGTGGTAAAGTCCATAGTCATCCACTACTTGCCCTCACAAAAAACAGTCAACACCTCAGGCGGAGTCTGCACCTAGGAAAGATAAGAAGGATGCACCTAATATACTACAATGGAATTTAATTAACGTCAAAGTACGCAACACTTTATCATAATTTAATTGACAATAAAGTAAAATAACCAAAATATTCAACGGTGGAATTTAATCAATGTGATGATAGAGTATAGAATATGTTGTTGAGATAAGAAACACTTGTGCAAAAGCAGAATTCCTCTTACCTTACCTCACTCTCCCAACTCCAACAGTTTCAACAAGGCTGGAATCCACCATGTAACTCTTGAGCTTTTATAGCTTGTGTAGAGTGCTACGTCTACACAAATCTTCAGGAGTTACTTCTACAAATTCAAGCGCCTCTTATATGATTATTGTTAAGAAAATCCTCCTTATGGTTTTGAAGATGAGAAAATAATTATATGCTACTAATGCATGTATTGGTTGTGCAAAACTAGCTCGTAGCTGCTCAAGTCAATATGCAAATGAAGTCTCCATAGGATTGTCTAAAAGCTTGTAGTGCTCTGCCTCTACTAAGGGAGAACAAGGTATTGGATGTATAAGATGTCTAAAAGTTTATGGACCTGTGCAGAAGGTGAATAAGCCATAGAGCGAGGAGTTCGCAAAGGCTTGGATGGATCGTAAAAGATGAGGAACTGTGTAGGACTAGAGACATTAGTATGCTTGAAAGGATCAGAGCGTAGAAGGTGACCAGTTGGTTTTAGCATGAAGTGTGAAAGGATTAGAAGAACCGCAAGCGAAAGTGGCTTCTGCTATGGATGAGGTGGAAGACGCGTGACATGCTTCTATGTTCTTCGATATAAAGACCCAGAACTTCTTTCAAGTTTATTTGAATTCAAATTGACCTATAACATCAAGACACGGACTCTAAAGTCCACTGAAAGCACACGAGAGTGTCAGAACACCCTTTCGTACTTTTGTGAGTTCATATCAAAGAGTGACGGCCTACAGAAGCAGAAGTCTATGCTTCATGAAATCTTTTGCTTTGCCCATCGTTGGAGAAACTCCCCATGACGTTTGAAGAACGACAAACTGATCAAAAGCTACAAAATAGATGCACATGTATTATGTAGATGGTGCCCTAAAAAGTCTGTTGAAAGCATACAAGGTATTGGGCACTTAGGTATTTAAAAGTTAGATGGACCAAAGAAGAGGCTGAACAAGCCTAATAGAAGGAAGAGTTCGTGGAGACTTGGATGGACTATGAAAAGGTGAACAACTGATTAGAGCCAGAATTGCCAGTACACTTGAAAGGACGATAGGATGGCAGGTGAAAAGTAAGTTTCAGGGGGAAGCACAAAAAAACTTGAATGGACTGCTGGTAAAAGTAGCTCTTTCCATCACGAAGTAGAACGTGTGACATGCTTCTATCACCTGATAAGAAGACCTTGGCCTCTTTTGATTTGATTTGTAATTAGAGGCAGAAGAAGGTAAATTAGGAAAGCCTTGCTTTTGCAAAAGAGATCGGACTTATTTCGTTGGGTTTATTTACTATGAAAAATCTTTCACAAAACGATGCGTTTTTGTTTAATTATAAGAGACTCAAGTTCTATGTTAAATTCGGAAAGAGAATATCAACTGCAAGGACAAAATTACTTATATATAAAACCTTGACGATTGATACTCAAATGACTTAAAGACCAATAGCTTCCGAGCACAAATTACATCGAAATTTAATCAATGATGTAACTTGAACACAAGTAGCTAAATAGCCTACACTTTGTACTTAAATTATGTTGGAATTCACTCTACGATACAATTTATTTTATGGATATAGCTATAATTTAATTAATAGCAGTACCCTCGGATAGGAAATGCAATATTGGAATTCAATCAACAATGCTTAACTTGTGGAACAACATTGGAATTTGATCAACGATGCTGAACCAGATAAAGACACGTCGAAATTTAATTGAGAAGGGGAATCTTGAAAACTACAACAAATGCGATAAAGAAAAGATAAAATAAAGAAAGTTATTATATTGTTCAAGGGGCTTCTCATTGAACATGTTGCGGTATTTATAGGGCAAACTAGTAGCCATCAATCGGTTGTCAAGCCCCGATCCTCGAGTGCGTGCCCATCCCTCTCTGGTCGATAAAATTTGCGACTTCCCAAGACTAGTCGCTGATCCTTTTTATTTTATTGCACATGCGAAAGCGAATAATAAATCCCCTGACAGTAACCATCTCAGGATAGAAAAGTAGGACAACAAATTCACAAACAAATATGCTTTTATAAACATACTGTGTTATGTACAAAGTCTGTGATCAAAAGACTACAAAAGACTATCTTTCCAAACAAACAAAAAAAAAAACGGTCCTAACTGACCTACACTTCAAATCACTTCAACACAGCTTCAGGTCCTCAGCTCTACGGTCTTGAAAATTGAGCCCACGACGGGGTGAGATATAAATCTCAGCGAGTTCACGCTCTAAACCCTGATTAGGAGGGAAATATGCCTAGAAGCGTCCTAACGACACAATCATACAATCACGGAGACTTACCTTGTCTTAAATCCACCCTGCAGGTCAGCGCAATTCATATCACAGGTAGTCACAAAAACATGAGTAGTAAATAAGCTCCAACAACTAGAATGCCACACTCAATTCTCAAATTAGCATAGAGGTCATGATTATATGGCCGAATCGTTATGACACGTCCCATACCGTGCCATACAATTTTGTCTCATAATCCGGTGCATTTCAACTCAATTAAACATGCGTTCCTAGTTTTGATCTCGGCATATAGCATGGCCTACTCTCTATTCGGCAGTCTTCTGGCATTGCCAGGCTTCGTCTCACACCATTGAGCACGGCACGTCTCCATTAGATGGCTTTTCCGAAGGAGCACGTGTCCAGAATTTACTGTGACCGGCTTCCCGTTGTCTAGGGGCGTTCCATATAGGGGTTACCATCCAGCTTAACAGCTCGGGACAGGTTCTCTTAACTAACACACGATCACTCAATCTCGGCCCAGGACACTATGCATTGCAGTCAAATGCCTTCATTAAAATAGTAATCCTGGCCTATTTTCTTCATATTAAAAATATCCGGCAAAAATAGTCGTGTGAGTACACGGTCAACTCGACCCAGAAAAAGTGATATCTTCCAATTTAAAATCCCACTATTTTATATAGTATATAAAACCATTTTCGGTGTTAAAATCCGACACCCGAGATTTTCTAAATAAATATTGAAATTCACAAATTTTTGGAATAAACAACCAAAAAACTAATCAGCACTCAGTTTGCATAATTTAACACTCAATTGCAGAAATTAACCACACCATTGCAATCAGCACGAAATTCCGGTCACCGACTATTCCGGTCTAATTTCTAGAAAATTATTTAATAATTAAATAATTACAGGAATTAATTAAATAAATCAATTTAAATTCTAAAAATACTAACTTATGCCGTAATTGCTAAATTAAATACCGTAATGAGCTCGGAAAATTACCGAGTCAATCTAGATAAATAATATAACTTATCTAGTCCTTGCTAAGCCGTTCTAACCACCTAACATGCATAATTAACAAATTAAATCTCTAATTTAATCTAACTAACCACATAATCCCTAATTAAATTAATCTAAACACCCATCAAACGTCATTAGCCTACTAAGAAGAGTTTAGTGCATAAACTCACCAGTTTAACTGGTTCACCGCGACGGGATGGGGCCATGTTCGTTCCTCGCGTATGGAAAAGCTACCTCCTCAGATCATGTTAGCTTAGTTGGTAGCACATGGGATGGGGCCATGTTCGTTCCCCGCGTATGGAAAAGACAAGAAAATCATGTGGTTTGAAATTAAATAAACGACTTCGTACAATAAGCAGATATTTCAGTATGGTTATCCATTTGTTCATTCATCCTATAAAGTTTTATGTATTTCCCTCCACTTGGTTAGCGCTAAAAAATTATAAGATAAATCGTGGAATAGCCCCTCACACAGGCCAAAATACTAGTTTTTAGTAAAAACTAAAGAAATGATTGAATAACAATTTTTAATTTACTTTGAGAATAATATTCTATTTTAGATCACAAAAATTAAATAATAAATAATTACAAATTGATATGAAGCACACTCCTTCAAAAATTTGTGGCTCATGACTAATTTTTTTTCTCTTATGTTAGCAAAGCTCTAAAAACTTAAAGACCAAAGGCAAGAAGTCACTTTGCCATGAAAATGAAAAGTAAGAAGTCACTTCTACCATAACTTGCTATCAAGCAAATAGTGAAGTCCTAAAAGTAAGAAATTCAATTTTAGTGTTACCAACTCCCTCGCACTCTTAGCATATTATGGATCAATCACTATGTATAAACCTGGGGATGAGTAAAGCTAAAAGGGATTGGCTAGCTTAATTTGTGCTACCGTAAGAATAAAATTATTTGTTATTTGGTTTTTTGTAATGCAAAACAGATTATTATTTTCACAATAGATTAAAGACTGTTACCCAATCACTTCTCAAGCTAAAATTTGATCGTTCTTCCTTGCCAAGATGATAAGGGATCGATTATACCACGACTTGAATGAAAAATCAAATGCGCGGTTTCCTCAAACTTGGCCAGGCAGTGGAATGGGGCAGTTAAGTTTGCTCTGTGTTCAGGTGGGTAGGGTGGAAAGCTTGCTCCGGTATAATCTCTTTTGGGTCCAAAAGTCTGGGTGTCGATCAGTGGGTTCTTGGCGTGTCGTCGCGTTGGAGCTTGGTTGTAGAGGCACTCAGGGAGGGCCAAGCGCCGATCTTGTTTACTATGGGAGCTCAGACCAACGGCTGATGGCGAGACTGATGGATGAGATGCGGGTCAAATAAGAGGTGCTAACGGATGAATGAAAGGGGCCACTCATTAGTGACTCGGTAGCGGGACGATTAGGGGGGTCAGTGGAGCCAGAGGGAGAGGAGCCGAGGACGAGTGCATGGGCCGTGAGGGAGATACGTGGCAACATGAAGTTGCAATTTGAGTATGTGGATGAGCACACTTGGCACCTGAAAGCGGCAGAGCCTTGAGTCATTGAACTTGTGGTCCTAGAATGGGGCCAAACTCATTTGAGACGCCATCTTCAATTATTATTGCCATTAAGGGGCAACACCTGTCCATTAATTAGATATGGGCCATGAATGACAAAAACGAACTAACCTAATCGTGCATTGAAGAACAGGATTCAAGTACGAATTAGAATCGCGTGCGTAAAACATGACGTAAAATAAATCTGACCCCCGCCCATTATTCAAGTTTGCATGCAATAGATGTTGGATATATTATTAATATAGTCCAAAATAATATGTTCACATACAAGCCCAATAGGTAAAAAGCATGGTTATTTAGGTCCATATGGACCGGAGCCCAATAACGTGCATATAAAAACTCTAGGGTTTCCCTACGCCTGGAGGTAACACTGTTGAAATTGCGTCCAAACTTGACGTCTCTTGGTGTAATACTTCAAGCAACTGCTTTTTTCTCTCAAACCTATTACCTCCAACAATCTTGAAGTATTATGTTCGTGTGTCGGATTTGAGCGAGTAAAGTGTATTCTTGAAGATTTTGTCAAGACGAACTCGCGGCTGTAATTTACTTTCGATTTCGGCGGTGATATTGGCCGGGATCTGAGTTTGAAGATTCGGATGACCGAAATCTTTGATTCAAAAACCCAAAAATTATAGCCAATTTTAGAGGGTGAAAATACTTGGGCTTTGTTCTACTTGTCGATACGAACGTTTTGAGTGATCACTCACGTCAATCGGAGGTCGGACGAAGAAGTTACAGCACCCGGAAATTTCCATATGAATTTCTAGTGAATTTCGGGGACGAAATTTCTAATGAATTTTGGGGGCGGAAATTTTTAGTGAGTTTCAGCGACAAGGGCAGTCCATCTTAAGGTTTTTGGGCGCTCCAAATCTGTTTTTGGGGTTTGTTTTGGCAAATTCCATCTCTACAGAGTGGTTTGATCAAGGTTAGAAGAGTTACTCGACTTTGAGGCTCTGAGAACTCCAAGGTGCACTCTTTCTAACACTTTGCTCTGATTAAAATGGCAAAGCGTAGTTCCTGGATATTATAAAGTTGCAATCTTTTGATGTTAATGAATTTCATAGTTGGAAATTACATGTTCAATTTGGCATGAAAGAACGTGACATATTCTATACTGTATTAAGTGATTTTGCATCTACCACTGAAGATGTGGATGAATATTAATGGAACAAAGATGAGGATTTTTGTAGAGATTACTTGTTGAACTCTCTAAATCCTAATATGGCTATGACTTATAGTGAGTATAAGACGGCGAAAGAGATATGGGATCACTTGAACGCTCAGTTCTAGAAACAAGAGGGGCTCTCTAAAACTCTCATAGCGGATAAATTTTTTGATTTTAAATTCACTATAAATTCAAGCATCATCTCTCAGTTAGTTGAATTTGAGAACATGACGAACAAGTTGAAAGATGATAACTTTGATATGTCCGATAATCTCTTTGTCGGTCTTGTATTGAACAAACTACCAACTGATTGGAGTTCTTTCAAGACTGAAATGCACAGACTGAAGGAACAGATGGGACTGGATGAATTAAAAATGTATATTCACATTGAGGATCAAAATATTATTAGGAAGAGTTTGGAACAAGATGGACAACAAAAGTCAGTTGCCAACTTAGTTTCACATTCCAATAAACCTCAGAAAAAGTCCAAGTCACAAAAAGGTGAATCCTCTTTACAGTTAGAGGCCAAAAAGACCATCTTCAAAAAGAAGAAGAATGGCAAGTGCCATAACTGTGGAAAGTGGGGTCACTGGGCAGCAGAGTGTAAGTTGCCGAAGAAGCCAAAGAATGACACACCACAAAATGAGGCCAATATGCTAATTAGAGGATTTGAACCTCGAGTCTTCATTGGAATGATGAAGAATGGAAAGGCCAGCGTCTCTTCTGAGTGGTGGTTGGATAGTGGCGCTACTTGTCACGCTACAAATGACAAGAACTTACTCACTGAGGTCACAGAAGTGAAAGACACTGTGGAAAATTGCAATGGTGGTGAGGCAAAGGTGACTCATGCTGGAACTGCAAATTTGATGCTTTCTTCAGGTAAATTACTAACTCTGAAACATGTTAGAGTAGTACTTTTACTTAAGAAGAATTTGATATCTATGAGTTTACTTGATAAAGCTGGTATGTCTTTTTCAACTATGAATGGTAGAGTAACTTTATCTGTTAACTCATATTATTTTGGTTGTGCATTCATGGTTAATGGTATGTATAGGTTGAGTTTAAATGCTGATAGCATAAACCATGTGAATTCTACTTTGATTGATCCAAAGTTGCTACACAATAGACTTGGACATGTGAATTACAGGAAAATGCAACATCTAGCTAAAACTCACAACATTCCATTAGATACTTCTATTCGATTTGATAAGTGTGAAGTGTGTGCACATGCTAAAATCACTAGAAAACCCTTTAAGTTGGTTTCTAAAAGTACACAATTTCTTGAGCTAATACATTCTGACATTTGTGATTTTAGAAATTACATTACTAAAGGTGGTCGGAAGTATCTAATAACATTCATAGACGATTTTTCTAGATATTGTCATGTCTATTTGTTGAAATCGAAAGATGAGGCTTTTGAAAAATTTAAGATTTTCAAGTCTAGAGTAGAAAATCAACTCAACTTGAAAATTAAGAGGTTTAGGAGTGATAGAGGAGGAGAATATACTATGTTAAGGTTCAAGGAATTTTGTGCTTCAAAAGGTATAATACTTGAAACCACTACTCCTTATTCACCCCAATCAAATGGTGTTGCAAAGCGTAAGAATAGAACGTTAATTGAAATGTTAAACTCTATGTTACTTACAGCTGGCATGCCTTCCTCCTACTGGGGAGAAGTAGTTCTAACTGCTAATCACATTTTGAACAGGTTGCCGCACTCTAAGTTGTCCATGACACCTTATGAGATATGGCATACGCGCACTTGTAGATATGATACTCTTAAGACTTGGGGCTGTATTGCTTATGTAAGTATACCAGATCCTAAGAAACTTAAGGTGGGATCTAGAACTATTACTTGTGTATATCTAGGTAGTGCAGAAGATAGCGCTGCAAATAGATTTTTAGATCTATCTACTAAAACGGTAATAGAATCTAGAGATGCAGTGTTTTTCGAAAACAGGTTTCTCAAAGATCAAGGCTTGAATGTTTCTAGATCTACAGATATGATTTCAGAATCTCCTGTAGAATCTGAAGCAAGCCCTTCTGACACTAATTCCACATAGTTGGCTATTGAACCAACTCCAGTTAGAGTATCTACAAGAGAGAGAATTCCCAAAAGTTTTGGTGAGGACTTTGTTGCTTACCATCTTGAGGATGATCCATTCTCCTATTAGGAAGCAATGAGATCTAGGGAATCTCTACTGTGGGTAGAAGCCATAGATGATGAAATAAGCGCTCTGCTGCAAAATCACACTTGGCAGCTAGTAAATTTACCAAAAGGGGCTAAAGCTATAGGCTGTAAATGGGTGTTGAAGAAGAAACTGAATAGTGATGGATCAATAGCCAGATACAAAGCACGTTTAGTAGTTAAAGGCTATAAACAACAGAGTAGAATAGATTATTTTGATGTCTATTCACTTGTGTGTTATCTATCAATTATAAGAATTCTTCTTGTTTTGGCATCTATTGAACACTTTGTAGTGCATCAAATGGATGTAAAAACAGCTTTTTTAAATGGGGATTTAAATGAGGAAATTTACATGGAACAACCGGAAGGATATGTTATGAAAGGTCTTGAGAACAAAGTTTGCAAATTGAATAAATTCTTGTATGGTCTTAAACAAGCACCTAAGATGTGGCATCTTAAATTTGATAAAGTGGTAAAGAGTTATGGCTTTCAGTCTAGTTATTTAGATAAATGCCTTTACCATCATTCTATGTCAAATAAGATAGTCATCATTTGCTTGTATGTTGATGACATGTTAATTCTTGGTTCCGATCGTTCTGTAGTAAGTGACGTGAAAGCTACTTTAAATAAAGAATTTGACATGAAAGATCTTGGTATTGCTAATACCATTCTTGGTATGAAAGTAAGCTTTAAACGGCAAGTCATCTCTCTTAGCCAAACTCATTATATTGAGCAGCTACTTTCTACTTGGGGATACGATAAGTGTAAACCGAGTGAGACACCATGTGATTATAATAACAGACTGAGTCCTAATGAAGGGACCAGCATGGATCAGTTAAAGTACTCGAAACTGATTGGTAGTCTCATGTATGCTATGAGTTGCACTAGACTCGACATAGCCTTTACAGTTGGCATGCTGAGTCGTTTTACTAGTAATCCTAGTAAAGAGCATTGAGATGCCCTCAATAGGCTAATGAGATACCTTAAAGGTACTAAAGATTATGCTCTCTATTATTCTGGTTATCCTCCAACTGTGGATGGATATTCGATGCCTCATGGTGCTCAGATATTGGAAATAGTAAGTCTACTAGTGGATATGTATTCACTTTGGGTGGAGCTGCTATTACTTGGAAATCCAAACGACAGACTTGTATTGCATTGTCGTCTATGGAATCGGAACTTTTTGCTTTAGCCTCAGCCGGTGAAGGGGCAGAGTGGATAAAGAATCTGATTATGGCTATTTCTTTGACTCGGCTAAAGATTAATTCTTTAAGTCTATTCTGTGATAATCGAGCAGCTGTCCAAGTCGTCAAGAATTCTCTCTTTAATTCAAAGAGAAGACATGTGAGACTGAGACATGCGTTGTTGAATTATCTGAGAGAACAAGGGGTTATCACCTTGATCGATGTGAGATCGAAGGATAACATAGCCGATACTCTCACCAAAGGTATACCTAAAGATCGATTATTCAAAACAGTGGGGGAACTGGGGTTAAAGACTATATAGGCAAGTCTTAACTACCATTTACTTACCTTCTAATTGTGTGTTTTGAATTATCAAATCTTTCTTTATTGGCTACAATGATAAGCATAGTTTATATGTTTCATCGATGTTCACAGTTGCTGACTAATTTGAAGATGGTTAGTTGTCTCATTCCAAATTTGATGAAGATGACTTTAACCTAATTCAAATGTTCTATTTGGGAAAATTGTGTCATTCCAAACTTGATGATACAATTCAACTAGATTAGACTATCCTTTTTTTGGTTAAATGATCTCATTCCAAACTTGATGTTAGATTATTTGACTTTAAGGAATCAATAACTGTGACATTCCAAATTGAAACATAGAAACAATTGTTTACATAAGAAGCCTATTGGTCTTGTTCTTAATTGAAACTTGATATTACATGACTAGGTTATTATAAGTGACTTGACTATTGGTCGTGTTCTTTGAAACTAGACAATAGTTATTCTCCTACAAATAAACTTAAGTTGATGGCTCTTTGTAAATCACATCGTTTAGGTCTTGTTCATAATTTATGAAACTGGCTTGATGCTTATGACATGATATTATGATACTTTATGACATCAATATATGTTCTTCTTTGCTTGATGGAATGGTGCTAAGTTTTTATTCAAATGATTGAATTCATGATAATATGAAATTCATATTTGACATTCTACAGGAGATGGCAGAGATGGAGGAGAGCTTAATGAGTGGGATCCTAACCAAGATGACCTACTTGATGAATGAATATATATCATTTAAAGCTTGTAGGGACTTGACAGTTTATCTGCTATTGCCTATTTTGGTGAAGTCCATTTACTTGAGACTTGCATTTTGCTATTTCTATTTTATGGACATTATTATGTTTGTTTCTTATATTTGTAAGGCCTTGGACTATTTTGACTGGCCTACTTATACTTGATTAATATGCATATATTGGTTGTGAACTGAGTCTGAGATTTATTTTGGGATTTGGATTTTGTTAATCTCAGAACAGATTCATGATAAGAATGATTCACTTATTTAGATTGCATATGATGATTTAGTTTTATACTTTACTTGTTGGAATACACTTTGACCGATCCGAGTTGATTGTCTTGGACTGAATGTGGATGATTCATGTTTGTTTGAACATTACACGACCACCTAATTGGATTGTGCTGTATGGTGAACATAGGAGGAGATTGTTGGATATATTATTAATATAGTCCAAAATAATATGTTCACATACAAGCCTAATAGGTAAAAAGCATGGTTATTTGGGTCCATATGGGCCGGAGCCCAATAACGTGTATATAAAAACTCTAGGGTTTCCCTACGCTGGAGGTAACACTGTTGAGCGTTCCAAACTTGACGTCTCTTGGTGTAATACTTCAAGCAACTGCTTTTCTCTCTCAAACCTATTACCTCCAACAATAGAAACCCACGGAGATTCAATGGCTATTATGGGCGCACTCTACTAACCCAATCCCATCGCGTACAGATGGAATATTTTCCAAATAGAAGGTTTGACTTAGACCTTGTTATGCCCTCAACTACCTTCCATCAAGGTGATTTCTAAATGGATAGTTGTTATTGAAAAGGCACAAACGTGGAAACTGTCCGACTCAAATATCTAAAGGCCGGGGCATTCTCAAACTACTTGTGTTAGTACATCAATCCATTTTCCTAAGGAGGTGAGTTCTTATTTTTGAGACATTCAAGTTATCACAAAATGAGCCCTTTCTTACGGTCGCTCAAGACTTAAACTCCGTTCGTTTTACAGAAAATATACATTTTTGGAAATTTTTTTTCGGGAAGTCATTTTTCAGAAAAATAACAATATTTTCTGATATTCGGTTGAAACTTAAAAATGAACTAGGAAAATACTTTTCTCTACTCGGTATGAAAAGTTTGATTTGATTTTCCTCCGTGCATTCATTTAGATAATTTTCTTTATTTTAAAAAAAAAAACTTAAAATTTTAACTTTCTTAACTTATTTATTTTTTTCTTTTTATATTTTCTTTACCTTATTCTTCTTTGCCAATCACCAGGCCCTTCGATCAATTGCCAACCATGGTGATGCTTGGTGACCGGCCAAAGGTGAGCTTGAGTACTCAAGCCTCACCAGAGGCTCACGCTCGCAAATCTAGCAAGCAATCGGCTCAAGCTAGCTTGTGGTTGGTTGCCGACCGTCATAGTGTTCGGCAACTAGTCAAAATAGAAGGGGGAAAAAAAGAAAGAAAGAAAGAAGAGGGAGCCAATAGAGGTGTGAGATAAGAGAGAGAGCGTGGAAAATGTTTTTCGCTTGAAAATGTTTTCCCTACTTAAAAAGCTAAAAACATATTTCCTATCTTAGAAATCTTTTTTCTATTGATAGAAAATATTTTTTTCGACCAATTTATTTTCCGTGAAACAAATATCAAAAAATCCAAAAAACATTTTTCTAGCAGTAGTTTTCGGCTAAATGAACGGGAGCCAAAGACTTTTGCTTTCTTCTTTTGCGTATAACAAACATTCGCTCGGATGTTACAATGCCGTTTACATGCAAAATCGCACGTGCGCAAGGAAGGAGACTAATCTGATTCTCTCCCGGCACGTGCGCCGAGTAGAGGCATGTGCGCGCTCCACCGAAAGCTGGTTTCTCTTTTAAAGTCTCTGTCCACTTCGTCTTCCTTCCACACACTGCCATGGAAAACAAAGAGAAGCTCCACGTTGCGATGTTCCCATGGCTCGCTTACGGCCACCTCATGCCCTTCCTCGAGGTCGCCACCTTCTTAGCTCGAAAGGGTCATCGCATCTCCTTCATCTCCACCCCGAAAAACCTCCAAAAGCTCCCCGCGAACCTCCCTCCCTCGATAACCCTCGTTGAGCTTCCCTTGCCTCGCGTCCATGGCCTCCCCGACTCTGTCGAGTCGACCTCCGAGCTGCTGCATAACAAGGTCCCTTACCTTAAGAAGGCATACGACATGCTCGAGCCAGCTGTTGCTGAGTTCCTTGTGAACTCGGATGTCAACTGGGTGATCCAAGACTTCATGTCTTTCTGGTTACCCCAAAAGGCGAGACAACTCGGTGTTAAATCGGTGATCTTCAGTATATTCAGCGCCAGCATCCTCGCCTTCGTTGGCCCACCATCTCTTCTGATTGACGGTCAGGCCCGAGCCAAGACGGTAGAGGACTTGACGGTCGTTCCCCAGTGGGTTACTTACCCAACTAAAGTCGCGTTCAGGCTTCATGAGGTGCTTAACGAAGAGGATTTCGTGGACTCTAACTCTAACATGTCGATTTTCGAAAGGTTTGGCAGGTCGATACAGGGCTGCGATATCGTGGCCATAAGGACCTGTAGCGAGTTCGAGGCCGAGCCGTTGAGTCTACTCAAGAAGTTTTACGCGAGACCCGTGGTTCCGATGGGGCTTTTGCCACCCCAGAATAAAAGCCGCCACGAAGGAGACGGGAGATGGAGCGAGCTCAAGCAATGGTTGGATGATAAGGAAGAGAAGTCAGTGTTCTACGTCGCCCTCGGCACTGAGGTGGCTTTGAGTCAAGAGTTCATGCATGAGCTGGCATGTGGGATTGAAAAGTCAGGTTTGCCCTTCGTCTGGGTGATAAGCCGAAAGGCTGGCCCCAGCAGTATCCCTTCTGGGTTCGAAAGCCGGGTCTCGGGTCGAGGCCTCGTCTGGGTGGGCTGGGCTCCTCAGCTTCACATCCTGGCCCACCCGTCGGTCGGCGGGTTCTTGACGCACTGTGGGTGGAGCTCGGTCATAGAGGCACTCGGGCAAGGCCGGGCACTGATCCTATTTTCTGGGGGGAGCTCCGACCAAGGGCTGATGGCAAGGCTAATGGACGAGAGGCGGGTCGGGTCGGAAGTGCCAAGGGACGGCCGGGACGGGTCGTTCACGAGTGACTCGGTAGCCGAGACGATAAGGTGGGTCATGGTAGAGCCAGAGGGAGAGGAAGTGAGGGCGAACGCATGGACCATGCGGGAGATATTTGGTAACGTGGAGTCGCAATTGAAATATTTGGAGGAGTTCGCTCGAGCACTTGAAAATGGTAGAGCCTGAAGCTGAGGAACTTGTCAACCTACAAGTTGGGTGTGTGATTGTACTACGTTGGCATCATGCATGCATGGGGCCAAACACGTATCAATCGTGGATCCAACAATGATATATGGCATCAGTTTTAGTATACTAATTTCGTTTTCTAGCGCAAGCGTTACATCAAGAGAATGGCTGGATCTGAAGACTTAGAAAAAATCCACGTTCCCGGAAAGTGAGTTCTTGTGTTTCCTTCTTCTTTCTTTCTCCAGAAAAAAATGACATGTAGGAGAGTGAGTTCATAGCACCGCTATGAACGCAATCATAAGTTCTTTCTTAACCGAATGTTTTACGGGCTCATTCATTTAGATTCAACTTGTTTTGTTTTGCGATAATTCATATGATTTGGAAATTATTTTCTTTAAAAAAATCATAATTTAGAAAATATTTTTGTAGAATAAAATCGTTTCTGTCACTCGGAAAAATTAATCAATGAAATATGTTGCATGAAGACACGGTTTCGTCCGCAGGGTGGGCGCCCCAATCCCCGAGATTCCTTCGACTCAGATAAATTGGGATGCAATGTTAGCAATGGCATGTAAAAGCAAGGACCATTTACTTGGGCCTTAGCGTTTCTAATCAGCCCGTCGCTTATTAAGCCCAAATTACAACGCTGTTTCGTAATTTCTGGCCCATTTCACACAACAGCTAACTCAGTACAAAGGTCAATCGGCCTTTCACTGTCCTCTCTCTCTCTCTCTCTATACAGCAAGACGAGCACGCCTACTGGGGCCGAAATGAGCAACACCGGTGGCGGCTACTGGGGTGCTCCGCCGGCAATGACTGCAGTGGTAATGGCAGTGGCCGTGAAAGGTGACGGCTTAGTATGCTTCGATGGAGCCCGTCCTTTGGGCCGTCCAGAGTCTCGTGCCTAAATCCAATCGGTTCATCTTGGTCCACGAGATGCCCGGAGTCACTTCAATCCAAATTCCAGAAAACGTTTTACGAGCGCATATCCCGTTCATATGGGCCTTATGTTGTTTGGACAGCAATTCTTATAGCCGTAGACTCTTGCGATGTTGATTGACCAAGTCAACGCGCGATCGTACACACCTGGCGGAACTGGACGAGAATGTGGTGGCGATGAACGGGGAGGAAATGGAAAGTGAAGTTTTGAGCAGGTTTATGCTCCGTTTAAGACTTGCATACAGAGCATCGCCAGAACAAACTCCTCATCGGCGTACCAACAAAATCCCAGCATTGGAATGATTAATGAACAGATGAATAAATTGCGCAATGACAGGATAAACGGTATGAATCTTGCTAGGATCAAACTCGACACATAAACAGTTCGTCGAGAGTCTAAAATGACAATGAAACTGTGAACTCGCTCTTGCAAACTTGCAGCAAATCAAATTCCCACCGTTTTAAATAAGCTTGAAAGAACCTGACGAATTCTGGGGATCATTCGACCAAAAAAAAAACAAGGAAAAGAAAAGAAAAGAATTCTGGGGATCCAGAGCGCCATAAATCCAGCAGTATGATCTCTCTCTCTCTCTCTCCCCCTCCCTTTTGCCCATGTGTTCTTGTGCTATGCCTCTCGAAGCGTTTCATTAATAATCCACATGTTAATCGTCACACCATTTTGAGTAGTCATCTAAGACCGGACAAATGGTCCAGCCTAAGGACCTTAAACAAAGGCCCCCAGACGGAAGACCCCGAGGTTAAGGGGTCTTGTCCCCATTGCCTCTCTGGCCACAGCCCCTCTTCCGCGCCGGGGGGGGGGGTAAGAAAGGCACTTGTAGATGCTCGCGACGCCTTCCCCTGAAAGGATGGGGGCGAGGTACAAGCAAATGAAACAAGCAGGGTAAAACTTGATAGCCATTGAAGTTTGGTTATTACATAACAATGAAAAACCAAGTCAAGCAATCAGTAAAAGCAAGCAAATTCACATCATTCCAGATAGGAGGATTTCAATCATCCACCTTAAAAAACTGAGATGACAATGCTCGAAGGCTTCTTGAAGAGTCGCTTGTTCTTTCAACGTCCTGTAATTTCCACTGCATCAACGTCGTGTATAACCTAACCCGTACACCTGGCATTACAAGAATCAAACGGGAGATAAAAGTTTAACTCACCATATAAACAAAACAAGCCAGTTATAGATGACTGCAATCAAGCACAACAACCTTCAAATACAAAACTTTCAAAAGAGAATTAATCTAAAGGTCTGGCTCTCAATATCATGTCGAGGATGAAAAATCGTATTGGACAGACAAATGGCAGAGAGTTGACACCTAGAGTTGTTATGCCAGAGGGAGTCCTTCCAGATTTTCGCATCCTAAAGTTCCCAACTCTTGGAGTTCCCCCATCATTCCGAGGGGACCAGCGAAATCTCTTATGTGAGTTCTAATAATGTCCATTATACTCAAATTCTGCAAATGCCCAATGCTTCAGGGAATTCTGCAATTGCTGTCCTTGCTAAATGCAGTTCAATAATTGATGCCATCTTCCGAATGAGTCTAGGATTTCTCTTAATGAGGGTCATCTCGATAAGAACAAGATTTTGTAGAGACATGAGAGAGCCCGTGGAGTTCTCAAGTTGAGCAAATTTAAAGCAATTCCTCAGGTCAAGGAGAGACAAAGATTCTAGATGTCCTATGGAGTCTCATAGTTGAACAAGTTTGTAGCAATTCTTTAGGTCAAGAGTCTCGAGCTCCTTTAAAGAACCAATGAATTTATGTAGTTCTTCAATTCCTGTCAAATATATGTCCAGTTAAGCTAGTGACACAAGAG
This sequence comes from Eucalyptus guilfoylei, assembly GCA_016097605.1. Lineage (NCBI taxonomy): Eukaryota > Viridiplantae > Streptophyta > Magnoliopsida > Myrtales > Myrtaceae > Eucalyptus > Eucalyptus guilfoylei. Next base: position 5,930,160 of record CM027862.1, on the reverse strand, counting down.
AGCTCAAGGATTCTAGAAATAGAGTAAGTGGTCTACACCATGAGCCACGTAGAGTCTTGAGCTCCTTCAAAGAAATGGATTCATGTATTCTTGAGTTCCTATCCAAAGTAGGTCCAGCTAAGTTAACGACATAAGGGAGCCTGTGGAATCTAGAAGTCGAGCAAGTCGTCTACACCACAAGGCATGGAGAGTCTCAAGCTCCTTTAAAGAACTAGTGAACTCAGTAACTCTTCTATTTATATGTGAGATAGGTCCAGCTGAGTTAACAACACGAGTAAGCCCATGGAATTAGATAATTCTTCAATCCCTCAATAACATAAGCTGAGCTAAGTTAACAACTCACATCCTTGAATATCAAACTTTTGCAAGATGAGAATTTCTCTAGGCTGTGAATGTCATGCAGCTTCTCACAATGGCTGATGTTCAACTACATCAGGGTTTTCAAGCACGATATCTATTATGAATATAAACAAGCGAATCGGATAAAATTAGTCAGCAGGAAGGAAAGGAAATCAAACACTGTTTGGTCCAAATATTGGAACCTTCATCCACGAAGAGAACAACTGGAATTCCACTATAAAAACAAGCAATACAATGGAGATAACAATCACTTAAGCACTTAAACACTCTCTTAGTGTTTTCTAGCTTCTAATTACATCCAATAACTCACACAGTATTTAGCCCCTCAAACCTCACTCAAGGAATTGAATAAATTCTACTCATAATAATTTAGCTTGCTAAATCACTCGGGTGTAATTACAACGAGAAAATCTCCCTCTGTCGAGAGCTTTTGTATTTTCTTCGGGAAGGCTCACACGGCTTCTTTCTTCAACCTCTTCCTTACTTGTCGTTTGCGGTCCTAATAGGAGAAACAAGACAAAAATATGAACTCATTGAATGGCAGCACAGGCGCCCACAATCAGCATTGACGTCCACCAAATTTATGTGCCTGTATGCACATGCATGTGCATGCATTGATAAGGGGAAGAAAAACTACAGCCATTCTTGCACAATGCACTTCCTTCCTCTCTCTCTTCAATTATTAACAAAGACAAAAGAAGGGAAGGGGAGAAAGCAATGTAGATGGAGCAAAAGTCAAGACAATTAATAAACAAATTAAGAAAAGATGTTCTTCATTTAATGATGCACGTTGAGGCATGAGAAGAATTTCTAAAGCTAGACAATTCTTTCGTCTACTCAGAACACGCATCGTTTCTCGTTAGATGCTCCATGGACATGCTCCCTCATTTGAAAATTATTTATGATGTTGTAGTTGTAACTAAGGATAATTCTGATGGAGTCTATTGTAATTTATCTGTCACTGAGGATTCGTTATTTGCTGGATGAATAATAGATTATGATGTTCATTTCATGTTACACCAAATTATCAATGGGTAGTGGTAAAGTCCATGCTCATCCACTACTTGTCCTCACAAAAAAAACAGTTAACACCTCAGGGGGAGTCTGCACCTAGGAAAGATGAGAAGGATGCACCTGATATACTACAATGGAATTTAATTAACGTCAAAGTACGCAACACTTTATTAGAATTTAATCGACAATAAAGCGAAATAACCAAACTATTCAACGGTTGAATTTAATCAATGTGATGATAGAGTGTAGAATATGTTGTTGAGATAAGAAATACTTGTGCAAAAGCAGAATTCCTCTTACCTTACCTCACTCTCCCAACTCCAACAGTTTCAACAAGGCTGGAATCCACCATGTAACTCTTGAGATTTTATAGCTTGTAAAGAGTGCTACGTCTACACAAATCTTCATGAGTTACTTCTACAAATTCAAGCACCTCTCATATCATTATTGTTAAGAAAATCCTCCTTATGGTTTTGAAGATAAAAAATAATTAAATGCTACTATTGTGTGTATTGGTTGTGCAAAACTAGCTCGTAGCTGCTCAAGTCAATATGCAAATGAAGTCTCCATAGGATTGTCTAAAAGCTTGTAGTGCTCTGCCTCTACTAAGGGAGAACAAGGTATTGGATGTAGAAGATGCCTAAAAGTTTATGGACCTGTGCAGAAGGTGAATAAGCCATAGAGCGAGGAGTTCGCAAAGGCTTGGATGGATCGTAAAAGACGAGGAACTGTGTAGGACTAGAGACCTTAGTATGCTTGAAAGGATCAGAGAGTAGAAGGTGACCAGTTGGTTTTAGCATGAAGTGTGAGGATTAGAAGAACCGCAAGCGAAAGCGGCTTGAACACAAGTAGCTAAAAAGCCTACCCTTTGTACTTAAATTATGTTGGAATTTAATCTACGATACAATTTATTTTATGCATATAGCTGTAATTTAATTAATAGCAATACCCTTGGATATGAAATCACAATATTGGAATTCAATCGACAATGTTGAACTTGTGGAACAACATTGGAATTTGATCAACGATGCTAAACCAGATAAAGACACGTCGAAATTTAATCGACAAGGGGAATCTTGAAAACTACAACTAATGTGATAAAGTAAAGATAAAATAAAGAAAGTTATCATACTATTCAGGGGGCTTCTCATTGAACATGTTGCAGTATTTATAGGGCAAACTAGTAGCCATCAGTCGGTTGCTTCTCTTTGGGTGCCTCTCTTAACATTCTCCACATTTTCCTTTTCTTCTTGGCAACTTTATCCATAAGCAACTATTTCCTAACCTGTCGACGACGCTTGCGCAACTTGTCCCTCAAGTAAATAATGGCTTCCCTATTTTTATGCGGATTTCGCATAGCAAGTTTTAATGCTAATTCCACTTAAACTCCAAGTCTGATGCATTCCTCTCATAACTTGACACATGGCAATTAATTACCTTGCCATCGACTTGGGTATATCTGTCTAGAATCTTGTCAATACTTAGCTCAAATACCCTTCACAAATGCTGGAAAGAGATGTTTTCATGAACAAAATGGAGCATTTCACCCTTAATATTCCCCTCATGACCAGCACATAACAACAGGGGTAATTTTGAGTGTCGACGGGATTATATGGGCACTCTGCATATCCATATACGTATACATTATATGTATAAATGAACAGGTGTGACGTCCCATGTCGACTTAATATTCGAGATTATTTCTAAACTAAAGTTTAGAACAATGGTGAATAAATTGCACATTAAGTTTGAAATTCAGATAATATGTCCAATAAACTAAAAATTCAAAAACAGCCTGGCATTTAGAATTAAAATTCATCGGTCATGTGGTTATCCGAAACCTAGGCACATTGTACTAGAATCCTGTAATTATTGCTAGCATTAACTCCCGCCCATCCCACCTTGGGAATTGTGATCTGATCTGAATTGTGATCTGATCTTACTATAAATGGGATTTCCGAGGATTTTTTCCTTTTACAAATTGAATGGATAACTCCCGCCCATCCTATTTTGGGAACTGTGATCTGACTATCATTGGACCGTGCAATCATCCACTCATTTCTCTTTGAGAATTGAGGAAATGGAATTAGGAAGTATGACTATCATTGTACCGTGCAAATTAATTTAAGAGAATTATGCAACGACTCCATTACTTTTGAAAGGTACCGTAAGTATGTAGGACTTAGTATAAGATTTTAGAGTATCGCTATATAGTAATTAGTTGTTGATCAAATCGTATCGATAAATACAAGATTCTAAATATGATTTTCACGAGACTTGCTATCACTGGGCTGCACTTAGTTCTTGAGAAGCACACATCAATAATACAATATTCTCAAGCCTTATCATTTAACAAATCACGTTCATAATATAAATTTTCGTAGTCCCGTTAAATAAGTTATCGTATTGAGATGCGATCTTGCTTATGCCAGCATCAATAAGAATTTTAAATGGGCAGTTGTTGCACCGTCCCTCCAGAGAGTCCTTGTATATATAGAGAGTCACAGTACTAGATCCATCGAATAAAAGGAAAAGTTATACGCCACCATGGAAAACGAAGAGAAGAAGCTTCACGTAGTGATGTTCCCATGGCTCGCTTACGGCCACCTCAAGCCCTTCCTCGAGGTCGCCACCTTCTTAGCTCAAAAGGGTCATCACGTCTCCTTCATCTCCACCCCGAAAAACCTCCAAAAGCTCCCCCACAGACCGACATCCCTCGATAACCCTCGTTGAGCTCCCATTGCCTCGCATCCATGGCCTCCCGGACTTGCTGAGTCGACTGCCGAGCTGCCGAACAACAAGGTCTCATACCTCAAAAGGGCTTACGATATGCTCGAGCCAGCTGTTGACGAGTTTCTTCAATGCTCCGGCGTGGACTGGATAATCCAAGACTTTGCGTCGCACTGGTTGCCCCAAGTTGCGAGCCGACTCGATGTGAACTCGGCATATTTTAGTGTTTTCAGTGCTACTACTCTTGCTTTCCTCGGACCACCTTCCGTCTTGACCGATGGCCCGAGCCGAAGGCCGGAGGACTTGACCATCGTTCCTGAGTGGATAGATTACCCGTCCAAGGTCAGGTTCGCGCTCCACGAGATAGTCACTCATCAGGATTGCATGGACACCGGAGTTTCGGATTTTCAGAGGTTTGGCAAGTCGATTGGGGGTTCCAAGTTCGTGGCCGTGAGGAGCTGTGGTGAGTTTGAGGCCGATCCTCTGAGGCTGCTCGAGAAGCTTTACGGAAAACCCATGGTCCCCGTGGGCTTATTGCCACCTTGCCACAAACGCAGCGGCGGAGACGAGAGATGGGTCGAGCTGAAAAGATGGCTTGAGGATAAGTAAGAGAAGTCGGTCTTCTACGTCGGCCTCAGCACCGAGGTTAACAGTAGCCCGGAGATGATAGGGGAGCTCGCCAGAGGGATCGAGAAGTCGGGTTTGCCCTTCGTTTGGGTGGTGGGTCAGAGGCCCGGCCCAGAGAACATACCTCCAGGGTTCAAAAGTCGGGTTGCGGGCCGAGGTTATCTGTGGATGGGTTGGGCTCCTCAGGCCGAAATCCTGGCCCATGCGGCAATTGGAGGAATCTTGACCCACTGTGGCTGGAGCTCTGCCATTGAGTCGCTCGGGCAAGGCCGGCCGCTGATTCTATTCTCTGGAGTGAATGCCGACCAAGGGTTGATGGCGAGGCTATTCAAAGAGATGTTATAATTATAGTTATAATTATAATTATAGTGAATGGATCAACGAAAACTAATAAATTAAGATACGTCTTTTCTATTCACGTATCTCTTTTGGATTCATGAATTTCTTAAACTTTTGTGTTCACGTATCTATTGAATTCATGAATTTCCTAGATTCATGTATTTTTTAGTTCATGTATTTATAGAGTTCACGAATCTCTTGAATTCACGTATCTCTGGATTCGTGAATCTCTTGAATTCATGTATCTCTTGATTCATGAATTTTGTGGATACATGCGTCTATTTAATTCATGTATCTCTTCTGTACATGAACTAAAAATCTATATAATTAGATGGGAGCATAGAGCTTCATAAGAGTTTTTGGTTTTTCCGACTCGATTCCAAAAGGCTTTCATATACTTTTCTACTCCTCTGATTTTTCTAAGTGTGTTGGTTCAATTGAACGGTTCGACCGAGTCCTGTTTGCATAGTGCTAATCCAAACAGGTTCGAGGTGTTGTATCTTGGGAGGCATGGTTCGTGAATCTGCGGAGCATCATTGGCAGGAACTAATCGCCTTAAGGAGATTCGGATATCCGTACCTCACCTCCAATTTCATGTTCTGATTGCAACAAACAGTTTGTGTTTTCTCTGGATATAATTTCCAACAATCTTAAGGCGATTAGCTCACTCACTGTTTGTTGTTCTTGTCAAATTATTGAGATGGCTGGAAACAACCAAGTGCCCTTCAATGTCCCGAATGTTTCAGGAGACGTTCCTATGGTTGATTCGACCATTGCTATGGAAGATGTTCAACCCTCAGGGTCTGAATTTGTAGCAGCCAATGCTACGGGCCCTTGGGCTAACACCAATTTTGGTGGTGCGGGTACAAGTCATACGACTGGTATGCCTAGGACTGTTTTTCAGAACAGTATAAGCCAAATGGCTTTTGGCTCCGTTTCTGGAGGGATAGTTTAACAAACTTTGCCTACTGTGATGGCAACGCCTCCAGTTACAGCTAATGAGAAACCGGAGAAATTCACCGGAGTGGACTTTAAACAATGGCAGCAGAAGATGTTCTTCTATCTGACCATGCTCAATCTGACGAAATATTTATCGGTGGTGTGCCCGATAATTAGTCCAAACGAGCAAGATGTCACGACGCTCAGTGCATTGGAGGCTTGGAAGCATGGGGACTTCTTATGCCGAAATTATATCCTTAACTGTTTAGTGAATTCTCTTTATAATGTTTATTGTAATATTGAATCTGCTAAACAGTTATAGGAGTCCTTAGAGAAAAAATACAAAACTGAGGATGCTGGCACCAAGAAATTTGTGGTTGCCAAATTCTTGGACTACAAGATGGTGGATTCTAAATCTATCATGAGTTAGGTTCAAGAATCGCAATTAATTCTGAGTGACATCTCGGCTGAGGGAATGATACTTAGTGAATCATTCCAAGTGGCAGCCATGATTGAGAAACTACCTCCGGGCTGGTCAGACTTCAAAAATTATTTGAAGCACAAACAGAAGGAGATGAGCCTTGAAGATCTCATTCTGCGCCTCAGAATTGAGGAGGACAATAGAAGGAGTGCGAACCCTTCTTCTGAGCCAAAGGCCAACGTTGTGGAATCTTCCAAATCCAAGCAAGATAGAAAAAGGAATATGTCTTTTCAAGGAAAAGGCAAGCAGAAGGAGCAGTTCCAGAAATTCCAAGGGACATGTTTTATATGCAACAAGCCTGGCCATCGTGCTAAGGATTGCAAGAAGCGCCTGAAAAAAGGCAAGAACAAAGGTGCAGCCCAGCAACTGAATTTGACAGAGCATGACAATATTGAGAGGCTATCTGCTGTGGTAATGTCCAAAGCATCTCTGGTGTCGAACACTAATGGCTGGTGGCTAGACACAGGTGCCACAAATCACATCTGTGCAGATAAGCACATGTTCTCATCTTATGAGAAGGCTGAAGAAGATGAGAAGCTTTATATGGCTAACTCTGCATCAGCAAAGATTTCCGGAAGAGGAAAGGTGATCTTGAAGTTTACATCTGGCAAGGAGGTCACCCTGCTGAATGTGCTGCATGTACCGGAGATTCGGAAAAATCTAATTTCTGGCCCTATACTTGTCAAGAAGGGTTTCAAAGTTGTATTTGAATCTAACAAGTTTGTTCTATCAAAAGGAGGGATGTATGTGGGAAAATGGTACTTGTGTAATGATCTGTTTAAAGCCAATGTGGCTGTCATTGATGTAAACTCAAAATATGTGTACCCAAAGACTATTAATAAAGAAAAGTCTTCAGTTTACACTGTTGTGTCTCCTTATCTATGGCATGGTAGATTAGGACATGTAAACTATGGTACAATGAAGAGAATAGCAAACTTGGGATTAATTCCAAGATTTGAGTTGGATGCTCATTACAAGTGTGAGACTTATGTTGAGGCCAAGTTTGCCAAGAAACCTTTCAAATCCATTGAAAGAACAAGTGAACCTCTACAATTAATCCATAGTGATCTATGTGATTTAAAGTTTGTAGAAAGTAGAGGTGGAAAGAAGTACTTCATCACATTTGTGGATGACTGTACTAGATTTTGCTATGTTTATTTATTAACTAGCAAAGATGAGACTATGAGCATGTTTGTCAAGTATAAAAATGAAGTTGAAAACTAACTTGATAAACGAATCAAGGTGCTTAGGTTTGATAGAGGAGGAGAATGATGTTCAATCAATTTCAAAGAGTTTTGTGCTAGTTTTGGAATAATTCTCCAAATGACTGCACCTTATACTCCACAATAAAATGGAGTTGCTGAAAGATTGAACGAGACACTAAAGGAGATGGCTAACGCCATGCTTTTGAGTTCAGGTTTACCTCAGAACTTGTGGGGGGAGGCAGTTTTAACTGCAAATTATATTCTTAATAAAATACCCCACAAAAGGCTAGGTAAAACTCCATACGAGAGATGGAATGAAAAGTTGACATCCTACAATTTTCTAAAAGTGTGGGGGTGCATAATGTGATTTATAAAGGTAAGTCTAGACACATTCGTCGTAGACACAATACCGTAAGGCAGTTGCTCTCAAATGGAATCAGTTCTTTAGACTTTGTAAAGTTAAAGGAAAATATTGCGAATTCGCTGACAAAAGGTTTGTCAAGAGAGCAGATAAACTGCGCATCGAGGGGAATGGGTTTAAGAGCCTTAACCCAATAAAGAGATTCCGAGGTGGAAACCTAACCTATGCGATTGGAGATCCCATGGTCTAGGTTTAATAGGACAACGCAAATTTTGGAAACTCTAGTGTAAGCACTGTCTCCCATTCCTATGATGCAACAATGCTTTCCTACAGCGTTATTAAGGGTACGTTATGCGTTTAATGATTTCTATAACTTGGAATGTAACATCTAAGTAAGATATGGTAGGATATCTTTAATAGGAATGCACCTATATGCGTGGAGCTGGCCGACTCTATGAAAATCTTTAAAGGCTAGATTTTTTAAAGCACGCATGAATCCCGAGAGGTTCAGGGCCGAAAGAACGAACACAACCGAGAACCAATCTTGAATTGAAAATACTCTGTGTGAGGTTTATTGTCTAGGCTTACACAAACAACTGGCGATTCAAAGCTTAGTCCATCGACTAGTTAAGTAAGTCCGATAGGCTTTCACTAAAGAAGGTTCAAGGCGAAAGCTACCTATCTTGATGCAGTGTATTTCAACAGGTATGGTCAGATTTCTTCGAGTCAAAAATGTTTTGTTGATCCATTAATGTGGGGGATTGTTATAATTATAGTTATAATTATAATTATGGTTAATGGATCAACGAAAACCAATAAATTAAGATACGTCTTTTCTATTCACGTATCTCTTTTGGATTCATGAATTTCCTAAACTTTTGTGTTCACGTATCTATTGAATTCATGAATTTCCTAGATTCATGTATTTTTTAGTTCATGTATTTATAGAGTTCACGAATCTCTTGAATTCACGTATCTCTGGATTCGTGAATCTCTTGAATTCATGTATCTCTTGATTCATAAATTTTGTGGATACATGCGTCTATTTAATTCATGTATCTCTTCTATACATGAACTAAAAATCTATATAATTAGATGAGAGCATAGAGCTTCATAAGAGTTTTTGGTTTTTCAGACTCGATTCCAAAAGGCTTTCATATACTTTTCTACTCCTCTGATTTTTCTGAGTGTACTGATTCAATTGAACGGTTCGACTGAGTCCTGTTTGCATAGTGCTAATCCAAACAGGTTCGAGGTGTTGTATCTTGGGAGGCATAGTTCGTGAATTTGCGGAGCACCATTGGCAGGAACTAATCGCCTTAAGGAGATTCGGATATCCGTACCTCACCTCCAATTTCATGTTTTGATTGCAACAAACAGTTTGTGTTTTCTCTGGATATAATTTCCAACAAGAGAGAAGGGTTGGGTTCGAGGTGCTAAGGGATGAGGCCGATGGGTCGTTCACGAGCGACTCGGTGGCCCAGACGATTTGACAGGTCATGGTGGAGCCAGAGGGAGAGCAGGTGAGGGCAAACGCATGGGCCACGAGGGAGATATTTGGCAACGTGGAGTTGCAATTGGAGTATCTGGGGGAGTTCACTCGAGCACTTCAAAAGGGCGGATCCTGAAGTCGAGGATCTTGGGGACAGACAATTTGTGTGTGATTTGCGCCTTTTTTTTTTCATGTGCTATTGTACTTCATTGGCATCATCATGTACGCGTGGAGCGAAATCCATCTGAATCAGGATCCGTATAAATTATTACCATTTAAAGTAAGGGCTGGGTTCATTTAACACGCTGACTTTCAACTATCATTCTAATTCGGGCGTAAGTGTAGCAGTTGTTCCAACCATTATGACAGTCTGGCAAACAAGTTGATGAATTTGGGCGACACTTTGCACTGAAGCTTTTATTGTTTTCAACACAACTCGATCTCTCTAGGCCAGACAATCTGAAACTATATTATTCTAATCGATTGCCAGATCAAACAATCTCGAGATATATTATTCTAATCGATCTCCAGACCAATCAATCTCGAATTATTATTCTAACCAATCTCTAGATCAGGCATTCTCAAACTATTTCAAATGAAATAGAGGGGAGTAACTGTTAAGAAAACATTCCTTCAATGGTTTTGATGATTGACAAAACTTAAAGACTTTGTTTTCTTATTAAAAGTATTTATCTAGAGGAAAGTCTGATAGGACATAATCAGACGATTGAAATCAGAATTAGAGTCATGGATTATACTTTCTTGGTCGGACTATGGAATTCATAAGGGCGAATGAGAGTTCTCATTTTTCCATGAGAATTAATCACTCGATATTTCAAGGAAAACTAAATAATCTTGGGCTCTCTTTCAGAGGAACCCTTTGCTTTGATGTTAGCATGCAAAAAGCAAGCACCGTTCGCTTAGGCCTCATCATGCCTAATCAGCCCGTCATTTGTTAAGCCCAAAGTTCCGGCCCGCTTCGTAATTCTTGGCCCATTTTCACCCAGCAGCTCCTTCCATACAAAGGTCAAATTGGTCTTTCAATGTTCTCCCTCCATCCCCTTTCTCTCTCCACAGCAAAACGAGCGCGCCTTTTGGTGCGAAATGAGCACCACCAGTGGTGGCGACAGTGGCCCTCCGCCGGCGATGACGGTGGTGGCGGTGGCGGTGAAGGGCGACTTAAGCGGCTTCGAAGGAGGAAGAGGAAGCCGCCACGCCGTCCGTTGGGCCGTCGAGAATCTCATGCCGAGAGCCGATCGGTTCGTCTTGGTCCACGTGATGCCCAGAGTCACTTCAATCCCCACTCCAAGTATGTTCCGTGACCACCCGCGCATCACATTGACACTCGCCTTTTGTTGTTTGACGGCAATTCTTATGGCCATAGACTCTTGTGGTGTTGATTGACTGAGTCGACACGCGATCGTTTCGATTCAATGCTGTGTTCCTCGCAGGCGGAGATCGTATACCAGTGGCGGAATTGGACGACAGTGTGGTGGCGATGTACGTGGAGGAAACGAAAGTGAAGTATGAGCAGGTGTTGAAAGAAGATGAACTATCGTGAAGAAGAGTAGAAAGATCTGGAAATTTGTATATTCAATTTGTATTCTGATGTACAATTCTTCTGTAATTATAGTAAAGAGATGAAATAATAAAAGGCAAAGAAATATTTGTGTAATCACAATAAATCAGAATCTAATCTCAATCTAAAATTCCTAACTAATTTACGTACAATTAAAATCAATTGAGATTCCGAGCGTATCTCCCAGGATCGGGTTTGATGCATATCTTCCAACACTCCCCTTCAAGCTGGTGGCTGGTAGATATCCAAGATGCCTAGCTTGCTCAACAGATATGCATGCTGTCTTTGACATAGGGGCTTAGTGAAAATATCGGCCGGTTGCTCTGCCGTTCCAATTCCTCTAGTCTCAATTATCCCTTCTTGAATCTTTTCTCGAGTAAAATAACAATCCACTTCTATATGCTTCGTTCTTTCATGTACTATGGGATTTGTTGCAAGTTTGAACGCCGCATCGTTGTCACAGAACAACCTAGTCGGACCCTTCAAATTTATCCCAAGATCCCCAAGTAGTCCCCGTATCCAAATGATCTCACGGGTAGTTTTTGCCATAGCTCGATATTCTGCTTCGGCTAAAGACAATGATACGGTTGCCTGCTTCTTGGTTTTCCATGAAAGAAGAGAATCTCCAAGTTTAATGCAAAAACCTATAATGGATCGTCGACTCATAGGACAAGTCGCATAATCTGCATCACAATATGCCGACATTTCCATATTGCATTCTCTAGATAAAAGAATCCCTAGTCCTGGGCACTTCTTCAAGTATTTCACGACCTTTAAGGCAGCATTCAAGTGAGACAACTTTGGAATGTGCATGAACTGACTGAAAGTCTGCACTGCATATGATATGTCGAGTCTAGTCATAGTTAAGTATATGAGCTTCCCAACAAGCTTCTGATAACCTGAATGATCATTGAGAATAGGATCAAAATTCTCAGATGTCCTAGCATCATAATCCTTGGTGGTCAATTCTGTATTTTGCTCAATTGGAATGACCGATGGTTTGCATCTTGACAGACCTACCTCTGATATAATCTCCAGCACAAACTTCCATTGACTAAGGGAAATCCCACGATCAGATCGAGCAATCTCGATTCCAAGGAAGTATTTGGGTGCTCCCAAGCACATCTCCAATGAGCTACCCCCTATCCAAATGGGATAGTATGCCCAAACAAAACCCTAGAAATTCGCATCGCCCATTCAACTTTCCACCCAAATCACAGAAACCAAGACATCATTTTCCCAACAATGAAGATCCACTTCTCTTTGACAAAAAACCCTAGAAACCCATCACTATTCAATTACTTCACAATGTAAACCCACTCCTCTTTGTCTAGAGCTCCCCTCAATCCTTGAGTTTCGTTGGCAACCAGATCTTGCTCGAAGGAGCAGCAACCCAGTGTATGTCCTCAACTCCCCTTATTCCAAGAGATTTGAAGATCAGGAGCCCTGGGAGGAAGGAAAGTGGCCGCACCCCAGTTTGCGCTGCAGTCTAACCTAGCAAACTAGTGTAAGGTAGTTTCCAAAACAAAGCGTAGGTATTATTAGTACTTGTTGATTACATTGCAATGAACGAAGGAGAAGATCAGGATAAGAGGTTGGATGCCCTTTGTAGAAGTCTGGGCGAGTTATGGTCTGAGGAGGATGTAGTTACCATTAGAGGTGACATTCCTATAGAAAAAAAAACGAGAATGTGAATTAACGCTCATAGGGAAACTATACTCGAAGCCAAATGTGAATCTTCAAGCTTTCTTCAACACAATGAAAAAGGCGTGGAAATCAGAATCAATCATGTATGATATCCTCGGACCAGGGCTATTCTCCTTTACCTTTGAGTCGGCAGTAGAAAAAAATAGAATATTATCTTCAGGCCCTTGGTCCTTTTCCAGCAATCTCTTAATCCTAAAACAGTGCGATCCTGACACCCCTGACCACTCCTATGTTTTTACACATTGCGATTTTTGGGTACACATTATTGGACTACCTAGAGGTCGTATTACTGTACATTCAATCACAGATATAGCCGCGACAATAGGCAAAGTGCAGGAAGTTAAGATGGAATCTAAAGGATTTGGTCGGGCAAATGTGGGCAAAGCAAGGGTGCACCTAGATCTCTCTAAACCTCTGAGGTCTGGAACCATCGTAAACCTGGATAATAAGAAAATCTTGGTGGACTTTAAATTTGAAAGACTCCCACACTTTTGTTACTCATGTGGACGCATTGGACATTATGCGACTTTCTGTAAAATTATCCCCTACGAACAATCAGGGCTGGAAGAAAACAAAGTAGGGAAGTTCGAGAGCTGGATGAAGGCTGAAGCAAGGGAAAACAGTCCATTTTGGAAGATTTTTCATGGAGAAATGAGCCCAGAACCTGAAATAGATGAAATTATTCTAGAAACTCCTATTCAAAGTGTCCAATAGACTACAAACCAAGAAAACGAGCAGGAGGACAGGAATAAATTAGCCTTGGTAATAGTGCCAGAGAAAAGCGTCCTCAACTACAAACGGGCCAGCAGCTCAGACCCAGACGTCATTGGCATTGAATCTGTACAAAGGGAGCAGGACCTTATGGAAATGGAAACATCGAGTCTAAAAGCAAGTCATGGAAACAAAAAGAAAGAAAGAAGTGGCAAGAAGGCCCACATGGCAAAAAAAATGAAACGCTTTAGTCCCTATGAACATCAAGGCTTTAACTCTCAACTCATTGATGAGGGGACCCTCCAAGAAACATCGATTCAACAAGTCCAAGAAATGGAAGAGTGGGCTTTGGTGGCTAGCCCTAATAAGCCACTGGGATTTAAATGAAGATCTTGTCCTGGAACTATCAGGGTTTGGGCACTCCCCTGACATTCCAGCATCTTAGAGCCTTAGTGACTAAAAAAAAACCCAGTTTAGTATTTTTAATGGAAACTAAAAATAAAGAACCAGTAGTGGAAAGGGTAACAAAGCGGCTAAAATTCCAGAATTTGAGGGTTGTCAATCCGATTGGGATCGCTGGGGGGCTGACTTTAATGTGGAACAATGACATATCAGTTGAACTAGTTTCGAGTTCGAGGGAGATGATTGAGGTCACTTGCAGTGAGCTAAATTGTGACAACAGAATGATGATTTCTTTCCTACATGCCTCGACAAATTATCAGGAAAGACTCCAACTATGGTAGCAACTGAGAATGACTCACGGGAGAAACAACTTACCTTGGATATGCATTGGAGATTTTAATGAGACTTTATATCACTGGGAGAAGTATGGTAAAAGGGAGACGAACTATTATAGAATGGCAACCTTTCGGGACCTATTGAATGATTGTGCGCTCATGGATATGGAAAGCAAATGATGTGCCTTCACCTGGACAAATAACCAAGATGGGGAGGAGCAGGTGAAAAAGAGGTTAGATCGAGTGCTGTGCAACATAGAATGGAGAATTATGTTCTTACAGGTGGAAGCCTACGCCCTACCTGCCATTGGCTCGGACCATAGCCCTATTCTACTATCATTATACCCCCCGTCAAAGAAAAGGAGAAGAGTGTTCAGATTTGAAGCGTACTGGATGGAGGATGCTGAATGTAGAGAAATTGTGCAATTTGTGTGGAATGATCAACTGAATCCCCAGTTAAACTTGCCTGAAAAACTGAATGTGATAGCTGATGCTCTAACCAATTGGAGCAAGGATAAATATTCCAATGCCTATAGAAGGATTGAGGAACTTAAAAAAGAGCTTACAAATATAACTAACAAAAAGGATTCGGGATTGAGAAAGGAGGAAGCAAAGAGGCTTAAGCTGCAAATTGAACAATTATGGAGACAGGAAAAAATGTATTGGGAAATGAGATCGAGGATAGAGTGGTTGAAATGGGGAGATAGGAACACGAAATTTTTCCATGCTACAAATGTGCAACGAAGGTAGAGGAATAGAATTGCTATGCTGAAACTTGATGACCAAAACTGGTGTAGGGATCCTGAGGCTATTAAAGAACACATTGTTACCTTCTATCAATGCCTTTATGGCTCAGTTGGCCTTAGAAATTTTCAATTGGTGCTGGACCAATGCCCTTGCCTAGTAGCAGATGCCATGAATGAAGCTCTAACTACAAAAGTCATAATGGAGGAAGTAAAATCAGCAGTATTCCAGCTAGGAGCCATTAAGGCTCCGGGGCCAGACGGCTTAAATGGACAATTCTTCCAGCATAATTGGGAGCTAATCCAAGGAGATGTGCATAAAATGGTATAACTTCTTTGTTTCGGGTACTCTAGACCCTTCCCTCAATACAACTCACATTACCCTCATCCTAAAAGTGACTCTCCCAGAATCTATAGCGCAATACAGGCCCATCAGCCTTTGTAATTTTAGTTACAATATAATTTCAAAAGTGATGGCAAATAGGTTGAAGCCCTGGCTTCCTAATCTGATAGAAATGGAGCAAAGTGCTTTCGTAGGTGGAAGACAAATACAAGACAATATTCTAATTGTCCAAGAAGTGCTGCATCAATTGACAATCAGGAAAAAGAAAAGGAAGTTTCAGGTTGTGCTTAAACTTGACATGCAAAAAGCATATGACCGAGTGGAAGGGGACTTCTTGAGCGAGTGCATGAGCAAAATGGGCTTCAGCGATCACTGGGTTTCGTTGGTGAAAACATGTATATCAACCGTTACCTTCAGCATCAAAGTGAACGGAGAACCTCTTTAAACATTCAAGCCGACTAAGGGTCTAAGGCAAGGGGACCCTCTCTCTCCCTACTTATTTATTGTGATGACTAATGTGCTGTCTTTGTGAATACAAAAAGCACTTAGAGATGGCAATGTAAAAGGGATTAAAATAAATAGAAGCTATCCAATACTCACACACTTACTTTTTGCGGATGATGCGATCTTCTTCCTCGATGGCACAGTGAAGGAATGTCAAAACATAGCAAACCTATTGAATCAATATTGTTATGCATCCGGTCAAGCCATAAACCAAAACAAGTCGAGTATTTACTTTAGTAGCTGCTGCCCACAGCAATTAAGAAGGAATATGGCAGAAGAACTAAGAGTCTCGATCATCGAAAAAACAGGGAAATATCTAGGCATTCCTTCGGATTGGGGGCAATCAAAGAAAGAGATGTTCTCGTGGATTCTAGCAAGAGTTAATATGAAACTTGAGGGGTGGAAAGAGAACATAATGTCAAAAGCGAGGAAGGAAATACTTATTAAAACGATTGTACAAGCATTGCCACAATATGCCATGTCAATTTTTAAGATGCCACTTTCGGAAAGATCAATTGAAAAAAAAGATTGCCACATTCTGGTGGCTAAAGAGTAGTGCAAAGAAAGGAGTCCATTGGAGAAAGTGGGAGGAGCTGAAAAAAAGAAAAGACTATGAGGGTTTGGGATTTAAGGACCTTGTTGCCTTTAATAAGGCTATGCTCGGAAAACAAGCATGGAGACTCATAGAAGACCCTTCAGCCTTGTGGAGTAGATTGCTGAAAGGACTATACTTCCCCATAGGATATTTCATGAAGGCAAACACGGGATCACGACCGTCTTGGGGATGGCAAAGTCTATTACAAGGAAGAGAGGTGATGGAGCAGCAAATACGATGGGCAGTAAGAGACAGATTGCAAATCAGAGTGAGAGAAGACAAATGGTTAGCGAGAGGTTGCATAGGAGGACCAAAAAACCAAGGAGAACCCAAATATGTGGCTGAGTTAATCGACCAAGAGTCCAAATAGTGGGATGAGCATAAACTAAAAACTTGGTTCGACGACGACTTAGTTAAAGAGATACTCACGACGCCGCTTAGTCACACAACAAACAAAGACAAAATCATATGGACCAACAACAAATCCAGCATCTACTCAGTCAAAAGTGGATACAATAAAATCCAAACAGCACACAACTAGACATCGGCACACGCATCCTCATCATACCAGCAACCCAAGAAGCTATGGAACCTGATCTGGGACCTCCACACCCAACCAAAGGTCAAGTTCTTTACATGGAGCCTTTGTGCTAATGCGCTACCCACGAAGGAGAACCTATATAGGAGAAAGATGATACATGATCCTAGATGCCCCATGTGCCACCGTATGCCAGAGACACCCGAACATCTATTCCTCCTATGCAAATGGATGCACCAAATCTGGGCAAATCAGAAGCTAAAGCTGAACCCTTCCCCCAGCAATATCTCAAGAATAGACAAATGGCTACTTGAAGTCCTTACCTCGGAGAGAAACCCTCGACCGAAGGAGCTGGTAGTGGGCACCCTCTGGCAGATCTGGAGGATCAGAAACGCAATGGTCTTCAAAGGCGAGCCTCCGCAACCGCAAGAAGCTGTGCAGGAGGTAGAAGCAAATCTGGAAAGCTTTAACAAGTGGAACCTAAAAAGACCAAAACGCAGCAAAAATTCTGTAGACGTTGCTGGAAAGTGGCTTCCGCCGATGAAAGGTCACCTGAAAATCAACGTCGACGCTTCGTGGACTGAAAACTAGAGAGAGGGATCAATCGCCGGGCTATGCAGAGACGAGAATGGGGTCCTTAGGGATGGTTTCGCAGCAAAAATTGAAGCCGACTCACCTCTGAAAGCAAAAGCTTTGGCTGTCCGTGCAGCTCTGTGGAAAGTAACGAAGGAGAGAGAAGAAACAAGCCCCACGCTCGACCAGAACTTAAAGATAGAAATACAGTCTGACTGCAAAACTATGATGGACAGCTTGATGGCCTTTGCACCGAGCCCATGGACAGTGGAACCAATTTTAGAGGATTGCAAAGTGCTGTTGGCCCAACTTAAAGGCGTCTCCATTTCTTACACGCATAGAGAAGCAAACAAGCCCGCCGATTGGATAGCAAGAGCCCACCGGGACAACCGTCTTCCTCGCAATTGGATTTTATATCCCCCTCATCCACTTTGGGTTTTATTATGTAATGATTCCGAACTTAGTTGCGGTTCCACAACTTATTAGTAATGATCACTATCTTTTGATCAAAAAAAAAAAGTCTTTAATGTGAAATGTAAAGTGCAAATACTTCTTGAATCTCTCTATTGCAATTCTATCATTTCCCATGATAAGGATCTCGTCAACATATATCATCAGATAAATAGATGACGTACCTTGAGTCCATGTGAACAAGGCGTAATCATATCTGGACTATTTGAAACTTGCAGAAGTGAGAGCATCGGCAAATTTGGCATACCATTGCCTGGAAGCTTGCTTAAGACCATAGAGGGATTTACGGAGACGACAGACTCTATTCTCCCCCTGTCTCCATAATCCTCGAGGAATATCCATGTAGATTTCCTCATCTAAATCTCCATACAGAAAAGCTTTATGTACGTCCATTTGATGTAATGGCCAATCATTAATAGCTGCAACAGATAGGAAGGATCTTACGGTTACATCTTTGGCAACGGGAGAAAAGGTTTCATGGTAGTCAAAACATTCCCGTTGAGTAAATCCTTTTGCCACCAACTGAGCTTTGTAACGCTCAATGGACCCATCAGCGCAGTATTTAATCTTGTAAACCCATTTGCATCCAATAGGTTTCCTATTTGGTGGTAGATTGACCAAATCCCAAGTCTTATTTGCAGTTAGTGCCTGCAATTCAGCTCCCATAGCTTCTTGCCATCTTGGATCTTTAGCTGCTTTTTCATAAGTAGATGGCTCGATGTCCTCTGATATTCGACTCACGCAGCATCTATGTTCCAGTGAAAGTCTATGAAACGAAACATAAGATGATATTGGGTAGTTAATACCTTGTGAGTTGAGAGATGCACAAACATAATCTTTTGTCCAAGCTGGCGGTCGTGTAGAGCGACCGGATCGTCGAGGACGATCCACTCAAGCTGGAGTTGAGGATATTTCCATATTTTCAATTTCATTGGAAGACTCTTCCATCATTGAGGAATTTTCTTGAACGACATTTTCAACAATTTCTGGAGTAGAAATCTTAGGAGAGATTGGAGTCATCATTGGAACAATTTGTTCTGGAGTTCCTGTCACAAAATATTCGGTATTTGAAGATTCTTCCATAGATAGTGACTTACCAGAAGTATTTGGTGTCTCTCTTGAAGAATCCCCTTCCTTGAAAGGAAAAACATCTTCGTGAAAAATGAAATCTCTACTGATGAAGAATTTCGATGTTGACTGATCTAGGACACGATACCCCTTTTGTAAATTCGAATAACCCATGAAGATGCAACGTCGAGCTCTAGGGCCCATTTTGTCTCGAGGACCCAATACAATAGCGAAGCACCAGCATCCGAATATCCTTAAATGTCCCAATTTTGGTTTCTTCTTGAAAAGTAACTCAAATGAAGTTTTTCCATTAAGTACCCGAGTTGGCATACAGTCGATGAGATATGCTGTAGTAATTATGCATTCACCCCAATAATTTTCTGGAATAGACGCCTGAAATTTTAATGCACATGCAACTTCCAATAGGTGGCAATGCTTACGCTCCACTACTCCATTCTGTTGTGGAGTATAGATGCAAGAACTTTCATGGAGAATCCCATGAGATGATAGGAGAAAATTGCAATCATTGTTGAAGAACTCCTTCCCATTGTCTGTCCTAACTCATTGAATAGATCTTCCAAATTGGTTCTTGGATAGAGCAATGAAAGTTTTCAAATTTGAGAAAACTTATCCTTTTGATTGCATTAGAAAAACCCAAGTGGTATGAGAATAATCGTCCACGATTGTCAAGAAATAGCATGACCCATCATGATGTTGGGTATGATAAGGACCCCATACATCCATGTGAATTAAAGAAAAAATGTGCGTGGCACAATTTTTACTGAGAGCAAAAGGAATGCGTGATTGCTTTGCAAGAGGACATATTTGACACTTAGAGTAAGGAAATGAAGCACTATGACCCAATCATGAATGCAAAAGATAGTCTTTATCATTGGTAGTCGTGTTACACAATGATATTTTATTTGAAGGAAATGAGGACAAATCAAAATTACTTGGAAAATTCCTCCATAGAAACAACCCTTTAGATAGACTACCCAAGCCCATCACTCTGCCAATCGAAAGGGCCTAAAAGAAGCAAGTGTCAAAATCAAACAATACACGACAGGAATTTTCTCTGCAAACTTTGGATACAGAAATAAGATTGAATCGAAATTCTGGGAGGTAAAGGACATTTTGGAGTATGATTTGTGGGCTGAGTTTGACTGATCTAGTGATTTTGACATGAGTAACATTCCCATTTGGCAATTGGATAGTAATAGGAAATTCCAGGTTCTCATGTACATCTGAAAATAATGCCCTTTTGCAAACAATGTGATCACTTGCCCCATAATCAATTATCCAGGATTTTCTGGAAATATTATTAATCATGCAGTGAGAAATACCTGAGAAATTTCCTCATTTGCTTGAGGTGTCTAATTTATGTATTGCCTGCATCAGTTGTTGGTATTGGTTATTTGTTATGGACCAATCAACATTAGGACCACCAACCTGATAAGCCGCAGAAATTTCCTTCCTTTTTCCCTTTTCTTCGGGTTTACCGTGCAGTTTCCATCAATTTTCCACTGTATGATGTGGCCTTCTGCAAAATTCACAATATAATTTACCCTTTCTTGGATTAAAATTTTTCGCAGATGCCAAAAAAATTCCTCCACTGTCGGATGCTGAGAAAAATCCACCACCGTTGGATGCCTTCCCAGTCGCTCCATCTCCACCATTGGATCCAGTCGAGTAGATAGGTCCTTTGGACCATCTGATCGGCGCAATAGATCCAAGCCGTTCATTCCTTCTCTTTTAAGGAGGCGAGAATCCTCGGGTGGCCGAAACCTTAGCCCTTCATCTTGCGCCCCTTTTTCGTGCGCTAGGGTTTTCGATCCCCAATTTCATTGCTCGCTGCGACTGGCCAGAGCGAAGCTCTCTCCTCCTTTCGCCGAATCTGACGAAGCAAGCCTCTGGCTTTCTTCTTGGACGGCTAATTGAAAGATCCGTCCAAGGGGCAGTATCGGTTCCATGGCTAGTATCTACGAGCGAAACATCAGGTAAGAGTCGTTCAAGATTAATAAGAATCGGATCGCCTTTTTCCCTTTCTTTCATTGACCGATACTGTGCGAGTGTCTCCTCTGGTCCCTCGAGCTTCTCTTCCGCGGCTTCGAGGTCATTCCACAGGGACGACAGTTTGTTATAATAGGCTGAAATTGTCATGTTTCCCTGTTTTGATTCACTGAGTTCTTGCATTAACGAGAAAATTCAAGCCTGATCTAGTTTGCCGTACATTTGCTTGATATTCTCCAACATATTTTTCGAATCCTCCGTCGGTGGCAGACCGGCCGCGACATTTGAGGAGATGCAATTGCCAATCCATGTCCGGATGAGATGGTTGCATTTCCTCCAGTGTCGCGCCAGTCGGTCATCGGCAGGAATCGGAACGGTTCCATCTAGAAACCCATCCTTGTCTTTTGTCACCAGTGCTCGTCGGAAATCTCAAGACCACCTGGAGTAGTTCTCTGGCCCGATTAATTGCAGGTTGATTAGCCGCAACTCTGGGCTGTCGGTTGTTGAGACATACAGGGGGTCACCGGGCTCCGGTCGACCGGTGATAGCTCCGATTGAAACGGCAAGAAGCCGGGTGCGAAATTTGGGTAGGGATTTGTCCCTGAATCCGGTTCACCTGACCCGAATTGATAACCCGCATTGAAAGTTCTCGGGTAGGGATTCGTTCCCATGCCCGATTCTCCTGACCCGCTTGACCCGCTCGACCCGCTCGTCCACTCCAATCCGTCGGTTGGGCTTGCCCCAGTCACGATTGGTGGGCTCCCTTCGGGTTGGACGTGGCTTTGGTGGCCCATGTTACCAAGCAGTGATGAGTTTGGGCTTGGCCCAATGTACCATGGGTAAGGTACCCACTGGATAGGTTGACCCGCAATGGGTTGGCCCAGATTATGCTGAGCTTGAGTGGGCCGCCATTGCACGGGCTGGGCTTAAAGAGGTTGTTGAACTGTCGCAAGAAGACCTTGAATTTGAGCAAGCTGTGGTGGAATCTCTGCGGTGGTTTGGTTGTCAGCAGAGAGGCTGGCTTACAAAGGCGAGGTGGCCATGGTCAGTAAGAAAAAAAAACTTTGTCTTCTTCCTTGATAAAATAATCATTGTTTTTCCAGATGGCAAATCTGTTTGCAGATCAGAGTTCCTTTGGGTTGGATAGTTAAGAGCGGAAGCAAAGCAGGATCAGCAGCCTGGAGGCTCTGATACCATGAAAGAAGATGAACTATCGTGAAGAAGACTAGAGAGATCTGGAAATTTGTATATTTAGTCTGCATTCTGATGTACAATTCTTCTGTAATTATAGTACAGAGATGAAATAATAAAAGGCAAAGAAATATTTGTGTAATCACAATAAATCAGAATCTAATCTCAATTTAAAATTCATAACTATTTATGTACAATTAAAATCAATTGAGATTCCGAGCGTATCTCCCATGATCGGGTTTGATGCATATCTTCCAACAGGTGTTCGTTCCGTTTAAGAAACTGTGCAAACCTTGGAAGGTGAGTTTCGCTTGCTCAGCTTGTGTTCCGTTTTGGTTAGAATTAACGTTGAATGGAGATTGACCTGAGCTCTGATTGTGGGAATGATGTACTGAGCTCGGTCAATGTTATCTGAGAAACCGACAGGTGTAAGTTTTCTAGGGAAATGTAGGAGATTTGCTGTCACAAATCCGAACTGAATATAGAAGCGAGATAAGCTGTATAAAGATAGTTTGAGAAATTGAGGAAATACAATAAGGAAGTATGACTATAGTTGTACCGTGGAATTTCGCGAAGATCATTGAAGCCAGCAAAAATTTTTAAATTCGATGCTATGCATTTGGTAGGCGGAAACTTTGGTGCTAGAAGATGACAATCCTGCGCCTGCACCCCTTCGTTATGTGTCAAACGTGGGAATAAATAATCTAGTTCTGGGTTCCTGCTCATTAAATAATTTTGCACTGTACTGCAAGTTATTATTTGGTGGAAAAGATTATCACTATTCTTACAGTTTCCTTAGAAAAATAATTACGGTATTATTGTTAGACTTAATCAGAGTGCGCAATTGCCAAACATACATTTATGGAAGTATCTATTTCCATATTTTCGGAGGAATAGTTAGATTGGAGTCAAGCTACTCTTGACATCATTTTGTTCAAGTTTTTTTTTTCCCTATCTGGATGGTATTCTCTCATCAGATCGAGACACATCTCAGAAACCTATCTCCAAGCTTGGAATTGTGTTTGGGTGCGTGCAAGGCATACTATAAGAATGTGATCCGTTGATGTGAAACTTTTGCAATTGTTTGCAAAACTTATTTGCTCATGTCTTTTCACCTCTTTATACTTAGATTAAATCTTCTCTCACTATTACGGTTAAATCCTAAAAATTTGTTCATCTTGCTAGGAAGCCGAAGGGAGCAGCAGTACCTACAACTATTCTTACCTGTGCTCCTGAAACTTGTGATGTTTATGTTATATCTAGAAACGACATTGTCAACAAATCAGGTAGTTTACTCCTATAGGATTTGTCTCCTCGTTTACCAGAGATACTGCTTTTGAAAGATAATCCGATCTTCCCTCCTACAGATAAAGGTTCTAGTCATGGTATGTTGGCTCAAACAAACAGCAAAGATGTTTTTGATGGATCTAGTAACCCAACATCCTGGACCAATTCTTTGTGCAGAGAATCTGACTTCAGTGATAGCATCAGAGGCTCAACACCATCAGAGCCTAGCTTTGTGGCTGCACTAGCTTCAGGTCATACAGATTGTCCCGACAGTGCTAATGTAGATCAAGAGAGGAGACATTCGTATATAGGAGATGCAAGTGACATAGATTTTGTCGAGCAAAGCGCATTGATGGCTTCTAGACCAACTGAGCAGGTGGCCTTTTAAGTTTTTCCAACCCTGAGAATCTTAGTATTTAAGGTTTATTTTCTCTGAGTAATGGTTCATGTGCAGTGTTCATTTTGCAGTCAGGTGTGCAGGCTGAAATAGAGAAGCTGAGGCAAGAGTTGGAAGACACAATTTTTATGTACAAACAGGCTTGTGAAGAGCTGCTCCATGCCCAAAACAAGGTTTTTGTCAATCATTTAATAGAACTAAAATCTTATGTTCGTTAGTTTAGATGGACATGTTTCATGCAGAATTTTAAGAACATGAAAATGTGAAACAAATGATAAAGATCTTGCATTCAAATTTTGCTATTGTCCAGTCAACTTCAAGTTATTATCAAAATCAGAATGATTGACGGGATTCTCAGGTGCTTGTCTGTTGATTGTAAATCGCAAGTGTCTTGAGAACCAGAAATAGGAGCAAATGACATGGTCCTCAAGGATCTGGCACAAAGTCGAACAAAGCATCTGATCGTGGAAATCTGGAAGATCTCTTGTTCCTGATTTTTTGACAATTTCTCATGACCAAATTCTCAGGTTCAAGTACTTTCTTCTGAATGTAGAGAAGAAGCTCGAAGAGTGAATTTTACCAAAAAAAAAAAAGCTCGAAGAGTGAATTCTGCCTTACAAAGAGAAGAAACTTTGAGGAAATTTGCAGTTGAAGAGAGAGCTAAATATATGGAAGCTGTAAAAGAGGTTGAGGATGCAAAGAGTTTGCTTGCTAAAGAGGAGTATGAAAGGCAGATTGCTGAACTGAATGCCTTCAAAGGGTCCTTAGAGAAACAGAGAATTATTGATATGCTCCTGTCGAGCGATAAGAGGTATATAAGGTACACCAGGGATGAACTAGAGATAGCAACAAATTCCTTCTCTGAACCCAACATGATTGGTGAAGGAGCATATGGGAAGGTCTACAAATGCAATCTGGATCATACTCCTGTGGCTGTTAAAGTTCTGTGATCAGATGCATGTGAGAGGAAAGAGGAATTCCTGAGAGAGGTGTCCCTTTAACCTGACCCTTCCTCTTTCACATCTTGGTGCTTGACTGTAGTTTCATCATGTGCGAGATTTCTGTTGAGTGATTTGTCTGCTAATTCATCCATGTTTAGGTTAATATCACACATTTCATCTGAAAATTTACTTCATCTGTGAAGCAACCTACCTTTTCTATCCTTTACTGGGGACCTCGTACTTCTTAGGACTTCTATGTTACTACTTATGGAATTGCATCATACATCTCTTCTATAAGGATTCACCTTCAGCTAGGGTCGATGTAATCATCCATTCCTCTACTAATACTATTCTCTAATAGAACAAAGCTCATGGATTATTTATCTTTTTTATGTTTCGATGCTTTCTTCTTCACTGAATTTATTCCACTTTGTGGAGTTCCAAGTGAATTTGATCATTGTCAGTGACTGCTGCTGTTTTCCCCATCCTTTGCAGGTTGAGGTTTTTAGCCAACTTTGGCATCTTCATCTGGTGTTGATACTTGGATCCTGCCCAGAGAGTCGTGGCCTGGTTTATGAATACATGGAAAATGGAAGCTTGGAGTAGTACATCTACTGGCAGAATGGCAAGCCATCTCTTCCATGGTTTGTTCGGTTCCAGATAACTTTTCAAAATGCTTGTGGACACATTCCTGCACAACTCGAAACCTGTCCCCATCGTACACAGGGATCTAAAACCCAAAAATATGCTTTTGGGCAGAAATTACGTGAGCAAGATTGGGGATGTTGGATTGGCTAAAGTTATTTCTGATGTAGTTCCTGATAACATTACGGAATTTAGGGACTCTGTGTTGGCAGGTACAATATACTACATGGATCCAGAATACCAAAGAACCACAACTGTTCGACCCAAATCGGATTTGTATGCTTTTGGATTTATTATTCTTCAATTGTTGATGGGTCGTCATCCAAATGGGCTTCTATTGAAAGCTGAGGTTGCCATTGAAAGGGGCTCCTTTGCAAGCATTCTGGACAATACTGTCAAAGATTGATCAGTTACTGAAACAGAGGAATTGGCTCAAATTGCTCTCAAATGTTCGAAACTTAGGTGCAGGGGTAGACCAGATCTTGAGAATGAAGTCTTGCCGGTCCTTAAGAAGCTGTTTCCTTGGCGTGGAACTTCATATGCCCACCAGGTGTTTGAGGAAATTACTCTGATGATGGAGCTGGTTCCTTTTTATTTCTTCAGCGCTGCTTAGTGACCAGAGAGATAGAGACAGAGGGAGGGTGAGAGAGAGATTGGGTCATTGGGTAAGGCACGAAGATGGCCAATTCAATGATTGGCTTAGGGTTTGAAATTGAGATTATCTTTTAATTTGGGGATATAAATTTGGGGGAAAAAGTATTGAACGGCCTCATTTTAGGGTTAAGATGCTAGTTGGACTCTCCAGCAAGCCACGTCGGCTTAAGAAACTAATAAAAAAAGGTACATCGGATTTTCGGCTAAACAAACTAGAGTTGGCACCGGAAAGATCGATTTTCAAAAAATGTAACATTTAAGTTATCCAAAATAAACTTTTAGTACTAAAGTGAGTGTCGTAAATAATATTAAACACTTTTAGGCTGGGCATGACAACGCTTCTTGGCTGGGGGAGAGTTTTTTTTCATAAATAGTTCTTTTCTATTTCTATTTTGGGGAACAATTTATGAGTAAAAGAACCCGTTTAATAACTACACAAAATTTCTACTCATGAAATAGAAAAAAAATAGAAATGTGTTTGGTAACTCAACAAATTATTTTTTGTATTTATTCATTTTTTATTCTTGCTCACGGATTGACGACCACCAACCGCCGCAGCTGGCGACCGGCGACCGCAGCGGCGGCCGATCGGCGGCGACAGGCGATTGGAGGTGGCCGCGGCAAGAAAGAGGAATAAAAGAAAAATAAAAAAGAAAATTGGCTTATTTCTAAAAATTGTTCCCACTAACAAGAAGCATCTTTTTTTTTGTTTCTCGTTTCTGCTCCAAATCTATTCTCAAGCTAACTTTCTATTCCGAATAGAAAAATAACTTGGCGTTACCAAACGGATTTCTGTTTTTTTTTTTTTTCCCAAGGAACAAAAGAACTGAAATTCTGAGAAACAGAAACGTTGTCATGCGCTGCTTTAGTGTTCTTCACCTTGTAATAAGCTGTCCTATCCATATGCGGTTTAGCTTATGCCTGCATCAATTAGAATTTTAAAAGGGTAGCTGTTGCACTATCCCCTCCAAACGATCCTTATAACGATCCTTGTATATATAAAGAGAGAGCTCATTCTCCATATTACTCAAAAAGTTACAATACCAAACCCATTAAATAAAAGGTGAAGTTCATAGCCACCGTCATGGACAACGGAGAGAAGCTTCACATAGCGATATTCCCATGGCTCGCTCACGGCCACCTCATGCCCTTCCTTGAGGTCACCACCTTCTTAGCTCAAAAGGGTCATTGCGTCTCCTTCATCTCCACCCCAAAGAACCTCCAAAAGCTCCCCGCGAACCTCCCTCCCTCGATAACCCTCGTCGATGTTGGAAGATATGCGGCGATTGCTCGTGATATTCAATGGAAAATTTGATCTGATTACAATTATATACATATCAATTAAAGATTAGATTTAGATTTAGATTGATACATAAGATCATTTACTTCCATTCATTGTATACACCTTGTATTATATCTACAGAGGGCTGTACATTTACAAACTATTGAAGAGAAAATACAAAAACTCTTTCCTTCATTCACTATCTCCTTGCTACCTTCAGCTTCTTTCAATCGAGCTTCCCTTGCCCTGCGTCCATGGCCTCCCTGACTCAGACTCCGCTGAGTCGGCCTCCAAGTTGCCTCGTAACATGGTCCCTTACCTTAAGAAGGCATACGACATGCTCGAGCCAGCTGTCGCCGAGTTTCTTGCGAACTCAGACGTCGATTGAGTGATCCAAGACTTCATGTCTTTCTGATTACCCCAAAAAGCAAAACGACTCGGTGTTAAATCGGCGTTCTTCAGCATATTTAGCTTATTACCCTCGTCTTTGCCGGCCTGCCATCTCTTCTGATTGACGGGGCCAAGACGGCGGAGGACTTCATGGTCGTTCCCGAGTGGGCTACTCACCCTACCAAAGTCGCCTTCAGGCTTCATAAGGTGATTATCGAAGAGGATTTCGTGGACTTTGAATCTAATATGTCGGCTTTCAAAAGGTATGGCAAGTTGGCACAGGGTTGCGAAATCATGGCCATAAGGACCTGTAACGAGTTCAAGGCCGAGCCATTGAGCCTACTCAAGAAGCTTCACGCGAGACCCGTAGTTCCAATGGGGCTTTTGCCGCCCCAGAATAAAAGCCAGCACGAAGGAGAAGGGAGATGGAGTGAGCTAAAGCAATGGTTGGATGATAGGGAAGAGAAGTCGGCGTTTTACGTCGCCCTCGGCACTGAGGTGGCTTTGAGTCGAGAGTTTATGCACAAGTTGGTGTGTGGGATTGAAAAATCACGTTTGCCCTTCATCTGGGTGGTAGGCCGAAAGGCCGGCCCGGCATTATCCCTTCCGGATTTGAAAGATAGGTGTCGGGTTGAGGCTTCGTCTGGGTGGGTTGGGCTCATCAGCTTGACATCCTGGCCCACCCATCGGTCTGTGGGTTCTTGACGCACTGCGGGTGGAGCTCCCGTCATAGAGGCGCTTGGGCAGGGCCGGACGCTGATCCTGTTTTCCGGGGAGCTCAGACCAAGGGCTGGTGACGAGGCTGATGGACAAGAGACGGGTCAAGTCGGAGCTACCCAAGGGATGGCTGAAACAGGTCGTTCACGAGCAACTCGGCAGCCAAGACGATAAGGCGGGTAATGGTGGAGCCGGAGGGAGAAGGTGAGGGCGAACGCATGGGCCATGCGGGAGATATTCGGCAACGTGGAGCTGCAACGCTAGTATTTGGAGAGTTCGCTCGAGCACTTGAACAGGGTAGAGCCTCAAGTTGATGAGATGACTTTGTGGACCTAGAATTTTCTATGTGATTGTACTTCATTGGCATCATGCATGTGTCATAAGTCGGTTGATTCCGATCAATCACACACCTATGCGGTGTTAGGATTTTCGATCCACAAGTCAGCCTCTTACACACATGCACGAATACAAAGATCGTATGAACAAATAGCGAGTGTATTTGCTTATGAATGAGCTAAATACAATGAAGGGGAAGGTCCCCTATTTATATAAATTCGGGTCTCATCTCATCCATCTATCTTCCTTCCAATCCAACGGCTGTGTTTGAACGTATGCCATCATTACAAGTCTAAGTCTATACACTAGGCCACTCAATGGCGAGACCTTAGGAAAACCCATGGGGCGTGTGTCGGAAGGGTAAGCCGCCTGACATGAGCAGGTGGGCAGGGTTGCACATGGACCGGTCGAGCATTGATCACAGGTTGTGCACGAGTCGCCCATGGGCAGCTCATGGGCTGGCCCTTGTACAGGACACGGCCCGATCATGGATGGTATTGGATCATGCTTCATTCGTGGGCCATGTCACACGCATGCATGGAGCGGAAACTCATCTGAATCACAAAAATTATAACCATTCAGAGTAAATGCTGGGTCCATCTATGTCTACTTTATTCGAGCAGCGCATGCCTTTCTTTTTTCGGACTGAACACCCCCCAACCTTCAACTGCCATTCTAATTCGGATGTAAATGCAGCAGCTGTTCCGATCATTATGGCAGACAAGTTGATAAATTTGGGGCCACACTTTGCAGGGAAGCTTTTATCGTTTTTGGCACAAGCGGTGCTTTGAAGATGAACTGCAAAATATCAAGAGACAACTCGATCTCTAGATCAGGCATTCTCGATCTATCTATACTAATGAAATGTAGGCGATTGAGAGCGAGTTCATTGTACAGCTATGAGCCCAACCATCATTCTTTTGCTAGCAAATGTTGCATAGGCTCACTCGATTAGATTAAGCCAATTGTGTTACGCGACAAATTACACAATTTGAGAAATATCTTCCTGGAAAAATTTCATATAAACTCTTAAAGTGCCATCATTTTCTCAAATGATAGGACTTGAAGTGGATACTGTTTCAAATAAAGACCCAAATGCTCTCATTTTCTCAAATAAAAGCATGAAGTAGCCATATTAATCTTAAATAAAAACATGAACTCACTGTTTGGTGAAAGACAATTTCGTCTTTTAAATTATTTGAATTTTTTTCCTTTTTTCTTTCTTTTTTTCTGTTTTTCCTTTCCACACTCAAAAAAAAAAAAAAAAACGAACGTACGAACAAATGGAAGACACACAAGAGGGAGGGCAGCAAGGTTCGGGGGCGCTGGGCGAGGGTTGCTAGGCCACAAGGGCAAGGACCCTTGACTAGATATGGGAAAGAGTTGTCACCGTCCCATCAGCGATGGGGCAGCGGCACCCTAAGCCTCTTTTTTGTTTTAATCTAATTCAATTTTAATTTTAATTTTAATTGTATTTGGACAAAAATATCCCTACTTGGCTAAAAATTTTGCCATCCGGCTAGCCGACAAAGTTAGGCCCTTATTTGAAACAATCACAACCACTTTAGACCTTTCTTTAAAACTCATATAGCCACTTCAAGCTCTTTTTTTTTAAATAAGATCCATTTTAGGCATTTATTTGAGAAAATGATGGCACTTCGAGCTCTTATTTGGAATTTTCCCTATTTTCCTAGAAAATAAAAGAGTGTTTCTATTGCACAGAAATATTAGTCAATGGAAATTGTATGCATCATCATCATTTCCTATTAGCAATGGAAATATTTTTTGCTATCACATTTTCTTAAACAATGCAAAGACTGTTTTTAAGTGAGGAGAATATTTTCTCGATCGTCGATTCTTCGCTAATCAAATCTCTAAGATGCATGTTGAGCACGGGGTTCTATACAATTTCTACATTATCAATGATCCGTATGAATTACCGACAAAAATGATATTATAGATACCCTACTCGAAACTTATCTCCTTTTTCACAAAATTCACAAAAATCATTGACGCAAAAGTATATAAGTCAGAAAAGGGAAAATGACAAAAATGATTCACAAATTTTGATTTAATATTAGAGATTATTTCTAAACTAAAGTTTAGAACCATGGTGAATAAATTGCACATTAAGTTTGAAATTCAGATAATATGTCCAATAAACTAAAAATTCAGAAACAGCCTGGCATTTAGAATTAAAATTCATCGGTCATGTGGTTATCCGAAACCTAGGCACATTGTAGGCTGCTGGGACCAACTGAAGTCTTTCTGTACTAGAATCATGTAATTAGTGCCTCCCGCTCATCCTATCTTGGGAACTGATCTGATCTTGCTATAAATGGGATTTCCGAGGATTTTTTCCTTTTACAAATTGAATGGCTAACTCTCGCCCATCCCATATTGGGAACTGTGATCTGATCTTGCTATAAATGGGATTTCGGAGGATTTTTTTCCTTTTACAAATTGAATGGCTAACTCTCGCCCATCCCATCTTGGGAACTGTGATCTGATCTTGCTATAAATGGGATTTCCGAGGATTTTTTCCTTTTACAAATTGAATGGCTAACCCCCGCCCATCCCATCTTGGGAACTGTGATCTAAACTTGCTATAAATTGGATTTCTGAGGATGTTTTCCTTTTACAAATTGAATGGCTTCATCTTGTCCAAGTTTACTTTTTCCCAAGTTAAATAGCTTCATCTTGTGCAAGTTGACTTTTTTATTCCTTTTTAATCCAACACGTTTAGTGTGAAAAGGTAAATGTGTAACAGATAAACAGTTTCAAAATTTGTCAAATTGATATAATTAAATTCTAAATTTTATTACTGTTTTTCACTTTTCAAGTTGGACGGAGTTAATAAAAGAACTTTATTATATGAACTTAACAAATTTTAGGACTTTATTAAATCAGTTTAACAAATTTTAAGACTTAATTGTACTATTTAAAAGTTTTAAAACTCAATTACACTTTCATAATAAGTTTTAGAATTTTCAATACACTTATCTTAATTTTTCATATATGTATACAAGTCTCTTCATCCAAAAAACGACATACGGTTTCATTCATAGGGCGATGATCCTGATCCTTGAGATTCATCCAAGTGAATTAAGTCGTGATGCAAACAGAGGATTTTTCGCATCTAGAATAAAACACTCGACTTTAATTAACCTCTTGAAAGTTCAAATGAATATCTAACACCTTAATTTATGACATCATGAAGAATGTTGATTTAACATACAATAAGAAATACCACCACAACTCGGTGAGATCACTGTCAATTATTTTTAAAATATAAGCATTAGATGAATGTATGGTTCAATGTTTAAGCATTTAAAAAAACTACATGCATTAGACTTACCACTAGAAAAAGAAAAGTGTCGAAATTACAAACGAGACTTTAATTTCGAACTTTGATATCTTGGATTCAAGATTAAGTTGATCCTTGAACTTTGTCTTTGGTGAATTGTTAATAAGGATATATAAGCTTTTCATTCTACATCGTAATGGTATGAAACGCGAACTACAAAATTCTTAATGGTGGATGATAATTAAGCAACGAATGCACTTAGAAAATTTAATATACATCCAAAACTCAAGCTATTATAAAGGCCTGATCAGGCAAATAATGAACCCTTACTAATGAGAACCCTTGGCATGCAAAAGCAAGCACCATTTACTTGGCCCTCATCGTTCCTAATCAGCCCGTCATTTGTTTAGCCCAAATGACAAGTCCGTTTGGTAACTCCTGGCCCATTTTCACACAGCAGCTTCTTCACTACAAAGGTCAAAATCGGTCTGTCACTGTTTTCTCTCTCCCTCTCTCTGTCCACAGCAAAACGAGTGCGCCTATTGGTGCGAAATGAGCACCACCGGGTGGTGACGCCATAAAGAAGGAAACATAATTACTGCTGTGAACATTTTTTTAAAACGCTTTGGATAAGTACTTAAAAATGGAAAACTCAATTTTTTTTTATGACGTCCTCGCCAAACATTTTCAGTTATTACACATATACAATGAATGTCAAATTAGTAATCCACTCATATTTATACCAAACAAGTAAAAATTTATACACCGCAATGAATCTCTTTCTAGCATCTATTGAACTTAGACACAATACATAATTATCTAGTTTAGCTATATTAAATTAAACGTAGGCTAGAACCATGAAAATGTAGAGTTTTACCCAAAAAAAAAAAAAAAAAGATAAGAGAGGAAAAAAAAACTTAATTAAACAAACTCAATATACTTTAAATTTTTAAATAAATTTCATTTTTGGCTAGTCACAAGATAATGATTTGGATTTTCGTATTAAGTTGGACTATTATGGTTGGAGTTGAACTTATTGATGATTTAAGTTGCGTAAATTAGGTGTTGCTATTACTAAAACAGATAGCCTTAAGTAACGTCAGAAATCAAAGTGGAAAAATAAGTTTGTGATTTTTTAAATTTGGGCTTCTATGAGTTTTAAGTCGGGTAAGACAAATTTGAGGAGTGAATAGAAACTCTACTAGATTTTTTTTTCTTCAAAAACGGTCACAAAAAATCATAAAGTATGCCCACTTGATATATTTATCCAAAAAAAAAAATTGCGACCCAAGAATCCCAAATTTAAACATATGTGACACATTTACCCCAAACTTTTTTTTTACACAAAAACCCCCAAACTTATGCGTACGATACCCATTTATAACCTTAAACTTATACCCATGTGACCCATTTATTCCAAATTATTTTTCCGCAACACCAAAAATCCTAAACTTAGTATTTATATGACACATTTACCTCAAAATTTATTATTTTTTTAAGTAAATGTCACATAGATATAAGTTTATGATTTTTTGTGTCCCAAAAAAAAATGTCTGGGCTTTTTGTGTCAAAAAATAAGTTTGGAATAAATGTGTTATAATAAACATAGTTTTGGATTTTTTTTTGTAACTTTCTCCCTTTTCTTAATCAATTTAGTGATCTATGGGAAAAAATTAATTTTGTTAATTTTGTCTTAATTATTTCTCCAATCCTAGAAAGAGGAAACTGGTCAAAGAAGTAACCCTGTTTTCGTCTTTGCACGAGTGGTTGATGCGCCTCCCTCACTCTTGAGGGATTGATGGCGCAGTTATCCACTCATTTCTCTTTGAGAATTGAGGAATGGAATTAGGAAGTATGACTATTAGGGGTGAGCACGGTTCCGGTTCTAAAGAGACCGGTTCCGGTTCCCGGTTCCCTTTTTCTGGGAACCGGTTAAAATTAAAAAAAAAACCCTAATCACTTCCCCCCTACATGATTTCCCCTGCCGATTCTTCTCCTTCCCCTTCCTTTTTCTCTCTCTTTCTTTTCTCCCCTTTTTCCTCTTCACGTCACTTCCTACCCCCTAACTTTTTTCTTTTCTTCTCTCTCTTCTCTTTCCCGCTCTCAACCGAAACCCCACCCCTTCTTCTCCTCTTCTTCTTCTTGCTGGCTGCTGCTTCACCCACCACCACACTGCCGCCCCACGCCCTACTCACCACCATCTCTTGGCCACCGAACCACCACCACCCACCACTCGTACGACGAGCCATCTCGCCGTTGAGCCCGATGAGCTGTCGCGCCGTCCGCGCCGCCCCTCGTAGCCGTGAGCCACCGCCGCCGTCCCCAAGCCACCATCACCACCTCTTGCCACCGTTCGGGCCGTCGTTGCTCCGAACCGCCACTGCCAGAACCGAGCTCTTCCCCCCTTGGCCGTGGGTTGAGCCACGACCGCCGCCATCTTCGCCGCGCCGTCCGTGCTGCCGTTGGTGCCGTGAGACTCGTGTCTTCGTCGCCGTCGCCACATGCTTGCCGTCGCCGGACCTCCCTCGACACCGCCGCTGGATGCGTCACCCCTTGCTCGCCTCACTGCTCAGCCGCTTGCTGTCGACGCCGCTCGTCCCCCCTGTGGAGGCCGGTCGCTCGCCCAGCCGCCCTGACGCGGCTCGCCGCTTGCCCAGCCGTCCAATCAGCTTTAGCTCCACACCTCTTCGCCTCCGCCCTGACAAAGCTGCTCTGCTACGGGCTGCAATCAGCAGCAAAGCTGAAGGAGAAGAAGCAGGAGGCGGCGGCGGCGAGCTCTTCTTCGTCTCGGAGGTTGGTTTCGCCTCGTCCTCCTCTCCTTTGCTTGTTTGCGGCTTTGACGGTTTTTCTGTTCCTCAGCCGATAGTTTAGGGTTTCCATGTGCACGTGTGAATGAGTGAGTGGTTTTTTGAGAATCGGACCTAAGTCGAGCGCGCGTTCGTCACGTGCAAAGATCAAGCTATCGTTTGTTTTTGCTTATTTCAGTTAGGATGTACAATTTGTGTTGGTTTGTGCAAGGGCACAGAGAATTTGATCTTTGAGTTACCTCGTTTGTGAATGGAGTGCTGGATGTGTATGCCATGGCGTAATTTGGAATTGCTCTTGTGCATGTCGCACCCCCACTATGAATTTAGTTGTCTATGGCATGTTCTGGAATTGCTCCTTTGTATTGGCAGGTATTGAAAACGGAGGGCCAACTATTGAATTATTTATGCTTCCGAATATTCATGCCCAATACGAAAATGAAAAAAGAAAAAGAAAAAGAAGAACCCGTTGGAATCTAGAACCGACTCCGAAACCTGTGACAGGGTAGGTTTCAGGTTCTTGGTTCTAACGGGTAGGTTTCAGGTTCCAGACGGAACCGAATCGGAATCGGGAACTGCTCACCCCTAATGACTATCATTGGACCGTGCAATTTCGTGAAGATCATGGAAGGCAGCAAATTAATTTAAGAGAATTATGCAACGGCTCCATTACTTTTGAAAGGTACTGTAAATGTGTAGAACTTAGTATAAGAACTTTAGAGTGTCGCTATATAGTAATTAGTCGTCGATCAATTCGTATCGATAAATACAATATTCTAAATATGGTTTCCACGAGACTTGCTATCACCGGGCTGCACTTAGTCCTTGAGAAGCACACATCAATGATACAATATTCTCAAGCCTTAACATTTAACAAATCACGTTCATAATATAAATTTTCGTAGTCCCGTTAAATAAGTTATCGTATTGAGATGCGATCTTGCTTATGCCAGCATCAATAAGAATTTTAAATGGGCAGCTGTTGCACCGTCCCTCCAGACAGTCCTTGTATATATAGAGAGTCACGGTACTAGATCCATCGAATAAAAGGAAAAGTTAGACACCACCATGAAAAACGAAGAGAAGAAGCTTCACGTAGCGATGTTCCCATGGCTCGCTTACGGCCATCTCATGCCCTTCCTCGAGGTCGCCACCTTCTTAGCTCGAAAGGGTCATCGCGTCTCCTTCATCTCCACCCCAAAAAACCTCCAAAAGCTCCCCGCGAACCTCCCTCCCTAGATAACCCTCGTTGAGCTTCCCTTGCCTCGCGTCCGTGGCCTCCCCGACTCTGCTGAGTCGACCTCCGAGCTGCTGCATAACATGGTCCCTAACCTTAAGAAGGCATACGACATGCTCGAGCCAGCTGTTGCTGAGTTCCTTGCGAAGTCGGACGTCGACTGGGTGATCCAAGACTTCATGTCTTTCTGGTTACCCCAAAAGGCAAAACGACTGGGCGTTCAATCGGCGCTCTTCAGCATATTTAGTGCTACCACCCTCGTCTTCTGCGGCCCGCCATCCCTTTTGATGGACGGTCAGGCCCGAGCCAAGGCGGCAGAGGACTTGACGGTCGTTCCCCAGTGGGTTACTTACCCCACTAAAGTCGCGTTTAGGCTTCACGAGGTGATTAACGAAGAGGATTTCGTGGACTCTGACGCTAACATGTCGGTTTTCGAAAGGTTAGGCAGGTTGATACAGGGTTGTGAAATCGTGGCCACAAGAACCTGTAGCGAGTTTGAGGCCGAGCCATTGAGTCTACTTAAGAAGCTTTACGGAAGAGCCGTGGTTCCGATGGGGCTTTTGCCGCCCCAGAATAAAAGCCGCCACGAAGGAGTTGGGAGGTGGAGTGAGCTAAAGCAATGGTTGGATGATAGGGAAGAGAAGTCGGTGTTCTACATCGCGCTCGGCACCGAGGTAGCTCTGAGTCAAGAGTTCATGCACGAGTTGGCATGTGGAATTGAAAAGTCAGGTTTGCCCTTCGTCTGGGTAGTAGGCCGAAAGGCCGGTCTCGACAGTATCCCTTCCAGCTTCGAAAGCCGGGTGTCGGGTCGAGGCTTCGTCTGGGTGGGTTGGGCTCCTCAGCTGGACATCCTGGCTCACCCGTCGGTCGGCGGGTTCTTGACGCATTGTGGTTGGAGCTCGGTCATAGAGGCCCTCGGGCAGGGTCGAGCGCTAATCCTGTTTTCCGGGGGGAGCTCGGACCAAGGGCTTGTGGCAAGGCTGATGGACGAGAGGCGGGTCGGGTCAGAGGTACCAAGAAATGACCGAGACGGATCGTTCACAGGCGACTCGGTAGCCGAGACGATAAGGCGGGTCATGGTGGAGCCGGAGGGAGAGGAGGTGAGGGCAAACGCATGGGCCATGAGGGAGATATTCGGCAACGTGGAGCTGCAACACAAGTATCTAGAGGAGTTCGCTCAAGTACTTGAAGAGGGCAGAGCTACAAGTTGATGAGATGATCATGTCGATCTAGAATTTTCTGTGTGAGTGTGGTTTTTTTTTTGTCCTGGGTGTGATTGTACATCACTAAGGAGTAAATGCTGGGTCCATCTAAGTCTCTGCTTTTTTCGAGCAGCACATAACCTTCTTTTTTCAGACAGAACACCCCCCGACTCTCAACTACCATTCTAATTCGGGTGTAAATATAGCAGCTGTTCCGATCATGATGGCAGACGAGTTGATGAATTTGGGCCACAATTTGCAGTGAAGCTTTTAATGTTTTTGATGCAATTCGATCTCTAGACTAGGCATACTTGAACTATTATTCTAATGAAATGTAAGAGAATGAGTTCATTGCACCGCTATGATCCCAACCATTGGTCTGTCTTTTTTTTTTCTTGCTAGCAAATGTTGGGTAGGCTCACTCAATTAGATTAAACCCATTGCATTACACGACAAGTTACATGATTTGAGGAATATTTCCTTTAAAAAAAGACCATTTCTATTGTGCAAAAATATTAGTTAATAGAAAATATTTGCATCATCGTAACAGTCTTTACTTGAAGATTTTCTATTAACAATGAACATATTTTTCGCTAACCCACTTTCTCAATTGATGCAAAGATTGTTTTTAAGTTAGGAAAATATTCTTTGATTCTTGATCAATAATTTGAATGAATTAGGAATAAAATGGATATTATAGAAATCCTACTTGACATTTATCTTTTTCTTCACAAAAGTCACCAAAAGCATTGACACAAGAGTGCATGTGTCGAAAAAGAGAAAATGTCAAAAATGATAAATGAATATTGATTCGATGTTTAATATCGTCCTTAAAATTTAAATTTGTTCAAGATTTAACATTTATCAAAAGTTCAAGTCCTATTGAATAAATTACACATTAAGTTTAAAGTTTAAAAATCATATAGAATAAATTAAACAAAAAAGGTGAAGTTCATAGCCATGTTCACTCAAACAGTCACAGCAACAGACCCATTAGATAAAAGGTGAAGTTCATAGCCACCACCATGGACAACGAAGAGAAGAAGCTTCACGTAGCGATGTTCCCATGGCTCGCTTACGGCCATCTCATGCCCTTCTTCGAGGTCATCACTTTTTGTACATCACTAAGGAGTAAATGCTGGGTCCATCTAAGTCTCTGCTTTTTTCGAGCAGCACATGCCCTACTCTTTTCAGACTGAACACCCCCCGACTCTCAACTAACATTCTAATTCGGGTGTAAATATAGCAGCTGTTCCGATCATGATGGCAAACGAGTTGATGAAT
Organism: Eucalyptus guilfoylei; assembly: GCA_016097605.1. NCBI lineage: Eukaryota > Viridiplantae > Streptophyta > Magnoliopsida > Myrtales > Myrtaceae > Eucalyptus > Eucalyptus guilfoylei. Next base: position 5,891,359 of record CM027862.1, on the reverse strand, counting down.
TTGGGCCACAATTTGCAGTGAAGCTTTTATTGTTTTTGGTGCAATTCGATCTCTAGACCAGGCATTCTTAAACTATTATTCTAATGAAATGTAGGAGAGTGAGTTCATTGCACCGCTATGATCCCAACCATCGGTCTGTCTTTCTTTTTTTTATTCTTTCTTGCTGGCAAATGTTGGGTAGGCTCGCTCAATTAGATTAAACCCATTGCATTACGCGACAAACATGATTTGTGGAATATTTCCTTAAAAAAAAGACCATTTATATTGCGCAAAAATATTAGTTAATAGAAATATTTGTGTCATCGTAATAGTTTTTATTGAAGATTTTCTATTAACAACGAACATATTTTTTGCTGACCCACTTTCTTAAATGATGCAAAGATTGTTTTTAAGTTAGGAAAATATTTTCTCAATCATCGATTCTTTATCAATAATTTGAATGAATTAGGAATAAAATGGATATTATAGAAATCCTACTTGACATTTATCTTTTTCTTCAAAAAAGTCACCAAAAGCATTGACACAAGAGTGCATGTGTTGAAAAATGTCAAAAATGTAAATGAATTTTGATTCAATGTTTAATAACGTCCTTAAAATTTAAATTTGTTCAAGATTTAACATTTATCAAAAGTTCAAGTCCCATTGAATAAATTACACATTAAGTTTAAAGTTTAAAAATCATATAGAATAAATTAAACAAAAAAGGTGAAGTTCATAGCCATGTTCACTCAAACAGTCACAGCAATAGACCCATTAGATAAAAGGTGAAGTTCATAGCCACCGCCATGGACAACGAAGAGAAGAAGCTTCACGTAGCGATGTTCCCATGGCTCGCTTACGGCCATCTCATGCCCTTCTTCGAGGTCATCACTTTTTGTACATCACTAAGGAGTAAATGCTGGGTCCATCTAAGTCTCTGCTTTTTTCGAGCAGCTTATGCCCTACTCTTTTCAGACTGAACACCCCCCGACTCTCAACTAACATTCTAATTCGGGTGTAAATATAGCAGCTGTTCCGATCATGATGGCAGACGAGTTGATGAATTTGGGCCACAATTTGTAGTGAAGCTTTTATTGTTTTTGGTGCAATTTGATCTCTAGACCAGACATTCTTAAACTATTATTCTAATGAAATGTAGGAGAGTGATGATCCCAACCATCAGTCTGTCCTTTCTTTTTTTATTCTTTCTTGCTAGCAAATGTTGGGTAGGCTCGCTCAATTAGATTAAACCCATTGCATTACGCGACAAACATGATTTGTGGAATATTTCCTTAAAAAAAAAAAGACCATTTATATTGCGCAAAAGTATTAGTTAATAGAAATATTTGTGTCATCATAATAGTTTTTATTGAAGATTTTCTATTAACAACGAACATATTTTTTGCTGACCCACTTTCTTAAATGATGCAAAGATTGTTTTTAAGTTAGGAAAATATTTTCTCAATCATCGATTATTTATCAATAATTTGAATGAATTAGGAATAAAATGGATATTATAGAAATCCTACTTGACATTTATCTTTTTCTTCAAAAAAGTCACCAAAAGCATTGACACAAGAGTGCATGTGTTGAAAAATGTCAAAAATGTAAATGAATTTTGATTCAATGTTTAATATCGTCCTTAAAATTTAAATTTGTTCAAGATTTAACATTTATCAAAAGTTCAAGTCCCATTGAATAAATTACACATTAAGTTTAAAGTTTAAAAGTCATATAGAATAAATTAAACAAAAAATGTGAAGTTCATAGCCATGTTCACTCAAACAGTCACAGCAACAGACCCATTAGATAAAAGGTGAAGTTCATAGCCACCGCCATGGACAACGAAGAGAAGAAGCTTCACGTAGCGATGTTCCCATGGCTCGCTTACGGCCATCTCATGCCCTTCTTCGAGGTCATCACTTTTTGTACATCACTAAGGACTAAATGCTGGGTCCATCTAAGTCTTTGCCTTTTCGAGCAGCACATGCCCTACTCTTTTCAGACTGAACACCCCTCGACTCTCAACTAACATTCTAATTCGGGTGTAAATATAGCAGCTGTTCCGATCATGATGGCAGACGAGTTGATGAATTTGGGCCACAATTTGTAGTGAAGCTTTTATTGTTTTTGGTGCAATTTGATCTCTAGACCAGACATTCTTAAACTATTATTCTAAAGAAATGTAGGAGAGTGATGATCCCAACCATCAGTCTGTCTTTTTTTTTTTTTTTTTTTATTCTTTCTTGCTAGCAAATGTTGGGTAGGCTCGCTCAATTAGATTAAACCCATTGCATTACGCGACAAACATGATTTGTGGAATATTTCCTTTAAAAAAAAGACCATTTATATTCCGCAAAAATATTAGTTAATAGAAATATTTGTGTCATCATAATAGTTTTTATTGAAGATTTTCTATTAACAACGAACATATTTTTTGCTGACCCACTTTCTTAAATGATGCAAAGATTGTTTTTAAGTTTGGAAAATATTTTCTCAATCATCGATTCTTTATCAATAATTTGAATGAATTAGGAATAAAATGGATATTATAGAAATCCTACTTGACATTTATCCTTTTCTTCAAAAAAGTCACCAAAAGCATTGACACAAGAGTGCATGTGTTGAAAAATGTCAAAAATGATAAATGAATTTTGATTCAATGTTTAATATCGTCCTTAAAATTTAAATTTGTTCAAGATTTAACATTTATCAAAAGTTCAAGTCCCATTGAATAAATTACACATTAAGTTTAAAGTTTAAAAATCATATAGAATAAATTAAACAAAAAAGGTGAAGTTCATAGCCATGTTCACTCAAACAGTCACAGCAACAGACCCATTAGATAAAAGGTGAAGTTCATAGCCACCGCCATGGACAACGAAGAGAAGAAGCTTCACGTAGCGATGTTCCCATGGCTCGCTTACGGCCATCTCATGCCCTTCTTCGAGGTCATCACTTTTTGTACATCACTAAGGACTAAATGCTGGGTCCATCTAAGTCTTTGCTTTTTTCGAGCAGCACATGCCCTACTCTTTTCGGACTGAACACCCCCCGACTCTCAACTAACATTCTAATTCGGGTGTAAATATAGCAGCTGTTCCGATCATGATGGCAGACGAGTTGATGAATTTGGGCCACAATTTGCAGTGAAGCTTTTATTGTTTTTGGTGCAATTCGATCTCTAGACCAGGCATTCTTGAACTATTATTCTAATGAAATGTAGGAGAGTGAGTTCATTGCACCGCTATGATCCCAACCATCGGTCTGTCTTTTTTTTTTTTTTTTAATTTCTTGCTAGCAAATGTTGGGTAGGCTCGGCTCAATTAGATTAAACCCATTGCATTACGCGACAAACATGATTTGTGGAATATTTCCTTAAAAAAAAAAGACCATTTCTATTGCGCAAAAATATTAGTTAATAGAAATATTTGTGTCATCGTAATAGTCTTTATTGAAGATTTTCTATTAACAACGAACATATTTTTTGCTTCTTAAATGATGCACAGATTGTTTTTAAGTTAGGAAAATTTTTTCTCAATCATCGATTCTTTATCAATAATTTGAATGAATTAGGAATAAAATGGATATTATAGAAATCCTACTTGACATTTATCTTTTTCTTCAAAAAAGTCACCAAAAGCATTGACACAAGAGTGCATGTGTCGAAAAAGGGAAAATGTCAAAAATGATAAATGAATTTTGATTCAATGTTTAATATCGTCCTTAAAATTTAAATTTGTTCAAGATTTAACATTTATCAAAAGTTCAAGTCCCATTGAATAAATTACACATTAAGTTTAAAGTTTAAAAATCATATAGAATAAATTAAACAAAAAAGGTGAAGTTCATAGCCATGTTCACTCAAACAGTCACAGCAACAAACCCATTAGATAAAAGGTGAAGTTTGTTGGGAAATAATTCGCGGAAACAACAGGATCTTGCAATTTACGTCAACGCGAAATCACAAGAGAATTAAACGAGAAAAATAATGACACTAGAAATTTACGTGGTTCGGTCCGAGTATCGATACCTACGTCCACGGGGAGAGCCAGCAGCAAATAATCCACTATAATCAGAGAATTAGAGTTTACAATCGCTCAATCGCTCCAGTGTTTCCCAAACTTAGATTTAACCACAAACCTAAATTGTTTATAAATAAACTCACTTGAATATAAACTCACGACATAAAATTACCGCGTGTTCAAGCTCGAAACAAAATACTCTACGTACGCCAAAATCAGAAATTTCAGCGTTCGTATTTGGTCCGCGTACGGCTTCGCGTATCTCTTTTGAGCTTCTCGCGGCTGTGACTTCAATGATCGTTGAACGTGCGGCTACGTACGTAGGGTTTTAATTTTCCCTTTTATACGTGTGCCCCAAAAGTCAAATTCTTGACTTGGGCCCACGAGCTGGCTTCCTTCTTGGGTGGTGACGTCTGGATGCTGCAACTTCCTTCGTAGCTTTTTCATGGGTGCCTTTTACGTGGAATATGTGTGTGCGCGTTTGGGCCCCACGAAGCTAACATCTTCGGCTTCTTCGGCCTCCTCTGCAACCACGTAAAATAAAAACTTTGCTGCCCTATTTTATTTCCTCTTTTGTGCAGCTTCAAGAGTCCAACGAATCGCGTTTTGTAAATGTTCAAACTCGAGACATAATTTAACAATTCTCTACTTTGACTCGATGTTTGAAACTAAGTTATAGTGCTCATCATCCATGTTGCTCTCCCAATGTCCAGACGGGCGCTTACTCTCCACAAACGCCAATAGAGCTCAAGCAGAGTTTGAACTTCGCCAAAGGAACAGACTTAGTCATCATGTCTGCCGGGTTATCTGCTGTAATAATCTTTATAACAATAATATTACCCTTAGCTAAGACATCTCGGATGAAATGGTACCTAATGTTGATATACTTCGTTCACTCGTGATAAACTGGATTATACGCCAAATATATCGCACATTGGTTATCACAGTGTATATCCACACTTTTCTGTTCTAACCCAAAGTCCAAGAGCAAACTTTGTAACCGTATCACCTCCTTCGCTACAAAGGTTAATGCCATGTACTCTGCCTCAGTCGAAGACAAGGCAATGTGATCCTATAAGGACGCTTTCCAACTAACTGCACCACCCGCTAGCGTAAATACGTACCCTGCTAAAGATCTGCAATCATCCAAGTCACCGGCGTGATCCGAATCCACAAAACCAGTGGTCTCATTGCCATTGTTGTCCCTCCGGTATACTATACCCACGTCTATTGTCCCATTCAAATATCTGAGAATCCACTTCACAGCTTCCCAATGAGCTTTACCAAGACGCTTCATATAGTGACTAACCACACTCACAGCTTGTGAAATATCAGGCCTAGTGCACATCATAGCATACATAATACTACCCACGGCACTAAGGAACATAGGACATATGCTCCTCCTCCTCCTCCTCAGTCTGCGGTAATAATTTATATGAAAGTTTAAAGTACTTCGCTAAAGGTGTACTTACAGATTTTGCCGACTGCATATTAAAACGTGCCACAATCTTCTCAATATATTTCTTTTGAGATAGACGTAAAACTCCTGTAGTCCTGTCACGCAAAATCTCAATACCCAAAATTTTCTTTGCAGCACCTAAATGTATCATCTCAAATTCAGCATTTAATTGCCTCTTTAGGACATCAATATCAGACATATTCTTAGCTGCTATCAGCATATCATCAACATATAAGAGTAGATAAATCAAAGAACCATCATCCAATCTCCTATAGTAAACGCAGCTATCCATCTGACTTTTCGAATAGTTTTGACTAGCCATGAAAGCATCAAAACGTTTATACCACTGCCTAGGAGACTATTTCAGCCCATACAAAGATTTCTTTAACAAGCAAACATGATCTTCCTTACCCGAAATAGCAAATCCCTCTGGTTGTCTCATGTAAATCTGCTCCTCCAACTCACCGTGAAGAAACGCAGTTTTCACATCTAGTTGCTCTAACTCGAGGTCCTGCGAAGCAACTAAGGCAAGTAAAACACGAATAGAAGTATGTCTTACCACAGGAGAGAACACTTCATTGTAGTCAATGCCCTCACGTTGTGTATATCCCTTCGCCACAAGTCTCGCCTTATACTTCACTGCCTCGACACCGGGAATGCCCTCTTTCCGTTTGAAAACCCATTTACTTCCGACAATCTTTTGGCTTTTGGGTACTTTGACCAGCTCCCATGTTTGATTTCGATGGAGTGATTCCATCTCTTCACTCATAGCCCCTAGCCACTGCGATGACTCCAAACTAGCAATCGCCTCAGAGTAAGACGAAGGCTCATCTGTCTCCACCTCATCACCTATAGTCAATGCATAAGCAATATTTGTATAACCATAACGTACTGGTGATTTAATTTGCCTTCTCTGTCTATCTGCGGCTATAGTCTGCTGCGGCTTTGCTGGTTGTTCACTATCACTGACTTCAAGAACTGCGGTTTCATCTGCAGTCTCAACTTCTGTTACCTTCGAGGTCTCCGGAGTCTCCACCTGAAGCTCCACCTCACTAATAACACCATGATATGTCTTCTCTGCTGGTTATGTCGCAGAATTCCTCTGTTGAAGCATTGCAATCTCGTCAAAGATCACATCTCTACTGATTAGAAAATCGGGTGATTTGGGATCAGTGCACCACAGCCGGTAGCCTTTCACCCCATGTGCATAACCCAGAAATATGCACGTTTTCGCCCTCGACTCAAGCTTACTATCACTCGCATGAACATACACAGGACATCCGAATATACATAATCCGAAGTAATCAACAAGTTTCCCCGACCATACTTCCTCAAGAGTCTTCCACTCGATAGCAGATGATGGAGATCGATTAACCAGATAACATGACATGCTCACTGCTTCGGCCCAAAATTCCTTGCCAAGCCCTGCATGCGAAAGCATGCATCGAGCTCACTCAAGCAAAGTTCTGTTCTTTCGTTCTGCCACGCCATTCTGCTGTGGTGTCCCAGGTATTGTGCGATGTCTTACAATACCTTTTTTTTTGGTAAAGTGTCTTACAATACCTCCTTTCTCGCAGAATTCAGTAAAATCTTTACCACAGAACTCCATGCCATTATCGGTTCTCAGGCATTTGATTTGTTTATCTGATTGCTTTTCAATCAATGCCTTAAATTTCTTGAACTGATCAAACACATCATATTTGTGCTTCAAAAAGTAAACCCATACCTTCCTCGAATAGTCGTCGATAAAAGTCAGTATATATCGGGCACCTCCTTTCGAAGGAACCGAAGACGGGCCCTAGACGTCTGAATGAATATATTCAACTGGTCGTTTAGTCGAATGAATAGATGTAGTAAACTTAACTCGGTGCTGCTTCCCATAGATGCAATGCTCACATAAGTCTAGCTTCCCTGTCTTCTGACCCTTCAACAACCCCCTTTCACTCAGTATCGTCATACCTGCCTCACTCATGTGCCCCAAACGCATATGCCATAACTAAGTCAAGTTAGAGTTTGACTCACTTGATGAAACTGCAGCGGTTCCGGTCACGGTCTCTCCCAGTAGATGATAGAGAGTATTCACTTTCTTCCCCTTCATCACTGTCATGGCACCTCGAGAGATCTTCAGTACTCCACCTTCAGCGATGTACCTACACCCGATGTCATCGAGTGTCCCTAGAGAAATAAGATTCTTTTTGAGCTCCGGTACATGCCTCACATATGTTGATGTGTGCACCACCCCCATCATGCATCCAAATCCGAACTATCCCTATCCCCATAGCCTTACAGATTGCATTATTCCCCAAAAGAACCCTACCACCATCTGCAGTCTGGTAAGTAGTAAACCAGTTCTTATGAGGCGTCATGTGATAAGAACACCCCAAATCCAGCACCCATTCGTCTCCTGACGAAGTAGCAGTCACACATAAAATAGCTTCTGCATCACCATTGCTCCTCTCAGCAACGTTTGCCACATTACTTGTGGCATTCTGCCTATCAACTTTATTCCTTCGCTTTGGACAATCTCTCATGATGTGCCCCTCCTCGTGACACTCAAAGCACTTCACGCGTCCCTTGGAATTTCTATGGCATGATTTCGATCTGCTTTTACCTCTGTTGCTACTAAGCCCTCGATGTTGTTCTCTACCCCCGAATCGCTAGTGCTTGGGCTGCTCCTTTCGCTAGACCGTCATCTTGTAACTTTCTCTGCCACTCCTTAGAAAATAAGGCGACTTTACCTCTTCTAAGGTAATTGTAGTACGCCCCTGCAACAGCGAATCAGTAAACTACTCCCATGACTCTGGTAAAGAAGCTAACAACATCATGCCATGTTCTTCATCATCAAGTATTTTACCGACGTTCTTCAAATCCAACATGAGTTTATTAAATTCATCCAGGTGGGTTCTAATAGACGTACCTTCAGTATATCTAAATTGAAACATCTTCTTCAACATGTATAAACGATTGTTCAAACATTTCTTCACATAGAGTGCTTGAAGTTTTGCCCATAACGCTGCGGCATCCTTCTCCTCAGCAACCTTTATTAAGACTTCATCCGTCAAATTTAACATGATTATACTCTTTGCTTTTTCCATTAGCTCTACCCTCTTTGAGGCTTTCATTATAATCAGCAACTCATCTTCACCATCCAGTGCCTTGGCCAAACCTTGTGTTGTCAATAAAGCCCGTATCTTGATACTCAATAACACAAATTTGTTGCTCCCAATAAACTTCTCAATTTCATATTTCCTCTCAGACATAATTGCAGTAACAGAATTTCCAGATAATAATAAGACAAGCAAAAGCTCCAAATCACAATCAAGAAATCCAACCTCAAAGCTCTGATACCAATTGTTGGGAAATAATTCGCGGAAACGACAGGATCTTGCAATTTACGTCAATGCGAAATCACTAAAGAATTAAACGAGAAAAATAATGACACCAGAAATTTATGTGATTCGGTCCGAGTATCGGTACCTACGTCCACGGGGAGAGCCAGCAGCAAATAATCCACTATAATTGGAGAACAACTCACTTACAATCGCTTAATCGCTCAAGTGTTTCCAAAACCTAAAGTGTTTATAAATAAACAACTCACTTGGATATAAACTCATGGCACAAAATTACCGCGCGTTCAAACTCGAAATAAAACGCTCTACGTATGCCAAAATCAGGAACTTTAGCGTTCGTGTTTGGTCCGCATAGGGCTTCGCGTATCTCTTTTGAGCTTCTCGCGGCTGCGGCTTCAATGATCGTTGAACGTGCGGCTACGTACGTAGGGTTTTAATTCTCCCTTTTATACATGTGCCCCAAAAGTCAAATTATTGACTTGGGCCCACGAGCTGGTTTCCTTCTTGGGTGGTGACGTCTGGATGCTGCAACTTCCTTCGTAGCTTTTTCATGTGTGCCTTTTACGTGGAATATGTGTGTGTGCATTTGGGCCCCACGAAGCCTAACGTCTTCGGCTTCTTCGGCCTCCTCTGCAACCACGTAAAATAAAAACTTTGCTGCCTTATTTTATTTCCTCTTTTTCGCAACTTCAAGAGTCCAACGAATCGCGTTTTGCAAACGCTCAAACTTGAGACATAATTTAACAAATTTCATAGCCACCGCCATGGACAACGAAGAGAAGAAGCTTCACGTAGCGATGTTCCCATGGCTCGCTTACGGCCACCTCATACCCTTCCTCGAGGTCGCCACCTTCTTAGCTCAAAAGGGTCATCGCGTCTCCTTCATCTCCACCCCAAAAAACCTCCAAAAGCTCCCCACAGACCGACATACCTCGATAACCCTCATTGAGCTCCCATTGCCTCGCGTCCATGGCCTCCCGGACTTGGCTGAGTCGACTGCTGAGCTGCCGAACAACAAGGTCCTGTACCTCAAAAGGGCCTACGATATGCTTGGGCCAGCTGTTGATTTCTTCAATGCTCCAGCATGGACTGGATAATCCAAGACTTTGCGTCGCACTGGTTGCCCCAAGTTGCGAGCCGACTGGGTGTGAACTCAGCATTCTTTAGTGTATTAAGTGCTACTAGTCTCGCTTTCCTCGGACCACCTTCCGTCTTGACCAATGGCCCAAGCCGAAGGCCAAAGGACTTGACCATCGTTCCCGAGTGGATAGATTACCCGTCCAAGGTCAAGTTCACGCTCCACGAGATAGTCACTCATCAGGATTGCATGGACACTGGAGTTTCGGATTTTCAGAGGTTCGGCAAGTCGATTCGGGTTCCAAGTTCGTGGCCGTGAGGAGCTGTGGCGAGTTTGAGGCCGATCCGCTGAGGCTGCTCGAGAAGCTTTACGGAAAACCCGTGGTCCTTGTGGGCTTATTGCCACCCTGCCACAAACACAGCGGCAGAGACGAGAGATGGGTCGAGCTGAAAAGATGGCTTGAGGATAAGAAAGAGAAGTCGGTCTTCTACGTCGGCTTCGGCACCGAGGTTAACATTAGCCCGGAGATGATAGGGGAGCTCGTCGAAGGGATCGAGAAGTCCAGTTTGCCCTTCGTTTGGGTGGTGGGTCAGAGGCCAGGCCCAGCCCGGAGAACATGCCTCCAGAGTTCGAAAGTCGGGTCGCGGGCCGAGGTTATCTGTGGATGGGTTGGGCTCCTCAGGCTGAAATCCTGGCCCATGCGGCGATCGAAGGGATCTTGACCCACTATGGCTGGAGCTCCGCCATTGAGTCGCTCGGGCAAGGCCGACCGCTGATTCTATTGTCTGGAGTGAATGCCAACCAAGGGTTGATGGCGAGGCTGTTCAAAGAGAGAGGAGTAGGGTTCGAGGTGCTAAGGGACGAGGCCGACAGGTCATTCACGAGCGACTCGGTGGCCTAGACGATTCGGCAAGTCATGGTGGAGCCAGAGGGAGAGCAGGTGAGGGCAAACGCATGGGCCACGAGGGAGATATTTGGCAACGTGGAGCTGCAATTGGGCTTCGTTTGGCAATCGGGATAAAATTTAGGATATGATATGATTTATCATATCCTACGTTTGGTGCTCACTTAGGACAGGATAAAATCGGATATAAACAGGATATAGGCAGGATAAAATTATCCTATGGGGGAGGTGGGATAAAGGTGGATAGGACTTCTAATGTCCATAATAAGAAAATTATTTTTCTCGAATAACAAACTTATTAAATTAACAAAATTGAAATTACATTTCAATATAAATAATATTTGAATTCTAATTTAAGAAATTAAAAATGAAAAAATAGAAATTTATTTTAAATTAATATTATTTTAATTTATATATTCAACTTTAATTCTATCTTATAATAAACATTCAATCTATAAATTAAATATTTATATTTATTATATATTTTAGGTATTTTTGTATTTTAGGTATGTTAGTACAATTTACTATTTGATAAAATTTTATTAAAGAATGATGAAAGGGGAAAAAGAAATAATAAAGAAAATAATTGAAAAAGAGGAAAAATAAAATAAAAATAAATTAAGGAATAATGTTACGAGAGATTTTCACCATCTCCGTTTATGAAAATTTAGGTTCATTTATAATGATATGTCATTTATATCAAAAAATGTACATGATATGATGTGAATATATCCGAATTTAATATTACGATTCACCAAACAATGGACTGGATATAAAAAAATCTCGGGATTTCATATCCTATCCTATCCAATCATATTCTGATTAAAAATCTGAACGACCAAACGTAGCCTTGGAGTATCTAGGGGAGTTCGCTCAAACACTTCAATAGGGCGGATCCTGAAGTCGAGGATCTTGTTGACAGACAATTTGCGTGTGATTTGTGCTCTTTTTTTCATGTGCGATCGTACTTCATTGGCATCATCATGTACGCATGGTATTGGGATCCGTATAAATGATTACCATTTAAAGTAAGGGCTGGGTGGGGGGTTCAAATCCCCACCTTCTTAGGGGAAATTGGGGTGGGGATAATTTCATTTCAAGAGTGGGTTTCGACTCCCACACCCTGCAAGGAGGCAGGGCAAAAGTCTGAGCGTGAGTGTTAGAGTAGGATTAGAGTAAAACCGACAAAAAAAAAAAGGTAAGGGCTGGGTCCATCTAACACGCTGACTTTCAACTATTATTCTAATTCGGGCGTAAGTGTAGCAACTGTTCCAACCATTATGACAGTCTGGCAAACAAGTTGATGAATTTGGGCGACACTTTGTAGTGACGCTTTTATTGTTTTCAGCGCAACTCGATCTCTCTAGGCCAGGCAATCTGGAACTATATTATTCTAATCAATCTCCAGATCAAACAATCTCGAGATATATTATTCTAATCGATCTCTAGACCAAGCAATCTCGAATTATTATTCCAATCGATCTCTAGATCAGGCATTCTCAAACTATTTCAAATGAAATAGAGGGGAGTAACTATTAAGAAAACATTCCCTCTACGGTTTTTATGATTAACAAAACTTAGAGACTTTGTTTTATGATTAAAAGTATTTTTCAAAGGAAAGTCTGATGGTATATAATCAAAGATTGAAATCAGAATCAGAGTCATGGATTATACTTTCTTGGTTAGATATTTTATCAAACGGCTAAGAAGGAGTAAGTCACTTGTGCAATAGCTAGTGGAAAATTAACTAGATTCCTTGCTATATTTTGGAAGAGTTTCCAAAGGAAAGTTTTCATAATTTCTTATTGATTCTGAACTTTCCTCAATCTTCTTATAAAAGGCAAGTTGTTCTTTCTAAACATAAACACTCAACTTTTAGAAACCTGACTTGCTATATAGGCAGCAAATTTTATGGGAAGTTTCATCATCGGCGATCCTGACATAATTAAATCTTCTCAACCATATCTAGGGCCAAGGGTAGATTAGTTGGATGATTCTCCTGGAGATATGTCCAACGGTCAGCTTGGACTAGGAGGAATATAATAGGAGGTCTCGAAGCAGAAGGGACAGTATTCACATCCACAAGAATTGAAGCCTTTAATTCCAAAGTTTGAGAGTGTTTCGTGATCTTTTACATTCGTCGCCGTGAGCATCATTATCTAACCATTTAGAGGTTGAGAGTGTGTGAGGAGTCATACACATGAGCTTGAGTGTTCAAAGCTCAGATCTTGTAACCTCTTATCGGTTCTTATCAGTGGATTCCAGTCAATTGGCTGTAGCAGAGAGAGTGGACATAGGCTTGCAAAAGCCGAACTACTATAATTTTGAGTGTGCAATTCTCTATGCCTTACTCTATTTATTAATCGTGATAATATTGTACACCGGTAAGATCTTACCACTTCATCAAAAGTTGTCTCACTGCAATATTTGTTTAAATTCTTTCATTTCCGCAAAATTACCTATTCACCCTTAACTTCATTGCACAGCTATGAATCCAACCACTAGTTCGTTTTTTTTTATTTCTTTTTGGCCAGCAAATGTGCGTAGGCTCACTCAATTAGATCAAGCCGATCGCATTACATGACAAGTTACATGATTTGAAAAATACTTTTCAGAAAAGACCATTTCTATTATGCATAAATATTAGTCACTAAAAAATGTTTACATCATCATAATAGTCCATGCTCGAACATTTTATATCAACGACGGAGATATTTTTTGCCGACCCATTTTCTTAAACAATGCAAAGATTTTTTTTAAATTAGGAAGATATTTTCTGAATCGTTGATTATTCACAAATCAAATCTTTGAGATCTATATTGATTCCCACAAATAGAACATAGGGTTCTTACAATATCTGCACTATCGATGATTTGTATATTTTATTTGTTAGAATTGATGATTTGCATGAATTGCTGATAAAAATAATATTGTAGAAACCCTACTTGAAATTTATTTTCTTCTTTGCAAAATTCACCAAAAGCATAGACGCGAGAGTGCATGAATCGAAAAAGGGAAAATGTCAAAATTAATTCATAAACTTTTACCAAATGTCCAATATTATTTGGAAAATTTAAATTTGTTTAAGATTAGACATTTACCAAAAGTTCAGTATCACATTGCACAAATTGTACATTGAGTCTTAAGTTCAGGAATTATATTGAATAAATTCAAAATTTAGAGACAACATTGTGTATAAAATCAAAATGAAAATTATTTAAGCAGTTATACCAAATTTGATTAAATGCCGGATCCTGGGCACACGTGGTCGGCGGCTGAGAGCAACTGAATTCTTTGCGTAAGGGAATCACGTAACTATATTGCTAGCACGAATTTCCGCCCATCCAGCCTTGGGAATTGTGATCTGATCTTGCCATAAATGGGATTTCCAAGGATTTTTTGACCTTTTACAAGTTGCATAGGTTCGTATTGTCGAAGTTGACTTCATTTCCTTTTAAATTCAACATGTCGGGTGTTAAAAAGTAAATGCGTACAGATGAACAGTTTTCATGGCAAAAGATTCACACCTCTTGCTCCACGAATCATACCAAATAAGTGCACTACAAATTCTAAAACTTATTATTATGAAAGTATAATTTAATTATAAAACTTTTTGATAGTATGATCAAATCATAAAATATGTTAAATTGATACAATCGAGTCCTAAAATTTATCAAGTTAATGTAATCAAATCCAAAAACATGTTAATATTTTCTATTTGTCAAGTTAGATGGAGTTAGTGGAAAGAGTTAGATTACATCAATTTGACAAATTTTAAAACTTGATTGTATTATTCGAAAATTTTAAGACTTAATTGTACCATTGTAACGAGTTTTAAAATTTCCAGTATACTTATCTCAATTTTTCACAAATGCATACAAGCATCAACAAAGACTCTTCATCCATGAAATGACATATGATTTTATTCATAGGGTTGTGGTCTTGATCCTCGAGATTCATCCAAGAAAATTACATTGTGATGCGAAGGTAAGATCTTTCGCATGTAGAATAAAACACTTAATTAACCTGTTAAAAGTTCAAATGAATATTTAACACCTTAAATTGATATCATGATAAAAATACATATACATATACATATACATATACATATACATATACATACATATATATATATATATATATATATATATATATATATATAAGAATGTTGATTTAACATATGGTAGGAAATACCACCTATATATGTGTGTGTATATATATGTATATATATATATAGAAGAATGTTGATTTAACATATGATAGGAAATACCACCATAACTCAGTGAGATCACCGTCAACTATATTAATAATTTAAGTTATTAGATGAATATGTGATTCGGTATGTAAGGATCCAAAAAACTACATGCATCGAACGTACCCCTAGAAAAAAAAAGCATCGAAATTTCAACCGTGACTTTAATTTCAAACTTTGGTATCTCAGGTTCAAGATTCAGTAGATCCTTGCACTTTTTCTTTGGTGCATTGTTAATCAAGATGCATGAGTTTTCCATCCTACATTATAATGGTGTGAAGTGTGAAACTACAAAATTCTTAATTGATGATAAATTAAGCAATGAATGCACTTAAGAAGTTTCTACCAAAAAAAAATGCACTTAAGAAGTTTTATCTACATTATCCTACAATTGTCTACCATTTCATCATGAAATTGTGAATGACTTTACATCCAATACTCAAGTTATCATGAAAGGCTAATCAAGCAAATAATGAACCCTTACTAATGAGAACCCTTAGCATGCAAAAGCAAGCACCATTTAATTGGGCATTATCGTTCCTAATTGGCCCTTCATTTGTTAAGCCCAAATTACAAGACCATTTCGTAATTCCTGGCCCATTTTCACACAGTAGCTTCTTCACTACAAAGGTCAAAATCAGTCTTTCACTGTCCTTCCTCTCCCTCTCTCAGTCCATAGCAAAACGAGCACGCCTATTGGTGCGAAATGAGCACCACCGGTGGTGACGACTGCGATGGTGGCAATGGTGAAGGGCAACATCGGCGGCTTCGGCAAAGGAAGAGGAAATCGTCACGCGGTACCCACGTTACCTTTAAAATGGAATTGGCAACTTGGAAAGGAATTTTGATAGAAACTTCCTAAATACTGGACAATATCTCTTATTTTCAAAAAAGAGGATGGAACCAACAAGAAGGAAATGCAATTACTACTTGTGAACTTTTTTTAGGGAATATTCCAAATAAAGGCCCGAAATACACTCTTTATCTCAAATAAGAGCTTGAAGTGGTTATATCAGTCTCAAAGAAAGGCCTAAAGTGGTTATATTTGTTTCAATAAGGGCCTAGCCTCACCGGCTCATCGGCCAGCAAAAAATTCTGGCCGACTAGAGGTATTTTTGTCAAAACACAATTTAAATTTAAATTTAATTAGATTAAAAATTAAAAAACTTAAACTTAAATAAATTTAATATATATATAGAAGAGGCAGGAGGAGCCCCCATGCCTGTGGCCGCCACCCCATCATTGGTGGGGCAATGGCGCTGGCCGGCAGGGTCGTCGACACCTAGGCAAGGGCAGGCAATGAAGGCGCGGCCTGGGAGAGGGTCGCCACCCTCTCCTTCCTCTAGCAAGGGCCTCACCTCCAATCAATGAGGGTCATCGGCCATCGCCATCACCCCATCGGCGATGGGGCAGCAGTCATAGGCAGGAGGGAGCTCTCCCTTCCATCTCTGCTCTGCTCTTCTTCTCTTTTTTTTTTTTTTAATTTTTTTTTATGAAAAAATAATAAAAAAAAATTAAAAGACGAGATTGCCCTTATCAAATAATAAGTTGAAGCCTTCTTTAAGACTGATATGGCCACTTCAAGCTCTTATTTGAGAAAATGATGGTACGTTAGGCCCTTATTTAAAACAATATTCAATTCATATCCTTATTTGAAAAAAATAAGGGTACTTCAAGCCCTTATTTAGAATTTTTTCCATTTTCTATACACTTTGGATAAGTAATTAAAAATGAAAACTGAATTTTTTTTGTGACGCCCTCGCGAAACATTTTCACCTATTCCAGATATATAATGAATGTCAAATTAGTAACCCACTCATATTTATACCGAACAAGTGAAAATTTATACAATGCAATGAATCTATTTCTAGCATTTGTTGAACTTAGACACAATACATAATTATCTAGTTTACTTATTTTAAATTAAAAGTTGGCTGGCACTATGAAAATGTGGAGTTGTACCCAAAAAAAGGAAAATAAGAGAGGGAAAAGCCTTAATTCAAGAAACTCAATGTACTTCAAATTTTTAAATAAAATTCATTTTTGGCCAGTCACGTGACGATGATTTGGATTTTCGAGTTAGCTTGGACTGTTAGTGTTGGAGTCAAACTTATCAATGCTTTAAGTTGTGTAAATTAGGTGGTACTATTACTAAAACAAATAGCTTTAAGTAATGTCATAAATCAAAGTAAAAAAGTTTAAAGTAAAAATTTTTAAAGTTAATAAGTTCGTGATTTTTAAGATTTGGACTTCTATGAGTTTTAAGTCGGGTAAGACATTTCGATTAACAAATTTGAGGAGTGAATAAAAATTCTACTAGACTTTTTACTCCTTAATTAAGATCTATGGCAAGTAATTAAAAAAATAATTCTATGATTAATAACTTTAAAAACCCTAAACTGTCACACCTATAACAAATTTACCATAAACTAATTTTTTGACAACCAAAAACCCTAAATTGGTACACCTTTGACAATTTACCACAAACCGTTATACTTGTGATAGATTTACCATCTATTAATTTCTGTCAAATTTTACTATCAAATTGCTTAATTTAATGTGGCATCCAGAAATTTCGACGACCCTCAATTATGCAACGGCCGTGAGTAATCGACGGGAGTATTGTCGATACCACGTTTGGCCTAGTTTCGTCGCTATTCGACGTCCCAAAACATTTACTTTCAGAGAAAAAGAAATTCGTCTTTGAATGGCCATATGAACAATCTCACCAACGGCCACGTTATTTTTATCTCTTGGACCGAACCTCCCATGTACATCGTCGCGACCCCATGCAGCCTTTTCGATTTCTTTCTCCACACAAGAATTTCAGTCACGTACTTGTACATGAAGTGGACTGAATAAGAGGAGATTAGCTGATTTACATGGAAACCATGAAACCGAAATGCCCCATATATGTACCGAAATTTAAGGATTTAATCCTTGGAGAAATTGGGCCACGCACGGAGACCATGCGACCATGAATTGTTGGCCCAAGCTGCCCGAGCTTCCCCTTCATTCGGTCGGCAAATGAGTCAACAAAAGGAAAATTCATTGACTCAGCAGCCACGTGAACTTACCGATTGGTGGACAACGCATGGGGAAGGATCGAGCAAGAGAGGACACATCACTTGCATGGACGTGTGAGGTGTCACCATTTCCTGCTACCACCGGATCTCATTTTATTGACTAATTAGTCAACAAACAAAGGAAACAAAACGCTCGTACAGGTGAGGAGGAGAGAGAAGGAACCGAATGAAACTTGAGCAAAGAGAGAAACCGAGAGTGAGCGAGTGAGCGAGTGATAGAGAGAGAGAGATTGAGTGAGAGAGTTCGTGAGTGAGCAGCGAAGTGGGTGAACGGCAAAGAGGAAGAAGAGACCGCCTTCTGCCGTGCTCGAGTTGCCGCCGTCAACGCCGCTAGTCTTCACTGCCGTTGGGCCACATCGCCGAACCGAACCCCCTAGCTATTGAATCGTAGGACGTGAGGCAAGTGAAAGTCCATTAATCTATATGATGTAGTGCTGCTATTGTCTAGTGTAGTGCAATAGACCTGGAAATGTTTGGGTTTTGGATGATGGATGCTGAATTTTGGATGATTGAAGTAGAAATGGATTGAGGAATTGAGGAAATGCTTTGGTTTTATATGAGTACTTTAAATTCCTTTGAACTACATTCTGAAATATAGATCTTGAATGGACTTTTGGAAGTAAATTAGCCAAGGTATAGGCATTGGATTCCATCGAGTCCATGCAGTCCAGAATAGCTCATGTGTAGCCTAGTGATTTTGTCGATTTTCTATAGAAATTTCTAGTATGATTTTGGTCTTGATTTCTTCATGAAAGCTGTAAGGAATTGTTTAAACTATAACATATATTTTGGTCAGCTTTTTGAAATTTATATATAGAGGCATAGGTCTATTTCAATGTGCGGTACTTTACTGTGGAAGTGTAGATTCTGGAATGAGTTTGGGGCTGAGTTATGCGACCCGTTGCAATTCATACATAACTATTTTGGCCTAGTGTTCTTCATGAAAATTTTACCTTTAGGCATTATTTATAACATATCAAAAGTTTAGAATTTTCTGAGTTCATTTAGGGGTTATACCGAAATTTTTACAAAAACTGTGCATTCTGATTTTTGACTGTTTTATTCCGAATTTGCTCAAATTGTCCCAAAGGTGAATGCATCTTGATTTACTATTTGACATGATGATATTAGCATTCAGCATATCATTCAATATTGAGATTTGATAAGAATCGTGGGACATATTGTCATTGCATTGAAAAGTGTTTTTGATATTAAGATGTTAATTGTTACCGTTGGACCCTCGGGTCAATGATGCCCCGGGAGTCGGGAGGCCCAAAGGATCGAATAAGTCGATGCCTTGTGGATGCCTAGGGTCCGTAGTGCCCCAGAGGTTTTCCCAAGGAGCATCGGGATGCCTGGTGGTATGTCGGTACGTAATTCCAGAGGGTAGGGGTAACAATTTTCATGGCGCGCCCCAGAGATTCCTCATGACGCCAGGTGGGGTGTGAGATGCCTGGAGGTGTGACGTAACACACTTTGGATGCCCGGTTGTATTTTGAATACATGCTCGGAGGCTTTCGCGACGCCAGATTGGGTGTGAAATCCCAAAAGGACGCAAACATTGGTCCTCTGGGGGGATAAAACCTTTTGAATGTTAAAACTAATGATTATACTAAGTGTGAGTGTGGTCTGGTTATGGGACTAAATTGTATGACATGAAATGGGATGTGTCATAACAGTTTGGCCCTATGATTGGGACTTGTGTGGCTGGACATGATGCATCTTGTTTGTTGGAACTGCACTGGTCATTACACTGAAGAGTTATATAGTTTAGATGCATACTCATTCCTTGATGACCTGTCTTGTCTATTTTGCATAAAACTGGATCGTGATGGCTTGCATAGTATAGTTTAATGGATCTTTTGCTGCTGAGTGGTTGTACTCACCCTGTTTGGGAACTAACATTTCAGACTAGAAGATATGCCTCTACTACTAGTCACCCCCGGCACATTCTATGGTATTCCGGTCGACCTTCAGTGTGAGTGTTCGGAGCACCACCATCCTGAGATACGAGGGTTGGTTTTTGTTCGAGTGCGAGTTCTAATCATGTTTGACATCGGCCCTCCCGCCGGCCCAGTGATTCAGGAGTTTCTGACTGTGTTCGTCCGCCGTGATGGGAGTACGCTGGGGCCGTTGCCGCCGCCGCCAGCTGATGGACCGGACTGGGTGTGACCGAGAGTGATGGTCAGCATATGAAGCATTTTTAGACGGCCGACACTAACTGATAGACCTATGTGCATGGTTGTTAGGGAGTCGAGTACTTTTTGAAAATAGCCGAGTTTAGAAAAATCTTGGCATTTTGATGTACTGACTAATATTGTCCATCAAGTTATGTAAATAAAAGTGTTCGGCTTTAAATTATAAAAGTTTTTAGTTGGTGTGCATTGCTTCATGTCTTATGATGGGGAGTAGTCGATTATGCTTCCGCTATATTTCTGCGCAGGGACCAATGTAAGAATTATAAACCCCCAAGACTCATGGACTTCCTGAAAAGGTCATGGTATCAGAGTAATAGACCTTCAGGTAGAGAGAAAGCAAGGTATCTGGGCGACCCCAACAGGTCGGGGGCCATTCAAGGGGTGCCACATTTAATGACACAAGACAGTTGACCGGTGTACCACTTTGAGAATTTACTCTATGTTTGTCATAGTTGTATAATTTTCTATGGTTTTTGTGGTATTAATTCAATTTAACAGATGGTATATTTGTCACAAATATACCATTTTGAGGTTTTTGGTGGTCGAACAAACTAATTTGGGGTAAATTTGTCACAAGTGTACCGGTTTCAAACTAGTACACATGTGACAGATTTTTTGTGGTCATTTGGGATAAATTTGTCACATGTGTACTAGTTTGGAATTTTTCATGGTCAAAAGATTAGTTGAGTAAATTTGTCAATGGTGTACCAATTTGTGGTTTTTCAGTGTATTAACTCTTTTTCTTAATTAGTGCTCCAACCCTAGAAAGTGGAAACTAGTAAAAGAGGTGGCTTGGTTTTCAACTTTAATTGAGTGGTTGATGTGGCTTTATTACTTTTGTGAGACAGATGGGCGTGAGACTGATCGAGTGATCATCCACTCATTTCTCAATGAGGAAATGGAATTAGGAAGTACAACTATCGTTGGACCATGCAATTTTGTGAACATCATGGAAGGCAGCAAATTAATTTAAGAGAAATGATTATACAATAGCCCCATCACTTTTAAAAGGTATCGTGTGTGTGTAGGACTTAGAATAAGGTTCTAGGGTGTCGTTGTGTAGTATTTAGCTCTTGATCAATTCATATCGGTAATACATGGTTCTAGAAATGGCTCTGTAGAGTTTGGGTAAACATTACTTGCATTGATGAAATAATTTACAATATATATATATATATATATATATATATTGGGTTTAGGGCTAAAACAATACAATGGCAATTATGCCCTTTAGTATAAACCTAATTCACCAATACTCCCCCTCAAGTTGGTGAATGTAAACATGTCAACAACTTGTTCTTAAAATTACAAAATAAATCACATGTGACCCGTTTCATGAATAGGTCCACAAGTTGGGAGTGACCGTAAACGTGAAGAGTATGCAAAATGTCATCTTGAATTTTGTGGCAATGCGTGTAATGCCCCGATCCTCCGAGCGTGTGCCCATCCCTTTGCAGTCGATTAAATAGCGACGTCCCATGACGCATCGCCGACCCTTTCATTTTAAATGCACATGCGAAAGCGAATAATAAATCCCCAGACAATAACAAGATGGGATAGAAAAGCAGGCAACAATTCACAACCAAAACAAGCCTTTTATAAACACACAAGTTTATTTACAATATCAGGCTATTTACAAAAATATCGACTCAACAAAAATGGAACTGTCCTATGACCCACTAGTCATACACGTTCGCCGATTCTTCGATCTCCACCTTCCCAGACTCCGGGACTTCAGGTCCTCCACAACCGCCATTTAGGGACTTAAAAATGTTATCCCACAACAGGGTGAGATGACGTCTCAGCAAGTTCACCCCCTAAGACCCCACTAGGAAAAAAATACGCCCTAAGGGCTGCCTAAACACAAGCACAAGCCAAAGGACTTACCTTGGCCTCTGTCCTTTATTGCAAGTCAGTACAATCCAATCATTTCGATCACTCATTTCAACAAATCAATTTCATCCAATTAGATCGAACCATCGATCAATCGAACCATCGATCAATCGACTCAATCGATTCCATGTCATCGAGACCGTCTCTCGATCAACCATTTCAATACTATCTATCACCCAATACTATCTATCCAGTCGCTTCATTGAAACGATTACTGCTTACCTAAGCTAATACGAAAGAATGCTTGCCAAAGCTGATAAGGATAGATCGTATAGTTCACCGAAACTGATATAGTTAGATAGTATAGCTCACCGAAACTGATATAAATAGTATAGCTGGCCTAAGCTGATTTGTGCTCACTGAAGCTGATTTATGCTCACCGAAACTGATTCATAGATATTATATTCATTCACTACCCATTTCACCGTTTTCAGAATACCCGATAAAATAATCGTGTGTGGCTACACGGTAGGCCTCAGCTAAAAATATAATGTATTTATTTTATTAAATCCCACTAATTATATAGTCGATAAAAACATTTTTGGTGTTGTAAATCGACGCCCGATAATTTTCTAATTAAATACGGAAATTAATAAATTTTGGGATAAAATCCCAAAATCACAAATCACAGTCGATTTGCATAATGTCGCACTCAATTAAATAAACCAATCACACCATTGCAATCAGCATAAAATTTCGATCACCGACTATCCCGGTCTAATTTCTGGAAAATAATAATTAATTAAATAATTACAAAAATTAATCAATTAAGGCTGATAAATAGCAAAAATGCACACTTAGGTCGGAAAAGCCTAATTAAAAGCCGAGACGGGTCCGAAAAATTTCTGAACCTATCTAGATAAATACAAAGATCTATCTACTTGCTAATTACACTACTCTAACCACCTAATATGCAATATCGAACGATTAAATTACTAATCAATTCTAACTAACCACCTAAACCATACTTAACATAAACTAATCAACCCTTAAATATAATTAACTTCCTAAGCAGGAATTAGTGAGTAAACTCACTTGATTAACGATCCAACGGGTTCACTTCGATGGGGACACGGAGATGATTGACAATCTCCAAAGCGGGGACACCAAGCAGGGTCGGGAAAAGCTCGGAAAAGCATCCCAAAGCTCATAGCCTTTGTTGAAGCTTCGATTCTGGTCTTGGACGGTAGGGGCTAAACCAAGCAACTTCAACGGCTGAAACGGCGAAGGAGGGACATCGAGCTGTAGTGGGGACTAGGCGGACTATGGTAGAGCTTCACGGTGGTGGAGGCAGGCTGGACGGGCTTCGATTGAGCTCGACATGGCCTAAGAAGCCTCGAACTGAGCAACACGACGACGAGAAGAGGCTGGACGATCGCGTGGACTGGCAGGCACACGACAGGCAAGCAACGGCGGTGGAGCGGCTCCGGTGGCCTTAGCGGGTGGTTGCAACGGTAAGGGGGGCTGAGGCTCAGTTTCTTTTGGGTCTTTGGAACTTCTAGAGGTCTGGAATTGGAGGGGGAGAGGTCGTCGATGAGAGGAAGAGAGGAAGGGGACAGCTTTGGCTTGAGGGGGCCACTTACTCTCCTTTCTATCTCCTTGTCTCCTTGGCTTGGTCCCACCATGCAAGGCTGGCTTCCTCAGCAATTTTCCAAGCAACAAGCTTCCTCTAGAAGCCTTGGAAGTGGTCCAAAAGTCGTGGACCAAGGGGCATATGAATTTTGTATAATTTTCCCTCAATTTATATTCAATTCCTTCTTGAATCAGTGCAATTCGGCCTCTATAAATTCCACCATCGTATCCTCGATAAAATTGGTATTTTTCTTCACCAATAGAATCCACTTGCATCCCAAAAACAAAATAAAAAACGGTCCCCTAAATTTTCCAGTCGAAAACGGCCCTATATCGACTTTTCGCTAAAAATCTCAGTTTGTAGAAAAATCTTCGGAGGATGAGTCGACGTTCCTAAAATAACTCGTGACATGATAGAACTTTCAATTTCTGAAATTAGATTCGAATTCGCGGTTAATTTCAATCTAGTGCGGTTTTAGCGTGACCTAGGCTACTGAGTAGCTTTCAGAAATTTTTAGTGCAAATGACCCGTGATCGATTTTCTTCGAGCCACAATGAACCTCTTCGATACATTGGCAACTCTCAGTGATCGTGAAAATCTCAAGGTTTCAAATACGGACACAGGGTACCAAAACGACTGAAAAATCAGTCTAGTGCCGATCGACGAGAATTTTTCAATTTGGTGTAATCACCAGCGTTTAACCACACATCTCAGTCGAACCGACCTATCTTTGATCTCTAATTGATCTTTACTATGTCGTAATGATCTCTGCAGATGAGCACAGTCAAGTAGTCGATTCCTGGTCGAATTCTCAAGTCTATTACATTAAAATCCCTTAATGACTTTCCCAAATAGTCTAGTTATCTCACGAGTGATCAGCTTTGAGAATAGCACTATAGGCGCGTCGATGAAAGGCCCGATTTATCTAATTGAAAACAGAATCGAAATTTCAAGATGTCACAATGTGGATGGCCACTTTATTATCACAAAAAATATTAGCAATGATAATGTCGACGTGGAGATCCAAGAGAAGCATGTGAGGCCACGTGATTCACATGTAGCAAATTCCATAGCACGGTATTCAACTTTTGTTGAGGAACGGGCAATGGTGGTTTGTTTCTAGGAATACCATGAGATGGGACAAGAACCAAGAAACATGCGGTAGCTAGAAATAGATCGTCGTGATGTAGAACAAGATGCCCAATCAGAATTTGTATAACCATTAAGTTGGAGAGTAGAATCGGATTGGAAAACAAACTAGTGTCGGGATCGTGCTTGAGATACCACACAATGCCAAGGGTGGCATTCCAATGGTCTTCATTAGGAGAGTGCATAAAATGACTAAGATGTTGCATTGCAAAGAGTAAATCTGGACGAGTTACTGTAAGATATAATAATCTACCAATAAGTCATCAATATGAACCTGGATCCTTAAGAGTTGGGGAGGAGTTCGAAAATTGCATATTGGGTCCCTTTAAAGTATCAATAGGACGTCCTCCAAGAAGACCGATGTCAGACAAAAAATCAAGAGCGTATTTCCTTTGCAACAAGAAAATCCCAGACTTGGAACGAGAAACTTCAATGCCCAAGAAGTATTTGAGGTACCTAAGTCCTTAATGCGATATTGTGTGTTAAGAAATCGCTTGAAAAGTTTAATCATAACTTCATCATCACTCATGACCAAATCATCAACATAAACAAGGACAATGGTTAGGAGAGAGCCACAGACCAATGTAAAAAGTGAATAGTCCGCCTTGGACTGTTGAAAACCAACATCAAACAGTGGAGAAGATAATTTAGCAAGCCATTGCCTCGATGCCTATTTAAGGCTATAGAGTGATATCTTAAGCCGACAGACTAAATTCTCCCTCTTAGTATGAAAACTCGACGGAAACCCCATGTAAACCTCTTCGTCAAGATCACCATGCAGAAAAGCATTATTCACATCTAATTGGTAGAGAGGCCAATGACGAATCGAAGCAAGAGCTAATAAAGTACGAACAATTATCATTTTAGCAACAGGCGCGAAGGTGTCATGATAATCAATCCTCTTTGTTTGATTATAACCCTTTGCAATGAGACAAGCCTTATAGCGCTCAATGGTGCCATCCGAATCACTTACATCCAATGGGGTGTTTGTCAAGAGGAAGAGGAACAATTTCCCGAGTGTCATTCTATTCACGGACTTGTATCTTAGAAGACATCGCCTCCCGCTACTTGGGAGATTGACATGCGGTGTCATAAGTTTCAAGTTCCTGCTTAGAGGATATGAAGGCTAAAAAAGCGTGGTGAGCGGATGAAAAACGCGAGTATGTTAAACAGTTGGATAAAGGGTAGAGAGTACTTGATTCAGTTACCTTAGGCTACGTTTGATCGTCCGAATTTCTAATTAGGATATGATATGAAATTCATGGGATTTTGATATAATCTACCCACTATTTTGTGATTGCAGTAATAAAGTCAGATATATTCACATCATACCATGTATATATTGGTATAAACTACATATTAGTAAAAATGAACCAAAAATATTACAAACGGAAATAGTAAATATCTCTCGCGATCCTCTTGCTTACTTTATTTTATTTGGTTTTTTATTTTATTTTCCTTTCTTTTATTAATTAATATCTCTTTTTTTCCTTCCCCTCCCATCATTCTCTAATAAAATTTTACTAAACATTAGATTGTACTAATAAAACCAAAATACTAACATACCTAAAATATTTATATTTATATATTGAACTCATTTTATAAAATATAATTAAATTCAAATATATAAAAATAAAAATAAGATAAATTAAAATAACTAAATTGTATTTTTTTCATTATTTTGAATTTCTTATATTAGAATTCAAACATTATTTATATTGAGATATTATTTTAATTTTGTTAATTTAAAAAATTTGTCATTTGAGAAAAAATAACTATCTCTTTGACACTCTTGTTAATTTTATTTTATTCTATATTTTTTAGTTTATTTTCCCCTCTTTTATTAATTAATTTCTTTTTTATTTTCCCCTCCCATCGTTCTCTAATAAAATTTTATTAAATAACAAACTTTACTAACATACCTACAATATATAATAAGTATAAATATATATTTATATTTATATATTGAAATTATTGTGTAAAATATAATTAAATTAGACTATATAAATAAAAATAAGATTAAATTAAAATAACTAAATTTTTATTTTTTGTTATTTTAAATTTCTTATGTTAGAATTCAAGTATTATTTATATTAAGATATAATTTTAATTTTGTTAATTTAAAAAGTCTATCATTCGAGAAAAATAACTTTCCAATTATTGATGCTAGAAATTCTATCCACATTCATCTCACCTCTTCCATGGGATAATTTTATCCGGTCTATATCCCATTTATATCCTCCTTTATCCTCTTTTGAGTAAACACCCAATACAGGACAAGATAAATATTATTATATCATGAATTTTATCCCGGCTCTCAAACACAGCCTTAGAGTCTGAGGAGGATTGATCAAAGGCTACAATAGCATAGTGGTAGTCCCGAAAATATCTGGACGGACAGTGTGTCTAAGATGGCCGAGGCACAACTTTAGGTTCAGTGGGTGATGGCACGGCCATGGGTGCAAGAGGCTGAGGAGGTGAAGTTGGTGCAAATACCAAGGTGGAGGGAGGAGGGGATGTTTCACCAAGGTCGGGTATGAGTAATGGAATTACCGAGGTCTGTTCAGTTGTGGTATGTTCAATGATTTGTGTGACATCCCAGATTTTCAACCCTATCTTCTACTAAATAAATCAGGCATTTCATTGACGCGCCTATAGGGTTGTTCTCAGAGTTGATCACTCTCGAGATAACTAGATTACCTGGGGAAACCATTAAGGATTTTAAGGCAAATAAACTTGAGAATTCGATCAGGAATCGGCTTCTCGACCGTGCTCATCTTTAGAGATCAATACGGCACAATATAAAATCGATTCGAAATCAGAGATAGGCTGGTTCGACTGAGATGTGTGGCTAATCGTGGGTGACACCACCAAATTGGAAAATTCTCGTCGACCGGCACTAGACTGATTTTCTTATTGTTTTAGGACCCTGTGTCTGTATTTGGATCCTCGAGATTTTCACGACAATCGAGAGTCGCTAATGAGTCGAGTGGGTTCATAGTGGCTCGAAGAAAATCGACCACGAGTCATTTGTACTTAAAATTTTTTGAAAGTTACCTAGTAGCCTAGGTCACGCTAAAAACGCGTCGAATGGAAATTAACCGCCAATTCGAGTCTGATTTCAGAAATTGAAGTTTCTGTCATGTCACAATAAATTCTAAGAGTGTCGACTCAGTCTCAGAAGATTTTTCAGAGATTCCGAGATTTTTGCGGAAAATCGAATCGGACGTCGCGGAAAATTAACGGAAATTCGTACAGGCCGAATTTAAATGAGTTTTGACTTTCAAGCCGAGCTTTTTGGCGATGGGCACCTGCAGAAATGGTATGGGCTTTTTCTTCGAGGAAATTGGACATCAAATTTGGGGAATATGTAAAGAAATTGAAGCTCGAAATCTAGTGAAATTCGGAATTAGAAAATGGCTGCATTTTTGGGCAGCAAAATGGGTAATTTGGTGGATTTTACAACCTAGAAAGTATTATGAGACATTAGATATTTGTGTGGGCTTTAAGGGGACCAAGCTTTAATTGGATCAAGATATTTAAGGGGACATTGCATTCAATTAGATGGATAAGGATGGTGGACTTCAAGCTTTTCAATCTTGCCGAGCACTCCTTCAGCTGCTGTCCATCTTCAAACGTCGGTCTCCCCTTTCCTCAGAACCGGAACAAGCTGCCTTGTCTTCATTTGTTAGTTTCGTCCGAAACTCAGCTCACACCCACCGAAATTCTCAACTCCAGCTCTCTCTGTTGACCGTCCACCGAACGAAATCTCCACGCCAGCCTCACCACCGAAATCTTCTGCTCATCTTCAGCCGCAGCCATCCACGCGTCCGAGTCCCATCTCATTCGGTCCATCAGCTTGCCGTGAAGCCGTGAGATCTACCGAGCTGCCACCTGCCGACTACTTGGCCTGCTTTAGTCAACAGCAGCAACAACCGAAGCTCCTCGGTTGACCGCAAAAGCCAGCAGCAGCGACGTCCACGAAGCCGCTCCATTTCCGCACGCCCACGCCCCCTCTGAACTTTCCTCTGCAAGCCACGTCTTCACTTGGTCAACCAAAGGGATTCTTTTCCCCATAATTGACTCCACCTGCCAGCAATAAACCGAGCCAATTCCCATCTTCTTTGTATTGTTAGTTTGCTGCCGTGCCCGCACCTTCTTCTCTCCATGCGGCCACGTCCAGCAACGATCGAAGACCCAGCAAGTCCACGATTGAAGACGCCGCAGCTGATTTCTTCTGCTTCACCGGTCTGCGCGCCTCCCCTCAGCCCTTTCGACGCCACCTTGCCAGTCAACACAACAGAATGTTGTTGACTCCCTGAAGCCCACGATCCACCGAGAAGTTCAACACCCACCGAGCCCCATCTTTCGGTATCGACGCCACCTGGCCCAACGTCTGTGAGCTGCTTCATCTTCGCTGCTTCGTGCGTCTTCAGCCTCGATGCCCATTGAAGCCGAAGCAGCTTCATTCCCGCGTGGGCTTCTTCAGCAGTTTCCAGGGTTTCTTCGGTCCAGCAATTCTTCAATCCAGTTGTGGGCCATCTCAAGCCCAGCAAAGCCAACAAATTTTCGACCCAGCAGTCCAACTCAGCTCAGTTTAGCCCAACGAAAATTTAAAGTGCAGTAGCCCATCTTCTCTTCAGCAATTTGAAGTCCATCAAAAGCCCAATTTCGGCCCATTTGAAATCAGCCCTCAATCGGTGAAGTCTAGCAAGCCCATCTTGAAGCCCAGCTCAGTTTAGTTTCAAGCCCAGCATCGTTTGTATTTCAGCGGGGCCCAGCAAGTTTAGCCCATCTTGGGCCCGTGAAGCAAGTCGGCCCAAGTTCGGCCGCCGTCGCGTCGCCGTCGTGGTCTTCGATCTTCGCTTTGCCAAGTGAGTTTTACTCACTAATGCTTTTTTAGTTTGCTGATTATGCTTAAGGGTTAGTTAGATTTAATTACGTGCACTTAGGTGGTTAGATTAGGTTAAAACAATTAAATTAGTGACTTAATGATGCATGTTAGGTGATTAGACTTAGTCATTAGCAAGTAGAGAGCCTTTATTATTTACTGAATGCATCTCGGGATTAAACCCGACCCGTTTCGGGCTCCAATCGGCAATACGGGCCTAAATTGGATTTTTAATATTTATTTATTTAATTTTCGAAATTAATTATTTAATTAATTATTTTTCGGGAAATTCAACCGAGATTGATCGGAATTTCGTGCTGATTGTCATAGTGCAGTCCGTTTATTTAATTGAACTTCAATTTATATGGAATTGATGTAAATTGTGAAATTTGAGGATTTGTCCTAAATTGTTTGTTATTGAATATTTGATTGGTAGATGGCCGAGTATGGGTATATAGCGCCAGTTACGTTGATGGGCTATATAGTGGAGAGAATGGTGAGAGCTAACTGAGAATATTATTGGCTAAGACCAATCAGGTACGATGTTATTGGACATACGTGGTTCGGTGATTGGAAGTATCACTGGCGAAAACGACGCCTTAAAGAACGCACGTGAATGACTTATAGACAATCGTGGTTCGGTGATTAAGGAAATGTCATTGGTGAAAACGACGCCTTAAAGAACTCACGATGTTGTCTATTGCCGATGTCACCTTGGCGAAAACGGCGCCCTAGAAAGGACACGTGGTTCGGTGATCGAGGATATCACTGGTGAAAACGGCGCCTTAAAGAACGCACGGTGTCGGTGATCGGTATGTCATTGGCGAAAACGACGCCCGAGAAACACATGTGATTTGGTGAATGAGTACACCATCTGAGAATCATGGTATGAGTGGGAATAACTTAGAGATGGTCCGACTGACATGTAATCGACAAAGTCGATTGATCAACGATTTGATCTGTTGTCGTGAATTGATTGAATGTTTGATGTGATAAATGAAGCATTTGTGTTTAACCTTGAATTGCAGGTTGGAAATGAGGCCAAGGTAAGTCCTCTGACTCGTGTTGTGCTTAGGCAACAATATGGCATATTGGTTTACTAATCGAGTCTTAGGGGGTAGAACTCGCTGAGACGTGGTCTCATTGGTTATTGAATAACCATTTCAGGTCCGTAGAGGGACCGAAGGAGGATTATCTGTTGGATGACCCTGATGACGAGCCAGCAGAGGATGAAGAGCTTGAAGAAAACGAACTTAGTGAAGAAGAGTCTCAAGAGGATCGGGATGATGATCCCGAGTATGACCCAGATGAGGACTGAGACCCCATCCCGTTATGTGAACCTTGTGTACTTGTGGATAAGTGTTAGATTAGACCTATGTTAATAGTATTGTAAGATACTATGAGGTGCGTGTGTATAAAAGTGTGGTTGTGAATTTCAATATGAAAAATATGGCCTGCTTTTCTATCCCATTGTTTTATTGTCTGGGGATTTATAACTGCTTTCGCATGTGCAAATACAAAAGAAAGGGTCGGTGATACATAGTCCTGGGATATCGCATTCTAAAATCGACCAAGTAGAAGGATGGGTGCGTTCCTGAGGATCGAGGCGTGACAATTTGATGGAAAGGAAAATATTGTTTATAAAAAATGGCATCACGACTAGTAAAAGTTGTTTGGTCTTTGAGGTCATAGAGACGATAACCTTTGTGATTTGTGGGATAACCAATTAGAACACATCGGCAAGATTAGGGGCCAAATTTATCGGAGTGAAGATGGCCGATAGAAGCTTAGCATAATGAGCCAAAGACACAAAGATGAGAATAGGAAGGTAATTTGCCATAGAGAAGGTCATACAAGGTTTTATTGTGTAAAAGAGGACTAGATGATGAGTAGCAATTAAGACATAATCCCCCCAAAAATGAAAAGGCATATGCCAGAATGAAAACGCAATGCACAAGCAACATTGAGCAAGTGACGATACTTACACTCAACAACTCCATTTTGCTAAGGAGTGTGAGGGCAACTACGTTGGTGGTGAACACTAGAGATGCCAAAAAAAAAAAAAAACTCTTGTAAACGAGAGGAAAAGAATTCAGTCTTGTTATCAGATTGAACATTTTGGACTTTGGTTTGAAATTGAGTCTCAACAAAAGCAAAGAAGCGAATCAAAGAATCAATTGCGTCAAACTTAAAAGTAAGCAAAAAATCCAAGTATAGCACGAATAGTCATCAACAATATATAGAAAATAATGACGTCTTATGTGTAAAATGAAAATAAGGTTCCCAAATGTCAACATGAATAAGCTCAAACGAACATAAAATAGTAATAGTGATCCACGCAAAAGACAGATGCATTTGCTTGGATAAATGATAAGGATCACATGGACTCAATTGTTTTGCTGGACTAAAACATAAAGTTTGTTGCAAAGTAGATTAAACTGACTCAAATGGATGTCCTAAGTGGGCATGCCAAAGATAAGGTGTATTTGAAAGAGGGAGTGCAAGGACATTATCAAGAGGAGATAGTTGGGGTAAGAGGGGCCGAACCGTGTAAGGTCACAAGGACACCAACACCATTCGCAATCCCAACTGTGGGATGTGGAAAGGGATGTGTGTCAGGTTTGTAAGGTGACGAGGTTCAAATGTGATGTGGTTGGTCACGCTAGTGCCAATAACTCAAGTATTGGAATTAAAATAATTCAAAGATAAGCCGAGAACATTACCTGAGAGGTTGGCTTTCGGGATGTTTACTTCTAGCAACAAGAGCATCAATTGCTTATATTGATCATTTGTGAACGGAGGAGGTGCCGCATCGGAAGTATGGCTGGACTTATTGTCTACAGGCCGGGAGAAGATAGATGGCTATGGTGCTGCTTGTGATTGGGAGGGAAGTCATGAAGTTGATAACACACATCCTGTGTATGTCCCAGGATGCCACAGTGCGTGCATCTTTCCTAGCTGCGGGACGTGTTTGTCCGTTTAGCTAGGTTGGTGGACGGAGTGAGAGCGCCAAGAGAGCCGAGCTGTCCATGGGATGAGGAATCCGTGTATGGCCATGGAGCATGGTTGCTATGAGTGCTAAAGAAAGTGCTGGTTTGGTCAAACGGTGAGCGGTCCAATTGGATATAGCAGTGCAACTCATCTCGAAGAGCTAGTGTATATGCACGCGCAACACTAGGTAACGGATCCATTAGTAAAATTTGACTAATAACATTAGGATACATCAAATTGAGACCCATGAGAAATTGAAACAAGCGTTGATTCTCTTGTTGTTTGGTGATGATAGAATGAGCCAAACAATAGCATTGCGGTAACGGATCCAAATTATTCAATTTATCCAACAGCTTCACAAGTTGTTGTAGTACTTGGTCACGGCATCGTTACGTTGAGCAAGGGTGCATGTCTTTTGCTCAAGATGAAAAATCCTAGGACCAGTCGATGGCGAAAAACATTTGCAAAGATCGGCCCAGACATCCGCAATTGAATTTGTGTTAAGAACGTTGGCACCAAATCTGGATGGATAGAATTAAGAATCTAGGATAGAATCATATTGTTAGCACGAATCCAAGACGCAAGGGTAGGATTGGTTGTGGCTGGTTTTTCAATTTCTCCAATAACAGACACCATCTTGTTCTTTGCAGAAAGGGCAATCTCCATGGCACGGGACCAATTATTGTAATTGTCACCTGTAAGGACTATGCCGACGAGATTGGATCTAGGATTATCAAAAGGATGCATCAAATAAGGGTTGTTTGGCCGCTCAAGTGTGGGAATGATGTCTG
Source organism: Eucalyptus guilfoylei (assembly GCA_016097605.1). NCBI lineage: Eukaryota > Viridiplantae > Streptophyta > Magnoliopsida > Myrtales > Myrtaceae > Eucalyptus > Eucalyptus guilfoylei. The sequence goes on along the minus strand of CM027862.1, from coordinate 5,857,740 downwards.
AAGAGGCTTGAGACTCGGCTGCCATAATGACATGCAGCCGAAGGAGTAGCTGCTTGCGGTGGAATCAATCTGGCCGAATCAGAGGAGGACCATATATTGCTTAAGGGACAGCCGCATGAAGAGGAAGGCTTGCACGATGAGCAAGAAAAAAAGGGAGGAACACCTCTGGTGGGGGACAGTGAACGGTGGCAGCAATCGTGCCAAAAAAAACGGCGGCTTTGGACATGAGAGACGGGCTCCAAGGATCACTGCTCCAATACCATGTAGAGTTTGGGTAAACATTGTTAGCATTGATGAAATAATTTACAATATATACAAAAGATTTAGGGCTAAAATAATATAATGACAATTTTGCCCTTTAGTATAAATTTAATCTATCAGTATTATTGAGTTGCGAAATCATGGCCACAAGTACTTGTAGCGAATTCGATGCCAAGCCTTTGAGTCTACTCAAGAAGCTTCACACGAGACCTGTGGTCCAATGGGGCTTTTGTCGCCCCAAAGTAAAAGCCGCCATGAGGGAGACGGGAGATGGAGTAAGCTAAAGCAATGGTTGGATGATAGGGAAGAGAAGTCGGTGTCCTACGTCACCCTTGGCACTGAGGTGGCTCTGAGTCAAGAGTTCATGCACGAATTGGCGTGTGGGATTGAAAAGTTCGGTTTGTCCCTCGTCTAGGTGGTATGTCGAAAAGCCAGCCCTAATAGTATCCCTTCCGATTTCGAAAGTCGGGTGTTAGGTCGAGGCTTTGTCTAGGTGGGTTGGGCTCCTCAGCTAGACATCCTGGCCCACCCATCCGTCAGCAGGTTCTTGATGCACTGCAGTTGGAGCTCCGTCATAGAGGCGCTCGGGCCGGGCCGTGCACTGATCCTGTCTTCTGGGGGCAGCTCGGACCAAGGGCTGGTGGCCAGGCTGATGGCCGAGAGGCAAATCGAGTCGGAGGTACCAAGGGATGGCTGAGACGGGTCGTTCACGAGCGACTAGATAGCCAAGACGATAAGGCAGGTCATGGTGGAGCCGGAGGGAGAGGAGGAGGTGAGGGCGAACGCATGGGCCATGAGGGAGACATTCGGCAACGTGGAGCTGCAGCGCAAGTATCTGGAGGAGTTTGCTCGAGCACTTGAAGAGGGCAGAGCCACAAGTTGATTAGATGATCACGTCGACCTAGAATTTTCTGTGTGATTGAGCTTCTTTTTTTCTTTTTATTTTTCCTGTGTGCGATTGTACTTCACTGGCATCATGCATGCATGCATGGAGCGAAACCCATCTGAATCGGGATCCACAGAAATTATTACCATTAAGAGTAGTAAGTGCTGGGTCCTTCAAAGTCTGCTGGGTCAATCGATGTCTGCTTTATTCGAGCAGCACATGCCCTTCTTTTTTCAGACTGAACACCCCCCGACTTTCAACTACCATTCTAATTCGGGTGTAAATGTAGCAGCTGTTCCGATCATTGTGGCAGACGAGTTGATAAGTTTAGGCCACAATTTGCAGTGAAGCTTTTATTGTTTTTGGTGCAACTCGATCTCCAAACCAGGCATTCTTAAACTATTATTCTAATGAAATGTAGGAGAGTGAGTTCATTGCACTGCCACGAACCCAACCATTAGTTTGTCCTTCTTTTTTTGCTAGCAAATGTTGGGTAGGCTTCCTCGATTAGATCGAGCCGATTGCATTACATGACAAGTTACATGTTTTGAGAAATATTTCCTTAAAAAAAAAAAAAAAGACCGTTTCTGTTGCGCATAAATATTAATTAGTGAAAAATATTTACATCATATTAACAGTCAATACTTGAACATTTTCTATTAATAACAAAGATATTTTTCACTAACCAATTTCCTTAAACAATGCAAAGACTGTTTTTAAATTAGGGAAATATTTTCTCAATCGTCAATTTTTCATGAATCAAATTTCAGAGATGCATGTTGAGCCCTGCATATAAAACAAGGGGTTTTATACAATTTCTACACTATTGATAATTTGTATGAATTACGGTAAAAAGTTTAAGTCCTATGGACTAAATTGCACATTAAGTTTAAAGTTCAAAAATCACATGGAATAAATTAAAATTTTATAAAGAACATTATATATTGAATTAATATTTAAGAATTAATTATTTGTGTAATTTTTCCAAAATTTATTAGATGCCCGGGTCCATGTTATCAGGCTCAAGTAATTATTGCTAGCCTGAATTTCCGCCCATCCCATCTTGGGATTTGTGATCTGACCTTGCTATAAATGGGATGTCCAAGGATTTTTTTCCTTTTACAAGTTAAATAGCTTCATCTTGTCCAAGTCAACTTTTTTTCCCTTTTTAATCCAACACTCATGAAGTTAAGAAGTAAATGTGCTGATAACAGTTTTCATGGCAAGAGATGGCCTAGTTCCCCAAAAAAAAACCAAATATGGCCCCCTTAACTTAGAACCATTAATTATCCTAAACAGTATATCCATATGCACTTGATGGCTGGATTTAAAGCACTATACATTATTCTTTTCTCTGAGCCACAGCTTGGAGAATAACAGTGAAGCCATTCATCGTCTCCTACACTTCATCGACAAGTCAAAAAGATCTCCAAATTGAATTTCTCTAGTTAAACTTCGTTGTTTTGTCATAATTTGAAACTGCAAACCATCGTCCATCAAGAGACACCATGGATGAGATCTGCCAACCCCACGACTAGAACCTTTTTTTCCTAAAACAAGGTTGACTTCATACAAAGAATTAATAGTGCTAGATTTGGGAAGGGTGAAAGGTTGTGATTTTTCACGAGACAAAAAAAATTGGGATCATAATTGTTACTCGGCCTAAAATTTGTATTTTTTTTTTCTTGGAATTAGCCCGGCAAGAGATTCGCACCTCCACTTCCACACATATCTTCATCCACAAAATGAAATATGATTTCCATCCATAGGGCAATTGTCCCAATCCAAGATTCATCCAAGTTAATCAAGTTACGAGCATCCGCATCTGGAATAAAACACTTACACATTCTCTTGAAAGTTCAAATGAATATCCAACACCTTAGTTTATGATATTATGCATGAACATATATAATATAAGAATGCTGATTTAACAAACAATATGAAAAACCATCGTAAATTCAATAAGATTATTGTAGATTGTTTTAAAAGTCAAAGCCATTAGATGAACGGGAGGTTTAGTGTTTAAGCATTTTAAAACCTACATGCATTGGACGTACCACCAGAAAAAAAAAAAAAAAGTGTCGAAATTGTAATTGTGACTTTGATTTTCTTTTTCTTTTTCTTTTTTTATGGTCGAAATCGTGACTTTGATTTGAACTTTGATATCTCGCGTTGAAGATCAAGTTGATCACTGAACTTGGTCTTTGGTGCATTGTTAATAGGGATGTATAAGCTTTTCAAACTACGCCGTAATGGTGCGTAATGCCAACTACAAAATTCTTACTGGCCGATGAATGATGATAATTAAGCAATGATTGCACTGAGGAAGTTGGGATGCACGATCCTACCAATACTCATGTTATTATGAAAGGCTGATCAAGCAAATAATGAACCCTCAATAAAGAAAAACCCTTACCAAGTAAAGCAAGCACCATTTACTTGCGCCTTATCGCTCCTGCTTGGCCCGTCATTCGTTAAGCCCAAATTACAAGCCCGTTTCATAATTCCTAGCCCATTTTCACCTAGAAGCTTCTTCACTACGAAGGTCAAAATCGGTCTTTCATCAATCGGTTCTTAGTCCTAGGACCCTTAGACCCTACACTATGTAAGTTGGTCCTCAGTCCTAGGACTTTAGACTTGATCCGACCCGAACCACTCTGTCTATATTATATATATCAAACCCTTGCACCTTCACCTCTATTATTTCTTTTGTGGTTCTGTAGTGTAAATTAGAAAGTAGAAACCTAATCCCAGTTCGATCGAAAAAAATAGAAACTCTCCACTCACCTCGCTCTGTTTGCTCGCCTCGGCCTCATTCACCTTGCTCACTGCTCACCTTTGGACTATCCTTGCTCACCTCATGAGCACAACTCAAGTGGTCAAATCACTCACTTCTCTTGGCCCACCTCATAAATGCAACTCAATAATCACAAATAGAGATTTATATTATTACCTTATCTTAGATTTATGTTTGATATGTACCGATATTTATAGTTTGGTTGCTCGATGTCGCATTATTGATGGATATATAACTTGAAAGAGTATGTTTTTCCTTTTAACGAATATAATAACTAAAACAAAAGAATAATTTATTGGTCTCGGATTGACCCTAGAATCAGACTGCACCCATAGGGTTGATCCAATCCTCGGTCTTGGGCTCAATAGGGTCAGTCTCCAGTCTCAAAAATTGGGAACCAACATTATGCGGGTTGGTTTATGGGATAGGTGTTAAATTGGTCTAACCTGAACTATGCTCACCCCTAGCTAGCATTGTGAAATAGTAGAGTTGTACCTAAGAAGAAAAATAAAGAGGCAAAAAAAAAAAATTAATTAAACAAACTTGATATACTCTAAATTTTTAAATACATTTCATTTTTGGCTAGTCATGAGGACTTTCCAGGTTAGTTGGACTGTTATGGCTAGAGTTGAACTTATCGATGCTTATATTGTGTAAATTAGGTGTAGCTATTACTAAAACAAATAGCCTCAAGTAACGTCAGAAATCAAAGTTGAAAAGTTTAAAGTTAATAAGTTTGTGATTTTTTTATATTTAGACTTCTATGAGTTTCAAGTCTGGTAAGACATTTTGGTTAACAAATTTGTGGAGTGAATGAAGCTCTACTAGACTTTTTTTCTTAACAAAATCAGTGATATATGGCCAAAAAAAAAAGCTTGTGATTCTTTTTTATTATTGCTTCAATCCTAGAAAATGGAAACTGGAAAAAGAAGTGACCTAGTTTTCAGCATTAAATGAGTGGTTGATGCAGCTCCGTTGCTCTTGTGAGACTAATGGAGGGATCACGCACCCATTTCTCTTTGAGAATCGAGGAAATGAAATTATGAAGTACGGCCGTCTTTGGACCATGCAATTTCGGAAAGATCATGGAAGACAGCAAATTAACTCAAGAGAAATGATTATGTAACGCTTCCATCACTTTTAAAAGATACCGTGAGTGTGTAGGACTTAATATTAAGTTCTAGAGTGTTGTTGTATAGTACATAGTCATTGATCAATTCGTATCGGTATATACAAGGTTCTAGAGATAGCTCCCACGAGACTTACGTCACCAAGCAACACTTAGTCCTTAAGAAACAAACATCAATATTATAAGATTCTCAGGTCTCATTTAATTTCACAAATTAGTTCGTATAACATTTCTTAGCCTCGCGTAATAAGTTATCCTATTCATATGGCAATTTAGCTTTTTCCATTATCAAAAGAGAATTTTAAAAGGGCAGCTGTTGCACCATTCCTTCCAAAATCCAAACAATCCTTCTATATAATAAAATAAGTCATAGAGAGCAAAATCCGACATTCTAATAGATTGTTGATTCCCAATCAGACTAATGTATTTCCTTTGAATAAAGTAATAGCTCAAACAGGTACGATCTAATTTCATTATGCATATCTTTTATGGTGTTTTACATTCATATATGAATCCGATTTGGTCTTGATTATTTGGTTGTTTATGTTGATTAATCTTCATGTTTATGATTTTAATATCAACATGTGGTATCGAGAGCAGGTCCTATATGATTGTAGAACTCAAAATTATATTATTATTTTTAATAAACAAATTCGAAATTCTTTTAAAACACGAATATTGTCATTATTATTTCATATGAATATTTTTTTATCAATCGATTCTAAAACCTTAGTGCTTTTGTTCTAGTTGTCGAGATCCTTTCAACCATATATAATTTGTATAGTTTCATTGACTATTGAATGGGATTTTCGAATTTGAATAACTAGGTTTCATAATTTGAAAAGGTTCTAAAATTTTCAAATTACCTTATATTGAATGATGTATGTTAGAAATTGTTACATGGATATTGTTAAATATATGTTTTAGAACATTTTGGTTGCATTAAATTAATTTTTTTGGCTCAAAATTGAGTCAACCCAATTTCGGCCATGGATGTTAGATTCGAAATTTTGAAGCTTGGATATGAACAATTTAATTCTTTTTTTTATCTTCAATTAATTCACTCCAATCAATGCATAATAATGTTAGCATTAAAATCCACGAGCGTGTGGGGGCCCATTTATAACCATTTTTGCGACATCTTGAATTTTCGACCCTGTCTCAATAAAACGAAATGGGCATTTTTTCGACGCGCCTATAGTCTTTTTTCTCGGAGCTGATCACTCTCGAGTTAACTGATCTATCAAGTGAAACCGTTAAGGGATATAAACGCAACAGACTTGAGAATTCGATCAGAAATCGACCGCTCAACCGTGATAATCAGCAAGGGTCAATACAGCATCGTTATAATCGATTAGTGATCGGATATAGGTCGATTCAATGGAATGGCGTAATTAAATTGTGGGTGATTCCACATGATTGCAAAATTCGCGCCGAACGGCACTAACCCGATTTTCTATCGATTTGGTACCCGGTACCTGTAATTGAAACCTTGAAATTTTTACAACAACCGAGAGTCGCCGACGAGTCGAAGATGCACAAACAGGGATTGAAAATTATCGACCACGAGTCAAACGCGATAAAATCCCTAAAAGCTACCCGGTAGGTTGGGTCGCGCTAAAATCGCGTCCGACTGATTTTAACCACGAAATTGAATTCGATTTCGGGAATCGAACGTTTGAGCGTGTCACAATTTATATATACGACATCGTCTCATCTTTTGAGAAAATTCTGCTGAGCCCGGAATTTTACGGAAAAATTGATTTCGGACAAATCAGAAAAGAGTTGCAAATTCGGATGGCTGAAGATTTAGGGTTTTTCTACCATAAATTGGTTTATTTTGGGAAAAATGAAGGCTAATTCTCATCGGTAGAGTGTTTGCTGGATAAGGTGTATTTAGTGATTTGGCTGACTTTTGGCATGCTTAGAACTTGTGCGTGATATGATGAGATGGATTGCTCTATGTTGGTTGTTTAGTATTATTGCAAAATGTGACCTTATGGACTATTAAATAGAAAATAATTGAGGTGTCGGGTCCGGACACCAAAACTTATTTGCCCAATAAAACAATGAGGTTTTCAACTAGGTGCGTGTAAATTTTGACGGATTAATTTTGAATACATGAGCACCTATGAATTTATTTCTAAACATTTTGAACAAAAAAAAAAAAAAAAGAGGGGTTACTAAGGTTTGCTTTCAAAAGAGGGTGGTTGGAAAAGAAATTAGAAAAGAAATATGGTGTCGGGTTTGGACGCCAAGTTTTGTGTACTCAATAAAACGAGGAGGTTTTATACGAGGTGCATGCAAAGTTTGGCGGGTTAATTTCAAATACGGGACCCCGTACGAATTTATTTCGGAAGGTTTGAACAAAAAAAAAAAGAGTTACTAAGTTTAATTTTAAAAGGGGATTTTGGTGTTTTGGCTATATGATGGAAGGTAAACCTCTAGCTCATAGTTCAATTGGACATGTAGGTGGCCTTCCCCTAGGAGTGCCCTACCATCTAAGGTTGACCTGATTGATGAGGTGCCTACATGGTTAGGTTATTAAGTAGTTCAATTTAATTAATCGCAACTTATTTAATTACTCGTAATTTATTTATTTAATTTTAATTAGCGTAATTTGTGACGGATTAGCCGTTTTTCAGAATTTTACGTTGATTCTCATGGTTGAATTTATATGTGAAATTGATTGCGTATTTGTACAATTGAGTGCTTGATTGTCGATCTGGACTACTATTGCAAAAACTGATTTTTGGGTATTTAATTAGAAAATTACCAAGTGTCGATTTTTTACGTCAAAAATATTTTAGGTACTATATAAAATCGTGGAACTTTAAAATGGGAGAGTATCATGTTTTATGGATCAATTTGACTGTGTGACCACGCACACTTATTTTACCGAGTATTTTTAATACGAAGAAAATTGGCCAAATCCATTATTTGAAATGGAAGTATTTGAGTGCAAGACACAGTGCTCTTGGCCAAGTATGGATGTGTGTGTGGTCACTAAGTGAATCCGTCCTGTTGTCGTTCGCGGAGGGGTTCCAAAACAAAGCTCCTCAGTGGGTTGCCATCTAGGCAGGAGTTCTAGACGATACCATTCACGAAGGTGATTTCGGAACGAAGCTCTTCAATGGGGTGCCATCTAGGTGGGAGTTCTAAACGATACCGTTCGCGAAGATGATTTCGGAACGAAGCTCCTCAGTGGGGTACCGTCTAAGCGGAGGATGCTAGATGATGCCGTTTGCAAAGGTGAATTCAGAACGAAGCTCCTCAGTGGGGTGCTGTCTAAGCGGAGGATGCTAGACGATGCCGTTTGAGAATAGAATTCATAACAAAGCTCCTCGGCGCCCCACCGTGGCCGTTAGGCCATAATAACTGGAACACGCATGAGTGTTGAGATCACTACGCCTTATTATGGGGTAAAATTGTGTGGCATGGAATGGGATGTGTCATAACGATTTTACCTTATAATCGGGACCCCTGTGATTGGTTGATATATGAGTTGATGTGTTCCAGTTATGAAATGCGTTTGCTATATTGATATGAGATATGCGATGTACTAATATGTAGTGAGGTGCTGAGACGAGATAAATCTGTGTGTGATGCATGTTTAGAACGCCTCTAAGTGAATTCTCGTTCTAATCGAGGTTTAGGTTTTGACTCGCTGAGACTTTGTCTCACCCCGTCGCGGTTTAAATTTTTCAGGTCCCTAATATGGAGATACCGGATGGTGTCGTGGAGGATCCCAAGCCAGAGTCGAAGGGATCCGGAGTATAGGTTGTCCAATAGTTCTTTTTGGGACAGACCTTTGGTGTACAAACTTGTAGGACTGACTTGGCTTGTATATGAATAGTGATTTGTGAAAATTGGTTGTGCTGCTTTTCTATCTCATGTTTGGTTTGTTGTCTGGAGTTTATTAATTCGCTTCCGCATGTGCATAAAATGAATGGGTAGGCGATACGTCCTGGGAACGTCGCAAATTTTAGTCGACCGTCGAGGGATGTGCGAGTGCCTGGGGTTCAAGACGTGACAATTTTGTTCCAACAATTTTTATTAATATGCCTAATTTTTAATTTCTGATTTTTTTTGGTATGGTTAATTTTAATTTTGGCATATTTAAATATTTATTTGGAATTATTTATTGTTATCCATATTTAATTCCATAAAATAATGATGATGATAATGATGATGATGATGATGATGATGATGATGATGATGATGATTTTATGCCTATTTTTCCAATTTTTTAGTCTATAGAAATTTATTATAGCATATGAGGGATAGGATGGCAGTATTCACTTTCACTAGTTTAGCATAGATTATCTATACTCTCTCGCTTTAGTTTAATTAGGTAATCTTAGGTGATTAATTATAGAATTAGGCACATAAAATTGTGGCAAAAATTGTTGTTTAATAAATGTAATATGATCCATTTGTGATCTTGGGAAGCACATGTCAAAAAGTGCTTCATATTTTTTGATGAATTTTTTGGCATAATTAAATAGAACATTATTTACAAATTGTCAAAGTTTGTAAATTGTTAAAGTTCCTTATTAATAAAAATTAGTATATACAATTACCCGCCTAGAGGGGGTTATTGTGTATATTAATTTGAAAATTGCATGAAGATAAATTCCAAATCTAAAAGATGGGGATGAATGATTCAAAAGATTTATCTGCCCAAAGGGGATAAATCTTTGATATTTATATGTAATTCCTCTCTATATTGATATAATAGAGATAATTGATGGGGATGTATAACTCAAAAGGTTTATTTGCCCAAAGGGAATAAATTTTGAAAGTTATGTGCAATTCATTTCTATGTTAAGATATTTGAGATATATAATTTAAAAGATTAGTCTACCCAAAGAGGATGGATCTTTGACAATTATGTGTAATTCTTCTTTTTTTATCGTTTTAGAAACTTCATGTTGTGAAAAATAATGGTGCATTATATACTCTATCCAAATGAGAGTTTACAATGTGCTAATTATTTTATTGAATTGTCCATTACCCATAATTGATCTTATTATACTATGTGTGGCAAACAGTTACCTTTGTTGTGAACAACAACAATGCCACTGTTAGAATGTTAACTTGATCAAACTTCAAGAGGTGGAAACAAGAGTTTGCTCTAGGAATTGTGGATATGGATTTGGCTCTACATGAGGATGAACCTCCCTAGCCCAATGATCAAAGTACTGTAGATCAAAAGGCCCATTATGCTAAATGGGAAAATCCAACCGACTAAGCCTCATTGCTATGAAAAGGCCCATTGCTAAGCATCTGATTAGTGGTTTGCTAGAAGATAAGAATGCGAAAGAGTTCCCTAAAGCAATGGGAGAAATATATAAAGTCTCAAACAAGGCGGAGGCTGGGAACTTGATGAGTGAGTTATTGAACATGAAATATGATGCTGCCATGGGAGTTAGAGAATTTATACTGAAGATGGTTCATATTCAGTCTAGACTTAAGGCCCATAACATTACGCTTTCTGAAGATTATGTTGTGCATCATGCAACGTTCTACCAGCTGAATTCAACCAGATTAAGACCGCTTATAAAGCTCAAGATGAGACTAGGAGTGTCAATGCCTTGATTACCAAAGGTGTGGCTGAGGAAGAAAAGTTAAAGAATGAGAAGAATGAGTCCGCCCATTTGATTACCAATGCTAAGTCGAGACCGAAAGGAAAATGGAAATCTGAAGGGTCAAATGCTCATGCTCTTAAGAAAAGCCAAGACTTCAAGAAAAAGAGAAATGATGGGAAACATGGTGATAAAGATTTTAAGTGTTTCCACTGTAAGAAGAATGGTCACAAGAGAGTCGATTGCTACAAGTTCAAAACTTAGCTAAAAGCCGAGAAAGGAAGTGACCAAGGTGAATTGTTGGTTTGTTTTGAATCAAATCTAATTGATGTTCCTTTGGATTCTTGGTAGTTTGATTGTGGTGCTATTGTTCATGTAACTACTACCTTACAGGGTCTTACAAATCTAAGAAATCCAAGTCTGAGGGAGTCAAAACTTACAATTGGAAACAATATCGGAGTTGATGTGAAACATATAGGCACAGTTTTTTTGAATTTCGACTTTAGTTTTCAGCTTATTCTAAATAATGCTTTTTATGTTCCTGGATTTAGAAGAAACTTGATCTCTCTTTCTTCACTTGACAAAGCTGGATATTGTTTTAATTTTGCAAATAAAAGAGTGGATTTGATTTATGATTCTAAAATTATTGGAAATTGTGTTCTGTCTTATGAATTATATCGATTATCTTTATCTCCCGATGGACCATATTCTTCCTTTAATGTTGAGAATAATGTAGCTAAGAGACCCTTGATCAAAGAGAAATCTCCATTGCTATGGCATAAAAAAATTAGGGCATATCTCTAAGGAAAAGATGGATCAACTCATTAAGGCTGATATTCTTCCTCTTCTTGACTCAGATGATGCTAAGACTTGCATTGATTATGTGAGAGAAAAGTTGACTAAAACCAAGAAGAAAGGGGCTACCTCGCTGTCAAAATCTATTAGTGGGCCACACTCAACCACCTTATGTGAAAATTCATCACCTTTAGTGATGATTTCTTCCATTATTGTTATGTTTACTTGATTAAAGAGAAGGCTGATACTCTTGACATGTTCAGAGTGTTTCGTCCTGAAGTTGAGAAGCAATTGGGAAAAGTCATCAAGATTGTCAAATCCGATCACGGTGGTGAGTATTATGGATGATATATTGAGAATGGATAGCAAATGGGACCGTTTGCTAAATATTTATGGGATTGTGGTATTGTTGCTCAGTATACAATGCTCATGAGTCCTGAACAGAATGGTGTGACTGAAAAGTGCAACCGCACACTAATGGAGATGAAGAGAAGTATGATAGGCAGATCTAATTTGCCTGAATATTTATGGGGTGATACAATCAAAGTAGCAGCTTACATTTTGAACCGTGTACCTAGTAAATCAGTGCCGAAAACACCTTTTGAATTATGAATGGGGAGGAAACTCAGCTTGAATCACTTTCGAGTTTGGAAGTGTCCTACAAAGATGAAAATTTATTATCCTTTTCAAAAGAAGACCGAACCCAAGACTACTAGGTGTTACTTTATTAGATATCCTGACCATATTAAAGGATATAGGTTCTATTGTCCCACTCGTGACACTAGAATCGTTGAGTCTCAGACTATTAAGTTCCTAGAGTTAGACGTCGCTGAAAAGAGTTCTTCTCAATTTTTGGAAAGGGAAGAACCAAACAATAAAGTCTATATTCCATTGCCTATCTTGAACAATGATTCTATGTGAGAGACTTACAGAGTGGAAATTTTGCAAGAAGCAGATACTGGAGCTATGACAGTAGAATCTTCTCTCACAAATGAAATTCTCCAAACAAATGATCCAGCCCTAGAAATGCATGTGCGAAGATCACAACGGCAAAGACGACCAATGATATAAAATGACTATTATGTCTAGCTTGGAGAGGCTAATTTTGACATTGAACATATAGTTAATCCAGTGACTTTCAAAAAAGCTCTTAATAGTGATCAAGCAGATGAATGGTTAGGAGCGATGAAGGATGAGATGATTTCCATGTCAAATAATCAAGTATGGAAACTTGTTGATATACCTTATGAGCATAAATCGATTAGTTGCAAATGGATATTCAAAACCAAGAAAGACAATAAAAGCAACATAGGGAGATTTAAGGCAAGATTGGTTGCAAAAGGGTTCACACAGAGAGAATGCATTGATTATACTGAAACCTTTTCTCCAATGTCGACTAAGGACTCCTTTCGGATAATTATAGCATTGGTGGCTCATTTTGACTTAGAGCCTCATCAAATGAATGTCAAAACAGTTTTTCTAAATGGAGATCTAGATGAAGAATGAAGAAGTGTATATGCAACAACCTAAAGGGTTTAAAGAAGCTGGAAATGAGCACATGATGTGCAAACTTGGGAGGTCTATCTATGGTCTCAAACAAGCATCACATCAGTGGTACTTGAAATTTGATAAAGTTGTGAGATCCTTTAGTTTTGAAGAAAACAAATTTGATCAATGCATCTACATAAAAGTAAGTGGGAGTAGATATATCTTCTTAGTACTTTATGTAGATGACATTTTGCTTTCTAGTAGAAATGTTGATCTATTGAATGATACAAAAAGTTTTCTATTTGCAAAGTTTGATATGAAAGATCTTAGGGAAGCTTCTTTTGTTCTAGACATTGAGATTCATCGTGATATATCAAAAAAGGTTCTAGAGTTATCTCAAAAAAAAAATTATATAGATCATGTTCTGAAGATATTCAATATGCAAACCTGCAAGGTTGTTAAAGCTCCTGTTGTGAAAGGAGATAGATTAAACATTGAACAATGTCCCAAGAATGATATTGAAAAGGAAGTAATGAAGAATGTTCCATATGCTAGTAAAGTTAGCAATCTTATGTATGCACAAGTATGTACTAGACCTGATATTGCTTTTGTAGTGAATACTATTGGAAGATATCTATCGAATTCAGGTCATGATCATTGGGTTGTAGCTAAGAAAGTGATGAGATATCTACAACGAACAAAAGAATTCATGCTTTTGTATAGCAGAGTAAAGGATCTAAAGGTAATTGAATATTCGTATGCTGATTTTGCTAGTTGTACAAATGACAGAAAATCAACTTCTTGATATATTTTTATGATGATTTGAGGTGCTATTTCTTGGAAGAGTACAAAGCAGACCTTGATTACGAACTCTACAATGGATGCTGAGTTTGTGGCTCGTTACGGTGCTTCAACTCAGGCTATTTCGCTTAGAAATTTGATCTCAGAATTGCGAGTTGTGGACTTATTGCTAAACCTATGGTGATCGACCATGACAACACTGTAGCTATGTTTGATTTTAAGAATGACAAGATCAACAATGCGCCTAAACACATGGAAATCAAATATTATACTATTAAGGACCTAGTCATAAAGAGAGACATTGTGATTGAGAATATTAGAACTGAGTCTATGTTGGCCGATCTTTCAACAAAAGGTTTATGACCCATTTTGTTTAAAGAACATGTAAAGAATATGGGTATTTTAGATTTTTTTTGATCTCTTTTGTTAGTGAGAACTGTACATTGTTTATTTCTTTGGATATTGTTTTTATATGCAAACTGATAATACTTTTATGATTCTTATTAAAGCATTTACTTTTGATGATCATCATTGTTGACTTTATTGTTATTATTATCATTTTTCCCGTTGACTGAGAAATGGAAGTATTAAGCAGTATTTTTAAACATAATTTTAATTTAAAGATGACTAGATATCACTAATTTTAAGATCTCATATTGAATTGTGACATAGTTGTGCAATTTTATACTGTTTAGAAATTGCACTAAGGCAATTTCATGTAACTTATAAATTGCGCTAATTTAGTTTCATGTCATTAAGAAATTGCATTAAAGACCGATAAGAAATAATTTTTTTATCACATGTTAGCATTATTTCTTATTACACTACTAGGCCTATGATCTATGAAAATATAATACTTATTATATGTGATTATGGAAGATCATGTGTTGCGATATTTTCTTAACACCTTGATTACCATAGTCCTATATTGAGATTATATAGGATTGGATTTTGGTCTTGAGGTGCCGTTATTGAAATATTATTTTTTCAAAATTTTGGCCACATAAAACAAATTTTCAATTATTAACCCGAGAGTGTCGTTTTCAAAATAAAATTGTTTTCAAAAAATAATTAATTAACATAGCCCAAGTGGGAGAATGTTGGAAATTTCCTAAATATAGGCTTACATTAATTATTTTAGTGATCCTGTCAAATTAGGAAATTGTATCTAATTAAAGTTCACAATGAAAAGGGCCCAGTTGGCACACTAAGTGATTGGAGTTTGTTAGGTCCCATCTCTAGCTTATAAAAGGATAGGTTATATCTATCGGTTGCTTTAATCCCACTGAAAGCAATCATAATAAAATAGATCATAAAGAGGAAGATCCGGCATTTCAATAAAACGTTGATTCCCAATCAGACTGACCTATTTCCTTTGAATAAAATAATGGCTCAAATAGGTACGATCTAATTCCGCTATGCATATCTTTTATGGTTTTTTACATTCATATACGCATCTGATTTGTTCTTGATTATTTGGTTGTTTATATTGATTAATCTTCATGTTTATGATTTTAATATCAACAAAGACTTCATGTCTTTCTAGTTACCCTAAAAGGCGAGAACTCAATGTTAAATTGGCATTCTTCTGCATATTCAATGCTACTGTCCTCATCTTTGTTGGCTCGCCATCTCTTGTTATCGACATTTAGGCCCGGGCTAAGATGGCCAAGGACTTTACTTACCCCACCAAAGTCGCATTCGGACTTCATAAGGTGATTAACGAAGAGGATTTCATGGACTCTGAATCTAACATGTCAATTTTCAAAAGGTATGGCAAGTTGGTACGAGGTTGCAAAATCGTGGCCGTGAGGACCTGTAGCAAGTTTGAGGACGAGCCATTAAATATACTCAAGAAGCTTCATGCGAGACATGGTTCCGACAGGGCTTTTGCCGCCCTATAATAAAAGACATGAAGGAGACGGGAGATGGAGTGAGCTTAAGCAATGGTTGGATGATAAGGAAGAGAAGTCGGTGTTCTACGTTGCCCTTGGCACTAAGGTGGCTCTGAGTCAAGAGTCCATGCATGAATTGGAATGTGGAATTAAAAAGTCAGGTTTGCCCTTTGTCTAGGTGGTAGGCTGAAAGGCCGACCCTGATAGTATCCCTTCCGGGTTCAAAAGCCGAGTGTCGGGTCGAGGCTTCGTTTGGGTAGGCTGGGATCCTCAGCTCAACATCCTGGCCGATCCGTCGGTCGGTCGGTTCTTGACACACTATGGGTGGAGCTTGGTCATCGAGGCGCTCGAGTAGGGCCGAGCACTGATCCTATTTTCCAGGGGCTTCTCGGACCAAAGGCTGATGGACGAGAGGCAGGTCAATTCGGATGTGCCGAGGGATGGTCGGGACAGGTCGCTCACAAGCGACTCGGTAGCTGAGACAAAAGCAGGTCATGGTGGAGCCGGAGGGAGAGGAGGTGAGGGCGAACGCAAGGGCTATGCGAGAGATATTTGGCAACGTAGAGTCGCAATTGGAGAATTTGGAAGAGTTCGCTCGAGCGCTTGAAAAGGGCGGAGCTTGAAGTCGAGGATGTTGTGGACCTATAAGTTGTGTGTGTGATTGATGTGATTGTACTACGTTGGCATCATGCATGCATATGGCCAAACACATATCAATCGTGGATCCATGATAGTTAATAGTAATATTGATATATCCAACAATGATACATGGCATCAGTTTTAGAGTGCAAATCATAACGATTCTGTTCCAGAAATTAATTTCTTGCTAGAAATTGATTTTTCTATTTTTACTCATCGGACAAGTTTCTGAACAAAAATACCCATTTGATAACTTTATAAAATTTCTATTCCTAAAATAAAGATTTGTTTGATAAAGATACAAAATTTCTCCCTCTTGAGTGATGGTGGGAGGCATCCGGCGTCCGGCGATCGGCGGCAGGAGGTGGCGAGTGGCGTCAGGTGATCAGCAACCATTGGGGGAGGCGATCGACGACCGACAGCTAATGGCTAGCGGACGAGCATCCGACAATGGGCGGCAGGCGTCCAACGCCCCATGGGTGACAGGTGGACAGTAGGCAATGACGAAAGTGAACAATGAAAAGAGTTTTCATTTCTCACTTTTATTCTAAAAATAGAAAAACTCAATAATTTTAATTTCTGATTTATGATCCAAATCTATTTCTAGAGTAAAAATTTATTTCATAAATAGAAAAATGAAAGTTCCAAACTTGGTCCAGAAAACTGAAAAACAGAGAAATAGAATGGTTATTATTCACGCCCTTAATATACTAATGTCACAAGCTAATGTTTATTTACCTATTTGGAAATTATTTGAAATGCACGTTGCATATATCCATCAAGTTCGATATTTCAGATTCAATTTAGGGTCCATTCGTTTCACGAAAAATGGGCCATTTTCGGAAAACATTTTTTCATAAATCTTTTTTCAGGAAAATGACAATATTTTCTTATGTTCAGCTAAAACCTAAAAATGTTTGGGAAAATATTTTCTAGTGTTCGGCTAAAACCTGAAAAGAATATCGGATAAACAAACATAGAGATACTAGTTGTAAACACAACGGATATGAGAATCAGCACATCCTGGAAGAGGCGAAAGGAGCAGAGCTGGCGAAGCAGAGTGCATGGGAAACTGGTTCTAATCTCGGTTCACGAAGCTCCTGTCTCGATCTTCCATCTCCAAAAGAAAAGGAAAAATGGAAAACGAAAACGATGGCTTCGGAACTATAAAATGACCATTCACACGAGCCCAACTTCTGATTTGAATCCCCGAAAGCACCTCGAAGAACGAGATGCGGATGAAGTTCGAAACCCTCGAAAATAAGCTCCTCTGCACACAAATTATGAAGCCACAAAATCCTCGAAAGCACCTCGAAGAACAAGATGTGAATAAAGTTCAATCTGTGCATGCGTCGCTTGAAGACAACTACGCATGGAAGAGTATGAACTGACCAGCAGTGAAGACGAAGCAGGGGACGTCGCGGAGATTGAGCACCGCTGGACGAGGGGATGCTCCGCCACTACTGATCGTCAGCGTTGAAGGAGGAGGAGGACGAGATCAAAAACCCAAGGCTTCGTGAGGGCAAAGATCCAGCACCGCCGAATGAGGGGATGCTCCGCCGTTGCTGATCGTCGGCGTCGAAGGAGGAGGAGAACGAGTTCGAAAACGCAGGGCTTCATGAGGGCTGAGATCCAGCACCGCCGGATGAGGGGATGTTCCGCCGCTGCTTATCGTCGGCGTCGAAGGAGGAGGAGAACGAGTTCAGAAACGCAGGGCTTCGTGAGGGTTGAGATTCAGCACCGCTGGATGAACGCTGCTGCTGATCATCGGTGTCGAAGGAGGAGGAGATGAGATCAGAAACCCTAGATTTCGTGAGAAAGAGAGCAGAAATGAGTAAGGAAAAAAGCAGCGCAACAGAAGATTGCGCGAGAGTGCGTGCGTAAGGACAAAGAGGAAATCATTTTCCACAATCATCTTACGAGGAGATTTTCCATTAATCGGAAAATATTTTATTTGACCATTTATTTTCTGCCTATCCGAACACTGAAAATTTCGAAAAATATTTTCTTAGAAGTTGTTTTTCGCAAAACGAACTACCCTTAAAGTATGTTTATTTTATTGAAAAATGCTTCCAGGAAACTCAATCTCAGAGAGAACGAGAATCGTTTCCCGGTGTTTGTTTGTGCTACAAACAAGTCGAAGGTCGAAATAATCGTTCCTTTGATATTTGATAGTAATGAAATCCACTTAAGACAGCTTGTACGTTAGAAATGACTACAGACCGGAATTGATATCTTCTTTTTATCGATTCTGCGATGACTACAAACTGGAATTTGGGCCACACTCTGCAGCGAAACTCTTCGTTTTCTAGCGCAAGCGTTAGTTACGTCAAAATCATTATCAAGAGAATGGCTGGGTCCGAGGACATGGAAAAATCCATATTCCCGGAAAGTGAGTTCTTTTGTTTTCTTCTTCTTCCTTTTTCCAGAGAAAATGAGAGTCACTTCATTCCACTACTATGAACACAATCATAAATTCTTTCTTAATCAAATGTTGTCCGGGCTCATTCATTTTGATTCTACTCGTTTCATTTCGCAACAAATCATATGATTTAGAAATTGTTTTCTTTAGAAAAATCATAATTTAGAAAATATTTTTGTAGAATAAAATCGTTTCTTTCACTCGACAAAGTTAATCAATGATATGTGTTTGCATTAAGACACGGTTTCGTCCACGGGGTGGTCGCCCCAATCCCCGAGATTCCTCCGACTCAGTTAAATTGGAAAGCAAAGGCAGAGCTTTTCGAATTTAGGATCAAGCACTGGATAACTCAATTAACCTCTTGAAAGATCAAATGAATATCCAACACTCTAATTTACGACGTGGTGCATGAAAAGATATTTACAATAATGCTGGTCTAACATGCAATTACAAAAACTACCTTAAAAATTTAGTAGGACATTGCCAACCGTATTATAAGCTTAAGTTGTTAAATAAATGTGCGATTCAATACTTAAATACTCTAACGACTATGTGCATCGGACATGTCATTAGAAAAAAAAGTCAAGATTACAATTGCAATTTCAATTTTGAACTTTGATAAATGGCAATCAAGAGGAAGTTGGCCCTCGAAATTTATCTTAGATGCATTCATTGTAAATTAGGGGTAATCGGTTTCAAGGTAAATTGGTTCCCACCCTAGAACCTGGAATTAGACTGGGCCAACCCATCTGATCCGATTTCATGATCGTTCTAGAAACAAGTGATTTCCTCTTCTTCTTTTCTGTTTTCTTCTATTCCCTACAAGTTGGAGTTTCCCAACATAAAAAGAGAAGAAAATAATTTACTGATTAGGGTTTGCTTCATAATAAAATATAATAAAAATAAGAAATCTTGACCGGTCTCTCGGAGCGGTCCAGTTCCTCATGTGGGACTAGGAACCATATTTGTCCCTCAAGAGCCATCCATAATCAAGGATTGGGATTAATGCACACTGGTATAGTATATCATGATAAAATATGCTTCTCATAACTGATAACACAACTTCTTTATAGGGCAAGGTGCGAACTATGGAATTCTTAACGGCCAATTAGAGTTATCATTTTTCCTAATAATGAGAATTAATCTCTCGATATGTCAAGGAAAATTGAATAATCTTGGGCTTTCTTTCAATGGAACCCTTCGCTTTGATGTTAGCATGCAAAAAGCAAGCACCGTTCGTTTGGGCCTCATCATTCCTAATCGGCCCGTCATTTGTTAAGCCCAAATTTTCGGCCCGCTCCATAATTCCTGGCCCATTTTCACCCAGCGGTTCCTTCCATACAAAGGTCAAATCGGTCTTTCACTGTTCTCCCTCCATCCCCTCTCTCTCCACAGCGAAACGAGCGCGCCTTTTGGTGCGAAATGAGCACCACCGGTGGTGGCGACGGTGGCCCTCCGCCGGCGATGATGGCGGTGGCGGTGGCGGTGAAGGGCGACTTAAGCGGCTTCGAAGGAGGAAGAGGAAGCCGCCGCGCCGTCCGTTGGGCCGTCGAGAATCTCATGCCGAGAGCCGATCGGTTCGTCTTGGTCCACGTGATGCCCAGAGTCACTTCAATCCCCACTCCAAGTACGTTCCGCGACCGCCCGCGCTCACGTTGACGCGCGCCTTTTGTTGTTTTGACGGCAATTCCTATGGCCGTAGACTCTTGTGGTGTTGATTGACCGAGTCAACGCGCGAACGTTTCGATTCAATGCTGTGTTCCTCGCAGGCGGAGATCGTATACCGGTGGCGGAATTGGACGACAGTGTGGTGGCGATGTACGTGGAGGAAACGAAAGTGAAGTACGAGCAGGTGTTCATTCCGTTTAAGAAACTGTGCAAACCGTGGAAGGCGAGTTTCGCTTGTTCAGCTTGTGTTCCGTTTTGGTTAGAATTAAGTATTAACGATGAATAGAGATTGCCCTGAGCTCTAATTGTGGTAATTATGTACTGAGCTCAGTCGATGCTATCTGAGAAACGGATACGTCTAAGCTTTCTGGGGGAAATGTAGGAGATCTGCGGTCACAAATCTGAAATGAATTTAGAATTGAGATAAGCTGTATAAGGTAGTTTGAGAAATTGAGGAAATTGAATAAGGAAGTACGACTATAGTGGTACCGTGGAATTTCGCGAAGATCATTGAAGGCAGCAAATTTTTTTTAAATTCGATGTTATGCATTTGGTAGGTGGAAACTTTGGTTCTAGAAGATGACAATCCTGCGGCTGCACTCCTTCAATTTGTGTCAAACGTGGGAATAAATAATCTAGTTCTGGGTTCCTGCTCATCGAATGCCTTTGCAAGGTACCACTGCAAGTACTTATTTGGTGGGAAGATGATCTCTATTCTTACCGTTCCCTTCTAAAAGGATTTATGGTGTTTATGGTTGTTAGACTTAATCAGAGCAACATACGTTTATGGAAGTAGATATTTCCATATTTTCAAAGGAGTAGATGAATTAGAGTCGAGCTACTCTTAATTCCATTTTGTTCGAGCTCTTTTTATCTATGGGGATGGTATTATCTCGTCAGATTGAGACTTGTCTCAGAAACCTGTAGAGCCATTTGCTCCAAGCTTGGAATTGTGTTTGGGTGTATGCCTTGCAAGGCATGCTATAAGAATGTAATTTGTTCATGTGAAATTTATCACAATTGTTTGCAGAAATTTTTTGTCCATGTCTTCTCACCTTTTTATCCTTTGGCTAAATCTTCTCTCACTTTTACGGTTAAATCCTAAAAATTTGTTCATCTCGCTAGGAAGCTGAAGGGAGCAGCGGTACCTGCTACTGTTCTTACCTGTGCTCCTGAAACTTGTGACATTTATGTTATATCTAGAAACAACATTGTCAGCAAATCAGGTAGTTTACTCCTGTAGGATTTGTTTCCTCATTTACCAGAGGAATTGCTGTGGAAAGATAATCTGATCTTCCCTCCTACAGATAAAGATTCTGGTCATGGTATGTTGGCTCAAACAAACCACAAAGATGTTTTTGATGGATCCAGTTACCCAACATCCTGTGCCAATTCTTTGTGCGGAGAATCTGACTTCAATGATAGCATCAGAGGATCACCACCGTCAGAGCCTAGCTTTGTGACCGCACTAGCTTCAAATCATACAGATTATCCCAGCAGTGCTAATGTAGATCAAGAGAGTAGACATTCGTATATAGGAGATGCACCTGAAATGGATTTTCTTGAGCAAAGTGCATCGATGGCTTCTAGACCAACTGAGCAGGTGGCCTTTTAAGTTTTTCCAACCCTGAGAATCTTAGTATTTAAGGTTTATTTTTTCTGAGTAATGATTCATGTGCAGTATTCATTTTGCAGTCAGATGTACAGGCTGAAATAGAGAAGCTGCGGCAGGAGTTGGAGAACACGATTTTTATGTATGAACGAGCTTGTGAAGAGCTGGTCCATGCCCAAAACAAGGTTTTTGTCGATCATTTAATAGAATTAAAACCTTATGACTAGTTTCATTAGTTTTGCCGGACATGCTTCATGCAAACTTTTGAAAACATTAAAGTGTGAAACAAATGATAAAGATCTTGCATTCAAATTTTGCTATTGTCCCAGTCAACTTCAAGTTATTATCAACATCAGAATGATTGATGGGATTCACAGGATGCTTGTCTGTTGATTGAAAATCGCAAGTGTCTTGAGAACCAGAAATAGGAGCAAATGACATGGTCTTCAAGGACCTTGCACAAAGTCGAAGAAATCATCTGATCTTGGAAATCTGGAAGATCTCTTGTTCCCCCTTGATTTTTTTGACAATTTCTCGTGACTAAATTCTCAGGTTCAAGAACTTTCTTCTGAATGTGGGGAAGAAGCTCGAAGAGTGAATTCTGCCTTACAAAGAGAAGAAACTTTGAGGAAATTTGCTGCTGAAGAGAGAGCTAAATATATGGGAGCTTTAAAGGAGGTTGAAGATGCAAAGAGTTTGCTTGTTAAAGAGGGTTACGAAAGGCAGATTGCTGAACTGAATGCCCTCAAAGAGTCCTTAGAGAAACAGAAAATTATTGATATGCTCCTCTTGAGCGATAAGAGGTATAGAAAGTACACCCGGGATGAACTAGAGATAGTGACAAATTCCTTCTCTGAAACCAACGTGATTGGTGAAGGAGCATATGGGAAAGTCTACAAATGCAATCTGGATCATACTCCTGTGGCTGTTAAAGTTCTGCGATCAGATGCTTGTGAGAGGAAAGAGGAATTCCTGAGAGAGGTGTCCCTTTAACCTGACCCTTCCTCTTTCACCTCTTGATGCTTGACTGTAGTTTCATCATGTGCAGGATTTCTGTTGAGTGATTCGTCTGCTAATTCATCCATGTTTAGGTTAATATCACGCATTTCGTCTGAAAATTTACTTCATCTGTGAAGCAACCTAGCTTTTCTATATTTTACTGGGGACTTCTTACTTCTTAGGACTTCTCTGTTACTACTTATGGAATTGCATCATACATCTCTTCTATAAGGATTCGCCTTCAGCTAGGGTCAATGTAATCATCTATTCCTCTACTCATGCTATTGTCTCTAGTAGAACAAAGGTTATAGATTTTTTATTTTTTTTATTTTTTTATTTTTTTAATGTTTAGATGCGATCTTCTTCGATGAATTCATTCCTCTTTGTGGAGCTTCAAGTGAATTTGATCATTGTCAGTGACTGCTGCTGTTTTCCTTTCCTTTGCAGGTTGAGGTTCTTAGCCAACTTCGGCATCCTCATCTGGTTCTGCTACTCGGAGCCTGCCCAGAGAGTCGTGGCCTGGTTTATGAGTACATGGAAAATGGAAGCTTGGAGGAGTACATCTACCAGCAGAATGGCAAGCCATCTCTTCCATGGTTTGTTCGGTTCCGGATAACTTTTGAAGTTGCTTGTGGACTTGCGTTCCTGCACAACTCGAAACCTGCTCCCATCGTACATAGGGATTTAAAACCTGGAAATATCCTTTTGGGCAGAAATTACGTGAGCAAGATCGGGGATGTTGGATTGGCCAAACTTATTTCTGATGTAGTTCCTGATAACGTTACGGAATATAGGGACTCTGTGTTGGCAGGTACAATATACTACATGGATCCAGAATACCAAAGAACAGGAACTCTTCGACCCAAATCGGATTTGTATGCTTTTGGAATTATTATTCTTCAATTGTTGATGGGTCGTCACCCAAATGGACTTCTATTGAAAGCTGAGGAGGCCATTGAAAGGGGCTCCTTTGCAAGCATTCTGGACAATACCGTCAAAGATTGGCCAGTTGCTGAAACAGAGGAATTGGCTCAAATTGCTCTCAAATGTTCGAAACTTAGGTGCAGGGATAGACCAGATCTTGAGAATGAAGTCTTGCCAGTCCTTAAGAAGCTGGCTGATTTTGCAAGTGCTAATGCTAGAGTTGGAAGAGAGAACGCATGTGCTCCGAGCCACTACTTTTGTCCAATCCTTCAGGTGACGATTTCCCTCTACACTTGCCATTCTTCTTTTTCTCCTTTCATCACATAAGCAGGTCTTATTTTTCATTTTAATCACATGCCGGGACATCAACCTAACCCGGTTTGTTGCATATCTTGCAGGAGGTGATGCAGGATCCATGTATTGCTGCTGATGGTTTCACCTACGAGCACAGAGCAATAAAGGCATGGCTTGAAAAGCACAGCGTATCCCCAGTAACCAGGAGGAAGCTCCAGCATATGGTTCTTGTACCCAACCACACTTTACGTTCCGCCATACACGACTGGAGATCCCGGGTGACTATCAAAGAGAATCATGATTGATCTGCAGTAGTTTCTGTAACTCGTTTGCTTTTATTATCTGTCTGTAAGACTGTAAATAGTTCTATAGCACGCTGTTCTCTGGAAGAATAAGACCATTATTCTTCCGTTTTCTCCCCTATAGAAATGCCTGAAAGATGAGGAATATTGTATATAGTCATACAGTGATGATACCACTTGTTTCTTTACCATGTGAAATTACTCCCCCGCTTTCATTTTAACCATTTTCAGGCATATTCAGGGGTCTGTTCACTATTATTGTCTTGGGCATCGTGTCTAGATTGATTAGCTTCTGTATCAAGCTAATTCTTTTTAATAAAATCTGTCCTAGTGGTTCAAAAAGAGCTCGGGAGATGCCAGACATTACGAAGTGGGGAATGACGTCCAGATCATTAAGTCACCATACCCCATCGAGAATGACGTTAACTTTACCAAATCAGAGGGCAAGCAGGTGTCCGGTGCGCGCTAGTTTTAGCTCGTGAATAGATCCTGTCATGTGCGTATAAATTTTCCCCGTGCTTCTTCTAATCCTATTGTCTTATGAAAAGAGTTGGTATCGGATCCTTGGCTCAAGCAGGAACCGGCCGAGAATCTGAACTTTGTCGTGGTTATGGATCCAAAATCACCTTTGTGGACCCTAATTTTATAATCTTTTGCTTTTACCGAAATCTGAGGGTGGATTCTTATCTCTTGCTGCTTAGAACCCTGCTGCTACTTTTGGAAAGTTATTATATAAAAACATTTTTTTGCGGGGCGCAATTATTGGGGAGAAAAAGAAGAAGAGAACACGTGCTAAAAAAACGGGTGTGGAGTGTCCATTGCCAGCATGTCTTCCACGATCTTCACGGCATCGGTGATTTTGCAAATTCTGAAATGATTGAAAGCGATGCAATGCTACAGATTGAGGGCCATCGTCAAAAGTGCCGAAAGTCACTCCGACAATGCACGTGCTAGTATTAAATGGTTGGTAATTCAGCGCTTGGTAAAATCAAAAAGCATAGTCAATCTGTCGCTTCCAAATTCGATTTTCTCTTAAAATTGCATGAAAACTCATTTCATATAAACCACGCATCCTAGAGATAGACACGCCAAGTTCGCGAAAACGACGCACAACATGAGACCCGTCGAAGCTTTCCGCTACCTTCACCCATCCAAATTGCCCGGTCGTCATCCGAAACTAAATCGATTTCCCTTCCGCTCGCGTGTAAATTGAGCAAACAATGGGCGCTTTCGCTACCCATTGACTAGCCTCGCGATTGAGTCGCTCTCGGGGCCCTTTTTTTCCCTAGCGAAAAGATTCCGTCAGCGCAAATGATGGACTTTCTGCTGGCCAAACGGGAAAAGGCGTCGGAGCCTATTCGGACCTCGGGGTGACGGTCTCCGTGGCGTCACAAAGCGAGGGAGAAGTGGGGCCGTTCGGACGTCAGCAGTGACGTGGGTCAGGACAACGACCGCCCCCGCTAGGCACCAAATCCCGATGTCTAAAGGGAGGGCGATTTGGGGCGTTGCTGTGGTGGGGGTGGGGCGTGCTGCACATTGACAACGTAAGTCGACTGATCAGCTCATCTCATCTCATCTCATCTCATCCCTCACGTCGTACGGCGCATCGTTGGCACCTGTCGGCTCCCGCCACGTCTGCCAAATCGATTGATTGATTTGCTCCTCCGGCTGTCGCTCCTGATTTGGGCCGCGATGCCGTGTTCGGCTCGAGAAAGAAAACAAATTGTATGTACGCCAGATTCATTTTTAACGTTATTTTTTTTGTGATATTTTTGGAATTCGAATAATATTTTAGATTTTAACGAGAGATATAAAAAAAATATGCTTTTTTACTCTTGCTTAGGTGGCAGCGAACGGTCTATAAAACTAGTTCAAGCACACTACTCCAAAATCGGCAATTTCCTCATTGTATATAAAATGAGATGCACGAGTCTATTTGTTAATGGGATCATTAAAAGTAAGCCTTATCTTGTTGTGAAGGCTTTGGGGGTAAGATAGATTTTTTTTTCTTTTTAATTAAGGAAACATACGTATATTCAGATCTACATATGGGTATCTGTATATTTGGGGGTGAGATAGGTTTTTCTATACTTTAGAGCGAATGCCCAAATATAGGCTCGCAAGACTTTGCATGAGTTTATTAATTTGGGGACGTAGATACGCAATTAAATCATGGTTGAAGTTGAGCAATAGATTCATTAGTCATGAACCCTAAGCCACTAAGTAGCGCTCAAATTGGTAACATCTTGTTTTCGTTTAAATACCAATGAAGCAGTTTACTTAAATGCAATTGGATATATGAAAATGATATGTAAATGCCGGTTGTTCAGCTTCAAGAAACTACTTATTACGTTTTCTACCGAACTGATTATAAAAAAAAAATGTCGGAAATAAGAAAACATGAGTATATATAAATCTACGTATGAGTATCCATATGTTTGTAATTTTCAAGTGCTTAGTGGCAAAAGTTAAATTCAAATTCCAAGTTGCAGAATTTGTCTCTTGTTGAGAAAATCCAAGGTTTGGCTAAGAGCTAAATGGCAGGCTTTCCCAAGAAAATTACTACCTCGAACAAGGGAAAAATAACAAATAAAGTTTCTATTGTTTTGCGTAATATGAATCTTTTTCTAAAAATAATTATTAAAATATTTCATTATTGATAATGATTTATATCTAAATATTTTCATAAATGAATAAAACATTTTTAGTACTTTTTTTGTGAGTGATTATTTCAAAGAAAAATATTATTCAAATTAATCACTTTTTTGTGAATTTTTTCCCGCATTTAACGCTTTCTCCACCATCTCTTCCGCCATAAATGGAGAAAAGAGGATGATCTAGAAAAATGGGTGGTGGGAGAAAAGGGCATAATCTTGCGGCTCAGGAAGAATTTCGAGTCTTCGAGAAGAGACTAAAAAAATACTCTCACGCAATCAGCAGGAAGGTTCATCAATCTCCGGGACTGTATTTAAAAATATATCCAATCTTTCGATTCCTTCATTCCATCAAATCGACGGTTGCTCAGCACAGAAAAAAAAAAAAAAAAAAGGTGGTCGGTGAGTCAAAGCGGGGGAGAAAGAAAGAAAAATGAAGGAGAGTTCGAAGGAATTAAGATTAAAGAAACATGTGCAGATGTCCTAATCATGGGCTTCCTCGAAATGGAGAGAGGATTCCTAGGGTTCGAGTCAACGTTCCTCCCCTCCCTTCTTTGTCGCTTCCAACCGGAGGAGTTATCTGCTAGATCTCCACTTTCGAATTTCTTTTTAATTTTTTTTAAATGCTTTTGGCCACGAAGCTTCTCACGTTTTTTCCTTTTCTTATCTGCGGACGTCATCAGAACCATCAGCCATTTCTGGATTAGGTCCGTCGACTCTACTAGGGTTTGGATCGTCTATATGGTCCGGGATGTCGCTGTGCATTTTCAACTAAAAAGTCTGAATTTTTTGGAAAAACTTTTGACAAAAGATCGTTGTCTTCTAAAGGGCCGGTTTATGTGAAATTAGGATATTTATGTAGCAGATGATCTAATTGGTATTATTGCGGAAATGAACGATTGGATGTAAGCTTGATAAAAGAACCTAAAAATGAATCGGACATCGAATTTGTACACAATTAAGTCGACATGGTTCGTAGTCCAACACTTTCGAGTGGTTACTAACCTCCAATTACATCTCATAATATCACACACTATTTAATCTCCAATTTATCATGTAATAATATTTTGGTTGGTTAGCATAATTATTAAGGTCAAAACCTCATATGCTCATGACAACTTTTTAAAGGTATGCACCTAACAAGTATACATAGGACACAGACATGATCCCATGTCGATTCAAAGTCCAAGTCAAACTTATTACCTTCTTGATTTTGGAAGTATCTTTTCTAATTGGTGATTGGTGTACTTCACTAAATTTTGTTATCAATTTAAATAGGCGGAGACTCCACATTATTCAATTCAGACTGGGTTTCGCTTGGGGGTTCAAACTCAAGTCATTTTATGATTTAATCGTCGTTAAAAGATTTTGGTCAATATGAGGCTACAAAATTTCTCTTGGAATAACAAAGAAAAGGCTCCATCAAAACGGATGTACTTTAAGTGGACCGCGGATGAGCTCGACAACCTTTTCTTACTAGGTACTACTTTGGTTTGATCTGTTCTAAACTGTCCGGCTTCAAGAAGAGAAAAATCTACGAAAATTCCCAAAAATCACCAAGAAAATACATAACCTACAAAAAGTCACAAGAAACTCGCTAGCGAAAAGTCCGAAACACCCTCGCAACCGCGTGAAAATTCCCCTGCCCCCGTTTCGAATTTTTTTTAAATTTTTTATTCGCCCCCAGCCACGATGCAGCAGAACAGTCAACACAACACGGAGAGGGAGAGCGAGGGTCAAACCACCGTCAAACACCGCGTTCACACTGCCGCACACGCTTCCCTCCCCTCGTATTTAAACTCCATTCCTTCCTCAATTCCGGACCACCGCCTTCTCCTTCCATCCCCATCGTCAGCAATGGAAATCTCTTCACCCACGTTTTACAACCCGGAAGACCTCTCCCACATCTTCGCCTTATTCCAGCAGCAGCAGCAGCAGCAGCTCGACATGGACGCCTTGGACCTCTTCTCCAGCCCCTTCAAGCGCCGCCGCCTCGACGGCGGCGACGGCGCCGGCGACGACGACGACGACGACGACTCCTCCAAGGCCTCCCCCGCCATCCCGGCCTTCGCCTCCCTCTTCTCTTTCGACTTGGACGCCGTAGCCGAAGACGACGACCAGAAATGGGTCCGGGTCGATGAGCCCCCGCAGCAGAAACAACCGGTCCTTCCCGGTCCGGACGAGGCCAAGAGCAAGAGCGGCGGCAACAAGCGAGCCCGGCGCGCCCCCGCGGCGGCGGCGGCGGCGGCGGCCGGCGGCAATAGCGGCGGTTCCCCTGGGCCGGTCGAGCCGGTGGGCGGATCGATCCGGAGGCTGTGGGTTAAGGACCGCAAGAAGGAGTGGTGGGACAACCTGAACCGGCCCGACGTCCCCGACGAGGAGTTCCGGGCCGCGTTCCGGATGAGCCGGGCCACCTTCGACATGATCTGCGACGAGCTCGACGCCGCCGTCACCAAGAAGAACACGGCGCTCCGGGAGGCCGTCCCCGTCCGGCAGCGCGTGGCCGTCTGCATCTGGCGGCTCGCGACGGGCGAGCCGCTCCGGCTCGTGTCCAATCGGTTCGGGCTCGGCATCTCCACCTGCCACAAGCTCGTCCTCGAGGTGTGCGCGGCCATCAAGGACGTCCTGATGCCCAAGTTCGTCCAGTGGCCGGAGGAGCCCCAATTGGGCCACATCAAGCGCCGATTCGAGTCGGTCTCCGGCATCCCGAACGTGGCCGGATCAATGTACACGACCCACGTGCCGATCATCGCCCCGAAGACCCGGGTCGCCGACTACTACAACAAGCGGCACACGGAGCGTAACCAGAGGACCTCCTACTCGATCACCGTCCAGGGCGTGGTCGACGACCGCGGCGTCTTCACCGACATCTGCATCGGGTGGCCCGGCTCGATGACGGACGACAAGGTCCTCGAGAACTCGGCCCTATACCAGAGGGCGAGCCAGAGCCTCCTGCGCGACCTCTGGATCGTCGGCAATTCGGGCCACCCGCTGACGGACTGGGTCCTCGTGCCTTACACGCAGAAGAACCTAACGTGGGCTCAGCACGAGTTCAACGAGCAGGTCGGGACGGTCCAGCGGGTCGGGAGGGAGGCCTTCGCGAGGCTGAAGAGCAGGTGGGCGTGCCTGCAGAAGAGGACGGAGGTGAAGCTGCAGGACCTGCCGGTGGTGCTGGGCGCCTGCTGCATACTGCACAACATCTGCGAGGCGCGGGGGGAGACGGTGACGGAGGCCGAGCGGTTCGCGCTGTTCGACGACGAGATGGTGGCCGAGAAGGCGGTGAGGTCGGCGACTGCCCAGCAGGCCCGCGACCACATCGCCCACAATCTGCTGCACCACGGCCCGGCCGTGACCGCCTTTCTATAGTTGTCGTTGGCTTGGCGTGCGGCGTGTTGTTGTACAGCGAGTTTGTTCATTGATGTTTCTTGCTAGCCGAGAGAGCCCTTTTCTCAGGTCTAGTCTATGGCTCGCCCGAGCCGATCGGTCCCGGTCCGCTCGCCGGCCAGCCGACCGAAAAGCAAAACATCACAATAAGGGCTCGATACCTGTAGTACACTGTAGAATCTCTGCTTCTTTCTTTCTTTTTTGAGGCCTCTTGATGTATTTTTGGGTTCGATCATATTCTTTTTTCGATGTACTTAGATTCGGGTTTAGGAATACTGCAGACGACATATGATGTTTTGACATTAGAGTTATGATTTTTTCTTTTCCCTTTCCCTTTGCTTAGCTGCTTGCTTAATAGCCCCCAATGCACTTCTTCAGCAATCAGCAGGCATCGTCAGTCGCCATGCCGGTTTCTAGAGACACGTGGCCAAACGGGCTGCGGCGAGACGGCCTTTTAATATGGTGGATCGGTCCTTCGAGGGACCGTAGAAAACCCGGGCTGAGATGTCGGAAACAGTTGAGCTTGGACGGATTGTTTTCGCTGGAGGAGACGCCGTGTGCGAAATGGCGACATGGGCTGATGGTTGTTGGACTTCTCTGGAACTGTCGATGTCGCTCGGACCTTTCGACCTAGGACAAAACATGGGCCTGCCATAACGAGAAACTTTAAAATTATTGCAGGGGAAAAAAATAAAAAAAATAAAAACTATTTCTCGCGGTTGTCACCGTCGCTACACCCCTTGTTTGACAAAATGGCAGTTTTCCGTTAACTTTCGTACCGGTAAAACTAGAAATCCAGTTCGTTCTTCGCATCGGTCCCGACTGTGGAATATGCCGTGAAGCTGAGCTGCGCTTCGAGAACCTTAATTCCAATTAGTGCTCATTTTCTTTGAATTCTTTCCCAAAAAGGAAAGGAAAAAAACCATAGAAGTTACTAACCTCGAAGCTCGGGGAAGAAAACTCTCTTTTCATGTGACCAAATACTGAAAATAAGAGGAAGTAGAATTGCATCTCGCGAAATTCAATTCCAGCAAGTTTTCATGAAATTTCAAAAGTTAAAAAGATGATGACGTTGGGTAGGTCACAACATTCGGTTTTAAGAACTGACATTGATACATTGATTTATTTTTTGAGTGAGTTTATCTTAAACGAAGATTCACCTTCAGATTATATGCATCTCGACTCTGTTAAATGTATCGGGATCTAAATACGGGTATTACTTCGGTGCTCGCACTCCAATTTGCATAGTTAAGTAAGTAATCTCAACACCTTCTCAACATAGAGCAAATTATTGCCCTTTCAATTATGTTCTTCCAATTGCATGACCACAAGCGCTCTTATTAACGATAAATTAGGGACAACAATATTAAGAATTGAATTCGCAGTTCATTATTAACGTCGAAAAAGAATTTGCTTGTGCTGTGACGAAACTTCCAACTGCAATTCGAGCTTTTTTGGGGGAAGGAATAATATCCTAAAAACGAAGAAGAATTATGATAATAACAAATCATTTTATTTTTTAGGATGATAAATAATTGCATCTCGGTGTAGCCGAACTCATGTGAGTCAGAGAGTTCCCATTTTAAATGAGCTGAAATATTTTCCCCCAAATTTCCAGAAATGTCTCGGCGCCGGGGAATTATTTCCCAATATAAGCGATGCCGAGCAGGGGTAGGAACGTAATTTCGGCGCGGGCCAGTTCATTGCCGATCAAAACTCCAGGGGGAAGGGAAGGGTGGCTTCGACCTCCATAGCCATCGTACGAACCTCTCCGATTCGGAGCTCCGGAGCCGCAATTCCGACCCGTTTCCCCGCCGGCAGCCGCGCTCGGCTCGCTCCTCCTCCGCCGCCGGAATCGAGCGAGCTCGTTCCGTCGTTTCCTCCACCCCATCCGGCGTCCCGATTGAAGAGGTGAATTCTGGCATTGATTTTAGCTGCTCACTTTGATTGAAGTCCTAGGGTTTGATTCTTCGATCGGGAGCTGGTTGTCGGTTTGTTGAGCTGGATTCCGGCACTTGCTTCCGGCATTTTCCGGTCGATTCGAGTGGCAGCATCTGCAATTCGTGTTTTCGGGGTGTGCAGGGGGGGCTTTAAATGCTTGGTATAATTTGGACGGAGCTTTCTCGTGTTCAGCTGTGATTGGACTGGAGTTTGAATGAATGCGTTTCCTAAGGAAATGTTGCGGTCGAGTTCTGGGTGACACAGTGTTTTGAGTGTGTGGAAATGTTTTTTTCTCTGATTTAAGTGGTGGGAAGAGGGAAGGGCGGGGTTTTGAACTTGAACTGAGCAGAGAAGGGAAGTAAATTTTAGGCAAGCTATCGTCAGCCTGAATAGAGAAAAGAAATGTGATCTTTCCGGAGCGAAGTGTTAATGCTTGTGTCGCGCATGCTTAATAGGGAGCGAGCACGTACAAATTGTTGCTACGAATGGTTGAATCCTGATGTTGCACTGAAGTTTGTGGGATTATAGATATTTAGTATTAGTTTTTATGTTGAAGTGTAATGAGGGAACTAGACTTTCTATTTACATTATTGCTGAGGATTGTAGCAGCAGTAGAATAAGGAAAGAAACCATTAAGTGCCTGTTGAAATGCATTGACGTATCTCTTGGCCATTTGGGCTTTAGTTGCTTTGTCGAGGCTGAAATAGTGTTTGAACTCGATGCAAGAGTTGATTGTTAGCATTATCAAGTTGAGAACTTAAATTTCTTACCCTAAATGGGAAATACCAAGGTTGCTCTTTTGCTTGATGTATGATCGCATCGACATGGACTTTTCTCTGCCGGTTTGACTTATTGTATAGGCAGATAGGGGTTTCGATGTGGCCCACTGTTGTTATCTAGATCATCTTTAGATGCGGGTATACCATGAGTGCCAGGAAGCTCCTTGTTTTTGGGATCTCAATTTACAAAAGTTTGATCTTAAAACTCATATTTGTTCCGATTCAAAACGTGGGTGCTATGACACAATGTGAAAGCAACATTCATTTTACAAACATTTTCAGGTGATATTTATGCAGCATACTTCTGCTTCTAGCCCAAGTCTTATGCTTAATAGTATGCATTTGCGTAAGTGAAAAAATCTCTTTCGGTGGGTATTTTTTGGGAAGTTACAGTGCTGATACTCAGAACGAGAAATGTTGAACAGTGAAACACTTTGTGCATCTACAAGTTGCACCGAAAAGATCTAAAGAACCACACCAGGATAACATATTATAGGATCTTGCATCCCTGATGATCGGCTCATAGTAATGGTGATCATATTGAAATAACAAGTGGAAGTGGGAGTGACAGAATGATGCTAAGAGCAATGGAAAGCACACATGCTAGTGAAGTGGAAGAATTTTTAACTAAAAATGAGACAAGTAAATGGACATCAGGACAATTTTTTGCGGAATAAACACTTAAGCATCTGCAATTTAGGATGCTGAGCATTTGACTCAACTTAATTAACCACAAGAATAGGTTGTGTACTTGCGTCAGTGCACTGGTCGTTTCCTTGTTCATTAGTCATTTTTCCTGAAAGAATGAAGCATTTATTGCTGATTTGTAATCAAACAAAATACAAGATAGATACTATCAGTATGTGATCAAATTGAAAATAAGAAAAGTTTAATGGCAGAAGAGAGATGACACGTTGAATAAATGGCCGGAAAGGATGGTCCAGTTGATGGTCAGAACATTGCTGAATAATTTCTCCTTAACAGCAATCAACTTATTAGATATAATCTTAGAATTATGTTATGCAGATTCAGTAATGTTATGGCATCTCCTGATTCTTGGTATCAGCGGTTTCTTGTTTTATTGTTGTACTTCTTG
The DNA here is from genome assembly GCA_016097605.1 of Eucalyptus guilfoylei. Lineage (NCBI taxonomy): Eukaryota > Viridiplantae > Streptophyta > Magnoliopsida > Myrtales > Myrtaceae > Eucalyptus > Eucalyptus guilfoylei. The sequence goes on along the minus strand of CM027862.1, from coordinate 5,823,386 downwards.
CTGAAGAGCTTTCTCCAATCTATTGCACTAGATTTAGCTGAACAGTAGTTTGTATAGCCAGAGTACTCTGTAGACTTAACTTTTTACTTTTGTTAGAAATGTTCATCTATCAATATTGATTAGAAGCTACTGTTTTAAAGATATATTTTCATGATTAGTTGAGAATGGTTAAATCCCCCTTCACTAAGGTGCCAACAGATGGAGGACTTGATGCACCCTTTCAAATCTGTTGTCGGCTCTAGTGAAGTGATTATCCAAACAATGGAAGATGACTGAAGATTTTCTGTCTGCTCTTCTGACCTTTTCTATATTATAAGATAGTTTTTTGAACTTATTGTCAGTTGAACCAGCATTGGCAGTTTCTGGATCATATATTGGTCTCTGATATTAGTCCAATCCTTAGTGATAGAAGCAGTGTTATGCTCTTTCAAAGTTATTGACGATTTGCTTTCCTACTAACTTTTCAGGTGACAAAGTTGTACCTTTTACTTGAGGGCATATAACTGATCCTTATGTCCACCAGCATTGCAGTTTTGTCATGTTTCAGTCTGCTTATCAGATATGTGACATTGATGAATTAGAGAAGCTGGTGCAATGGCATCATCCAGTAAATTTGATCTGTCTTCTAGCAGCCCTGATAGGTCACTATATGGCAGTGGGTCGCGTGGATCCCACATAGCAACTCCAATGGAGAGGTCAGGCAGCTTTCGTGAGAGCATGGAGAATTCAATGTCAAGGAACGGTTCTTCAATACCACAGGCGGAAGTTATGAATTTCTTCCAATACTTACCATTTGATTCGAAATTGATGGCTGCGGATTATAGGTCTAATAAACAAGGTGACTTAAAACGAGGTATAAGTGTTGCTCTGGGCTTTTCAGCCGATGATGCTCCTTTAAGCATTTCAAAAGGCAAGCCATCTCTGGAGGAGCTTAAACGAAGTTTGCGTGAAACTTCTAATAAAGCCAGGTAGTTCGTTGTGTATCTCATTCTAAAAATTGGAAATCGGATCAGTTGGTAAAAGTGCTTTATTTGGCAGGGAACGAGCAAGAATATTTGGCGAAGCATTATTGACACTAAACGACTTTTTCCCTGGTCTATCTACAAAGAAGAGATCTCGTCCTGATGTTTTTTCCAATGATCGCTCTGGTGCCATGATATCAAGTGACCGATCTATGGTTGGATCGGGCCTTGCTAAGATAGGAACCCAAAATAACGCCAGCACTGGTGCTTTTGAGCTTGGCCAGCAAAAGTCCGAGGAACGGACTAAAGGCTCAGTTCCAAATAAACGCACTCGGACCGCATTAGTGGATGCAAAGGTTTACTTTCTAATGAGCTATTTTTAAATTTTACAGAGTTGATTGTGCTTTAGCTATAACTTGCATTTAGCCTCTTAGTGCTGGCTGGTGATCTTCTAGTTCTGCTATAAATGAAGCTAATATATTCAACAATGACAATTCTCATGCCTGGTTAATGTGCTGTTTCTTATTTATTTTTCACCTATTTAGTTGCGATGGAACATTTTCATGCTAATATCGCAAGTTGTTTTAAAACTCTGTGTCCATTAGATTTCCTTTCATCCATTGTAATTGGGAGAGCCATGGCAATTTGTGTTTGTGTGGTGTTAAGTAAAAAAATGTACACTTAAATAACTAATTCCAGCTCAACATGTTTAATTTATCTTGTCCAGATCCCATTTGAAACATAACCCATTATAATATATACCATGGTTGTCAAGGTTCCATGGTGGCTAGGGTGTTTGCCTTACCTTGAACCTACCCTATGGACCCCATTTCCTAAATTTTTAACCTGAAACCTATCATTTGCCTTTTTTCCACCCTGAAACTGGAACCAGTGGAATCCAAAAGTTCTAGGTTCATTCCAGGTTCCAAATTTCTCTCTTGTTTTACTTTTTATTCTTTTTATCAAGCAATTGAATATTTTTTGACAGATATGTCTACCTTACTTGAATATAGTTAGTATTAACATAGAACATAATCACACGAGTATTTGTGTATGATAAAATCCAAAACCAAATAAACTGAGTTAGTTTGATTATAGTTGTCTCTTCCTCCTCATTGGTGTTGTAAAACCAAATGTGGATGTGGCAATGTGGCCCTATGGCTTAATAGCAGTTGACAAAGAGATCACAGCTGTGCAACCTTTGCAAACATGACACTGATGAACCTCTACGAGCTGAAGCCTTGGCAGCTAAGATGGCTAATTTTGTCGCTTAACGAACGCAGATAAAGATTTTTTGTTGACACTATTATGGTAAACAAGCTAATTCTATTTATCTGTAGATAAATCAATATGCCTGTTAACCTGTACTTTGCCTCTTTTTTCTACATTGTTAGGACGTGGAGAAGGCTAGTATAAGACCATACCCTGCTAGTATAATGTCATACATGAATTATGCTCTAGTCTGTGTTAAAAATTGCGGCCTGACTCTTTATTCTGAGTTGATTTGGTTGAAGTGCGTTTACTGGCATTTAAACCAGTATCTTGCTACATTACTTTATAGGAATATCAGCGAGGCCTTATTATGTGTGTTCTTCGTTCATGATGTTGCTCATCATATTGGGTAAATAGTAACTGTGGATTCTCCCTTTTTTTTCTTTTTCTTTTTTCTTTTTTTGTGTGGTGTCATTAGCTTACTGATCTTCTTTTTGATCTGCAAAAATTTTCTGCTCTATAGTTTCATTGGGTGGGTTGACATTTTCTTTTGGATTGATATAGACGGATGCACGGGCTACTACATCAGTAAGGACATCTGGGCCTGCTGATAGGGAAAGGGAACTGCCGAAGCTAGCAAATAATGGTGCCCCTCAGTGTGAGGAAAGGACACGGTCAATCGGTGTTGATGGTTGGGAAAAGTCTAAAATGAAGAAGAAACGGTCTGGAATAAAGTCGGATTATCCCCCAGGTGTATCCTCTGCTAAACCTGCTGATGGTTACCGGGATTCCAAGCAAGGAATGCAGCAAAGATCTGTTAACGATGCCCGACCAAAGTTGAATAATGAGTCGAATGAGTTCAGGTACATCTTATAATTCTCTGTATGGTCAACCTTTCAATTTTGGTTATGCTAGTATTAGAGAAATAATGTCTATACAACTGCCTCATGTTTTTCCATTACTCTAGAGTGTGGTTGGTGGAAACAGTTCAGGAATTGAGACAACTTTGTTCATCTCTGGGCGAACATTCCTCCTAGTGCTTCTATTCTTCTTCTTCATTTTTCTTAGAATAATAATGACAGAAAGTCCATTATCCTTATAAACTCAAGCAATAGATATAGACCAAGCATGGTGTTAACGAACTCAATGATATTACAAGTACCAGGGAAAAGGATTATCATTGCAGATCAACATTATTAGTACATGATATTTCCTATCATTGCAAAATGGTTGTGCATTTCAGGTTTCACCAACATTTACTCTGGATTTCTTTGTTATATGCATGATTTCTCAATACTTTCTGAATACCACAATTGGGGCAAGCCCCAAGTCACAAGCGAGAGCGAGCAAAGTTAATCGTAGTGGATATGTAAAAAAGTTTCCTGTAGATAGACTGCTGTTTCAGTCAGCAAACTCAGTAATGGCCGAGGTGAATTATTTTGGCTTTCCCTTGTACGGAGTATCCTCTTTCACCTTCATTTTTTCAGCAGGCTAAAAGTTTATTTGACTATACTTCAGCTACAAAGGATGGAAATCACCGTAGGCACTTGATAAGTGGTTGACAAAGCCATCGATCTGTATCCATATAGGAATTTGTGATATTTCGCATTAGTAAATTTTTTAATTTCTCTCCTTTTCATCTCTGGTTTTTTGATACTACAAGCAATGGCATGCTATTGATTTTTCTCCAGTTTGCGTGAAAAGAAAATGGTGGATTGATCACTGAAGGCATCTTCCTTGTGCTTATGTCATATCCTGCTGAGAGTGAAAGTTGTTTTTGACCCTCTAAAAGAAAAATTGGACAGTATCATGTTTTATTGTCGAAATATGAAATTGAAATCTTGTAGTTTTCTGAGTTGGGGTATGTGCGTGTAGTTTATTCTGTAAGTAACTCTAAAATCGTATCTAGAAAGTATGGCTATCCTTGCTAGGCATTTGTTTCAGAGAAAGTGTGCTGAGGAAGAGTACATGGCAACAAGTCTCAACTCAGATTCTACATTGGGATTGATTTGTTGAAGGAGAATTAAAAAGCTATCCTTATTGCTGATATTATAGAGTGCATAAACTTGAAAGTTCATGCACCTAACAAAATTAGAATTGACATAATTAATTCACTTGACTAGAAGCAACAACCCTAGTAGTCGGCTTATCTGTAATTGGACATTTCAAATTAATTTAGTTTTTCACAGATATTTGCATATTTATCCTGACAAAGGTACCTTGCCAGCTTAGCCAACAGCATTAAATGGGCATGGGCATAACCAATTCAACTGCTTCATTGTTCATAGATACTTAATAAGTTTTGTGTGAGATGTAATGTGTTTTGCAAATACAATTCTGTATGAAAAGGGTTGAATTCCTATTTTGTTTATTTTAGTTAAAATTTTCTGCACATACAAGAGATTTTAGCATCACTTGCTACAGTTCGAGCTGCACAGGATCAATATATCTATTTATTCACAATTTTAGACTGCAAAGGCAAGTTATGACTATTTTACCTGGAGTTGGTTGTTTGTCTACTTGTAGTCCTAATGGGAACTTCCACTAATTGAAAGACATTATATTTCCAGTAACTTAAAGACATTATATTAGCACAGCATATTTCATAATAATCTAGCGGCACAAGGGCGATAATTGCATGTCATCAAACACTCTGCGTGGCAAAAAGACTGATTGGGGTGATGCAGCAGCCAAGTTGAAGCCCATTTTCTTTTGTGATTTATTATGCAATCACCATCTCAAGTGTTATATTGTCAAAGAAGTAGCCAGCTCTTTTTTTCCACTATGTACTTCTCGTGAAAATTCAAGATGTATCTTTCTTTCTGTTGCCTAATAATGTAGGCCAGGAGTTGGTAATGGATCCCCTGGAGTTGGAAAAGCAGAAGCTATCTCTCAAAATAACTTCTGTGCACGTACTTCATTACCTAAGGCTGACCTGGACAGCAGTTCCCGTGACAAGAAAGATCGTCCTATCTCAGACAAGGAACGGATAAATCTCAAAGCTGTTAATAAGTATGAATTATATTCTCAGCTTCAGATATAAATTTGTATATATCAAAATTTTGTTGTACATAAGTGGGTCTCATTTGCATCTTATCAGCTTATTCTGCTGTGCCAATTATTATCTTGGTTTGTTTTAGTTGATAGCTTCTTAATTCTTGACTTTTGAGTTTCTGACATGATGGGAGTTCTCTTTATTTCTCACTGCAAGAACTTCTTAATAGTTTAACTCTTTAGTTGATTTGACATTCTGTCCAATTTGCATCCATTTTCAATTTCTCTATCTTATTAAAACCCAGGACAAATGCCCGTGATGATTTAACTTCTGCAAGTCCTACATCTAGCACAAGAATGACTGCATCTGTTAGAGGTCCAAGATCAAGTTCTGGCGTTGCGCCTAAGTTGTCCCCAGTTGTCAACAGTCCAACTGTGTCTAATGATTGGGAGATCCCCAATTGTACTACCAAGTCTTCTGTTGCTGTTGGGGCACAAAGTCGCAAACGCACAGCATCAGGGCGATCTTCTTCTCCACCTGTCGCTTGCTGGCCAAGGCCTCAGAAAATTCCCCGAACTGCTAGGAGAAGAAATTTTGTTCCATCTGTTCCCAGTAATGATGAAACCTCTCCTATGGATACCAGTTCTGATGTTGTGGGAAATGAAGTTGGATTGGGGTTTCCCAGACGTATGAAAAGCAGTTCTCCTCAGCCTGTTAGATTGAAAGCTGACCCATTATCTTCCACCCCGTTATCAGAAGGCGAGGACATGGGGGCTGCTGAATTTAAATCAAGGGATAAAACCAAGAAGTCTGATGAAGTGGATGAGAAATCTGGCCATTCTGTACAGAAGATTTCTACTTTGGTATCATCATCAAGGAAGAATAAGTTAATTCCAAGGGAGGACTTAGGAGATGGTGTCCGAAGGCAAGGGAGGAGTGGGCGTGGTTTTACTTCCTCCAGATCGCTCTTGCCAGTATCAAGTGAGAAGCTTGGCAATGAGGACACTGCACAACAGCTTAAAAGTGCCAAACTTGGTTTGGACAGAACTGAAAGGTACAACATACTTTCCAGTCATTTCTTTTTAGGAAATGTAACTAATGCAAGGAGAGTTTTAGGTGTTACCTATTGATTATGATCTCTTAATTTGTACCTTACTCACAGCAAAGCTGGCCGTCCAACGTCTAGGAAACTTTCTGACAGAAAGGCCTATACTCGTCAACGGCATCAATCAGTCAACGTGGCTGCAGATTTTCTGGGTATTGTGTTTAATCTTGTACAGCCTTTTTTTTTTCTTCATCTTTTCATTTTTGGCCAACTTCTAATAAATATATTGTTGAGCTCCCCTCATGTTTCCCAGATGTTCTGATATCCTCACATTTTTCTTTGTTGATTATCTTAGTTGGCTCCGATGATGAGCATGAAGAGCTATTGGCTGCTGCCAATGCTGTCGTTAATCCATGTATGTGTTCGAAGAATTCTGCATTCCCTTCAATTTTTGCATTAGCCTTTTGTTTTCACTTAATTGGTTTTCTGTTGCAGCTCATGTGTTCCCGAACGAGTTTTTGATGCAAATGGAAGCGGTCTTCGGTTTTATATTTGATGAAGACATTGCTTATTTGAAGCAACAGGCATTTCTCTTTCTTGCCTCTTCTGGAAAACTTATTAAGTTGCTATAATTTGACTGATTTGTCATGAATTTAGATGATGTCCTTAGTCATTCTACATATTCACTTCTATAAATTTGTTGAGTAAGATGTTTTATTGCAATCAAACGAGGACATTGTTCTGGAAAAATTTCTTCAGCACCTGCCTTCTATTGTCTTCCCAGTATTGGAAGTGTGAAATTTATCTGGTGGGAAATTCAATGACAAAGCTCATCTATTACTCTTGGACTTTTTCATCTATGTAAATTGATAATCCCCTAGTGTAGGTGGAATTCTCAAGTATGTGTACTTGCCAACTTAGAGGGCTTGGGCATAACTTAGGCCCATTGATCACCCTGTAACATGTCTGACATCACAGATAATTCATTATCCTTTTTTTGTTTCTTTTTTACGGGAAATGCAAATCAGTACTTGTCACGTTTAGGTTTTGGGATTCCTCAATTATAAGATCGTTCCATAGGCTTTGATATTAATGAAGGATTGGTTAGAGTAAAAGTGTCCATGACAAAGAAGGGAATTAATTTGGTTTCTGAGGACCCATGATTGTGTGGAATGCAGTACATATAAGGATTGGATATGGGTTGTTTCCGCATTGTGGGAAGAGATAGTTCGAGAGAGTGGGTTCTCTCTTTGCCATCATACATTTAGATAGTTCACCATCTCAAATTATGGCACTATTTACTAACCTGGTATGGGCACTTTTCTCCTATGAATGGAATGAAATGGACTGAACCACCCATCATCCAAGTGACTCCTATGGTGTCTAAAGCACTTAGGTATGCTTTAGGTAGATTTGGATTAAGCTAGGACCAGAGGCTGCGTCAGTTCATTTTAGTTATCGAGATCCTCAATAGATCACTTTATTAAGTGGTTCATTCAATTTGGAGTTAGGAAAGCATGACCGAGAGATACCAATTTTCATCTTCTGATTCTGGATGAGAGCCAAATTCTTCATGAATATACCCCTGCAAATTGAGGAAGTATCCGTGAATCTCAATTCTTCAGAGAATTACTGGTCTACAGATGGAGTTGATTGAATCATTCAGCTCAACAACTAAGATGGAAACTCAAATTCCTTGCATTTATCTATTGAACTTTCTCAATAGATGCAGTTTGGAGATGAAAAGTTTTTCATCATTGGAAGTCTGGGGAGAGATTTTAAAGGAGTAGACAAACTATACCAAGGGCACGTGAAATTATGGCTCTTTTGTCAATACCAGATAAATAAAAAAGAGTTTCCTGATGTGCCTTTAACCATATAACTTTTTATATGTTCTTTAGAAGTTATAAATAGGTGAGTCCTGTTGCGTGAAGAGAGATGTTTCTGGTGTCTCTGCTACTTCGCTAATTGAAGATTTTGTTCTTATGACTTTACAGGGAAATTTTGATTCTGCAACTCAAACACCAAATCTTGTTGCTACCGATACAGATAATTGGTGTAGTTATCCCAATGGGTTTGGGTTGGTTGAAGGGGAAAGGCAGATGGGGCTTGATCTTGCTGGACAGATGGAAGTAGCAGCGCCAGATCAAAACATGATCCCTCTTTGTCAGAGGCTCATAGCAGCCCTAATTCCAGAGGAGGAGGCTGATTGTGGCAGCTTTGAAAATGATGATCTCATAAATGATGCACATGGATCAAGGCTCAAGCTAGATAGAGAAATGGATTTAAATAGTTTTAGTTGCCAACCACTTCATAACCATCGGTATTCTAGTGCCCTGGGTCTCAATGGTCACATGGTATCTTGCATTCCTGACCATGAAGAGCATGACAATGATATTGTCGACATGATAAGGACAGGGATAAATTCAGGCTTTGAACATCCAATAAATGGATTAGTCAGAGACCAAATAATGATGCCGAGCACGGGGCATTCAGAAGTTAAATATGATTGCATGAGTATAGATGAAAGACTTATCCTGGAGGTTCACAGTATTGCGCTCTTCCCTGAGGCCATGGTAGGTACATATGTACATTGAATGCCTATTGCTTTCGTCTGTATGTATTTACTGAACTTCTTTGCAATGGAAACTTTTCCATTAATCTCATGCCATAGTTATGTCGGTAGTTTTTACTTTTGTGGATAATGCTATGTATCTACATGTTTCTGTCTTTTGGCGTTTTGTGCCGTGTGAAATGCTGATACGCTTGAGGGAATATATTAACTGGATGAGTACTTTTGTCATTTGAATCATGCTTAACTGGTTTTTATCTGAAAATTACCTTTTAAATCAGCCTCATGGTGATCAAATGGAGAGCAAAGGAGTCAATGATGAGATCATGCAATTAGTGGAGAAATACCACATGCAGGTGTTTTTTCAAAGTTCCTGTATGCTTTATTTTCGGCTACCTTTTGCATGTATCTGTCCATTTTATCTGTTATTTAGCTGTTGCTTGTTTATTCCTATTATAGGTATCCAAGAACAAAGGTTTTTTGGAAAGACTGAACAAGGTTGCTGCAGAAACAAAAGAAACTCAAGAAAAGTAACCTTCTTTTCAGTTCAGATTCCATTATTACTCTCCTTAGTCGATCTTCTGATGCGTCAGTGACTTATAGGTGGTTCATTTATTTGCTTGCTTAGGGAGTTTGAACAACATGCGATGGACAAGCTTGTAGTAATGGCTTACAAGAAGTATATGGTACGTTTCCTCATCATGATTATTTTTGTTATCGTAATTGTACACATGCATTTTTTTCTAGATTTCCTCTTACTATGGCCGAGTTACACTCCTTTGGACTTCTGTTTTATGGGTATACGGGAATATTTTCTTGCAAAAAGTCCTCTCTTGTTATTTGCTTAGAAATGGAACATTTTAAGTTATTTGATTAGGAATGGAATTTTTTTTTTTAGTTGTTTGCTGTGAACTGTGGAGTGGAGAAAGAGAATGTGCAGTGTTTAAGAGAAATTATTTCTGTTTGTGGTTATGCTGGAATTAAAAGGGAACGGGATGATATTGTTGATAAAGCATAATAGGCAGTTTGAGAGCTCTGGAAACCAAGGATTTGAGGGCAAATATAAACCCTCTGACCATCCTGCTCATGCTAGAAATAGTTATGAGAAGGTGTAAATTGTTGGTACGTTTCCATTGAACTGGTTTGTCAAACTCAAAATCACCTAAATGGAATTATCTCCATTGATTTTTGCTGAAGATGTCATGTAAGCTAATACAATATCCTTGAAAGAGTTGAAACTGTTGATTGGAAGAGGGTTTGGGGCGAGTTACAGAGGGTTTTCTGTCCAGTAGATGGAGAATGTGAGATGTCCGATGTGTTAGCCCTCCAATTTCGACAAAAAATTTGTATGGCGCTACGTGTTGAAGCATAATACTTCCATTTCTCTACTTAAGCCAACGAATAAAAATTCGTAGGGAATAAACTTCTGAAGTGTTCATCAGATGCCATTCTTACCAGTGCAAAAGTCTTGTGAAGCACCCCATGGCCTGTTCACCTGTGTTTATTTTTTTCCCCTCTTAGAATTGCTTTTATCATTTTCTTCTTAGCCCTAGCCCCCTTGACATGGCAATGGAAAAGACAGACTATTTTTGCTGAACCACGCTCCCTTCAATGCAAAGAAATTATCTAATTGTTCAGTCAAAACATTTAAGTTCCCCCTTTGCTTGACGGATGGACATAACTTATTCTCATTCTGTGTATGCTTTCATGCTCTTGGTTCCAAGCACTTTTTATCCTTCCCCCAACTATAGCAGACGCAAAATGCACACACACTCAAAGAAAGAACCATAGAAAGACTTGGATAACCAACCATCCAACCTAGTTGAAAATGGTATTTCAAAAATCGACACAGTTTTCAAGTTGCTGAAAAGCTCTAACTTTAGAATATGGTTCTAAAATGGTGTCAATAAAAAATTCTGTCTCACATTTCTAAGATTGGTCCATAACAACTCTTATGCTTTGTTAATTTAATGTTGGAGAATAATTGAGCAGAAAGAAATCAGGTTTTCTACCAGGGCCTCGAACCACCACACCCCCCCCCAAAAAAAAAAAAAAAAAAAAAAATCCCTCTCTCTATGCACACTGGTTTGCATGAGTGCTTGTGTGGCTCTGTATAAGTACATCTACATTTAGTGATCTTTTTGCATGTGTATCTTCCTATCATTAATAATAATCAACTTTGTTCTTAGATGTGTGGGGGTTCAAATCCCACCAGTGGGAAGAGTCCAACCAACAAGATGGCCAAGCAAGCTGCTTTGGCATTTGTTAAACGTACGTTAGACCGGTGCAAACAATATGAAAAGACTGGCAAGAGCTGCTTCAGTGAGCCCTTGTTTAGGGATATCTTTCTGAGCGGGACTTCTCGTCGAGCAGTTTTGGAAGGTAATTCTTCCATATTAAATCCCTTCACTTTTAACCATCCTTGGGATGTTATAATCTCAGAAGTATATTCCAGAGGTTGTGTAGTGGTATTCTTTTAGAACTTATTTAGTAATTATCTTTTTTGTACTGCTTTCGAGACCCTAAATAAATAAATCTAATTGTCATGATAGGATATGTAGTCTCCATCTTGTAATATTTTTGTTTAAGTTGCGTATGCTGTAAAGTCCACTTCGTTTATTGTTCACCAAGTAAGCTCTTCGTCCCTTCTGCAGCTTCCAAGAGTTCACAGCAAAGTCCTTCCGTGTCCCTTATTGGTCAAAAAATGGATAATCGTGACATGAATTCCATGGACGTGCCACTGCCTGGAAATCTCGTGGCTGAACAAAGCACTGGTAAAGAAGATTTATGCTTCAATAGAGTAAAGAAGAGGGAATTGTCGCTCCATGAGGTTGTAGCTGGTACGATTGGAAATTCTTCCACTTCACCATCAGTCCTTGGAACTTCTCTATCTAGCAGCACTAAAGGAAAGAGGAGTGAGAGGGACAGAGAAGGAAAGGTGCTATCTAGAACGGGAAATAATAAAAGCAATCGATCAGCAGTATTTACTGCCAAGGGAGAAAGAAAATCTAAAGCGAAGCCCAAGCAGAAAATGACTCAATTATCGGTATCTATCAATGGACTTCTTGGAACATCAGAACAGCCAAAATCAACATTGCCTTCTGGTTCCAAGTTAGTGACAGCCAGTAGTAATTCCAAGGAAAAACTTGGCTTTAGTTTTGATGGGCTTGAGGAACCAATTGATTTGTCAGGTCTGCAGCTACCGGGAATTGATGAACTTAATGTTTCCGATGATTTGGATGGCCATGGCCAAGACCTTGCTTCATGGTTGAACATTGATGATGATAATCTGCAAGAGAATGACTTTATGGGGCTTGAAATTCCTATGGATGATCTTTCAGACGTAAATATGATGGTTTGAAGTTGTTTCTCTGTATAGTCTTATTAATTATACTGTTGACAAAAAGACACAAACTGCAGTTGTTAAAGGAACAACCTACTTTGAAGGGGTGCAATCAAGTCAACAAAATTAGGTTATATAGATTCTTTTGTAGTCTTCTTCAGAAGTTGATCTTGAAGTGAGCCTTTCAGATGTTTTCGATTTTGCCTCTGTACTAAGGTGGTGACCCTGAATGTAAAGATCTTGCTCAACGTACAAGTTAGTATTTGTAGGGACTATATCTTCGCAAAAATGTACAATGCCTCTTGTACATACATTTCTGATTTCAAATAATATCATCTTTTCATTGGAGGAAAGGTCTCTGCAGTTATGTTCATTATTAGATGTGTTTCTCTGTTTAATTACTGGCCATAATTTGACTTAGTTATTGGTTAACTGCCATTTCTCCATTGAAGTTTTGGTAGAATGTGAATTAATCTTATTTGCTGGGTCAATATATGTAATCTCAATATCCCGTTCCTGCTGTATATCTCTTTAATAGGATTGGGAAGTTTCTTTTATTGTGGTTTGCTAGCCATCTTGTGCCTAGCAGTACGTGGTAAATGGTAAGATTTTTTTTTTTTTTTAATCTTTGATGTCCACACTGAATTTAGTAGATTTTAGCTATTTTCCCATGCTTGAAGTGGTGTTTTGCTTCACTGGATCTAAGTTGGGGCAGATTTTGGAAAGCCTTACTCTCTTGCAGGTACTTGACTATAAAGACAAAGGATCATTAACAAAATCCTGCAGGCAAATGGCATTCTTCCGTGTCGACTTGAATAACAGTCAGAGTCTATGTATTGATGTTTCAGGTGATTTCATGATTTTATTGGTAATTCTTTCTGACATCTTATCTGATTTAATTGAAGGTGGCAAATGTTAAGGACTCATTGCATTAGTTGCAAAAATAATCTGAGTAGAGTGATAGGGGCCTAATCTTTCCTGATTTAGCATATATATTTGCATTGCAAGGAGACCTTATCTTTAGCATGTGATTTCTCTCTGCCTGACGAATGTTTATACAATGTAAAATATTCACTGATATTGTTTCCAACTTTTTCATTTTTATTAATTTATGACTTCAGAAGTTAAAAGGACCACTAAGATCTTCCTCATTTTGTCAGGAGCCATTTGTGTCATGCACATTTGTTGTGAAATGGTCCATGAACTTCTTTCTTTTCTGGTGAGGTTGATTGCAAGAGCTTAAGGTAATTGATGGACTTCCAGTCTTTATCTATCATGCGGGTGTATGAAATTGTGAGATTGATCTGCTAAGGAATCTCGTATGTTCAGTTGAAGTATCTTTCCGTCCTATTCTTCTTTGTTCAAAGACGCATGCAATAATACTTATATGCAGAAATGCCCAACATCACAAGGGTCAGACTGCGATTCGGTCCTGTCTGTCCTTGCCTTCAAATGCTTCCCTCTGCATGTTTTATAAATCTCTTCTTGTGCTATGCTATTCTTGGTTGCTAGTAAGTGCTTAGACATCTTTGCTTGCACCAATGCTGTTTAAATTCCAGTTATAGTTGATAACTTGATAGCTCTACGAAGATGGAGCATGCCCGTTTTCTACCACCCAACACTAAGGGAATAACAAGTTGGCTCTTGTATAACAATTTTGTTCCAGGGCCAATTGAAAGTTTATAACAGAAACCTTATTGGTCCTACTTTTTCGGGCAGACCTGTTTAAACGCAGAAGAGTCCATATGATAGAAGATCAGGAGGTTACTTTGTCTTGCATAGACTTCAGTTATCCTCATGGAATGGTGGTTTTCCTCTCCATATTTGACTGGCTTCTATGGTAGACTTCTTGTTAGAAAGTCCAACCCAAAACACCTCCTCTCATGTGCAAGTTGGATTATAAGCAGCACATGAAATTTTGACTATGCACATTCATATGGAATTTTGACCATGTATATTCGCAAAAAGGATAGCACTGGATCCAATACCATTTTAGAAAATCCAACCGAAAAACTTAAGCTGATAGGTGGAGGGAGACCACATACTCATTGTCAAGCGATCTGGGATAATACTTCGACACTTATTTTTGGATCCTTGGCTCCCCATCTGTCATCCATCTTCTGATTATAAAATCAAGCACTTACAAGCAGGTCCTATTGACCTAGATAGTTTAGGAGACTAGCAGATGCTGAACCTTACACTACTCTACACCATTTTGGAGGTTTCACAACTTGAAAGCTATTTGGAGAAAATGTCATATCTGTTGAATGATCTTATCAGCAAAATTGGCACCACCTATTGATGGCAATTGCTTGATATAGGCAGATGCTGTCGGTGTTAGTTTTGGTGTCTATGATTGCCAATCTACAGGGCCATGGTGGTCTGATTATCATTAAACAAAAAGGTTTGAACATGATGTATCCAAGTGGTGGAAATTCAGATGAAGATGGAATTTGAGGGAGAACCGAAATTATAAATAGAAGAGGTTTTGGGAATTGTGCAATGATACAACCTAATTATGTAGTTGACTTTTGCTTAGATTATCTATCGTTTTCACTTTTCCTTTATCTTCAAGCATGGATGCAAAGGTTCTGTATTACATGAAGACTACTGAATTTGTAAGGTCTAGATGGAGAAGTTGAGCAAGCACAGATGGGATCTATTGCAAAAGTTCATATGGGGAAATGGAGAAGATGAGTAAGTAGATTGCCATATGCAAGCTCCACGATCAGGTGACAGTCTGATTTTCTCAGGGTAGTAGTTTTCTGCCCGTTCATTTGGTTTCTAAAGGGGAATTTGTTATGTAAGAGATTGCACGACCCGGAAAAAGTTCTATGTTAAAACTCCAGAATGAGGCCTGTAAGTGAATTTGCAATATATGTCGATGCCATTCTTGTCTGATTATGGAAGTATTTAATTGATTCCTCCGTAACATTAGCAAGTGAAATTGGGAGCAGAGGATAACATTGTGGAAAATGACCAAAAGATAAATGAGGAAAGGACTCACTCTTCTCTTTTCTGCAAAATGATGATTTCTGTGCCAACAATTGGCGATTGGAGTCCATCTGGTGTTATCTTTCCCGTAGTTGGATACAATCAGTGCTGCAGTTGACTTTTGCTCGATCCATGATAGTTTTTCCACCTTCTTTGAGGGGGTGGAGCCCAATGTCGATATGCAGGTAATAAAGTCAAATAGAAGAGATGAGCATGCAACAATCGGAGCTGCTGGAGAAGGTTATTTCTCTGAGATGGACAGTATCTGCCTTCTTCTTGCAGTGCTAAAAGAGATTGTGTTATCATGCTCTCATTTTCTGTACTTATGATCATTTATTTAGCTTCTTCAAATATCAGTTAGTGATATGGTGTACTACAGCGCTAGTTGAATTGGGACGTTAATTATGTTTACATTCGGATTCCGGTGTTGCTACAACCCCATTCACTCCCACTTTCAAGTTCTTTCTTTTATTTATAAAAAGAAAACCTTTGTATGTATTTTTTCCATTATTTTTATGCAATTGTCCCAAAAAAAAAAAACTATTTCTACATGTACATGAAAATAATTGACAAGATAAATTACGGTGCAAACACGGTATCTTGTAGTTGCAAATTCATGTTAGTCATGTTTGTGTAAAAGTATATGTATTCCACAATAAATTTTGACTTTTATCCGATGTTTAACGGATTGTTAATTTCTTGGCATGTAACTTTCGAAGTTTATTATTCCATAATAATTATATTGGTTCAAAACCATTATGCGCTTCTCAATTTATCACGTAAGAAAAAAAGTGGTTGTTTTAATGAAAAGAATATTATCGACCAGCTAGCCACTTTTGATATTGCATTATATCATCTTTATACAGGTGCTGTTTTGAACTTCCTTTTTCGATGTCTCGCATATTAGGAAATTCCCTTTCAAAGGATTGGAGAAAAAGAACACATGCTCACAATCAACTCACCTCGTTAGAAGAGATGAGAAATACGTACATCGATTAAAATTTGAAATCCTCATATATCTATGGTTTTTTCCCTATCAGATGTACATCAACAGAATTTTTCATCGAGCAATTTTGATCTTATAAAAAAAAAAATGGTTGAAATGAATTTTTCGTGTTGCTATTCTCATCGTGCCTTTGGCACGGATCTATCGCCAGTCGTATGGGATCCATTTGTCGATCTTGCATGTGTTCTCTCGAAATTGATCCCTAAAAGATAAGATTATCTTCTGTTTTGTTGTTTTATTTCTCGAGAGTAGCCTGGAGATTGGTCGGTGATCATGGTTTGTTAGAACAGCTTTAGGTAACTGCTATCAAGAATTGCAGTGATCTTCTCTACACCTAAAAGGAAGGCACTTCATTCAGTGCTATTTATGAACTGCTAGGACGATCTTAAGACTGTATTTATGATTAGTTTGTTTTGAAAAAAAAAACATTTATATAAAACATTTTTCAGGATTTTTCAATATTTAGCCAAAACCCGAAAAAAAAACTCGAGAAAATTTGACGAAGAAAATTATTAGAAATTTCATTTTTAAAAAAATTATATATATATATATATATATGTATTTTTTTTTTTTCTTTTTGCTTCTTCATTGGTTGGTTGCCAACTACAGCGATGGTCAAAGATTGGTTCCAAGCGAGCTCACCTAAGGCCGGTGAGCTCGAGCTCTCTTAGTCAGTGAGGTTGGAGGCCTCACTAGATCAGTGAGCTTGAGACTAGCCGGCTTGTGGCAAGTTCAAAGCTCGCAAATCTGGAAAGCTCGCAAATTTGGTGAGACTCGAGCTTTAAAATATATACATATATATATAATTTAATTCTAATTTTTAAAATAAAAATTAATTAAAAATTCAATTTTTTAATATATATTTTTGAAATAACAAATGTTTCTTTGACTTAAAGCTCAAGCCCAAGCATTGAGGACCTCTACATGACCTTTGTGGACTCAAGCCTAAGGATCGAGACTAGAGCTCGAGCGTTCAGAACCTAAGCTCAAGGTACCCAAGCAACGGGCCTCAAACACCGGGCCTAGCCTTGATAGACTTGGGCATGCACGCCGAGGACCAAACCCGCACTGGGTTCTTGAGCCCAACCTCGATGGGGCCTTTAGGCTTGACCCAAGACTAGAAACCAATGTTAGGGTTTTCGTGCCCAAACGTAGAATTTTAGATCCAAATACCGATATCTAAATATATATTAGAAAATATTTTCCAGTTTTTTCAAAGAGAAAATCATTTTCTTGAATTCACATTTTGGGTAGGAAAATCTTTTTCCATTGACTCATTTTCCTAAATGAATTAATCGTTGAAAAATGAAGAAAACGTTTTTCTGAAAAATGAACAGACACTAAGTATGGTTATGACCTGCCAAAAAGAAACAATTATTGACAAAAATGTCGCTATTAGTATCGCAAGTTTCTCCATTTCCAGCTTTAAAGAGCCATCTCATAGTTTTAGTCATGAATCTTTGCAAACCTCTGGCAAAGATCATTTCTCAACAGACTTATGCACTGATCAGGATTTCTCACGCATCACATTCCAGCATGGCACCAATAATCTACCTTGCAATAAGAAAGAAAATTCGAATTTACATCAGCTGTCCTTCGACGCTCAAAGTAATCACGCCCTTGAAATCGTCTTGAAGTGCCAACACTCCACTCCACTACACTCCGCTCGAGGCAGACAGTTATCAGCTCCAAAAGTTATCCACTTTCATAATAAATTAAAATCCTGAGCAGGTATTTTTCTTGAAACTGCTCTCTATGCTCCCAGGAAAGTTACTGTGAACGCAGCTAATGGCTTTCAAAGGTAAAGAGCTTTTTTTTCCCAAAAATTTTTCTTCGATCCAAAAAACCTATTAGAAAGTCTACCAAGAAACTAAAGTCAGCCAACCAGCCAAGGCACGCCAGCTGCCTAGTCACTCGGTTCAAGAGATCCTAGGTATAAGTGGCAGAATTGGTAGTGTGGTTTTAACTAAAGATTAATATCTTGAAAAACCCCAAATTGGTATATGGCGATGACAAATTTACCCTCCATTAGTTTATTTAAATTTATCATTAAATTGCTGAGTTGAATGACATATGATAATTGATAAGTGTACCGATTTGAAATTTCACCTTCTGTCTGTCACAAATGTATTAGTTTGTGATTTTTTGTGTTATTAATCCAATTTGACAAAAACTAACGGAGGGTAAGTTTGTCACAGATGTACTAATTTGGGGTTTTTGGTGGTCAAGAGATTAATTTGATATAAATTTGTCATAAGTGTACCGATTTGAGATTTTTTTGTGGAATTAACCTTTTATTTAACAGCTGATGGGTTTCCAAGACCACATAAAAGAATTGAAATGAGAAAGATTCTACTTTGGGAGCCAAAACACAATTCCTTTGTGGAATTGCATATACTAATTTATTCACCAGCTGTTTAAAAAAAAAACAAATATCTAAATAATTAATCTGATAGACAAGTGGGTGATATATTCAAACAACAATGCAGTTTTAAAGAAATAGCACTCCAGTAACCTCAACCTTGTGCGCACAAAACTTTTTCGACTTACTAATCATTATCCTTATACAATATAAGACAAAATGTTAATTGAATATCGTTTTGCTGATATAACTCGCTGAATTTTTCCCCAGCAGAAGCAAACAAAGGAAAAGGACTCTTGAGACTTGCTTGCTTGGTTCGAAACATCTGGAAGTTTGGCTCTCGAAAGCTAAAGTGCTCTTATCTATTTTCGAGCACGGGTTTTTGTCGGTAAAAAAAAATCAATTGTATTCAAAATGTATTTACGTGGTTTTTTCATACCGCGGCTGCTGGCACAAAGTTAGCCGATGCTTATTCCCCAGATACCGTCATTGCTTCTTCTCCGGGAAAAGAAGTTCACGACCCGTGGGTAGGGCAAGAAAGCAGGCTCTGGGCATACCAGTGAAGTTTCAAAAGGTTGCAAGCGGGGAGCCTGCATCAGTGAAGGAGGAAGCAAGATCAACATTCAAGTCCTCATACATGCTGATGAAAGGATGACCCTGCATTTCAAATCAAAGCAAAAAAGAGCAGCCTCAAAGTCAGTATGTCTGAAATACAGATACCCTTGACAAGCAATTCAGATGACTTGATGACCCTGGTGACTTTGTGCAGTGGCACCAGTCACCTTGAGCGGGTCGACTGAAAGAGTTTTAATCCCCTCGCTCAGTGTTGGGATTAAGAGTGACTTCTATGTGGAGACCACTAGGACCACTGATAGATACCAAAAAGTTTCGATAGACATAAATATACCATAAGTTCATTCGCAGACCATCTATTCTTTGGGTCCTGCTGTACACTGCAAAGAAAAACATTGCAGGGAAAAAATTAGGTTTTGCATAGAATGATGACAGATTAACAAGATGAAGGACAACTGAACTTATATTGCAATTCAATATGCGTGTACACTATGTTGGAAGAGCAACGATGAAACTTAGCTGAGCCGATTCTCAACAAAGCTAACTTCTCGACCTTTTGGTGCTTAAATCAGTTTCAAAATTCTGATATGGATATGATACAACCAACTTCAGATCTAAATTAAGCCAATAAGCACCGATCAATCTTGTTAAGTAGAAAACACGCATCGCATTAATACCTCACTATTATGCTAAACTTTGATCCCGCATAAAATAGACTGAAAGGCCAAGTCAATCCATTAAGAATGGAGGAGAAGATATAGAAGCTTTACCAGGCAGAGATAAATGAGCAGAACTCGCAAGAGAATTGATCAGAAGCTGCTGAAGGCGGTGGGTGTTCAACAATGGCTTCCATGAGCTCATAGAAATTGGTCCATTCTTCTTCTTGATCAGGCGGTGTATATGGGAACTTCCCGGTTGCACACTCTAGCAATACTATGCCCAGGCTCCAAATATCACTTTTGTAACTATAATTGTCTCCAACGATTCTCTCAGGCTACAGAAAGTGTGGGGAACAAACGCGAGAATTAAGGGTAAGGTGAAAGGGGATATATAATCACATGAAGGGAGAAGCAGCAAAAGAATATTAGTACATGTGATTGAATTACTCACAGACATATAGTTAAATGTGCCGACAAAGGTATTAGCTCTTCCAGATGTGCTAGCCATTATAGTACTCACTCCAAAATCAGTAATCTTGACTTCTCCTCTATGATTTATCAACAGATTAGAAGGCTTCAGATCTCGATGTATTATGTGCGTCTCATGATGCAGATACAACAAACCCTTGAGCACCTACATCAATTTCCTCGTATAGGTTGAGAAATCTCATGGACAATAAAACAGAATAGAATTGACTAATCATATAGATAATTTGCATCTTTTTTCACCTGCTTACAAATGACCGCAAGAAATGGCTCTGGAATAGTTTTAACTTTTCTCAGAAAATCCGCCAGCGACCCCCCATCCATGTACTCTAATATAATAGAAACGGTACCATTATCGTAGAAAGATTGGTAGCAGACCACAACATATGGACACTGCGAAGATTGATTAATTTTGAGTTCCTGTGCTATCTGCTTTCTTGCAGACTCCTCGACCTTCATTTGGATGACCTGGATTTGTAATTTAACAGAAACGCATGAGAAATCATGCATTGGAATGTGTGATCATATGATACCAAACAATGGCATAGATAGGAGGTAAGCTTCACAATCTAGTAGCATGACAGAACACTCTTCCATATCAAAGCAAAGTGGCAGCTTCGCCAGAATGGGAATAGGTCTTCATCGGAATGCGCGATCGTATGAAACCAAACATTAGATGGTCTCGATAGCATGTAAGCTTCACAATCTAGTAGCATGACAGAAGACAGTTCCGTATCAAAGCAACATGGAAGCCTCTCCAAAATGGGAATAGGTCGTGACAAAGAGCCCAATTACATCATTCAGGCACGAGGAAGTTGCTAAATTTGCTATGTTAGTTGGAAAGTGTAACTGTAGAATCTGTTCTCCCCAGACATTAACTGAAGCAGCATAAAGATTCAGGATAACAGAATGCATAGTCACTGTAACATTTAGTGATGGTGCAATAACTGAAAACTGGAAGCTGAGCACACAAGTTGTTAACAATACCTTCAATGCGAAAAACTGCCCAGTCCATTTGTGTTGAACCAATTGGACTATTCCGCCATTCCCCTTTCCAATAACTTTAATTGTGTCTATATCCGCTAAACTCAACTGGTTGTCTGTTGGCTTGATAAGGGGTGGCTGAAACGGACACAAGAGTACGCATTCAGAGATCACAATCTTCAAGGCACAAAGCCAATACTCTTCAAGTACTACGAGCAGTCCGAACATAAAGCGAGAGACCCAGAAAGATGTTCAAAACGAGACGAACACACCCACTGTTTCAGTACAGAGTATGGAATTACTTCAAAACAAAAGCTGCAGGATCAGCTCAGCTAGGGGCTTAGATAGCTCCCTCAATGAATGACGCCTCCAAGCGAAACGAATCAGCGTTAAGCAACTCAGCCAGCTTCACTGATAAGCTGAAGCTAGATAATCCCTAGCGAGGCTAGCATTACACAGATCTAAGATTCTAAGAATGAAAGGTCTCGACGAAAAAAAAAGAAAAGAAAAAGAGAGGCTTTTCTGCGTTCCGACATTAAGAAATTCCTTCCATCTCAGCTGGAACTTCTTCACGCAACCTTTTTATAGAGGAATTGCAAGAAATACACGAGATGATACGAACAAGACGAATGCAGAAACGAAACGCCAAGATCGACCGGAGAAATGCAGTCAGCAAGTCACCAATACATGCGAACAGGAAATATCTACCAATGAAAACCACAAAAAAGAAAATTTGCCTTCAATCTCAAAAAGTGAGAATTGTCAGTTTCCTCCCAAGCCGCCTCAATATTCAAACCAGTTCATCCAGATGCGAGGACACTAAGAAACCAATTAAGCAGGAAGAAGAAGAAGAAGAAGAAGAAGAAGAAGAAGAAGCTCCAATTCAAGCAAAGAAATCTACCAAAACATTCAGCAGTTGGGAATCTCATACCCCTTTGACTTCGCTCTGCGACACAACCCGAACTCCGTCGCTGTTGACGAGCAGATCGCCATCCATGAACGTGCCGCTCTGAGTCCTGACACGACGACACCCAGCGCCCAGATTCAGCCAAAGCCGATCGGGCGAAACGCAGGAACGAGCAACAATCCACGCGATCCACAAAACCACAGAGAGAGAGAGAGAGAGAGAGAGAGAGAGAGAGAGAGGGAGGGAGGGAGTTACAGGAACTTGGCGGAGGAGTCTTCGTCGGGAGGTGGGATTTCCTTGGATGTCAGTCTCCCAAATTGGTTCAACTTGTATTTCCTTCCCCAAAAGAAGACGATTGCATTTGTTGAAGTAACACGTTGACATGACATGGGCAATGAGTTATTATTGCGAAAAAGAGATGATTATTTTCTATTAATCAAAATAATAGTATGATTACCAATCTATATTTGCTCATATGTTCTTAACCCTACTCAGAAATTAGATTATGATTCTACCCTCATTACTTATAATATTTTCTAACACTTCTCCTCAAGTTGGGATATAAATATTAAACAATCCCAACTTGTTACATAAGAAGCTCATTCTATTCCCCATAGAGATTTAATAAAGATGTTTGTGAGTTGATCTTCTGTCTTTGTGAGTTTAGGGGTGTGCAAAATGGACTGCCCAGACCAGACTGGATTGGATAGTTTGATCTGATTCCCGGGAGTATTGGTTCGGCTCTCGGTTCTTAAAAGTGGAATCGGTGTCCAAGCGGTCTGGTTCCTAGTTCCAAGGAAGAATCGAATCGGATCGACTAAATATACTTTTTTATTTTATTATTTCTTCAAAAAAAATTAGTAAAATGTGAATTAGACACTATTTAAGTATGTTTCAAGTAGTGAAAAAAAAAGTAATGAATAAAAAGTAGTAGGAAAAAATAAGTAATCAGTTCCATTGGATCGGTCCTCTAGTTCCCAATCTTAGGACCAACCAATTTGGTCCTCGGTTCTGATTTTTGGGAACTGGATTAGGAATCGATCACCCCTATATGGGTTGAAGAATAATCTTCCCTTTTTGAACTTTTTCTCTCACAAAATGACAATCAACTTTAATGTGCTTAGTTTGTTCATGGAAGACAAGATAGCGGATTGATTATCACAATATATAGCACCGATGGATTTGACGTTGACATTCCAATCCTTGATAGTGACATCCTCAACCACAATAATTCACCTGTCACATGTGCCATAACTCAATATTTAGCTTTAGCACTTGCTCAGGAAACTACATGCTGTTTTTTGCTTTTTCACACATCTAAATTATCTCCAAAAAACACATAATAGCCCAAAGTAGACCTCCTATCCATAAGACTCCCTACTCAGTTGGCATCATAAAAACTTGTAGTGTTTAGATGGCCATAATTTTTAAACCGTAGTCCTTTACCTAGTGCTTCCTTAAAATATTTGACAATTCGAAGCACAACATCCCAATGAGTAGTATGAAGAGAACTTATGAACTTGCTTACTACACTAATAGCGAAGGATATATCAAGTCTTGTGATGGAAAGATAGTTTTACTAACCGACTAATCTCCTCTACTACACTAGATCATGTAATTAGTCTCCATGCTTCGCGTCAAGTTTAAGATTGGGATCCATGGGGGTATCAACTGGCTTTGCTCCAAAAAATGACACTCTTCCCCTCCACGAAGCCGTTGCACGTTGCAGTCAAACTTTTTTCTTTGCCTCTAGTGGAATGCTCGTGAGATTGTGTTCACAGGTGAAGAAGGCCGAATTTCACTATTGGCGGATGATGCCTTGATCGTGGGTTGTGAAGCAAAGAGCGGCTAAGCTGCCATAATTGGTGGGCATGCGAGCAGGAGGATGAGGCTTAACAAGGCATGCTATGGACGTCAAGTGCCAAGGGACATGGACGACGTAACACACACACACACGCCTACAGCAGAATACACAGGAGATTCTGGCTTAGCAAGCTCAAGGTCCACCGGGTCTATCACCGAACCTCCTCTAGGGTTTGTAGTACCCTTTCCAAAAGCAACCTCCATCACATATACCTCCAATTCCGGTATGGGGTCCTCTCTCTGTCCATTACGATACATGCGATACCATGTCCTATATTGATGGGGTACCTTTTTGGGTAGACCCACATCAACCCAAATTATGGATTTCACCAGTTTGTACTCTAGTCCCTCAGAGAGCCCATGGATCGGAATGTAGTATTTTTGTTCTGTGATTATGCTCGGGAGGAGCTGCCATCTATGGACCTGAAAGGTTATTCCACAACGGGGTGAAACGATGTCTTAGCAAGTTCAATCCCCTAAGACTCGATTAGGAAGAAAATGCGCCCTGAGGGCTACCTAAGCACATCCACGAGTTAGAGGACTTACCTTAGCCTCGATTTCCTTCCTGCAAGTCAATACAGTTCAAATAGACATCCAATCATCTCAACCAATCAGATCGAAACATCGATCAATCAACTCGATCGATACCATGTCATCGAGACCCTTCCCTGGTCATCTCAATCAATACTATCTATAAAGTCCGATCATAATCAGGACTGCTCACTCTAAGCTGATAAATAGATAGTATAGCTCGCACTAAGTTGATAAATAGTATATTCCTCGCTTTAAGCTGATAAGGTATACTGCTCGCTCTAAACTGACATATCAAAGCCTGTAGGTCAATATAGTATACCCTCTTGACCATTCATTAGGGGTGAGCGGTTCCAGGTTCCTTACAGGTTCCGCCTGGAACCTGGAACCTACCCTCGGGTACAGGTTCCTCATTTTTTGGAACCTGGAACCTACCCGTCGGAACCAAGAACCTGGAACCTACCCTGTCATAGGTTCCGGGGTCGGTTCCAGGTTTCAACAAGTTCTTTTTTTTTTTTAATTTCATTTTTAGTTTAAAAAAGGGAAATGAACGTAATAATAATAAACAAGCTTGTCATTCATCAAAAGAATATAAAACGAAGAAAACTATCAACAGAGGAAAATGAATTATTGACAAGGAATTCAACTAGATAAAAGAGAATACCAGTATCGACCGGTTATCTTTCTTGACCCGAAAAAGAAGAATTATGATATGATGGAACAAAGAATCAATCAATGCATTTGAAGTTCTAGCGGACCCATGCTTCTTGGCTGTAAGGATGCCGGCCATTCCAATTATTTGCCCCTTTCTTCTACACTGCAACATCAGAATTCAGAAACAATCAAGCGGCAATAGACCAGGCCTTTTAACACTTTGTCCAGCATGACATGTATAGATTCACGGCCATTCTCATCTGTGTACATAATTCTCTTCCCCAGAAGTTTCATTAGCTCATTTTCGATGACTCATTCCAGCTTCATGATTGCTAATTTGTTGACAAGACAAAATAGACATAGATTTGAAGCTATGTAGCTCTCAGGTCGATTGGCTTTTATTTGCCTAAATCATTTTCATGAAGTATGCCATCTGGAGACAACATGCGTTGGACAGCGGGGAAAAACTGAGCCTGACATCATCGCATGAATAAGCCGAGTGCCAATAAGGACACGTTCCACAATAAAAATTCAGCCTCCAAGCAAGTGACTAATGCTGGAAAAAGAAGCCAACGAGAAAGAATTTAGTCATACCCATTGAAATCCAACAAGTGTGCACCAGCAACCTGGCAATCCATACCCTTTGCTGCTCAATAGCTACAAGAAAGGGTAACGAGAAATGTTACGGCAATCAGATAACCAAAAACTTTAAAGACATCATGCAATTTGATGGTAGGAATGTAAGCTCTAGACCCCTACCAAGAGCAACAAAGCACCCACTGAAAAGCATCCGATCATTAACAAACTTATGAATTTGAGATCTCGTCCGGCCTACATTGTGCAAACAAGCGCAGATCTGTTAGGAGCTCAATCTGTGAAGAAGTTAGCTCTCCTTTGATGACAAATAGAGCAATTCAGCACGTAATTGGATATGAGAACTACTTAGTTTCCTTTTGTTTCTCTATCTTTCAATCCTATTGTTTTTTCCTCAAACTCTCAGCAATTTGGCATGAAATGATATTAATGCACATAGTTTCAGGAGCTTACTAAGGTCTGGAAGTAGATGTACAAACAACTAATGCAAAACTGGAGTTGCAAGTACAAATGCTAATGATCCTAATCCATTCTATATTGTGAGTTATTCAAACGTATCAGCTTAAAGATGGATTTTCCGGGAGTAAGGGACGATAGAATGTGGAATTAGTAAGTTGGGGCTGAAATGAATTTTTAGAAAAGTGAGATTTTGTACTTATTTCCCTTTATTTGAGGGAGAAGGACAAAGCGCAAAACGTATATAAAAGCATAATCGAATATATGCATATGCATCAAAAAAATCTCTATGATTTTTGGTGTTCCCACGGAGCCCATCTCGAAAAAACAAGGAATAAAAGTGGCTGGACAATGATAAGAGAAGTTTGGATCAATCATAGGTCAAGCGTATTATGCTAATAGAACTCACATTAGTGACTGCTTGCAGAGGGTTGAGAGAAAATTATTGCCAGAATAATGAGCAAAACCACGACCTGCAATTAGATCATAATGAGCAATTGCACTTTCTCATTTGTTTGGGTTGCTGCTCAGCACATTGCCATTAGACCAGTCAAATAATGCAAGATAAAGTTCGTAAACTCACCACGACAGAGCTGTATCTCGGTTCACATGCAAGGACGTAAGGTTTCGTCAAAATTCACGAGATACAAGTTATTGTCACGGGTAAAAGGAAAGAATCAGCATATATACTTGTGCCATTATGGGTGGATTTTTCTACTTCTACTTTTTTCTATATACTTATTCATCTAAATTAACATAAAACAAGTGATGTGAGACTGTCGATTCACTCCTTTTTGCCAGTTTAGCTTTAAACAATAAGGTCTTGGGCACTGTTAGATCTGAAAACATTTGTGCCCAAACCGAGCACCCTAGTGAAAAACAAGTGACTATGTCTTCCCCTGAATGGGCAACTGAACGATTCCATTTTTGCCGGTTTAACTTTCTCTACATTTTCCTCCCTGAATGGGCAAGTAAATGATTCCATTTTTAATCCTATCAACACAAGCTTTGGATCCACAACCAGAAAATATGGAAAATCAAGAAATGCACATTGCGCCAACTTTTTCCAAACCAACCTTCAGTTCCTCCACAGTTATGTTCCCACTATTATTTGTGTCAATCATCTTGAACATTTCTTTCAGACCGGCAATTTCTTCTTCTAAAAGGATCTCAACCATGACCTGTATAAGATGCATTCATCAGTGGAACACTCTGGAAAATGATCTGCCCATTTTGGTGATCGCAGCAAACATTGGCACCATAAGAGGAACCAACACCAGAGGTTTCCTCTCCCTTTAAACCTGCAAAGTCAAATATTTGTAAGACCTTAAAAACACATGCTAGCAGATAACATAAAAGACTTTACCATCATTCTCATCCATAACATTCCGTAGAAGACCTCTGCTTTGCAAGTACAGGAAACTCTTTTGGATATACAGATGCATGTAGAAACTTCGAAGTGCTTCGATTTTCTCGTAGTCAAATTTGACTTAGAGACGATTTTATGCAACCAAAGATAAAAAGAAAATTAAGAAAAACCAGGACAAAAAAATATAAAATATTTCAGATGCACATAAAAGGAATTGGAGAAGAAAAACTTAACCTACCCATGTGAAGAAAGGTGGCAAAAGAAATAAAAGAAAGAAGACAGCAAAGAGGATCATCTCCAAACCAGAAGGAACTCCTTGAGGGAAGTCAAAACTTGAGGATTTGAGAGGATCTCAATATTCTCGGACAAATGGCATTTTCACACGTTGGAGGAGACAAGAGAGACTCTCAGAGACAAATTTCAGGAAAACCTCTTTTGTAGACACATCATGCCAATTACTTATATGTCCCATAAAACAATTTGCATGGTCATAGTTATGGACACCAGTTTAATTTGTTCTGACACTTCTTCCAGCAACCAGATGAACTTAATATTAAGGTTGACTCTGGAAACAGGCAATATACCAAAAAGAAATATATCCCAACCCTGATATGCAAAATAACTATTTACACAGATTATATACATTTCACTTGAAGCTAATTTCATTGGGGAAGCACTTCAGCCTTTAAATTTCACAATTGCCAGGTTAACATAATCCTTACCATAATGAAGAAAATTAAATTCCCCAAAGGACAATTTAGCAGAACTTACACAGGATTAGAATCAGAATTCTCATGATGAGGACAGAACTATACAGTACCGAACCTGTAGGTAATGAAAGATATACCTGCCCCCCACTCACAACTGGACCAAGCCCGCAACCCTCTTCTAAGGGATCAGATATTTTTATACTTTTGCTCCATTGAACAAGCTTCTCAATGAATTGAGCAGCAATGCTTTCCTGAAAATATTGTGATATACCCATTCAATGTTTTGCAAAACATATAATATAATGGTTTGAAAGAGAGCAATCACTTCATAAGATATTATGCGCAACTAGCGAACAATTATGGTCATCTGACATCTGAAATTTTCTTTCATTTAAGCATGATTTTTGTGTGCCCAAAGTTCTCAATTACTTCTTCACAAATTATAAGCACACAGTTTTCTCAACTAAGAGCTTTCTCGACTCCTTCCATAAAGTTGGTATAGAGGGTTGACTTGACATTAGTTCCACCTCCATGTTCTTATGAATGGCTCACAAGATCTGACTACTCAATTCACAACTTCTCTTAATAAATTGATTTAAAGCTCCTGAATCTTCAATAACAACAAAGAAGATTCTCGCTGCATTTTCCTTTTCTTTTTCACATTACGTATGTATCTCCAGGTCGATGCATGATATCTCATGCTAATTCAGGAATGCAACCATATGCATGATTAGGTAGAACGAAGTAAAATCAATCCAGAAGTTTTACCAAGTACAAGTACCAGAGGTAGGTCTAGAACACGTACAAAATGACCTTGCAATGCTGAGATAAAGATAACATACAATTAGAACTTACATGCACGATAAGTGTAGATGTAGCACTACAAATTTGACCATTCGTCCAAAAGCATCCAAACATTGTCCATTCAGCAGCTATTTAAAATACAAGTAGTAAGGCCTATTGTCAGCAACATTGCATACATAATCAAGCTTATTCACATAGATATCACCCAAGAATGAATGTACCATCGCAACTAATTTCTGAAGGAAAATAGCAATTGTATCAGTCTTATTGAGGGGTATATGCTTCAGAATGCACCAACCTTTATCAAGATCAACATCCTCAAACACAACAATGGGGCTTTTTCCACCAAGTCCAGCGAAACAGGCTGCGAGGTCATAACGTACACATGCCAGAAAGGTTACTCTCACACGAAGACTTTCCTTTGTTGAATTCAACAAAGACATGAAAAATAGCTGCACCTTGACAAGTTGAGCATCGGCGGTCATAATCTTGCTCCCTCTAGCTGAGCTTCCTGTAAATGCAATCTGTTGACAAGACCCAGCTGAGGTGGGTAGACACATAGTGATATATGTAAAAATAAAATAAAATAAAACCAATTTGCATAATGCATCATAGGAAACTTTACAAAATGTTAATGAAGAGATGATGGAAGAATACAGACCTTGTCAACTTGGGGATGAGATGCCAAAGGATTTCCAACTTCGTGGCCAAGTCCAGTCAGAATATTAAGGACACCAGGAGGAAGACCCACCTCCCTACACACTTCAGCAAGCTCCAAGCATGTCTTGAAGTTTCAAGAACACGCTCAGGTGCATTAAAAAAAATAGTAAGGAAAATGAGTGAATTGAGGTAATGATGCAAGTGAAGATTAACACATACATAGATGCCAACTCAGAAGGCTTCAGTATTGCGGTGCAACCAGTAGCCAGAGCAGGAGCTACTTTCTAAGTAGCCATCAAAAGAGGGTGGTTCCTGCATTACATTAGATTCATCAAGTCATAACAAGAACTTTATCATTCTTACTCCATCAAGGAAGGCCATTGAATGATCGGAGCAAGAATTAAAAATCATCATCTCACAAATGACACAAAAACTCATGTTGCTACCAAAACAGCGAAGTCTAACATGAGCAGACGAGAATCTCACAAAAACCCATCATTTAGTTGCTACAGGCTGATAATAACATGTTGATCCAATCCATGATATCTAATGGTTAGAAAGAAAAACTATGATATTTCTAGGTGGCATATCTGGTCAGCAAAATAAAGCACCATTACCATGGAGTAATTAATGCAAACAACTCCAATTGGTTCCTTGAGAACATAGCTCTTAAATGACTCCACAGGAAGAGAGACAGGAGCCTTTTGCTTAGCATCTAAACCTTCCAATGTCAGGGTTGCGCGCTGCAACAGCCAATGCAAGGCATCCTCCCAATGATAAACTCTATTTACCGGCGATAATCTCAGCATTAAGACCATCCATATCTATAAAAAAAGAAGAATAAGAGATTAAATAAAATATTCACTTATAGATATACAAAAAGAATTACAATATATAAAGATATAAACAATGTCACTTACCCAACTCAAATTTTTCTGCATTCTCGATGCACTCCTCAACATCAATCGGTACACGAATGGCTCTCAACCAATCTTGAGTGCAAATCAAAACTTCCACTACTTTGGGAGTTAAAGAACTTCAAAAGCCATCAAGCACACGACCCGATGTACTAAAAGTTGCCTCGGAAGCAACAGTAGTTACGGGAATGGACAAAATATCCCGAGCCATCAAAGAAAGGATCTTATATTTTGAGCCATTAGTCTTCCACCACATCAAAAGGTCAAGATTAAGATCATTTTCATTTTTTTCTTGAAGATACTCATCAAGCTCGGACTTCTTGTCATCGCACCCTTGTTCATTTGAGTATAAAAATATTTTCTTTCAAGCTTGGGCGTCATACTTCTTTATTCCTTCACTTCCTTCACTATCACCCGTATCGGCATTGGAAGCACTACCACTTGCACCCGAATTATGGCCACCAAAATTTCGATCACTTGAAATAAGAGAAGATTGCTCATAAAATTCATACAAACGCTCCAATGCATCCTTCATCTTGTAATGCATCTCTTTAACTTTCGATTCATCATCATAAATTTGTGCATACAAGAAAGTCACATAATTCAACTTAGCTCTAGGATCTAACACAACCGCAATCAACACCATCATATTCACTTTATCCAAGCTTCCATAATATTTATCAAACTTTTCTTTCATTTTCACACCCATAGCTTGAAGCTTAAGATCCGAAGCATCGACCGCATCTTTCAAATATCTATACAAAAGAGATATCCTTTCAAAATAATCATTTGAAGTAACATATGAACTCCCCGACATCCGATTGGTGGCATCATAGAATAATTTTAGAAATTCCGAAAGAATAATAGCATTTTCTCAATCATCATCACTAGGAATTTCATGATTAAGCTCACTTGCAAAAGATAAATCCTCGTCTTCCATTCTTTGGAAAGCTTTTCTGAATTTTATGGCGGTGTCTAACATGAGAAAAGTTGAGTTCCATCTAGTGGCAACGTCAAGAACTACCGAACCCTTATAAGTTATCTCTTCACTCTCAATGCAAGACTGAAATGCTTTGGCTCTTGCGGGAGAACTCCTTACATACCTAACCACATTTCGGATATGTGCAATGGAGTCACGTACCGTAGTCAAGCCATCTCTCACAATCAAATTTAATATATGAGCTGTGCACCTCATGTACAAAACACTACCATCCAATATCAACGACTTTTCTTTCGAAAATTTTTCCCTCAAATAGCTAACTGCAACATCATTCGAGCTAGCATTATCCACAGTGATTGTAGACACATTTTTTTCTATTCCCCACTCCTGAATGCATTTCTCCACCATTTTTCCAATCTCCCTACCCCTGTGACTATGCATCACCACAAAGTTGATAATTCTTTTATGCAACTTCCAATTTTCATCAATAAAATATGCAGTGAGACACATATAATTCAAATTTTGAATGGAAGTCCATGTATCAGTCGTGAGTGCGATCCTAGAATTAATCTTTCGAAAATAATTCTTCAAAGAAGTTCTTTCATCTAAATACAACTTCATGCAATCTTTTGCCATTGTGAAATGTGATAAATGTTTGAAGAGAGGTTGTAACTCACTGACAAATTCACGAAATCCAACACGCTCAACCAAGGAAAAAGGTTGCTCATCCAGGATGATGAACCGAGCAAGCATTTTCCTACAACGTTCTTGATTAAACGACCATGTCGTTAAGACACTACCAGTACTAGAATCTTCTCCTACCTTGCCAGCCATGTCTATATTACGTGGTGCAAAGAATTTCTGTCTCTTATCTACATTACGGGGAAACCTCCTGCATGTGGTCAAGTGCTTCCTCATCGCAGAAGTACCATTAGCAACACGATACTTAAGCATGGTCCCACAATGAATGCACTTCACTTGATTTGGTTTTCCATCTTTATCATTGATTCTCTTATAATGATTCCAGCATTTAGATGTATATTTCTTATCATGAGTTAGATGAGAACCGGGTAACTTACTTGTGGCACTCATGGTAGGGGGTGCCTCTTCCTCATTTTCATTGCCAAAAAACTCTAATTCCGTGATCGGAGTCATCTCCTCATGTCCCTCCACCTCCATTGATGTGTTATCTTGATACATTAACTTCGCACTACACAACAATAACAGAATATAATTAGAAATTAAAAAATAAAGAGCAAACTAGAATTGGAACACAACTAGAACAAGAATATCTAGCATAGAAATGAGTAATAAATTGACCAACTAAAGTTATAAGAATAGTGTATGTCATCAATTTCCTTCCTCAAACAGCAATGACCCAAGGTGAGTCCTCAACTTTCAGTGAAGAGATTGAGTGTAATATAAAGCTATAAAATCTAAAGGTGGGCCTCCCGCGAGTTTGTAGAGTCTTCAGACCAGCAGAAGAAACTCAGTTTCTTGCTGGACAATCAAGATTTGCAAGAGACTTAAGGAACTAGGATAAGTGTATAGATATGTAGATATTTAAAATATGGCTAAGAATTCTTAATTCATCAAAACTATGATGATCCAATTCATAACATCATCTTTCTTTCTCATACATTCACATAAGAGGTTTTCTCCCTAATTTTGTAGTAGGGTTCCATGGTAAATAGACATCATACTGTGTGGTTTTTTCATTGAACCTGCAAGGACCTGTGGGAAAGATCTTCCAAGCACACGTGGTGCAATGATCACTGTCCCTGCTTTGCACATATATATCAAACCGCTGAAAATTATTCGGCCATACAAAGCTACAAAAAAATAAAGTTTTCCAAAATAAACTAGGTCTGAATTTGAATTCCCAGCTGGTCGTTATATAATGGATCTCGAGATCGTCGTCTTTGGATTTACAATGAACTGTTAGAGTTGTTCCGGCTAGCAAACTGTTATAAATTATAACATGCGTTCTACCCCAAACATCTTTCACACAACTTATGAGCAAAAAAGAACAAACAAATATGAGTTTCAAAATGACAAAGAGAGAACACTCACAAGAAGAGGTCAGCGGTGGTGAGGGTGAGCAGCGGTGGTCGAGGGCGAGCGACGATGGCGTCAAGGGGAAGTGGCGAGCTGCAGCAGCTTCGCTCGGGGAAAGCTCAGAGTTGAGTGAGGGCGCTGCGGGTCATGGGCTTCGGGGCACGGCGAATGCAGAGTAGCGGCGTCGCGGGCTTCGGGGCACGGCGAAGGCAAAGCAGCGGTGGCGAGGGCGAGCGACGGTGGTCGAGGGCGAGCGAAGGTGGCATCAAGGGCAAGCGGCGAGCTACAGCAGCTTTGCTCGGGGAAAGCTCGGAGCTGAGCGAGGGCGTCGCGGGTCACGGGCTTCGGGGCACGGCAAAGGTAGAGCAGTGGCGTCGCGGGATTTGGGCGCGACTTCGGGGCACGGCGAAGGCAGAGTAGCGGTGGCGAGGGCGAGCGGCGGTGGTCAAGGGCGAGCGACGGTGGCGTTGAGGGCAAGCGGCGAGCTGCAGCAGCTTCGCTCGGGGAAAGCTTAGAGCTAAGCAAGGGCAGAGCTACGGCGTCGCGGGCTTCGGGGCACGGCGAAGGGAGAGCTGCGGCGTTGCGGGCTTCGGGGCACGGCGAAGGGAGAGCAGCGGCGTCGCGGGCTTCGGGGCATGGCGAAGGCAGAGCAGCGGCGTCGCGGGCTCAGGGCTGCAGGCGAGGTGTGGCGAAGGCAGTAGCGGGCGGAGTAGGAGCGACGTCGGTGCGGGCTGCAGGCGAGGTGTGGCGGGGATGCTACTTGGTGGCGTCGAGCAGAGGGCGAAGAGAGAACAGAGGGCAGAGTGTCATGAGACAGTGAGTGAGATTGAGTGTTGTGAGAGACTGAGAGTAATTTGGGGCTTTTTTAGCCCTAACCGGACCGGTTCCGGTTCCGGTTCCTAGTGCTGGTTTCGGTTCCTATGGGAACCGGAACCGGTCCCTTTAGAACCGGGAACCACGCTCACCCCTACCATTCATCACTTTTGCAATTTTTATCATACTTGATAAAAATACTTGTGTGTGGGTATATGGTCATTCTTAGCCAAAATATAATATTTTCTCACTTGCAAAACCCACCAATTATAACGGTCCACAAATCTATTTTTGGCATTGTAAACCAACACCCGATGATTTTGCATTTAATTACTGAAATTAAATAAATTTAGGAATAAATTTCTAAAATACAAATAACACCAAATTAGCACCAATTAGAACTCAATTAATTAAACATATCACACCATTGCAATCAGCATAAAATTCCGGTCGTCGACTATCTCGGTCTAATTTCCAAAAAATAAAAAAATAAAAAAATAATTACAGAAAATAATTAATAAATGCTAGTAAATAGAACTTAGGCCCGTAAAGCCTAATTAAACGCCGAGCCGGGCCCGAAAAATTTCCGAACCACTCTAGATAAATACTAGAGCTCGTTTAGGCCCTAATTGCACTAAACTAACCACCTAACATGCAACAATAATTAATTGAATTGCTAATCTAATCTAACTATCCACCTAATCCAGCTTAATCTAAACTAAACAACCTTTAAGCGTCATTAACCTAATAAGCGAGGATTAGTGAGTTAAACTCACTTGATTAACGAACCGCTCGGTTCGAAACGATAGGGACACAGCGAGGGGCAAGAAACTCCAAAGCGAGCTTGCCAATCGGGGTCGGGAACGGTTCGAAAACGGCCCAAAACCGTGGATGGAAACCCACTGCTAGTTAGTGCTGGTTGGGGCCAAGAGAGGCTACTCCGGTTGCTGGATGAGGCAGAAATGGCGAAGGGTGAGGCGGAAATGGCTACAGCGGCTCAGGCAGGCTACTCCGGTGGCCGGCGGTGGCTCCGGTGTCCACGACGGTGATGCACAGCCTCCTAGAGACCTGTTGGTTGCAGGAGACGGGCAAGACGGCGCGGCTGGGACAGCGGTGAGGCGCGATGGGCTGGCGAGCACGCGGGAGCGAGGACGGCGACGCGGTGGTCGGACGGGCTGGCGACGACTTTGGCGGCTTGTTGACTTGGTCTGCTGAATTGCTAGGGCTTCGAATGGCTGAGGGAAAGGATGAGGAAGGCCTTCGACGGGTGCAGGAGGGAGAGAGGGGACCGGTTTGGCTGGTGGGACCGGTTTGGCCCAATCCTATCCAAATTGGTCCCCTTGACCGGTCCAACCTCCACAGCTAGTCTTCTAGCTCATTTCCTAGACCAAATTACCCCCTTCTAGAAGCTTGAGCTAGTACAAGAGTTGGGTCCAAGGGGGGTACACGAATTTGCTTGATTTTGCTTCAATTGGACTTCCATTTCTCCTTTAATCAACGCCAATTGGCCCTAAAAAATTCAACAAACAAAACAACAATCAAATTGGCATTTTTCCTCACCAAATGATCCCACTTGCATCCCAATTGCGCGATCAAAAATTGTCATCGAACTTTTCTGACCAAAAACGACCATACCTCGACTTTTTCCCAAAAAGTCTCGGTTTGCAGAAAAATCTTCGGAGATTGAGTCAACGTTCCTAAAATGACTCGTGACACGACAGAACTTTCAATTTCTGAAATTGGATTCAAATTCGTGGTTAATTTCAATTTGGCGCTATTTTAGCGTGGCCTTTTTTTGTGCAAATGACCCGTGGTCAATTTACTTCAAGCCACAATGAACCTTTTCGACACATTGGCGACTCTCGATTGTCGTGAAAATCTTGAGGATTCAAATACAAATACGGGTACCAAAACGATAGAAAAAATCAGTCTAGTGCCGATCGACGAAAATTTTGCAATTTAGTGGAATCACCCACATTTAACCACACATCTCAGTCGAACCGACCTATCTCTGATTTTTAATCGATCTTATTGTGCCAAAAGGATCTCTGTAGATGAGCACGGTCGAGGAGTCGATTCCTGGTCGAATCCTCACGTTTATGGCATTAAAATCTCTTAATGACTTCCCCAGATAGTCTAGTTATCTCACGAGTGATCGGCTCTGAGAATAGCACTATAGGCGCGTCGATGAAAGGCCCGATTAATTTAATTGAAAGCAAAACTGAAAAATTCGGGATGTCACAATTCTTCCCCTTTTATAAAAATTTCGTCATCGAAATTTAAACCATTACAATACTTTAAGCAAAAAGGTGAGGGTACAACTGTCTTATCGACTCTTCAGTCTCTCAAGTTGCTTCTTCGGTGCCATGGTGTTGCCTGACCACTTTGACCAACGGAATGGTTTTTGTATGCAGAACTTGCTCTTTCCTATCCATGATCTGAACCGGGCTTTCAACGTATGACACTATGTCATCCACATCAAATTCTTCAAAATTAAGCACGTGGGTTGGGTCAGGCTTGTACTTCCTCAACATTGACATGTGAAAGACGTCGTGCACTTGCGCCAGTCTTGGCGGCAATGCAAGATGATACGCTAGGGTCTCGATTCTCTCTAGAATTTCAAATGGACCTACATACCTCGGACTCAGTTTTCCTTTCTTACCAAAGCGCAAA
This sequence comes from Eucalyptus guilfoylei, assembly GCA_016097605.1. Lineage (NCBI taxonomy): Eukaryota > Viridiplantae > Streptophyta > Magnoliopsida > Myrtales > Myrtaceae > Eucalyptus > Eucalyptus guilfoylei. The sequence continues at coordinate 5,786,244 of CM027862.1, read as the reverse complement.
GTTCCCCTCATTGGTGACACCTTAAGAAAAACGTGATCACCAACTTGGAATTCCAATAGTCTCCGACGCTTATTTGCATAACTTTTCTGTCTGCTCTGAGTGGTCTTTAATCTGCCTCTGATAACTGCAACGGCATTCACTGACTGCTGAATCAACTCTGGGCCTGTAATATTTCTTTCCCCAAATTCATCCCAACATACTGGTGTTCTGCACGCTCTACCATACAACACTTCGAAAGGAGCCCTTTGAATACTTTGCTGATAACTATTGTTGTAGGCAAACTCGACCAGATGAAGTTGTTCTTCCCAACTTCCCTTAAAATCTATCACACAAGCTCACAGCATGTTCTCGAGGGTTTGAATTGTCCTCTCAGACTGGCCATCTGTCTGAGGATGATATGCCATACTATACTGCAGCTTCGTACCTAAAGCAACTTGCAAGCTTTTCCAAAATGCAGTTGTAAACCTTGGGTCTTGATCTGAAGTTATCGTCACCGGTACTCCATGCAGACGAACGATCTGACGCACGTACAGCTCTGCGTGTCTATCCAAGCTAAGATCCTTTTGCACTGCAATGAAGTGAGCCGACTTGGTCAGTCTGTCGACCACTACCCAAATGGAATCATTACCTCTCTGACTCCTCGATAAACCGGTCATGAAATCCTTCGTGATGTGCTCCCATTTCTACTCTGGGATCTTAAGAGATTGTAGAAGTCCTCCCGGCTTGCAATGCTGAGCCTTGACTTGCTGACACGTCAAACACTTGGTGACATGCTTGGCGATGTCTGCCTTCATACCAGACCACCAATAGTGTTGACGCAGATTCTGATACATCTTGGTACTGCTAGGATGAATGTTGTAACTACTATGATGAGCTTCTGATAAGATATCCTCTCTAAGCTCCACATCGTCAGGTACAACCAAACGTCCTCGGAACCTCAATGTTCTGTCCTCAGAAATCTGAAAGTCAGCTTTTCTCTTATTTGTATCCTCTTGCAAAATCTTTTGAACGTCTGGGTCTGATGGCTGAAGTAATTTGATTCTAATCTGTACATCCGGCTCAATTCTAAGGGTGGCCATAAGACTCGAAAGGTGGCCTACCTTAAATTTAAATACCGAATCTCGAGCTTTCTCGATCAAATTCCACTCTTTCATTAGCATATGAGCAGCTAAAGACTTCCGACTCAAAGCGTTGGCGACCTTATTAGGCTTTCTTGGGTGATATAGGATATCACAGTCGTAATCCTTCAGCAGTTCCATCCATCGGCGCTGTCTCATGTTCAACTCATTATGAGAGAACAGATATTTGAGACTCTGATGGTCATTGAAGATCTGGAACCTTTCTCCGCACAAATAATGTCTCCAAATCTTCAAAGTGAAAATAATTGCCACGAGTTCTAAGTCGTGTGTTGGGTAGTTCTGTTTATGAGGCCTTAACTGACGGGAGGCGTATGCAACAACCCTGTTATGTTGTATCAGCATGCAACCCAATCCTCTGAACGACGCATCACTATAGATCTCGTATCCTCTAGGATCAAATGGAATGGTCAGCACATGTGCGGTAGTCAGCTTCTGCTTCAGCTCTTGGAAACTACGCTCACACTTGTTTGTCCACACAAATTTCTCTTCTTTCTTCAGGAGTATTGTCAAAGGCGACGCTAATGCTGAGAACCCCTCTACGAACCTTCGGTAATAACTTGCCAAACCCAGAAAACTTCTGATCTTGGTCACTGTAGTCGATCTTGGCCAGTTGATCTCGGCTTCAATCTTGCTCGGGTCCACGGAGATTCCTTCGCCTGAAATCAAGTGACCTAGGAAAGCAACACGAGTCAACCAAAACTTGTACTTGCTAAACTTAGCGTACAACTGATGAACTCTCGGAGTCTGCAATACTAATCTCAGATGACTCTCATGCTCTTCATCATTTCTTGAATACACCAGAATATCATCGATGAGCACGATCACAAACTGATCTAGATATTCCTTGAACACTCGGTTCATTAGATCCATGAAGGCAGCTGGAGCATTCGTCAACCAGAATGGCATTGCAGTAAACTCATAATGACCATAACAAGTACGAAATGTTGACTTTGGAATGTCCTCCTTCCTGATCCTCAGCTGATGATATCCTGTCCTCAAGTCGATTTTCGAAAATATTGATGCTTCTTGTAACTGATCAAATAGGTTGTCGATTCTTGGGAGTGGATACTTATTCTTGATCGTCACTTGATTGAATTGACGATAGTCGATGCACAGACGCAACGAACCATCTTTCTTTTTTCACGAATAGCACTAGTGCTCCCCAAGGTGATGCACTGGGACGTATGAATTACTTATCCAATAACTCCTGCATCTGCACCTTCAGTTCTTTCAATTCCAATAAAACCATCCGGTAAGGAGCCTTAGAGATTGGCTTTGTCCCGGGTGCTAGTTCGATCACGAACTCGATCTCTCTTTCTGGTGATAAACCTGGCAATTCTTTCGGAAATACATCTGGAAATTCTTGTACCACAGCGATGTCTTCAATCTTCAGCTCCTCAGTTGTCGTATCCATGACAGTTGCTAGGTAACCTTGACAACCCTCGTCTAACAAATGGGTTGCCTCACGCGACGAGATCAATGTAATCGAGGGTCCTCCTCGACTTCCAACAAACTCGAAACTTTCACCCTCTAACGGGTCAAACTGAATCGCTTTGCGATAGCAGTCCATCTTAGCTCGTTGCTTGGTGAGCCAGTCTATGCCAATTATCAAATTAAAGTCATACATGGCTAGGACTAACAAGTCTATTTTTCCCTCTCGCTCATCAATCGCTAACTTACAACCAGAACAACCCAAAGTAGCTAACACCTTATCCTTTAATGATGTAGATATGCACTGACTCCAATAATACAGGGCTTAATTTACCAGCTTAACATACTACTCGACAATAAAAAAATGAGTTGCTCCTGGGTCAAATAAAGCATAAGCAGGATGGTCGCTCAACGAAACGATACCTGTAATCACGTCAGGCGCGTCCTCTACCTGACCTCTGGTGATGGCATACACCGTTCCCTGAGCTAGGGTCTCATCTGTCCACCTTGCGGCGCGTTTTGAGGCGCATACCCTCTGATCTGTCCCAACGGTGGCGGTGGCGGTAACTGCGGTTGCCTTCTTGGTAGTCTAGGACAATCCCTGGCCATGTGACCCTGTTGGCCACACTCAAAACAAGCGCCCGTTCTCCGAGGGCACGGGGCTGCACTGTGTCGCCTCCCACATAAGCGACACAAGCTATTTTGATTAGGCCCTGATTTTCCAATTCCACCCTTCCTGTTGGGCGGAACTTGAAACCTTCCTCCAGTCATGGGCCTCTTCCCATGTCGGATCCCTTCTCTACTTGCACTAAACCTCGATCTAGACGAGGCTGCTTGCTCATTCAAACTTTGCTCTAGCAGCTGGGCTCGACGATAAACTTCTCTATAGTCTTGAAGGTCAAATGGCAATAGCGGTTGCTTCAGTCCTAGTCAAAGGCCGTTCCTGAACCTTCGAGCTTTTTCCTTAGGATCCTCGATCAACCTAGGAGCGTACCGAGAAAGCTCCACAAATTTGACCTTGTACTGGTCGACAGTCATCGATCCTTGGTGGAGGCGTTGGAATTCCTCCATTTTCTACTCTCGGGCGCTTCTCAAGAAGTACTTATCGTTGAACGCTTTGAGGAAAGCGTCACACGTCGGGATTACTTCTCCCGGAAACACAATACCACTAGCAGCTCTCCACCAGGTGTTGGCATTACCTTGCAGCTGATACACTGCCAAGACTACTTTCTCTTCCTCATTGCACCTCAGGAGTGCAAACGCCTTGTCCAGATCCTGAATCCAAAGAGATGCTGTCTCTAGATCTCCGATACCAGTGAACCTCGGTGGGTTTAGCTTCAAGAATTGCTTCACCAACTTGTGGATCGGTCTCTCTCTATCCACCACTATGTTCCCAGCTGGAACCTCGGCAAGTGCGGCGATAGGTACGGCAGTTGCTGTGGTAGCAACAGCAGCATTGGCAGCGGCAGTAGCAACGGCTGCAATGGCGGCGGTGAAGGCGGCGGCTTGATTATGGGCCTGCTGCCCATCATCTCTTCATTGCATCAAAGGCCTGGGCTATCCCTACAGTTCCCAGATCACCAGGAGCTGCTACTCCGGCATCAACAGGAGGTGGTGCTATTCCATTGGCGCTAACCTGTGCTGGCGCCTTACCTCGACCTCCTCGGGTACCGACCCTTGTCGGCGTCCAACCCCGAGTTGTCGGTCTGATGGTCCTATTGCTAGGAGTCATCTGCTCCTGATCGCTCATACTGAAGGTTCTTTAAAGAGACCTGCTCCTAATTCCACAAAGAATTAGAAGCTGAGCGATCTACACAAACAAACAAATAATTCTACCAATCAACTATCACAGACATGCATCAGCATGAAATTAAAGGCCAATCCTATTGACTATCTCATGACCCATTGCACCTTATCACTCAAAATTCCTAAACTAAGCTCCGATACCATTAAACGGTGATGTCACGCCCTGATCCTCGAGCGCACGCCTATTCCTCACTAGTTGATTAAATAGTGACGTTCCAGGACGCATCGCTAACCCATTCATTTTAGTGCACATGCGGTATCAAATAATAATCCCCAGACAATAACACAATGTGATAGAAAAGTAGGGCCACAAATTTTAAAACCAACAACCACACTTATATATATATATATATATATATATATATATAGTCATGTCATATATGTTACAATACAAACCAAACCATAAATATATACTTAAGGTCTGTCAACAAGGGGGTTTCACGAACTACGGGTCATCATCCTCGATTTCCCTTTCTTCCACACTCCAGTTAGAGCCTACATCAGAATACATAGGAGATTATGGCTCAGCAAGCTCAGGGTCCACTGGGTCTATCACCGAACCTCCTCTAGGGTTTGCAATACCCTTTCCAAAAGCAACCTCCATCATATACAGAGGTACCTCCGATTCCGGTATGGGGCCCTCTCTTTGTCCATTACGATACAGGCGATACCATGCCCTGTATTGATGGGGTACATTTTTAGGTAGACCCGCATCAACCCAGATTATGGATTTCACCAGTTCGTACTCTAGTCCCTCAGGGTGCCCATGGATCGAAATGTAGTACTTCTATTTTGTGATTTTCTTCGGTTGTCCAAAATGCTCGGGAGGAGCTGCCATCTATAGACCTGAAAGGTTATCCAAAATGGGGTGAGATGACGTCTCAACAAGTTCAACCCCCTAAGACTCGATTAAGAAGAAAATACGCCCTGAGGGCTGCCTAAGCACAACCACGAGTCAGAGGACTTACCGTAGCTTCGATTTCCTTCCTGCAAGTCAATACAGTTCAAATAGACATCCAATCATCTCAACCAATCAGATCGAAACATCGATCAATCGACTCGGTCGATACCATGTCATCGAGACCCTTCCTCGGTCATCTTAATCAATACTATCTATAAAGTCCGATCATAATCAGGACTACTCACTCTAAGCTAATAAATAGATAGTATAGCTCGCACTAAGCTGATATAGTATATTGCTCGCTTTAAACTGACATATCGCCCGCAGACTGATATAGTATACTAACAATGCTCACTCTAAGCTGATAAGGTATACTGCTTGCTCTAAGCTGACATATCAGAGCCCATAGGTTGATATAATATACCCTCCTGACCATTCATTACTTTTGCCATTTTTATCATACCTGATAAAAATACTCGTGTGTGAGTACACGGTCATTCTTAGCCAAAATATAATATTTGCTCACTTGAAAATCCCACCAATTATAATGGTCCACAAATCTATTTTTGGCACTGTAAACCTACACCCGGTGATTTTCCATTTAATTACTGAAATTAAATAAATTTAGGAATAAATTTCTAAAATACAAATCACACCAAATCAGCACCAATTAGAACTCCATTAATTAAATAGATTACACCATTGCAATCAGCATAAAATTCCGGTCGTCGACTATCCCGGTCTAATTTCCGGAAAATAAATAATTAATTAAATAATTACGGAAAATAATTAATAAATGCCAAGAATAGAACTTAGGCTCGTAAAGCCTAATTAAACGTCGAGACGGGCCCGGAAAATTTCTAACCTACTCTAGATAAATATTAGAGCTTGTTTAGGCCATAATTACACTAAACTAACCACCTAACATGCAACAATAATTAATTAAATTGCTATTCTAATCTAACTATCCACCTAATCCAGCTTAGTCTAAACTAAACAACCCTTAAGCACGAGGATTAATGAGTTAAACTCACTTGATTAACGAACCGCTTGGTTCGAAACGATGGGGATGCGGCGAGGGGCAAGAAACTCCAAAGTGAGCTTGCCAATCAGGGTCGGGAACAGTTTGAAAACGGCCCAAAACCGTGGATGGAAACCCACTACTGGTTGGTGCTGGTTGGGGCCGAGAGAGGGTGCTCCGGTTGCTGGATGAGGCGGAAATGGCGAAGGGTGAGGCGGAAATGGCTACAGCAGCTCAGGCGGGCTACTCCGGTGGCCGGTGGTGGCTCTGGTGTCCACGACGGTGATGCACAGCCTCCTGGAGACTTGCTGGTCGTAGGAGATGGGCAAGACAGCACGACTGGGACAGTGGTGATGTGCGACGGGCTGGTGAGCACTCGAGGCAAGGAAAGTGACGCGGTGGTCGGATGGGCTGGCGACGACTTCGGCAGCTTGCTGGCTTGGTCTGCTGAATTTCCGGGGCTTTGAATGGCTGAGGGAAAGGAGGAGGAAGGCCTTCGACGGGTGCAGGAGGGAGAGAGGGGACCGGTTTGGCTAGTGGGACCGGTTTGGTCCAATCCTATCCAAATTGGTCCCCTTGATCGGTCCAACCCCCACAGCTGGTCTTCTAGCTCATTTCCTAGACCAAATTACCCCCTTCTAGAAGCTTGAGCTGGTACAAAAGTTGGGTCCAAGGGGGGCACATGAATTTGCTTGATTTTGCTTCAATTGGACTTCCATTTCTCCTTGAATCAACACCAATTGGCTCTCAAAAATTCAACCAACAAAACAACAACCAAATTGGCATTTTTCCTCGCCAAATGATCCCATTTGCATCCTAATTGCGCGATTAAAAATGGTCATCGGACTTTTCTGGACAAAAATGATCCTACCTCGATTTTTTCCCAAAAAGTCTCGGTTTGCAGAAAAATCTTCGGAGACTGACTTGACGTTCCTAAAATGACTCGTGACATGACAGAACTTTCAATTTCTGAAATTGGATTCAAATTCGTGGTTAATTTCAATCTGGTGCGATTTTAGCGTGACATTTTTTTTGTGCAAATGACCCGCGGTCAATTTTCTTCTAGCCACAATGAACATTTTCAACACATTGGCGACTCTCGACTGTCGTAATAATCTCGAGGATTCAAATACGGATACAGGGTGCCAAACCGATGGAAAAAATCATTCTAATGCTGATCAACGAGAATTTTGCAATTTAGTGGAATCACCCACATTTAACCATACATCTCAGTCGAACCGACCTATCTCTGATTTTTAATCAATCTTACTGTGCCGAAATGATCTTTGCAGATGAGCACGGTCGAGTAGTCAATTCCTGATCGAATCCTCACGTTTATCGCATTAAAATCTCTTAATGACTTCCCCAGATAGTCTAGTTATCTCATGAGTGATCGGCTCTGAGAATAACACTATAGGCGCGTTGATGAAAGGCCCGATTAATTTAATTGAAAGCAGAACTGAAAATTCGGGATGCCACAGAGTCAACAGGTTCAACAACAACAACCCCCCCCCCAAAAAAAAAAAAGAGGAAAAGCATGCGACGTCGTTTTTGGGATTTGATTGCACTTTTTAAAAATTTATGACTCAATTGTACTTTGTAACAAATTTTATGATTTTTAAAGCACTTATCCCTATATTTAATTACTGCAATACTTAACCATGGAGGAAAAATAATTAAAAAGTAAGGAAAATAACTAATTAAAATGATTTCTCATCATATTTGCGGGGGCACTATTGAAAATTATTTAGAAAAGTGACATATCATATATATTCTTTACAAGATAGTGGAGGCATTTTCCCCCAACTTTGCCATGTAGGTCCGTCCTCGGAGAAAATGGATGGTGCTGAGTCAATACATCTTAAGTGGTCCAACTATAGTCCAAAGCATGTGTATTTTCTTGAATAGGTGGTATAATGTTATAGTATACTATAAATTAGTGTATTTACGTGGTTATATATTGATTGCAGCTATGCTTGAGTTAGACGGGACCAATGGAAGCAAGAGTTGATGGCTCTAAATATTAATCAATCATATGAGAGTTTTCATGTTTCTGCAGTTCAGAAAAAATCACACAAACTTAAATATATGTATGCTGATTGAAGTGTTGTTCAAGCCAAAAAGTGAAATTGATTAAATGCGATCGTCTACAAAGATGCATCACTTACAAGTTGTGCTGGTTAGACACGTTGTCTTGTTCTCTTGTCGTTCCTTTTACAAAGACAAACAGATAATCAACAGAATTACAAAAAGTGCAACAACTCGCAACTCTACACCCCTTAATGAAGTTTCATAATACATGACAAACCACGTGGCAATTATTCCTCTTTGTTTTTTCCATTCGTTCCTCTGTTTTGCTACGTTATGTACATGCCAATGTATTCGAAATTTTGACCCAAAAAAAAAGTATGTATTAAAAATTATTGAAGAAACAGTTGATTCTAGACTTCTAAGAAAGGTTATAGAAACACGCTAATGGATAAGAAAAGACAAGATCCTTTGAGATTCCTTTCATGACTGATCTTAAACTTTTTTTTTTTTTTTTTGGGTTAATGGCTGGGCAAATAGTGTTTGTCTTTTCCACTTCACACGGTGTACCAACCGTGGAGATAACCTTTTGAGCGTCCTTCTTGGAAATTTCTTCGTGGGCTCTAAGAAATTATTGTTAAGAACCTCAGAGCACAGCCTACACGAGCATACTTTGCACAAACATGCTCTGTTGCAGCTTCAACGAAGGAAAGGAATGAAGAAGTTGCTGCTGTGACAAAGATCAGAAGAAGTGAAGCACGCAAGTCAGTAAACAAGTTGCTGACCGTGCCAGTCACGTATGTGCATGACGTTCAGGATCAATCAACTGGGAAAGCCACAAAGTCTGGGAAAGCCACGAAGTCGGTGATGAAACTTCCAAATTCCACGTGTTCAACAACTCTAAATGGAGATCCTTTGCTGAAGAACTGTTATTCTGTTTTGGCTTGTCTAACAGAATGAGCAACAATTTTCTCTTCTGTTTGTGTTAGTCGGTTTTTCCATTTTATTATTTAGTTTTCTCTTCTTCGTCAAGTCCATGTAATATAAATAGGAAAACAGAGCAAGCCATTAAAGTAGCGAGCTCTCAGATGAACAATTGTGCCTTGAATACAGAGAGAAGAAAGTCCAAAACTCCTTGTTCATTTTCATCGTTCTCTCTTATTTCCATTCTGCTCATCTTCACAATGATTTCCTCACGTCTGTTTGCCTATTGTTCGGTTAAGGACAATCAGAAATTTCAAACTGGTACTCAATGACACATTTATCCAATATTAATTTTCATCTCACAAAAAAATACTAAACTATTACTCTCACGATACATTTATCCAAAATTAATTTCTTTGAAAAAAAGTAATTAGCCCTTCTCCTAATTTGGGCTATCAATCAAATCTTCTATTATCTGTAGATTCTTGATCACGTCATCTCACCAATCTTTTAAGTGAATTAGTCTGTGATTTTTGGCATAGATAATCTTGGAATATCATCCTTAATGCTATGAGCTGGGTCTTCAATTGGGGGCTCCAATTGTCGTCTCTATGTAAGGAAAGTGTTTGACAATAATTTCAAAATATACAACATGTTTGTACAATTTTTCTTTTTTTGGGCTACGTGACTAGGACTAGCTGATGCTTATGATCGCATCAATGCTCAAGTTAAAGCTAGAGCCGATCGTTCTAAATATCAAGAAAATTACACGAGCGTTTCATGTTTCCATAGTTCAGAAAAATCATGCGAACTTGACTAGATGTGTGCTAATCGAACTGCTATCCAAGCCAAAGAGAGAGATTGATTTAGGAGATCGGATTAATTGTCCTCTAAAATCTCTTTGATCCTCTACAGCATTCTTCAAAGATGCATCTTCTACAATGGTGCTGGTTGAATGTGACTTCCTATTTTCTTATTTTCCCTTCTGTCAAAAACGCACAAAACAGATAATCAACATAAGGAAAAGAAAAGCACATTAGCTCAGAATTATACACAACCTTATTGTTTAATTTTTTAAAAACATATTGTTTTGATTAATAAACATTATGTCTCAACTCAAAGACGTGAACATTTAGTGGAAAGGAAAAAATAACGAGAAATTCAATTTGTCCGTCATATAATGGATATCATATCGTTATGAATTATGAAAAGAATTGAACTTTGATACAATGCATTGTCCATACAGACACTTGCACAAAATTTTAAATGTACTAATGTTCTCTCGTTGCGTAGATCAAGATTTGTCGAAGATCGAAATCATTGTAAAGACAGGACAAATTATTCAAAGTCTAGGGAATTCAACCCCAATCAAGATCACGAACAGATTGAGGCTGCCTTAAAGCAAGACAATAATAATTGATTCTAGACTATCAAAAAAAGATCTACAAGTGTCAAAAGTAGTGTACGACGTTCACTTAAAAGCCACTTTTTTTTTTAAAGATGATCACTTCAGTGTCAACTCTGATCTTGGTCACCAGAAATCCAATGTTGCCATATTTTATTAATTTCTCGGTCCTACATGGCTCGTCAGCATGCCTGGTTAGCATATAACCTTTAAAAGACGTCACGTAGAAGGTTTGCCCCAAAATAAAAACTCTAAATTGCGAAATTGAAGCAAATTCCCAAATTGAAACCCTAACGGCCATTCTACTGAAATTCAAAACCCTAATTCATTTTGCCCCCAAAAATTAAAGCCGAATCTTGCAAATGGAGAGTAGAAGTTTTACAAGGGGCTCAAATTCGTTCCAATGAAGTGAAGAAGAAGTTGAATCTTGCCCTCTGAGTCCTAATTTTTCCACCCAATTGAGCCAAGGGGAGAAGATGACAAATTTGAATGAGTGAGAGCTACAAAACGGCACATGAACGATGGCGAGCAATGACGGCAACCGAGCGAGCTGCAATGAGTGAACGACGAGAAGGAGTTTGTAAGTTTGAGTGACAGTGACACCAACGCTATTTTAACCCTTCCCATGCAACGTCGTTTTGCCCAAAGGTGGTGCGACCTCGTTTTAAATGTCTACGTGGACTGGAATTTTTAAAAAAATATGTCAATTATATTAAAGTTTTAATTATAAAGTCACGTAATCAATTTGGTCGGAATTTGTTGTTAGAGATACTTAAGTGATTGTTTTTTTCTTCCGATTTGGCCTTAAGTAAGTTGGCAAAAACTTTAGGTACTAATGTGACATCCTGATTTTCAGTTCTGATTTCGATTGGATAAGTCGGGCCTTTCATCAACGTGACTATAGTGTTTTTCTCTAAGATGGCCACTTATGAGATAACTGACTTATCAGGTGAAGTCGTTAAGGGATTCTAAACGCAATAGACTTGAGAATTCGACTAATAATCGACTGCTCAACCATGCTAGTTTGCAAGGGTCATTACGGCACAATTAAAAATTGATCAGAGACCGGAGATAGGTCGATTCGACCGAGAGGGTGATCAAAGTGTGAGTGATTCCACATGATTGCAAAATTCTCATCGATCGGCACTAAACTGATTTTCTATCGTTTTGGGTACCCTGTGTCCATATTTGAAACATTGAGATTTTCACGACCATCGAGAGTCACCAATGTGTTGGATGGGTTCATTGTGGTTTGAAGAAAATCGACCATGGGTCCATTGCACCAAAAATTCCTAAAAGCTACTCGGTAGGTAAGGTCACATTAAAAGTGCGTTTGATTGAAAATAACCGCGAATTTGAACCCAATTTCATAAATTGAAAGTCTTGTCATGTCATGAGTCATTCTTGGAACGTTGGCTCACCTTTTGAGGAAATTCTGGCGAGTTTGGGATTTTTACGAAAAATCGTTGCAGATGATTCGGAAAACGAACGGAAATTCGGATTGGTCATTTGGAAGGGATTTTTGGCATCTAGTGCGAGTGAATTGATGAATGGAAGTTGTTTGAGCTTTTTCTGCATTCAAATGGATCTTAACTGGATTTGTTTGTTTAGAAAATCATTAGAAAAGAAAATGAATTAGAATTCGGAATTGAAGGAAATTACCGTTTTTGTTGCCCGAGATTTGTTGTTTGAGGGAAATTTTGTGCAAGAAAGCAAGTGGGGATCAAGTACTTTAGCATGGGGACTTTTTGGGATCAAATTGGACTAAACAAAAATAAGTGGGACAATGATTTTTGAATTATAGGAAATCCTTTTAGTTTTTTTTATTTTTCTTCACTATTTCTTTTCCCCCTTGCTGCGCACATTTTTCCCCCTTTTCGGCCGCCCACGTTCTCTTTTCTCTCTCTCTCTCACTCGCGCGAACACACCCACCCCCCCCCAAAACGTATTTTTCTTCTCTGCCGTTTCCCACTTTGCTTCATCCATTCTTTGACTTTTTCAACTTTATTTCTCTCTCTCACTTATCATCTCTCTCTCTCTCTCTCATTTTTGACCGACGCACCCGCCTTCAACCTCTCTCTCTCCTTCGGCTTTCTGCAGTTCGTTCACCCCCCCTTTTGACGACGCCATTTCAGCCTCTTGAGGCACCGGAACTCCGCCGATCTCCGCTCGATCTTCGCCCAGCTCGTGACTTCTCAACAGCCCGCTTGAAGCCGCACATCCAGTCCCTTCCTCCGCGAACTCAGCCGCGCAAAACAGCCCCCACAGCCAAAGAAAACCAGCAGCGCTGTGAGGTTTTGCAGGCCAAGTTTCGGGCCCGATTTGTGCCCCGTTGCTGTCGCCACTTTGGAGAGGATCGAGCTTTGTCGCGTCCTCGTCGTTTTGATCCGAGCAAATCTTTAATCAGGTAAGTTTGGCTCACTAATCCCTTATTAGTATGCTAATAATGCGTAGGGTTTGATTAGATTTGATTAATTGCAATTAGATGGATAAATTAAATTAGAGTAATTAAATTAAAGACTTATCAATACATGTTGGGCAAATGATTGATGTAGTTAGCAAGGAAATATGTCCTAATATTTATTGAGCGAGTCTCGGTAATTTTAGGGTTCGTCTCTTGCTTCCAATTACGCATTACGGGCTTAAGTTGGATTTATTACATTTATTTAATAATTTTCGTAATTAATTAATTAATTAATTATTTTCCAGAAATTAGGCTGGGATAACCGACGATCGGAATTTTATGCTGATTATCGTGGTGTAGTCTGTTTATTTATTTGAGTGCTAGATCGTGTTGAATTAATTTAATTCTGATTTTAGGATTTTATTTCTAAATTATTTAATTTTGGTAATCGATTGGAAAATTACCGGGCGTCGGTTTACAGCGCCAAAAATATGTAATGGGTTGTTGAAACTGGTGGAATATTCGTAAAGTTGGAATTATTAGATTTTGGCTAAAGTCGACCGTATACCCACACACGATCATTTTTTTTTTTTGTCTTATAAAAAAACCAAAGCAATAATTTTTCATATAAGTCCAAATAACGCCTTCTTGGAAATGAAATTTTGATAAAAACTAGAGCAATTAGGGTTGACTTTCTTCAATAGCTCTTACCTCTTAAGAGAGTCTTCCTTCCATCTCACTCGGGGATCTTCGATTTTGTGCTCAGTCTTCAAACTCTTGTGCTCGAAAGTGTTCGATCTCTCACGGTTAGTGAGTTTGCGCTTGGAACACTAGGCTCGGGATGCTCAAACAGCTCATGCTTGGGAGTTTTCTATCTCTCAATTGTCAATAGGAAATTTTGGACGAAGGTTTAGCAGGGCAGATTTGTGACTCAAGTAAAAGCTTATGATTTTTATTAGACCGAAAAAACTTTAGGGTAAAATTGGGCTTGGACAGTAGAATTTTGGCATGACATAAAGTTTGTGGTTTTTGATGGATGGGAGAACCCAAGTACTCTCTTTCGGATCCAAGAAACAGCTCTCGGAGATCTTTTTTCCTTTTGGAAGATAGAGGAGCGAAACAATCAACCTATTGATATTGGAATACCCAAAAGATTCTTCTGATGTATCATTTCTGGGTCCAATGGAATTCATAGGTATAGGAAGAAGCCCTGTCAAATAGAGATTTTTTCTTTCGACCATATTTTATGGTAGATTTGGAACTGGACCTAAAGTTTGAGATTTTTTATGAGACAAAAAAAATGTAGGGTAGAAATGGGACTTGAGTTAAAATTAGAGGTTTTTAAGGGTATTAGGCCCGTATGTATTTAGTGACTTTTCGATTTATCCCAATTAAGTAACTCAATGGAAAAGTTAATAAATTAAAAAAAAAATTGATAATTAACTCAAATGAGAGTTGGTAACTGGTTGAAAACTTAATCGAAGAAAAGGTTGACAAATAAGAGTCGGTAAATTAAAGGCGTAATAAAGAAAGGAGAATGAAAATTGGTAAAAGAAATAAGAAAGGTTGGTGATTAGAAAAATAAATTCGGTAAGTAACTTAAACAATAGTTGATGACACGAAACTAATTAATAATTTAATTAGAGAAGAGTAGGTAAGTTACTCTAATTAAGGTTAATGATTTTAATGTGGTATTAAGAGATGCAAATAGAAGTTTGTTAGACGATACAAAATTGGTAAATAAAATTTGAAGGGGTTGCCCTTTTCATTTGTGTTTTCGAGCTGGTACCCGTGCAATTAATTGATAAGCTGAAGTTTGTTGGACGATAAACGTGCAATTCCACGTGTCTACATTTCTCAGACATTTCATTTGACTCGCGGATTCTCGCCCCATCCGCCAGTCAATTGCGGCTCTCAGACCATCTGTTAATCCTTCAGTCATATCTCTGCCACTTCTATCAATCAATGCCGCAACACAACGGAAATGGAAGCCGAGCCTAACTATCCTGGCCCACCATCGCTAGTTGATCCCTGCTCCACACGGAGTTCTTGCAACTTCCTTGAAATGCAAAACACCGCGTTTTCTATCATCTAAGTCTTGTAAAATCACTTTAAAATGTGGTGTGATTTTACACTTTAAAACGTGGTGTGATTTTACATGTATTTTGACGAGAAAAACGCGTCCAATCTTTTGTGATTTACTTGCAGAATTTCAGCAGACGCTGCTAAGATGAATAGAGAAAGGACCTGTTCTCTGGAAACTCGATCCACAAGCCATGATTCATCAGGAGCTATGTTTGACGTGTTCTTGAGTTTTCGAGGACCAGATACTCGTGGTAACTTCACAGATTCCCTCTATCATGCCTTGCTAGATAAGGGTATTCATGTTTTCGTAGACAAAAAGGGGATCGACATCGGTGAAGGGATCGGCCCCGAAATCTTCCAGGCCATCGATGACTCGAAAATCTGCATTCCCATCTTCTCCAAAGGCTACGCCTCCAGTAGCTGGTGCCTGCGTGAGCTAGAACACATGATGAAGCATAAAGAAGCCTCTGGACTAGAGGTGATGCCCATTTTTTATGATGTGGAACCTTCTGATTTGAAGCTTGAAACTGATGTATATAGGGATGCATTAACTCTGCATGAACAAAAACGTGGGGCTGAGATTGTGCAACGATGGGCGGAGGCGCTCAAGGAGGTTACAAGAATCAAGGGATGGGACACCAAGGACAGAGGGTATGTTAACTCATTCAACTCCATCTTCCCTTTTCTCTCTGTTTCTTTCGCTTTAATACTGACTATAATTTGGGCGGAAAAGCATTTTATCTTGTTCTAGGCCTGTTACATATGATTTTGTCAAGTTGTGGTAAATGGAGACTCAATGATTTCAATGATAGAACCAAATCAAAATCGATCAACTGGCCAAATAAATGATCAAATCTGACTTCAAATAAAAAAGTAGATGGATTCTAAAACTTAAATTACTAATACAATGGATAGGTAAAAATAATTGGAAATAAACAGTGGAACCTGCAAAGAACTTTTAATTGAATCAGAACAAATGGCTTACATTTTTTGATGCCATACTTGTTCTATAACAAAATTTGAACACTAACTTCTTAATGGAAATTACTAAAGTACGAAGGGGAAGTAGAAAGCTTACAAGACTCAACTAGAAACCCTTTATACTCGAAGATAGCTATTGAACTTAGGAAATCTAATCTAATTTGAATTTAAAATTCAAAACCTAAGTGAAGATCTACTACAAAAGATATTCTTCAAAACCAGATCGAATCCTTGATTCTATACTGCTCTTGTTGGAAGTGTTTGAATTGTCTTCAGAGATATATCTATGTATTAGAGATGATGTAAAGAGATTTTTGGTCTTTGATTCCTCATCCATCTTTTATGGACCATTCCATTGTGCATCGTCATCTTCCTCCAAAAAAGCCTCTAAGCGTGTCTTGACTTGCGCGCTGCTTCAGGGATAACTTGTAACCGCTCTTGATCAGTTAGCTACAGTTATTTCTTGGTCGATGGTGAAAGGGCTAATAATAACACCTAGAGGGGGGTGAATAAGTGCGATAAATTTTTTTCGCAAGGTTCAATAGAAATAATTTGCTTTATAATAAGACAGACTTTAAAGGAATTCAAACTTTAAACAGTTAGATAAAATTACGAACAAAGTAAAGAGTTTAGGGAAGAGAATAAGAACACAAGATTTATAATGGTTTGGCTTAGATCAAGCCTACATTCACTCTCCCACGCTGATAGCCCACTGGCTAGATTTCACTATGAATCAAAAGAGATTTTACAGTAGTGTGATCTCGACTTAGAGGTCTCTCACGAAGTCTCACTAAGTGTTACTCTCTTTTGTATACAACTTTGAGCTCAATGTTTGGATTTACAAGGAATTGGAAAGATTCAGACTTTGAAATTTTTCTTTCATGCACACACTCGAACAGCTGGAGAGTCCACCTTAAATATTCATTCAATGCCTATTCATGCCTTCACGACCGTTGGCACTTTCCAAAGGAATTCTTCAAATCTACCCGTTGGACAGAATCAATCAAGGAGTTCTCAAGCCATTTGATGATTGAGATGAAAGCCCGTCAATCTTGTTCGCCCATACAATCAGGATTTTGATTTCCATAAGTAGAACTTTCCAAGTTTGCTTGCCTTCCAAACGATTTGATATCGAGATTGATTCCAATAGAGATAATCAATCACCTAAGTGTTGTATCCAACCAGAAAGCCATCCATAAGTGATATGAGTCGAACTCTTGAAGAATTAAAGATAATCTTGCATCTGGATAAGTCTTCATTCTTCAGTAGCATTCAGTCTGGAATCTGTCAGTGTGGACAGACTCTGAATCTAAAGTCTGGCAGTCTTCAGACTTTGACACTTCAGTCTAGAAGTCTTCAAACTATGGAAAAGTTTTGTTAACTTCAAAACAATAAAGGAGTTTTCTCCAACAGATGGAGCTTTATTAACTCGGACTTCGTTTCATGCTGTGAATCAATCGATGTTGTTAGGTGTCATGGTTTCCACTTAAGCTCTCCATTGGAAATGCACGATCGATGAGTCCCCACATATTCCATCGGTGGGGTTTGTGGTCAAGTGTATTGTCATGAACTTTATGATTAACGATTTTGTCTAGACATTTTATTGAGTGGTGCTAATGGATTACGTAAATTTTTGTGGTCTGGTTTAGATCATTAGCTTCTTTTTGTTTAGGCCATGTTTTTTTATGATGGACTGCCCAAAACACAAACGGTATTATCCGCCCATAATTTGAAATTTATACCTATTCACTGTCTCAAATCCATAACATATAAAGCTGCTTGTGTAATATAAATTTTACACCTAGAGTATAATATAGTCACTTACAGTTGAATACCAAATCTTGCACAGTTATCTTCCTAAATTGCACGTTTTGAGCATGCTGTTACCTTATCTTCTCCATTTCCTCTTTCCGCTTGCAATATTTCCTCTTCGTTCCCGCTTTTGGATTGGAGCACCCAAACCATACTCATTTCTAATAAACTGTGCGATGAATATGGAAGGAATTCATGATCTTGATCATCACCTTCATAAAATATCCATTGTATCTTAATACCATGATTGAATGAATTCAGAAAGTCATGCATTATTTTATCCCTATATGTCCCTCATTTTGTGGCTAACTCACATCACTGAATGATCTCGTCTATATACATGTTTGTTTTCAATTTGATAATAATTTCATTAAACTGTTACTACTGACATGCAGTCATGGAGAACTCACACGGCTAATAGCTCGTAAAGTTTTGGTTAAGCTTAAGGTGTCTCCTGTACATCTCCCTGATCATTTGGTTGGGATCAACCATTCTGTGGATGAAGTGATAGATTTGTTGAGTGTCGAATCTAAGGACATAAGGCTCGTCGGACTATGTGGAATGGGTGGTATCGGTAAGACAACTCTTGCCAAGGTTGTTTACCACAAACTGTCACCTAACTTTGAAAGTTGTAGCTTTATCCAAGATATTCGACAAGCATCAGAAAGTTCAAGTTTTGGCCTTCTAAATTTGCAAAGGCAACTAGTGCATGATATCCTTGGGGACAAAGGTATTGAGTTTTCTAGCATTGACCAAGGGAAAAATATAATTAAAGAACGATTTAAGAGAAAGAAAGTTCTTGTTTTCCTTGATGATGTAAATCATAGGAGCCAACTAATTGCACTAGCAGCAACAAGTGAATGCTTTGGTTCAGGAAGTAGAATTGTGGTTACCACGAGAGATAGAAATGTTACGTCTGTATTTCAAGATCAGTTTGACCATAGATTGACTTATGACGTGGCAGAGCTGAATAGTGAAGAATCTTTACTACTTTTTAGCAAGCATGCATTTAGAAACAACTATCCTCCAAGTGACTTTCTGAGTCTATCTAAGAATATCACTGCAAAAACTGGCGGCCTTCCTTTGACTATTGAAGTGATGGGTTCCTTTTTATATCAGAAAAGAAAAGCAGCATGGGAAGATACATTAAAAAAGATGGAAAGCCATCTTCATGAGGATGTGGAGAAAAAGTTAATCTTGAGTTATGAGGTTTTAGATGAAGAGCAAAAGCAACTATTTCTTGATATTGCCTGCTTTCTCACCGGAGAGAATAAGAGAGATGCAACTTATATGTGGGATGATTCTGAACTGTTTCCTGATGAGGGGATTGATGTCCTACTTTTGATGTCCTTAATAAAAATTGGAGAAAAGAATGAATTTTGGATGCATGACCAGCTTAAAGACTTTGGTAGGAGTATTGTACGTAATGAAAATCGCAAAGATCCGGGAAAGCGCTCGCGTGTATGGAATAATGACGAAGCATTGGATATGATCATCAAGAAGAAGGTGAAGTTAACTGCAACACCTCATCACTTTTTCATAGCATAAATCTGTCCAAAATTTCTCTTTTTCCAGGTCATTTTGTCCTTTACTAGAAGCCCACAATTGAACAGACTCCATTGTGGCATCATACGGAACCAAAACCGTTTAAAGAAATCCATGTGCATTTTGCTTGGGCTAATAGGGAACTATTTTTCATCGTTATAGGGAACTGAAACTATTGAAGCGATTTGTGCGAACTTTGACGGGATTGTTTTGACACCGGAAGAATTTATGAAAATGCCAAACGTTAGATTTCTTCGACTGATAAGCGGAAACCTGTCTGGAGACTTTGAGGATCTCTTTTCAGAAGTAAGATGGCTTTCTTGGAAGAATTGTCCTTCAAATTTGCAAGCAACCAACTTTTGCCCTAAAAATCTGCTCATCCTTGATCTGTCGCGGACCAAAATAACAGAATGCTGGAATGGGTGGACTCCACTTAAGGTAAGGCGAACTTTAGGTACCATATTCTTATAACCTCTTATTCCCACACAAGCTCGTGTGCTGCACGGGCTGAGGATTGTCAATTGGGTTTCTAATTAAACTAAAATAAGAAATCTACCTCTTGAGTATATCCTAAGATATAAATTCCGCACTCCATAATTCAACTTCTTTTAATTTTTTAAAGTCAATCACTATTGCTAGCTGGAAGTATACAGCATCAAACAATTACTTCACCTTTTTGTTTATCATATCTTGTTTGCTATAACTGCAGCTGAACTATAGTTGAACTGTGTTGTAAGTATATAGTGAAGTGCTATAACCTTTTATGTTTGGTAATGCATATTTTTAAACTGTAACATATCAAAGTTGGTGAGCAATTTCCTAAAAACTGCTGTAAGGTGCTGTCTCTTAAGTAGCTGCAAATGTGAAGTATATACTGAACACCTTATAAAGCTACATCACACGTTTTTAGTACTGAAACTACAACAGGAAACTGTACGAAACAGTTTAAACAAGCTTCTGTGACAACTTTTTATAGGTAGCATATAAACAAGAATGTTGGTAGAATGGAGTTATGTTATTGTGTCACATTATCGTGAGTTTCCAAACATTACATAGAAACACTACCCGTTACATTAATAAGATAAAAAACTCAAACTTACTCGAACAATTGATGTTCATAGAACAACAGATTATCATCTTCATGTAACTTATGAATTTAGATGTAATTTGATATAGTAGTCACGTCTATGATTGGTATGTAATTTTTCTATTAATTATTAAATGGACTTATGGAAATTGGATAGTGTAGCAAAAGTAATTTCGAATTCAAATATTTCATGATTACAATCATGCCTCCAGAATATATAAGTAAACAAGATATAGTATACAACAGATAACTTAATAAAGTAATGAACAATGTCACGGATTTTCTATTTAGTTAATAAATATGTACATTTGTCTTAAATTACGCATAACTATTGTATATTTTGAATTGCATGACAACATCACCCAACATAATTTTCAATAAGTCTATTCTTAAACCTGTGCAGCGACTAATGTCGTGCAAATAATCCAATAATTCTATTGTTAAATAATGCTATATTTGTATTATTTCAATGCTGAAATCCCCTTCCAGCTCTCTTCTGGTTACCTTCAAGCGATTTTGGTCTTCTTCTACTCATCTCTAATAATGTAGTTTAGTCTAAATTTGACAGTGTTCCTGCTCTTGTATTTTTTTTTTAAGGAAAAAATGCACTAGAAGTTCTAAAACTTGTCATGAAAATACAATTGAGTCCTAAAATCTTCAAAAATAGCAATCTAGTCCTAAAATTTGTTACGAAAGTTCCAATCAAGTCCTAAAACTTGTCACGAAAATGCAATCAAGTCTAAAAACTTTCAAAAGGTACAATCAATGGAAGGACTTAGATTGGACCAATTTGATAAGTTTTAGAATTTAATTGCATTTTTGAAAGTTTTAGGACTTAATTGCATTTTATGACAAGTTTTAGGATTTAATTGCACTTTTTAAAAGTTTTAGGACTTAATTACACTTTTATGACAAGTTTTAGAACTTCCAATGCACTTATCCCGGGATAAGTACACTATTAGTGCCATAAGTTGTGTACGGCACTCACTTTGGTGTCAAAAGTTTTTGTCGGATTACTTAAGTGCCAAAAAGTTTGAAAAACGATCATTTTAGTGCCAATTTCGATCTGGTTGGCCGGCAATTTGACATGGCACTTTTTTATTAATTTTTGAAGCTGATGTGGCTCGCCAGAGAGTACAGTCAGCATTTGAACAACAAAATGACGCCGTTTGGTGTCTCTCTCCCAATTCAAAACTCTAAATCCCCAAAAATTGAGAGAGAGAGAGAGAGAGAGAGAGAGAGAGAGAGAGAGAGAAGATAAGCCAACGGCAATGGGCCAGTCGCCGTCCTCAACGGGCCCTACGCTTGGCGGCCGCGGCTTCGACCCCGACCTCGACGATGGCCACTCGACGGCCAAGTCGAAGGCCGTGATCTGGCCGGTGCTTGGGGAGGCCGCCGACGAGTGCACCGCCCCTGATCTCTCCCTCTCCATCTTTGATCTCCCCGACAAGTGCCTAGCCTGCGTCTTCCAGTACCTAGGCTTCGGCGACCCGGGCTGATGCTCCCTCGTGTGCCGTCACTGGCTCGCGATCGAATGCCAGAGCCGCCAGAAGCTCGCCCTCCACGCCGACTCAGAGCTACTGGACGCGGTCCCGACTCGAAGAATTTGAGAACGTTGAAGCTGGTGAAATGTTATCGAGATTGGGACACGGTGCTACTATGATGGAGGCCGAGCGAAGGAGGCCGAGTGATGGCGGTTGAGCGACGGCGGCCGAGCGATGGAGGCCGAGCAACGGTAGCCGGCGTTGGGCGAGGATCGGACAAAAAACCCTAATTTCAATCCCCAAATAAAAAAATAAAACCCAAATGAGTTGTGCGACGTCGTTTTCTCGAGGCCATCCACTTAGGACAGTAAAACGATGTCGTTTTCTTAGGAGGACGGAAAACGACGTCGTTTAAAGGCATTGTCGAATTTTTTTTTTTAAATATAAAAGCCATGGAATCATTTTGGCCGGAATCTCTCGCCGGTGGCACTAAAGTGATCGTTTTTCCTCTGATTTGGCACTTAAGTGATCCGACGGAAACTTTTGACACCAAAGTGAGCATCGTACATAACTTATGACACTGATAGTGTACTTCTCTCCACTTATCCCTCTATACTTGCACAATTTGAATAAAGATACGTTTATTAAGTCCACCCTTGGTATAAAAAACTTTTTACACATTCATAATTGGATGGGTGACTGTACATTGAATGATGATATGTGAAGAAATCTTTGTACTGATTGGTGACACAAAAAATTATTTACCTTAATAACGTATATATACTATGTATTTGATGATTTTTGGTAAATCTTTTCTCCCATTTTCAAAATTCAAGTTGAGGTAATTTCATTTATTGGCGTTGAAAATGTGTAAATTCTATGTCAGAAGTAATTGCATGTTAGAATAGATGTTATATCGGGTTTGTAATATTTTAAATTCTTAATTGTACATGGCTGGTGGTAACATCTCAAATTCCTAAAATCTTATTTAAAACCAACAAACAAAACATTCTTCATATTGTGTCTGGTTATGTTCTCGGTTGCGTTGGGTTGGCGATATAAATTTATTAGTGATATCACATATATTGAATTAGTAACAATATGAAGGGTCTCATACTCAATAAAAAAATATTTTGATTTCCAATATATGGATTAACACGGTGCATTGAATGTAGTTATACTTCTTCACTCAAACGGTATATAAAGTATTTTCTAGATACATTTTGGATGATAAACTATAATATGGTTATTAATGGAATAGTGGGTCCACAACCACGTAAGGGGAAGTGATATAAAGAGCGTATTTATAAAGTTACTTTGGTGAATGCTTCCTCAGTCCATATATTTATTTATGTCCTGCAAGATTCTATAAATCAAACTCATTGAATTCGCATAATCATTTGACAGGCGGCTACGAGATTAAAGGTCCTTAAACTATCAAAGTGCAACAAGTTAAGCACAACTCCTGATGTCTCTGCATATTTATCCTTAGAAACATTAATTTTGGAGGAATGTAGGAATTTGCTGTGGATTGATCCATCTATTGGTCATTTGAGATGTCTGAAGCACTTGAATCTAAATAGATGTAATCAAGTCCATTGGTCATCCCAGAATGTATATGATACAAGCATTAGTCAAATCCCAAGCTCAATCGGAGCACTCATAAATCTTGAGTGTTTGGCCATTTGTGGAGCTCGAAAGCTAAAGACACTTCCTAACTCGATTGGAATGCTAAAATCCTTAGCTGAGTTGGATGTCTCAAGCACTGGCATTGTAGAATTGCCAAATACCATTGTCAATCTAAAGAGCTTGAAAGTGTTGAAGATGAACAGAAGTCACATGCAAAGGTTACCCGAGGCAATTGGGATGTTGGAGAAACTTGAAGAGCTTCATGGAGAGGATTGCATGCGGCTAGAGATGATTCCTAGTGATATCATGAGATTACCTTTCTTGAAGATTTTGAAATTAACACAAACTCGTGTGGAGAATGTACCAAAGCTTCCCCAGAGTTTGGTAAGTCTACGTCTGTCCTCAAGAGCCACGGAAAAAGACCCAGATATCTCCAACTTGGTGAGTTTAAGAAATCTAGAATTATGTTTTACCAGGACAGCCTCCGTCAAAGCTTTTCCAGAAGAAAGAACTTACAGCCCATGTTGCAAGTTGGAACTACCAAGTATCACCAGCATAAGCTCATTCCTTTGCTGCCTGAAAGAACTTGAACTCAACAATTGCAAGAACTTGCGCCAGATTGCACAGCTTCCCTCTAGTTTGAAGAAACTTACCTTCAACAATTGTAGTCTTCTTGAAGTCATTGACCTTTCCAAATTGGAGAATTTGTTGGAGCTAAATCTTGAGAATCAGATTAATTATATTGAAAATCTTGAAGGTTTAACATCGTTGCAATGCTTGAGAGTGAGCTACAACAAGTCAAGCAGGTTCAGAGGGATTGAAAGACTGAAGAATTTACGACTCTTGTTTATCAGTAAGTGTCCCTACCTTCGAACCTTGTCCAACTTATCTAACTTAACAAATCTCAAGGACTTTGAACTACGGGAATGTCCGGAACTGTTCGACATTCAAGGTCTTGACAGAGTGGAATCTCTAGAAAGCTTAATAATCGAAGACTGCCAATCCTTGCGAAGCTTATCTGATCTATCCCAATCCTTGGGAAGCTTATCTGATCTATCCCAATACTTGGGAAGCTTATCTGATCTATCCAACTTGAAGAAGCTGAAGAAGTGCTATATAGTATTATAAAATGACACATATGAGACATGCTTCAAGTGTGCTCCTAGTGTGCACTCGGGCGTGCATCGAGTGCACTCAAAATTTCTTCAGTTTTTTTTTAGTTCTGATCAACATAAGAATAATGCGAGATATAGAATTGTGTATATCCTGAATTTTGAGGCTTGCAGGAATTTGTCATGGATAATACTCATTTTACGATGGTAACTGCGGTAGGAGTTAAGGAGAGGCAACAAAAATGTGAAGTGTGTGTGTGTGCGGTAGGAGTTAAGGAGAGGCAACAAAAATGTGAAGTGTGTGTGTCGTCCCCAACACATTACGGCTAACGTAGTTATCCAATTCTTTTCACTTTTTAACCATGCGAAAGCATTTTTAGACCAAAAATAACCCAAAACATAGTAAACTCAATGAACGCACATGAAAATATAAACCAGACAGTGTGTGTGTGTCTGTGTGTGTGTGGTCCCCAACACATTACGGCTAACGTAGTTATCCAATTCTTTTCACTTTTTAAGCATGCGGAAGCATTTTTAGACCAAAAATAACTCAAAACATAGTAAACTCGATGAATGCACGTGGAAATATAAACCAGACAAATGTATTTCATTTCTTATTTATTTATTTTAGGTGACATGGGCGGGTATATTTGGGATTTCAAAAAGGCCTGCCATCCCAAACTACATCAAACATACACTCATGATACCACTTGACCCTGAGACTGTGTGTACATGCCTAGCCACCTATCCTTCAACGGTGGTACACCCAAAAATCGTCGCCTGAATCTAAAAATGATGCTTTACCGTCATGCCCCTGCCTTAGTCTATCGTAATACCACCATCGTCATCTCCACCACTGCTTGGATGTGGGATTGGCCCCACAAGCTGTCTTCCATCGCATGCGTAGACTGCCAGGAATCCAAGGGTACTAGGCTTGTGGGGGCTCCTATGTCGACAGACAATATAATTATACACCTGATAAAGGTGACGTCCGGAAAATTCGGATTTACAAACTCGGAAAAGTTTCAGGTGAGGTCCACCCGGACACCATAACTGATGGAAGTAGAGGCAGGAAAGATCGGCATATCTACTACTGATCTGAAAGACAATAATCCACCAAAAATACGCATAACACTCAATCAGCAAATTACAAACCAATCTCTACCACATAAGTCAATAACAACACATGCGAGGAAAACTAAATATCATTATAATATCAACTTGCTTGAAAATCTTTCTCAAAATTAGGATAGAAAATGGGAAAACGTTTCCTCTGAAAACAATAACCCATTGAATGAGAAATAAATTTAAAATAACAATTAACCATTTTTATTGTGATTGACTGCCACCATCTTATGAGAAACCCCATTATCCTCCGAGCATTTTGCAATCATTTGGCATTGTGAAGACATCTGGGGGAACCGCATCACACCCCCCAAGCATCCGGAGGAACTCAGTTACCCCTCCAGGCATCCTTTCTAACACTCGGGGCATCATCGTCCCAAGGACCGACGGCATTCCCAAACACACACTCATCTTATTGTGCAACAATTCCATAATTCACTTTAAACATGCCGTCCAATGAGTTAAAACACAGAGACCATCTCAATTTCACAATCATCATTTGTCCATCTGAAAACCCAAAAAATGATGTAGGACGGTTGTGTATCAGTGTCCGCCAAAAGACACATGCAAAAAGAGAAATTCCAAAGTCCCAAAATCAATCAAAAGTTCGCCTACCCTTAAAAATCAGTGGCGTTTACCAAGCAAATCCGTTTGAAAAATCACGAAACTTTAACATGACATGGATGAGACTCTAAGGAACATTTTTCATGAGGACTCAAGGTCCGTTTTAGCTTGTACGGGTCCCAATAATTTTCTGAATTTCGGTTGAAGACAGGGCGCAAAACGGGATTGCAACAGGTTAAGCAAATAGCATTTTGGACGCATAAATGAGCTCCAAAAATCATGGAAAAATTCCACATTATAATTTAATATGTGATCTAAAAAATTTATGAAGGACACTATCCAAATTGTTTGTCAAAAATCCTATAGAAAATTGAAACCGAGCAAAGGTCCAGAAGCGGCTTATAAAGACAATTTCAGACCCGCATAGTTTTTGAAATATAATTTGCACATACAAAGTCTGAAAAATCTGAAATTTAAGTATGTTGTAGAACAAGCCAAAACGCACAACTTTCATGAAGGAAGTCCCATCAATTTTGTACCACAAGGACCTACACAAAATTAGTTCTGCAGTAATTTGACTCGAAAATCGGCGGAACCTCGAATTCGTTCATGACCCGTGTCATTTATGCTCAAACTAATACACGCTTCAAAATCCAGCATTCCAACAACATATTAATACGCTCAATGTATTAAATTATTAACACTACTTGCAATCCATATATCCTGAAACCGTCGATGAACATAGTTAAGCACAAAATTGGTCGAGACGACTAAAACTCAAGGAAATCGACCTTGATGTATGGAGTTTAACCTACGTAGCATAAATGGAAGTAATTCACTTGTCTCTAGTCCTAGGTGATCTGTAGTTGCGGTTCAGCGAGCTCTTGGCAATCTCGAGTTGCTGCTGTCCAAGCTGAGGTGACGGTGTGGCTAACGGGCGGCGACGTGAGAGCTGGGTTGGGGGGAAGGATGGGGTGGTCGCATAGCTTGAGCGACCGTGCTCATCATAGAAGGACAGAGAGAAAATCGGCGTGCCTTGCTCTGGTGAAATGGTGTAGAGTGGAGGAAGATTGGCGATGAAGCAAAGAGGGACGAGCGGCTACCCTTTTTCCCTCTTACACTCAGTCTCCACCGCTTACTTGTTGCTGAAGTGTTGCCTGTTGAAGAGATTGCTGAGGAGGGAAGTGACACGAAGTTGGTCGCTGCGGTTGCCTCCACGGGGAAGACGTGCGAGCTGGGGAAAACAGAAGGTGGCACCGTGAGGAAAAAGCCAGGTGGCTCGGAGTTGACGTGGTGCGATAGGCGGCTGAGGTGGTGGGGGTGGTGGCTTGGCGTCGTGGTGAGGCTGAGATAGTTCGACGATGATGGGGACAAGCTGAGGCAAGGCACAGCAAGATCCGGTGGCAAAACCCAATGGCGAGCTTGGCAATGTGGCGTTAATTGTCACGCGCTCGAGGCTCGTGATTTCGTCGGGTGAATACTCGGATGTCACAATATATACCAGATAGCTTTCAGGATCTAGGGTTCTATATTGGAGTAGTGATTAATGATTTAATCTAAACGTTTACATTGGTTTGATCTATTCACTATGTGAAGGAACTCTAGAGGTTCTATATCTTTGTAATAAAAAAACTTTGAGAGCTTTGTCAAAGTTGATAATATGAAGAATATTCATTCGAAAGTTAAGGTGATTATATATAACTAATGAACTAAGTAAAGAAATGACGTATAGATGAAGATTAAAGTAATTATAATTTTGGTCATAAAATGATATGAAACGTAATTGAAAGTAATTAATCATGTGATCTCACGTAGAGGCGGTAATCCGCACTCAAGTAGAGATCCCACTTATATGTGAGAAAAGAAAATGTGACTTTCTAAAGGGCAATAGTCCGCCTCAAGTAGAGATCTCACTTAAAGTATGTTTCGCTGATTTTGGATCCCGAAACAAAATATCTTTCACAAAGTATTATATTTTTGGTTTTTATTAAAAGAGACTCAGGTTCTGTGTTAGCTTTGGACAGAGAGGGTCAAATGCAAATGAGACTATATATCATATAATCCCGAATCTAAAGAAGTCGCTTAGTGCGTTTAGCACGAGCTTAATGCCAACGATAATCAATGTCAAAATCCAATCAACAGTGTCATCTAAACTCACTTTAACATAATAATAAAAGCCATTAAAATTAGAGTGGTTTATATAATATCGAAGATGATTCAAGACACTAGATACTAACAAAAGCACCTAGGAAACATTGCTCTCTAATAAGTTTGAGGACACAGCGTCGAAATCTAATCAACGACACTAGACAATGAGGATAACACCTAATAGACATTTCTCCTAGATGGATATGAAGACACAATATCGGAATCTAATTGACGACATTGGACAGTGGTAACAACACCTAGCAAACACTGCTCCTAGATGAATTTGAGGACACAACATTGGAATTTAATCGACGACGTTGGACAGTGGTAACATCACCTAACAAACACTGCTCCTAGATGAATATGAGGACATAATGTTGGAATCTTATCAACGATGCTGGATAGTGGGTTAGCACTAGAATCTAATCAACAGCACCACTCGGAATATAGACGCTCGCCAAAATTGAATCTACGAGGGAATCTTAAGCTACAACTAAGCTAGACTAAGTAAGGATAAAAGTAAGATAAAGTAAATTTGTGTGTTGTTTGGGGGGCTCTTTGTTGGATTGCCTACGGTATTTATAGGCCAATTTGGTATCCGTTAGTGGTCGGTTACTTCCTCCTCAAGAGTCGCTCCACGTTCTATGTTGAGCCACCTTATCCACATCTGGTTTCTAACTTGTTTGACGATGTTCACATGGCTTGTCCGGCAAGTATTAACTGCTCCTCTTGAGTTTGGCGCCCTTTTAACCGTTCTCACCTAAATTCACCACAAATGTCATGTCTTCAACAACGTCTCTTGGTTTTGATACGTGGCAACCAACTACTTCATCATAGAATTATAAGACTTTGCTTGCATATCCATCGAAATCTAGCCTAAGGATTCTCGAAATCCTTAGCCATCCTTTGTTTTCATAAACAATATGGGCTGGGCTGATGTAAATTACAGCCCACATGTGGCAACGACGGTGATTTTAGAGTTTTCTGCCCCTCGTAACCAACACGTACTTGCAAGGGTATTTTTGAGTGTCAACATATACCCCCTTTTAAAATAAGTAAATTGGGAATTTTTTTTTTTTTAAAGGAAATACCTCGTTTTGTGCACAATCTTCTATGGATGATCATTATGCTTGTTTATTCTCTGACATATCCGCAGCCGATACGAACTAATGGCTCCTATTGCATCTTGACATGTAACTTCGGCTTTTGGCAAGTATCCTTAATTTTGAATCGTCGTCTCCTACTCCGGATAAAAGAATACGTCTCATCATCTCCTTTTGTACTTTTGTCTTCTTCCTTAAACTTTAAACCCTCCATACTCTTTTTGTAAGTTTTCCATGGCTACCGAAGCTCCCAAATTCGAGCTTAAGTCTTATATCTTGAACTTTGACCGCATTCTTCATATCAAGGAAACCAACTACTATCTATTTTGACTATTGAGCATTGTAGAGGAGCAATCAGAATCATTGGTCCTTGGGCCTGCCCTTTTAGACCACAACCATGTTCCATCATCTCTCAAGCCTTGTTTTCCAACTAGGAGGAACGAGAAACTCCCAATACAATATCTTTCTATCAAGGATATTTGGACATTTGCTCCTACCAAGTTTCGAAGCTTCCCTCTATTTGAAGAAAACTTACATGCCTGGTACTTATGATTGCAGGAGACCTCTTTCTAAAGAGACCGATTATCTACTTATTGGGAACCGAGTAGGAACAGGACCCGAAGTTTTATTGGGAACCGAGTAGAACTGGCAATTGGAGGGTCCGGTTTGGTTCCCGGTTCTAAAGAGACCGGTTCCGGTTCCTATAGGAATCGGAACCGACGAAACTGGAACCGGTTAAATTGTTTTTTTTATTTAAAAAAAACCCACGTGATTTCCCCCCTTCCCCTTTCTTTTTCCCTCTTTCTCTCTTTCTTTTCTCCCATTTTTCCTCCTCACGTCACTTTCTGCCCCCCAACTTTTTTCTTTTCTTCTCTCTTTCTCTTCTCTTTTCCCTTCTCTCGGCCGAAACCCCACCCCTTCTTCTCCTCCTCCTCTTCTTCTTCTTCTTCCTTCCTCTTGCTGGCTGCTCCTTCACCCACCACCACACTGCCGCCCCACGCCCTACTCACCACCACCTTTTGGCCACCGAACCACCACCACCCACCGCTTGTCCGACGAGCCGTCTCGCCGTTGAGCCCAGCGAGCTGTCGCGCCGCCCCTCGCCTCCGTGAGCCACCACCGCCGTCCCTAAGCCACTGTCACCACCTTTTGCCGCCACTCGCTTGGCCATCTGGGCCATCGTTGCTCCGAACCGCCACCGCCTCCGCTAGAACCGAGCTCTTCCCCCCTTGGCCGTGGGTTGAGCCGCGACCGCCGCCGTCTTCGCCGTGCCGTCTGTGCCACTATTGGTGCCGTGAGACTCGTGTCTTCGTCGTCGTCGTGCTGCCGTTGCCATGTGCTCGCCGTCGCCGAACCTCCCTCGACACCATTGCTGGATGCCGTCACCCCTCGCTCACCTCACCGCTCATCTGCTTACCATCAACGTCCCCGTTGGACACCGCTCGTCCCACTGGTGGAGGCTGCTCGCTCACCCAGCGGCCTCGACGCAGCTCGCCACTCGCCCAGCCCCCTAATCAGCCTTAACTCCACACCCCTTCGCCTCCGCCTCCACCTCCACCTCTTACATATGGTATTTTACTCCTGTCCTTTGAGACCTTAATTAGATTTGCTGGTGTTTATTATGAAATATTCTAATAATTTGAGTCACTGACCCCTCAGTCACTTGGTGTCTTGATGTTTTCGTGCTTGTAAGTAGGCATGAGGCTGAGAGAAATAGACTGATGATTCTTAATCTACTCATTTCTCATTAAAGATGACTGCTTTAAGGACTGGTGACTTGGAACTGACTGATTCTTTGAGTTTGGTCGAGTATGTTTACCAACAAAGTAAAACATGCTTTATGTTATGGTGGAAGTTTATGAAATCCCTTTGATCTTGACTTGGTTGTGCTTCCGAATTAATTTTCAATGTGGAAAATTAGACACAACTTAACAATTGTTAACTTGATTTCTCTAATGGAGGGGCAAGATCTTGCAATGTTCTCATGAAGTACCTTCCTTGAAGAGGTAAAGTTTAAAGGAAAAAAAGAACACTTTGATTGCTTTCGCAAAATTGTAGTCTTTTAGTTGTCTCTTTGAGTTCTTTGATTATGAAATTATTTGAAAATGTTTCACTTTGTTTCTCTTTCTCGAATTGGTATTTAGTTTCGTTTTTTTGTAGCCATTTGGTTTATTATAATCGCATAACTACTTTTTTTGTGTTCTCTTATGCAGCCATCTGGTCAAGATCAATGTTATCAAGATTTTTTGGCAGAGCACTTTTTGGTGTTGCTAGAATAAAGTCTTCTGCTGGGACTATTGCTGCTGCTTCTGTAGCTACATTTGGGACAAGACACAACCTTCTCGAGGCATTCTTTCAGGCAGATAGAAACCTAGAGAATGACACTCCCGATGTCTACCTGCATTGGTGGTTTTACCTATTCGGGACTTAGCATTGCGGGTTAGAGACCTCTTTTATTTTTGTTGCCATTGCTTTTGTAGAGCTGGATTCTTTGCCATTGCTTCTGTAGAGCTGGATTCTTAGGATATCTACTATATAGTGTGGATCTGCAATCTTGCAATCCAGAAACGTGAATGCCATGTCTATATTTAGTCTCTCCATAGATTGGTGTCTCTTTGTGGAAGCTTTTTATTAAGTTTTGTCACAAATTTCCAAAGTAGGCCGATGATGAGTTGGCTAATTTTAGAGGATGCCTTGATATTATTCCGAAGAAATGTTATGAACTTGAGATTAGTGTTTTTGAATGTCAAATTTTTGTTAGTGCTTTTTCTGGACCTTGTTGTTTTGCCATCGATGTTTTGCTGTTGACGATGCTGCTGCTGTTCGGACTTCGATGACGAGCAGCCCGCGTGTCGACGAGCTGCCATGGAAAAAAGTCCCACGTGTCGCTGTTCAGTTTTATTTGTTTTGTATTCTCTCTCATAAATGACAAGCTTGTTTATTATTATTGCGTTCATTTCGTTTTGTTTAACTAAAAAAGAAAAAAAGAAAGAAAAGAACCTGTTGGACCTTGGAACTGACCCTGGAACCTGTGACAGCGTAGGTTCCGGGTTCTAGATTCCGATGGGTAGGTTTCAGGTTCCACAAAATGCGGAACCTGTACCCGAGGGTAGGTTCCAGGTTCCAGGCGGAACCTGTAAGGAACCTGGAATCGCTCACCCCTACCAACTACTATCGATTTTGACTATTGAGCATTGTAGAGGAGCATTCAGAATCATTGGTTTAGACCACAACCATGTTCCATCACCTCTCAAGCCTTGTTTTCCAACTAGGAGGAACGAGAGACCCCCAATACAATATCTTTCTATCAAGGATATTTGGACATTTGCTCCTACCAAGTTTTGGAGCTTCCTTCTATTTGAAGAAAACTTACATGCCTGGTACTTATGATTGCAGGATGATTTGGCAACCCAATTGATGTGGATGAATGCCGTTATAGAGATGGCACTAGAGGTTAGCATGTGGTCCCATGACCTAAATCGGAGGTTAGTGGGTTATGTTATTTGCTTATGGTCTCCATCTACTAATTATTTCTTTTTACCTTGGGGACCCATATCTGTGACCCTTTTGGATGTTTTTATTATCTTTAGGTTTGTTCCGGACTTTTCCATTCCTAATAACATCCTTACTTATGGGACTTTTCTTGATGAATATCGTAAAACTTCGGGTCCTGTTCATTCCCAATAATAGACTGCCTTTTTGCTTTACTGGCTTTTGAAATATATATTCTTTAATCCAGCTCTCAAAGTCTCAAAGGATTTCTTTAGACTTGCTACCAAATTTTGCGAAGGGAAAGAAAGTAGCTCTCGGCCCACTTGTTTTGGCTGTCTTGTATAGGAGTCTCACCCATGCTGCCCTTTTGATGATGTCCAAAGAAAGTGGAGTCCTATCTGGTCCATTCTGGATTTCACAAGCATGGGTGGCTCTCTATTTCCTTTTCTTTTTTAGTAAAATTCCTCGTACTCTTTCGTATGGTCCATCATCGAAATCCAAACAAGCAAAACCTCATAATCTGGGTTGTCGATTACTCACCTTATCTCCTAGGAAGGTTCATGATGATACTTCTCCATTTGCTTATTACCTCTAAGAGATTTTAAATTTTGATTATGCACATGTCGAACTCTTCCCATATGAGGCTCCCGAGTTCTATCACCTTTTTCTATGCAGATACTCAGTATTTGGATGATTTCAATGTATTTTGGTTGTGTGTACTTACCCCAGTTGACCTTCCAATATGGCTTTGTAAGAAGGGAAGATTCTACCATGGGTTTGAAACCTATTCTCCACAATACTGCGCTAGGCAATTTGGTCTTTATTAGGGTATACCAATGCTAATCGCTTACTCCATGGAGTATCCCTTGATGAACAGACAGAAGTACTGTGACATCTTGGATTTTTCACTTCTGCTTTCAATTAAATTAATCGGACATTTCATCGATGCGCCTATAGGGCTATTCTCAGAGTTGATCACTCTTGAGATAACTAGACTATCTGGGAAAACCATTAAGGAATTTTAAGGCAATAGACTCGAGAATTCGACTAGGAATCAGCTACTCCACCATGCTCATCTTTAGAGGTCATTACAACACAGTTAAAAATCGACTAGAGATCAGAGATCGATCGGTTCGGCTGAGATGTGTGACTAAACGTGGGTGACTCCACTAAATTGGAAAATTCTCGCCGGCCGGCACTAGACTGATTTTTCTATCGTTTTGGTACCTTGTAATCATATTAGAATCCTTGATATTTTCACAACAATCGAGAGTCGCCAATGTGTCGAGTGGGTTCATTGTGGCTCGAAGAAAATCGACCATGGGTCATTTGCACTAAAAATTTCTGAAAGCTACCCGGTGGCCTAGGTCACGCTAGAATCGCGCCAGATTGAAATTAACCGCGGATTTGAATCCAATTTCAGAAATTGAAGGTTTTGTCATGTTACAAATCATTTTAAGAACGTCGACTCAGTTTCAAAAGATTTTTCTGCAAACTGAGACTTTTTGGGAAAAAGTCGAAGTAGAGCTATTTTTGTCCATAAAATGTCAGGGATCGTTTTTTATCGCAAAATTGGAAAGCAAGTGAGATCGATTAGTGAGGAAAAATACCAATTTGATCATTGAGGTGTCGGTTGATTTTTGAGAGGCCATATTGGATTGATTTAAGCAAAAATAAGTATCCAATTGAAGAGGAAGCCAAGCAAATTCGTATGCCCCCCACCCTCATGACTTTTGGACCATTTCAAAGGTTGCAATTGAAGCCTTGGTGGCTGATTTTGGTCCAAGGAAGACAGCTGAGGATAGGAATTGGTCAAGAGGACCAAATAGAAAGAGATAAGGCTTGGTGGCCCCCCTTTGTTCCCTCAATCTCTTCCTCTCTCCCTCAAAGCTGCCGGCCAGCCTTTCCTCCCCTTTGCTTATGACATTTTCGAACCCAGCAGCCACCGAGGAAGCCAGCTGAGCAGCCGTCCTTGTCGCACGCCATCGTCCGTCATCGTAGTTGCTCCCGCCTCGCGCGCGCGCGCCACCGCTGCTCCGCGTCCGTCCGCTCGACTCTGGTGCCTCATCTCGCCTTCATGTTGTCCTAGCTATGGTCTTGTGTCTTGTAGAGCCCAGCCAGAGCCGCTTCGCCCCCGTTTAGCCACCGTGAAGCACTGCCGGTGACCGCCGAGTACCCCTGTTGCCTTCGCTGGTCTTGCCTCGCCAAACCAGCCCCGTTTCCTCTCTTTTGTAGCCAAGAACAGAGAGCAAATCGGCGGGTTTCTAGCAGCACCTTGGGCCCGTTTTGGAGATGTTCCTAGCCCCGAAAGCTAGGCCCGCCTTGGAGAGGATTGAGCCCCGTCGCGTCCCCGTCGATTTGAACCGATCGGATCGCCGAACAAGTGAGTTTAACTCACTAATCCTCACTTAGTAGATTAATGACGCTTAAGGGTTGTTTAGTTTAAGTTAAGCTAGATTAGGTGGTTAGATTAGATTAGTGAATTTAATTAATTGCCGATGCATGTTAGGTGGATAGTTAGCGCAATTAGTGAGTAAATAGACTCTAGTATTTATTTAATGAGTCTCGGAAATTTTCTGGGTCCGTTCCGACATATAATTAGGCATTACGGGCCTAAGTATACATTTATTGCATTTATTAATTATTTTTTGTAATTAATTATTTATTTATTTTCTGAAAATTAAACCAGGATAGCCGATGACCAAAATTTCGTGCTGATTACAGTGGTGCTTTCTGTTTATTTAATTGAGCACCAGATTGTGCAATTTGAGTGTGAGTAATGATTGTGGGTCATTATTCGAAAAATGGACAACTTTGGTAATTGACTAGAAAAATTGTCGTGTGAGATCATGAGTTAGATCAAGAAGATCGCCAAAGTATAGTTATGCCAGTGGGCCCGTGATGACCACTTAACTTAAATTATGCCAGTAGGGCCGTGATTACCACTAAATCTAGATTATGCCGGTGAGGCTGTGATGACCACTTAACCTAAATTATGCTAGTGGGGCCGCGATTACCATTTAATCTAGATTGTGCTCACTGGGCCGTGATTCATCGCTGGAGATTTAGTAGGTCATGCCTGTTGGGCCGTGACTATGAGTTGAGAATATATAATTGAAATGACCGTGTGATGGTCTTGATGACATGTAATCGACTAGGTCAATTGATCGATGATTCGATCTGAGTGCGAGATTTGATGTATTGGTGTGATTCAATGAATTATAAATTGAATTGACTTGCAAAAAGAAAATTGAGGCCAAGGTAAGTCCTCTGACTCGTGGTTATACATAGGTAGCCCTTAGGGCGTTTTTTCTTCCTAATCAAGTGTGAGGGAGTGGAACTCACTGAGACGTAGTCTCACCTTGTTGTGGGACAACATTTCAGGTCCCTAGATAGTAGCCCCTCCAAACCCTCCTGAATATTTTGGGTAACCCAAGAAGTTTACTGAACAAGGTTACCACATTCCGATACACCACCACCTCGAGGGACTCGAGTATGTGCTGATAAAGTCCACAGTATGGGTTGATGTGGGCGAACCCAAAAAGGTGCCCCATCAATACCGAGCGTGGTATCGCCATTATTCTGATGGGCGAAGGGAGGGCCCGATACTTGAACTGGAGGTACCGCTGTATGCATTGGAGGTTGCATTCGGGAAGGGTACGGCTGACCCCAAGGATGGTTCGGTGGTGGATGCTAAGGATCCCAAGCTCGAGGGCGATTCTAACTCTTTGGTGTACTCAACCGTGGGCTCCAGCTAGAGCGAGGAAGAAGGAGAGATCGTCGAGGAGGAGGAGGACCCGGAAGAGGATCATAGGAGAATTGAAACCCCACCCCTGTCTGCAGACTTTGTTTTCTGAACCTGTTTGAATAGGACTTGACTTGGTAGTTCACCTTGTATTATATATACATCATGGTGTGTTTATGTACATAAGTGTGGTTGGTTTTTCAAGTTCAAGTTTTTGGCCCTACTTTCCTATCCCATTGTTTTATTGTTTGGGGATTATATTTATATGCTTCCGCATGCGTATTAAAATAGAAGGGTCGGCAATGCGTCCTGAGACGTCGTTATTTAATCGACCAGTGAGGGATGGGCGCACGCTCGAGGATTGGGGCGTGACAAATTCAGCTTTTACAAAGTAAGTCGAATATTAAAGATATGCAATATAGCTCACTTCGATCATATATATCAACAAATATCCAATAAAAATCAAGGATGCATTATAAAATTCACCTACCCTTTTTGTCATAATAAAATGATAATATCAATAAGAGATTGTTAATGACAAAAGGTAATACAAGATGCACTAACCGGATTTTGTAGAAATTAATAAGTTCTAACACATTTACCTTTTCATTCCTTCCATAATAATCGAGATAATGATCAATTCAAAAAGATTTTTCCATAATTGATCAATGCTCCCCCTCAATTTGTTGCCTTTTTGAGATGATCACGATTCTTTCATTTCTCTTGGATTCGCTTTCTCCCCTTTTCATCATGACAATATTTGCGAATAGCACTAATTGTGGCTTGTGCATGTTGAGCAGAATATTTTTTCCATTATTTCCTTCGTAGAAACAATATCCACAACGATCATTTGCATTTTGAAATTCGAGGCAATTTTTTTTTTCAATCAAGCTCTTCTCGAATTCAACCTGTATAAACTTAACAAACTTTTTGCACAAATAAGTTGTAATAATATCCACATAATATATAATGCCCTTTCTTCAAATAAATTGAATAGCATATATAAAATTATCAATTATTAAAATTCAAAACTACTCAACCTTTCGTACGACACATTAAGGATTTCTTCAACAATTTGCAAAAACTTAGCACAAGGAAGGGAATTTCTGAGCCTCTAGAAAATAGTAAAGAATCTCCATAATTTTCGAATCGAACTTTCCAAAATCCATATGGAAGATTCTTTTGCCACCTGCAAATTCTTAGATAATAATCCTTGCAAATATATCATGTAATATCTTCCTCCGATTTGTAGATCAAACTTGCTAGATATAAGATATCTTCTAAAAATATAGCAAGAGTATCCATGAATATGCAATAATATCTTTCACGAATAAAAGGATTTTCTTGAGCATAAATCTCAAAATATATTATTAATGCATTTCACAAAAAGAAAGATTATATTTCTATCACACGCCAAATCAAGTAAAAAAATTGCAATGCCTTAAATTTATGATTAAAAGTGCTAGTATGAACACCTAGAGGGGGGTGAATAGGTGTAAAAACAGATTCTGCAAAATGCAGTGAAAACCTTTGCTTTTAACCTGAGTCTAAATAACAATAGACTTTTGAAACTGAGTCTGAAGTATAGTAGACTTTAACACTTACGAACAAAATAAAAGAGTTTAGGGAAGAGAATAAGAACACAATATTTATCGTGGTTTGGCTTAAATCAAGCCTACGTCCACTCTCCCACGCTAACAGCCTTCTGCTGGATTCCACTATGCAATCAACAAGAGATTACAACTTTGAGTGCAAACACTTAGTAGTAGATCACACTACCTCACTAAGTCACTCTTTTGGTATTTCTTTCACGATCACAAACGTTTAAGCTCACCAAAGACAAATGTATGATCGAAGGTCGCTCAGACTTTGGAATTATAAATTCTACGCTCCGTCTCTTACTTGCTCATCGGTCCTTCATCTCCTTAAATACTCATCCACTTCCAAACTAGCCATTGGACAGTATCTTGAGGATCGTCTTCCAATCTACCCATTGGACAGATCTGTATCTAGAAGATTTGGTAGCCGTTGAGTGATAAAAGTAGAATCCCTAATTGATTCCGATTGCCCATACAAACAGAATCTTGGTTTTCATAAGTAGAGCTTCTCCGTATAGAAAGTCTTGTCTTCAAGATCCAATTGTCAATCAATTAGATTGAGTCAATCAAATCAATCTTGATGTAGAATCCAAACCAGATCACTAGCCGTTATATGATTGGGGCTTGTGTTACGTTCTTTCGAGTTATCTCGTTCTGAATCTGCTACGTTCTGTCTACAGTAGAGTCTGAGTGTCTTTAGATTGAAATAGACTTTACAATCTGAGTTTGAACATTTTCTGCTTCTGAACATATTTAGCTTTAAGGTCTGGATATAATCTAAATAAGTTCAGCTTCAGCATAGAGTCTGTCTTCTGGTTCTTCATTCATGTTCAATCTGGAATTTGTTAGAGTGGGCAGACTTCTGATGTAGAACAAACTTTGACACTAAAGTCTGGCAGTCTTCGGACTTTGACATAGAAGTCTGGAAATCTTCAGAATAAACTTTGGACATGTGTTACGTTCAGTCTTCTGGTTTTTCCAAGTATAGACTTTGACAATATCATTTTCATGTTCTATCATCTACATAGTCTATTACTCAACCAATAAACATATTAGTAGCCTTTGATTTATTTTGTCATCTTCAAAACATCATAAGGGATTTCCCTAACAATGATAAGAGATATTTGCAATATAAATGATGAACAATCATCCAAAATCATGATAAATGCATGTAGAAATTTGCAAGGTGGGATGATAAAAAAAATTTCTCTTACCCAAGGTATATGTTTGAAATATACCATTGAAAAAAAAATCATTACCAATCTTCGCAGGAGATACTTTTGATTGCACCAAAAGTTGTAGATTCGCAATCATTCTTCCCTTATAGAACTTCCTGCAATGAACTCATTTCCTTTTTGGTATTCATCAATTTGGATCCTTCCATTTTGTTAGAGCAAAATAGAAAATCTCCACAAATAATCAAATATTCTTTCTTGACTCATCATAACATATTATTTAAGGAAAGAATATTATGCAAAATAATATCTTGAAAAATAAATTCTCACTTAATCAAAGCACGATAAAATCAGAGAGAATAAAATCCTTGAATATCTAAGAATATCTTGCATAATAAATTAATATCACAAAAAACATATTTTCACTTTGCAAAATCTGAGAGCATAAAATCAATCAAAATAAAATCAATTGTCTCTAAGCAAGATATCAAAAATAATCACACGTATTAAATCAAATCTCAACTCAAATCACAAAAACAAATCACACGATTCTTCTTTCAATAAAACCAATCATAGAACATGGTCATAATAAAGTCTAAATCAATCAAGGCACAAAGAGAATATAAATATAATCAGAATTTTTAAATTATGTATTCAAAAGAATATATATACATTCCTTACCAAATTCTTTTTCTTCTTTTCCTTTATTTTTTGCAAAAACAACTCACATTTTCTTTGGTACCCATATTTTCTTAGGTCCATGAGTGTTAGTAGGGTATGCTGTTTTTACCAAATCTTTCTTATAAGATCGCCAGAATTTAGGACATTCTTTCTCAAAGTGTCCTGAGTTTCCACAATTTGAACACTTGAGGGCATTTCGACCAACTGGTTTTATAAACACTTTTTGAAAATGATTTTTGTAAAATGCCTTTGGAGGTCTTTGTCTAAGTCACTCCTTGACTTTAGGAAAATTCATTAGAGAATCACTTTCCTTATTGAAACCAAGTCCTTACTTGTTATAGTAAGGTACTTGTATGGAAATGATATGCTCTAATGTTTTTGAATCATTTGAAAATTTTGTCGAAATATTTGAAAATTCATTTTTTAAAGAATCATTTTCTTTGACGAGTAAATCTCGACTTTCTTTTATTTGTAGGAAATCTTTTTGCAAAATTTCAAACTTTTCTTTTCGAGAAAGATCCTATTGTCTAAGCCATGAATTCTCCTTTTTTAGTTCGAAGATCCTTTTAAGAGAAGATTTGAGATTTAAGCAGAGCTCATTTATATACTTAAGAACTTTAGTAGGAATTCTTGAATGGCTTACCTCGATTTCCTCATCGGATTATGAGTCTGTGTCTGAGTCAGACTTTGATTCCGAGTCTGTGTCTGAGTTAGACTCTGATTCTGAATGTGCCAACAAACTTATATTTCCTTACTCATCATCTTCTTTTATTATTCTTTTCTGGCCATTCCGCTTGTATTGTCTTCTTTCACTGAATTTCCTTCCTTTTATACTCAGCTTTTTGAATTTCTTGATCGTAAAAGCAAGTTCTTCGTCGTCCATGTCATTTTTTGAGTCTGTATCATCAGAATTAGCATTAGATATTAATGTGATGGACTTCTTACCTGTGGGATCTTCATCAACAATTTGTTTCACTTCGTAGGATTGAAGAGTGACAATCAATTCGTCAACAGAAAGTGGCATAATCCTCTGAGTCTCTCAGATTGAGGTCTTAACATGGTTCCAATCTTTTGAGAGACCTCGCAAAAGTTTGTTGACCTTCATTGGAGCAGAAGTTGGATAACCTTGATACGCCAAATCGTTTACAATTTCTGTAAAACGACTGAACATATCTCCAATTGACTTTCCTGGCTTCATCTTGAAAGATTCATATTGGCCAAGCATGAAGTTTACTTTTGTCTCTTTTACACGATCAGTCTCTTCATAAGTAACATGAAGTCTATCTTAGACTTCCTTAGCTATTTCACATGAAGAAATTATGTTATAATCAACAGGAGACAATGCGCAATATAAAGAATAAATGGCTTTTGCATCAAGAGCTTCTCTTTTGGACATCTCCGTCCGAGACATAGGAGCAAGGGGTTTGGTTTCTTTGTCTTTGCCATTCTTGTTTGAAGTAGATGCAGCAGTGGGATTGATTCATTTTTCCACAACATCCCATTGCAAGGGATCTCTGGATCTTAGGAATGCCTTCATTTTGTTTTTCCAAACTTTGTATTCCTTTCCATCAAAATATGGTGGCCTGGTGTTGCTTTGCCCTTCCATAAGTCCTGGTGCCAAGAAACTAGCCATAAAAGATCTTTAGCTCAAAAGTAAAAACACTTTAATAGCTCTGATACCAATTGAAAGTGCTAGTATGAACACCTAGAGGGGGGTGAATAGGTGTGAAGACACTTTTCGCAAAGAGTAATATTTTTTTTTTTGCTTTTGAAACTGAGTCTGAAGAACAACAGATTTCGAGCGAGTTCAAACTTTAACTATAAACACAACTACGAACAAAGTAAAGGAGTTCAGGGAAGAGAACAAGAACACATAATTTATAGTGATTCAGCTTAGATCAAGCTTACATCCACTTTCCTATGCTAACAGCCTTCTGGCTAGATTCCACTATGCAATCAACAAGAGATTACAACTTTGAGTGCAAACACTTAGTAGTAGATCACACTATCTCACTAAGTTACTCTTTTGGTATTTCTCTCACGATCATAAACGTTTAAGCTCACGAAGACAAGTGTATGATCGAAAGTCGCTCAGACTTTAGAATTATAAATTCTACGCTCCGTCTCTTTTACTTGCTCATCGGTCCTTGATCTCCTTAAATACCCCTCAACTTCCAAACTAGCCGTTGGACAGTATTTAGAGAATCGTCTTCCAATCTACCCATTAGACAGATCTGTATCTAGAAGATTTGGTAGCTGTTGAGTGATAGAAGTAAAATCCCAAATTGATTCTGATCGCCTATACAAACAAAATCTTGGTTTCCATAAGTAGAGCTTCTCCGTTTAGAAAGTTCTTGTCTTCAATATCCAATTTTCAATCAATTAGATTGAGTCAATCAAATCTATCTTGATGTAGAATCCAAACCAGATTACTAGCCATTATATGTTTGGGGGCTTTTGTTACGTTCTATCAAGTTGTTTCGTTCTGGACATGCTTCGTTCTGAATCTGCTACGTTCTGAACTTGTGTCTCGTTCTAGACATTGTCATGTTCTGGACTTATGTCTCATTCTGGATGTAAAGTCTGAGAGTCTTTCATCTGAAGTAGAGTCTGAGTGTCTTCAGACTGAAGTAGAGTTTGAGTGTCTTCAGACTGAAATAGATTTTACAATCTGGACGTAAATTTGAACATATTCTGGTTCTTAACAGATTTAGCCTTAAAATCTGGACACGGTCTGAATAACTTCAGCTTCAGCATAGAGTCTGTCTTCAGGTTCTTCCAAGTATAGACTTTGATAATATCCTTTACATATTCTATCATCTGCATAGTCTATTACTCAACTATCAAACATGTTAGTAGCCTTTGATTTATTTTGTCATCTTCAAAACATCATAAGGGATTTCCCTAACAGTCGCAAGGATGAAGTTGTTCATACAAGAGATCTTTCCCCTTGTTGAAAGCCCTATAAGTCATTCAAACAAAGGTACGATGAAAGAGATCCTACTATAGATTATTGGGTGAATCTAGTGGGAAGTTCGATTATTATGTGAGTTACACACCTCCTCCTTCCTATCCTCATAAGGTCTTTCCTTCAAGTTGGGGGGAAGAATTTCATGATGAAAATGCTAGGGAGTATGGCTGTGTAGTACAATCACACCGTCGAAGGACTTTAAAGGTGCCTCATAATCCACCGGAAGGTCAATGGTACGAATCTCAGGAGGTCCAAAGTGGTAATATGACGCGAACCCAGAAAAGAAGAGTCTAAAGGAAAAGAAGAATGTGTCAATTGTAGTAGAAAGTTAAGCTAACATTAATTGAGATAAATAAACCAAAACCCTATAAAGCCAAAAACTTGGTTTGGAAAAGGAAGCCAGACATAGATGGAGAGGCAACAGAGTTAGGAAGGAACAATCACCATATAGGCTAGGGATGAAGATGAAGAATGTAAGCTAAGGCCATTGTCCAGGTTAGTCTCTCCCTTAAGTTCTTATATGGTTCAAGTCAGGTTATCCAATGAATTCCGAATGGACCAAACTATTCCTAGGACGATTAAGGAGGATCTAGTTCATGAAAAGGAATGAGCACAGTTTTCCTTCGATAATGAAGAAGTGATGGAATTCGAGAAGCCTCCTGAGAGCCTCTCTAATCACTTAAGG
The DNA here is from genome assembly GCA_016097605.1 of Eucalyptus guilfoylei. Classification (NCBI taxonomy): domain Eukaryota; kingdom Viridiplantae; phylum Streptophyta; class Magnoliopsida; order Myrtales; family Myrtaceae; genus Eucalyptus; species Eucalyptus guilfoylei. The sequence continues at coordinate 5,742,163 of CM027862.1, read as the reverse complement.
GCTTTGAATATTAACGCCAAGGTGAACAGTCGTTCGGTGACCAGAGTATTAGTTGATAGTGGATCAACTTTGAATTTTCTCCCATATAGGTTCTTTAGAAAGTTGGGCAGAAAATATGAAGAAATAATCCTGTCGAATATTCAACTCTTAGACTTTACTAGGGAAGTCACCGATGTTAAAAGAATATATGTGGCTAGTCTAATTGTAGGATCTAAGACTTCGAGAACTTCCTTTTGCATCGTTGACGCTTATGGATCCTATGACCTATTACTGGGAAGAGATTGGATCCATGGAAATCAATATGTGCCATCAACATTATAAGAAATGTTGGCATTTTGGAATGGAGATAAAGTCGAGTATGTGAAGGCCAACACCAAGTCAAGTGTCACGTGGGCGCAAGCATCAAACATAACAAAGGTTTGCCAAGGGGTATCAGATACTAACACGTGTTTGTAGACCCCTAAAGATTGATGTAGTAGCATTGTGTTTTGTCATTTCGACAAGGGAAGTATTGAGGGGGTCCCTAAAAAGGAGTTGGCGAGACATTTGGATAAGGTTATCCATGGAGAACTTTATATTATCGGAAGACCTCATTAGAAGGTATACCGCCTATTGGGCCGAACAAGCCGAACAACCAATAGATGCTGTTGATGGCATTTTGGATTTTGACGAATCACCGATTAAAGAAAATGATAAAGTAATACAGGCTCAAGACCCATTGGAAGAAATTAACCTTAGAGATGAATTCCATCCTCATCCTATTTATGTAAGCAAGCTGATCGATGATGAGTTCAAAGCCCGATTAATAAATGTATTAAGGAAATACAAAGACTGTTTCCTTGGGATTATCATGGAATACCAGGTTTAGGAAGAGAAGTAGTGGAGCATCGATTGCCAATTAAGAAAGGGTTTAGACAGCATAGGCATTTTGCTTCAGAGATTATACAAAAGATTAAAGAAGAAATTGAGCGCCTATTATCTGTGGGCTTTATAAGAATTGTGTGGTATGTCGAATGGCTTTCGGATGTGATCCCAATTAAGAAGAAAAATGGAAAGTTGAGAATATGTAATGCTACTACATCAAAAGATGAGTATCAAATGTCAATGGCCAACATGTTGGTTAATTCTACATCTAACAACAAAATTACGTCCCTAATGGTAGGGGTGTCGGGAACCGAACTGAAAATTTTTTCAGTTTGGTTCTCATTAAAAACCAATATTTTTTTATTGGTTTGGTTTTTAACGATTAACCGAATCGAACTGACCCACAAACCGATTAAATCAAACCATTAACCAAACGGTTTGGTTATTCTCTCCCGTCTCTTCTAAGAGAACAGCGATTCGATTCGATTTGACTCCGGTTCTTGCATCATCCATCGATCGATCGATCGAATCGCTCCGAGCGGGTCAAGATTCCATGGTGGATCGGGGCTCGTAGGAGGTGGAGAGAGCTCGGTTGCTGAGCTTAGCTCTCGAGTTCGGCTTCGACGAGCAGTCCACCAGCAACTGCTTGGACCGTCTTGTTTCCCTCTACGGTAACTCGAATCACTTACTTCGTTGAGCCCAATTTCTCATGCTGATTAGTGCTGCATAGGTCATGTAGGTGTTTCCTCGTCTGCCACGACGATGATGGCTGGGGAGTAGTCTGCTTTAGGTTCGAATAGATCGGGGCTGGTTTAGCGAAGTGGTGGTCTTGCTGACAAGCGAGATGTCTGGTGCGGTTCTGGTTTGATGCGTCGAGGTTGCTTCGGATGGTGGTTTTTCCTAGTTATTAGCCGAATTGCGTGGTATCTGGTGATTAGGGAATGTCGTGGTCACTTGTGTTGTGTGGATAATTTGTGGATTGATTGATCGTGCTGTCGTCGAGAAGGAGATTTATTGCGGTTTAGTTTTCATTCTGAGGATGGCTATGGAATAGTCTACCTTTCGGATTTGAATGGACCGGAGGAGCTGATTAAATGTAGTTCATTGAGCGTTAATCCCATCCCTATTTCTCTGTGGGTTTTGTGGAGTAGTCTTATTGACTGGCGAAATGTCTGACTTATTTCTGAACTGAACGCAAATTTACATATGGTGTCTTGCCAATGATTAAGTATGGTGTGTCATATACTAACTGCAGATTGCATATTGTCTATGGAATAGTCTATCTTGATTCTGATGTGTGTGTTGGGTGTGCATTGATTGACTTGTTTGCAAAGGGTAGTGCTGATTTGGTTTCAGCTCGTAAGGTGTTTGAGAAAATGCCCGAGAGGAATGTGGTTGCTTGGCTAGTTTGGATTTGATTGAGGGGAGATGATGAGCTGTTGATGGTGCATTAGTGTTGACCAGTATTCAAGTCCTCGAGCTAGGTAGTTAGGGCGGTCCTGTTTCCTGTATACCCCTCATATTTATGTGAATGTTTAGTTTGCCTTTCATTTCCTCCATTTATTGGATCGTCTACTGGACTTGTAAATGGCTTTGCTCCGTCTTCTACTCTTTCGCACTCTTTTTACTGATGGGTGGGAAAAGAATTCTAAGGCTGTGCAGCTACAGCACTTCTTTTATTTGTAGTTCTTATTTGTTTTGGTATGTTACTTCTCGAACATGGTTGCTCAATGTCTTATATTTATTCTCATGGTTTTTTTCATTTTAATGATATCCTTCGAAATCTTTTGGTTCTACTAAACAAGCGTTTTCAGATTGATCTTGTTCTTAACTTCTGTACATCAAGACTGTCACGACCCGAACTCCGAGCGCATGTACATCCCTCAATGGTCGATACAGATTTGCAACATCCCAAGAACTGTTGCCAACCCATTCGTTTTATCAAGCATGTGGAAGCGTAATCATAAACTCCAGACAACATAGAAATGTGATAGAAAACATATGATTATATTTTCACTACACACACATAATTTACAGCGGTGATTATGTATAGAAGAGTCTAACATAACATGGTCTATTTCAAAAAAAAGAAGAGCTTCTAGGCTATCTACGCTTCGAGCTCCTCGTCCATGGGGTCAAGTCTCTCCCTACGACCCTTCCAAACTCTTCGATAGTCCTAGGTGAGTGGTCACCCATTATCCAGATCAGACGGAAAACCTGTCAGCATCTAGCAGAAGCTACTGAGATACCCATACTCCACTTCTTGTAACCCTTTGCTCCTTGCTTGACAACCTCCCATCTAGGGACCTGAAAAATTTAGCCCATGATAGGGTGAGACCACGTCTCAGCGAGTCCATCCCCTAAATCTCAATTAGGAGAAAAGTACACCCTACATGCAATCTAATCACCTTTCTCAAAACTCCCTTAATACCAGCATTTTCCTGCATATTAGTATCAATCAAATCGTACATAACAGTATCGAGATCACATATCATATGAACATTTCAACATGTGTATATGCAGGGGTATAAATATCATCACAATCACACAGGCCCCCAATTACCAGACTAAATTGTTAAGGTACGTTCCATATCGCACTACACAATTATGTCTCCTAATTAGGTCCCTCAATTTCAATCGTTCATGAGTCTCAATTGATTTCAGCTCACCGGCCACGGCCAACCCAACAATTAACGGTCTTCCGGTATAACCGGGCATCATCTCGCACCATCGAGCACGGCAACGTCTATATCTAGACGACATTTCGATTAGGAGCATCGGTATAGTATCCACTGCGACCGGCATCCGTTGACTTGGGGCATTCCCGAAGGAGCATCGTCTGGCCCCAAAGGCTCGTGACGGATTCTCAGATCATTTATGCATTCACCCAATTTCATAATTCATCAATCAATTGCATAATTCAATCAAATTACCGAATATGATATTTCTAGCAAGCAAAGCATTAAGACTAATCATAACTCTACCGGTCCTAACCGGTAGAAACGGTCCACTTGAATGTCTCCGGTTTTAATTCCAGAATTCTAATCAATCGATTTTAGAAAATTCTCAAATTTGAAAATGTTGTAAAGGACACCTAAATAAACATTTTTCATGAAGACATCGAAGCCTAGATCCTCCTAGATTCGGCCCAGTAATTCGCTTAATCCAGCACCAAAACTAGGTCCGTTCCCAGAAAGTCTATTTTTAGAAATCAGTTTGGTTTGAGGTCCAAAACATGTCCGTTTGATCTGAAATATAAGTATGTTAAACTAGAAGAGGTAACAAACAACTTTGTGAAGAAACCATTTTTAAATTCGAACTCCAAGAGTTGATAAAAACCCCTAGAATCCCAAGAGGTCACAATTTCCAATACAGTCCGAGTTTCTGTTTGAAAATAACGGCGCTGAGATCTCCTTCTTTTCAATCTCCAAAAATCCTGAGAAAAATACATGTTGTGACTGAAGGTGTCTAAAATATTTTTCAAGAAGGAAGCATCCTCAAAATCGCAATACAACTCGGTCTAAAAAATGGTAAACAACAAGTGTCTAGGAACCAGTTCTGAAGAACAGCCCCTGTTTTTCTACTAATCTATCCTCTAGGGTGCTAATCCCATTAATTAGACTAACACTAATGCATCCTAGACTACCCCTAAGCTATACTTAAACTAACCTAAACCATCCTTAAACTTATTTAAGTTTTTAAGCAAATGTAATTAGCCCCTAATCAAGACTTAGGAAAGTAACTCATCTAACCAAGAAAATCCAAGGCTACTGTTGCTGACTGAGTAGCAGCAGCCAAGCCACGACCTCTGGGGACGCCGGAATGGCTCTGGTCAGCCTGGAATAGGGCTGTGAAGCCCTTGGCTCACGGCTAAGAGGAGGTGCTCTAGACCAGAGGAGGCTGAGCAGGGGTGGTGCTGCAACCGCGAAGGCGCGGCTGCGACACAGCAGCGCTGGCTCACCGGCTGGCGGGTTGGTTCGAAGCTGCTTGTGCTCTGACAGCTGGATGGCAACACAGGCAAAGGGCTTGGGTTCTTCAGTGGTGAGGATGAGCTGAAACTAAGGATGGATGAGCTGAGGTGTGGCGACAACAGCTGTGAATTGAGCTGTGAAGTTTCCAACGAACAAAGGAAATTGTGGTGTCTATTTTAGAGGGCTGTGGGCTTGCTGGGAGGACGGTTGTTTAGCAAATAAGGGCCAAAGCAAGGAGAAACAAAACATAGAGGTAGCTTGGTTGAAGCTTCTGTGGGTCCAGAAAATTTGCAATGCCAAAACAGAACTTTCCTCTATTCTCTTGGTTGTTGTGTTGTCGTCTAAGAGGAAGCAGGGGAGGCCGAATAGACAACTTAAAGGAGAAGAAGACAAAAAGGCTTTACAGCTGAGAAAAGGAAAGGAAAAGGAAAGAAAGAAAAGAAAGAAAAGGAGGCAGACACACGACACCAAGGGAGGAAGCTACGCGCGGATGGGGGGTGAGAGAGAAGAGGATAGGAAGACCATGGAGGGTCCCCTTTCTATACTCCACAACCCCTTTACCAAATTTTCCATGGAATTTATGTTCCCAACACTCTAAGGGACCTACCAACCTTAGATGAGCTTATCTCCTTCAAAACTAAACTCAAATGGTGGTGAAATTTCTCTTGGCATGCACACATCCGAATTTGCATCTCTTCCAATAGCTTTTCCCTTTTCCATTTCACCCTTTCATAGCCTTAATTAATAAGAATAAAGTCTTATTTAAATCCTCACAATTCCATCTCCAAAGGTTCCACATTAAAGACCAAAAATCTATTTAAAATATGGCATTTCTCCCATTCCTTTAATTTGCTGCATTTGAATTTTTCACCAACAATTCCCATCATCAATAAATCTTGGAAAGATGCAACAATATTCCTAGAATTAATGGTGACACATTAGAGTTCTCAATTTCTGAAATCGGAATAAATTTCGCAGTTAAATTCAGTCAGACGTGGTTTTTAGCACGACCTAAACTATTGGGTAGTTTTTGGGAATTTTAGGTGCAATTGATCCATGGTCGATTATTTTCGAACCACAATGTATATCTTCGACTTATTAGCGACTCTCGGTTGTCGTGAAAATCTCAAGGTTTCATTTACGGGCACAGGGTACCAAAACGATAGAAAAATCGGTTTAGTGCCGATCGACGAGAATTTTTGTAATTAAGTGGAATCACCCATATCTAATTACATAACTCAGTCAAATCAACCTATTTCCTGCCTCTAATAGATTTTCAACTGCGCCGCAATGACCCTTGCAGATTAACACGGTCATGCAGTCGATTCCTAGTCGAATTCTCAAGCCTATTGCACTAAATCCCTTAATGACTCCCCCAACTAGTCTAATTATCTTCTGAGTGATCAACTCAGAGAATAGCACTATATGCACGTCGACGAAAAGCCCAATTTATTCAATTGAAACAGAAATAGAAAATCAAAAGGCAAGACATATGTGGGCTGAAATGATTCAATGGAGGAAGGACTTTGGCACTGACACAATTTTGGAGGTACTTTAATATTTCTCTCGCATATTGAGAGTTTAAATCCTGGGCTAAGGAGTGATACTGCTTATGTCTAGAAACTCTTTCTAACTGGCCTGCTTGTGTGCCTTTCTCAGGAGTTGCTTGCCATGATAAGTAGCTCTTTTGATGTATTTTTTTTTTTCAGTAACATTCATTTTAATTGAACTTCACCGTGCTGGAAATCGGATGATCTGAATGCGATAGGAGGACCTATATATTTAAGGCTATCATAAGACATCCACTAATTCATCTGCTAAACCTCAATGCTATGGTTTCTCATGCTAAAATAGCATGCATGTTCTTTTCTTGGGATAGATTATACTGGACTAGCCCTGTGCTTTGCCCTTGTATGAACCATTTAATACTGCATTATTTGTTCATCCTTTGCAATAGCTATAGTGGTTTCCACGTGTGGTCTAATGGAACTCCTTCGGACATTTCATATTAGGAGTATGCTAGACTCATGTCCCACTTGAATCAAGGCAGATTACTCTTGAAATGATCGTTTCTGTTTTGTGGTGATTAGCCGTCCACCTCATCATTGCTGTCAAATTGGAGATCCTTTGCCTTTAAATTTGATTAGCTGTTCACCTCATCATTGTTGTTAACAGAAGGCTTTGGATAAATATTCCACCACACGAACTCAGCTCATTGGAGGGTAAGTGATAGCCTCACTGAGAAGAAGCTCTGAAGACTTCCAATTGTTTACAAATGACTTTGGTGACTTCTACTCATTTCAAAATGGCAGGAGAGGGAGAAAACCGAACTACTTCGACTAATGTTCCCTTTTCTCCCCTTCTTTCCATTATTTTGGTAGGAATATCATAACAGCCTTTAGGAATCACCTTCAAGCTGAGGGAATCTATGTCGTTGATCATCTTTCTGACAGAACAAACGTTAAAAGGCAATACAACCAGCGAAATTGTTATTGGTGGAAGGGCTGAAAAGGGCTTTAAGGTACATATGAGCATACTCGAATTGAGAATTATAAATGTAGAGCGTTCTTTCACCAACTAATTTTCTCAATCTCTTCTGCTTATATAAGGTTATTTGACCTACCTTTTTCTATAGTTCTTATTTGTTTTGGTATGTTACTTCTCGAACATGGTTGCTCAATGTCTTATATTTATTCTCATGGCTTTTTTTAATATAATTTATTGATGACTTTAGACAACTTTTCAAATTTGTGAATCTAAAAAGGGTTTCTTTCTACTCAGGATAAGCCATTTGTAGATCTTCCTGTCAAGGCAGTAACATCATTTGCAAAGCCAAATATACAATGAGCAAATCTTTACCGAGTGAATCTAGCGGTACAAATAGAAGGAGGCTGAGATCTATTGCATGAGAACACTTTAAAAGGATAGGAAATAGCCAAGATAAAGCCAAATGTCTATATTGTGGAGGCTATTATTGGTTGTTCTAGTACTCAAGGGACTAGTGGGATGCATAATCATTTAGGTAGATGTAAGAATTATCCATATGCAAACGTGGAGAAAAGGCAAAAAAAGTGCCTTGAATGAACTTGTTGGGGTTGGTAATTCTATTTCAACTGGTCCTTGGAAATTTGATCAAGATGCTAGTCAAAAAGATCTAGTAGCAATGTTTATTATTGGTGAACTACCCTTCAAGTTTGTGGAACTTGAGGCATTTCGAAAATTCGTGAGTAGAATCCAGCCAAAGTTTTTAATCCCTTCAAGAAACATATTAAGGGAGGATTGTTATAAGTTATACTCGGAGGAAATAAGCAAATTGAAAAAATATATTTCCGATACATCTCCAAGGGTTTGTCTTACGACTGACACATGGACTTCATGTCAAAATCTAAGTTACATGTGTCTTACTACTCACTTTGTAGACGCTGATTGGAAGTTGCAAAAGAAAATTTTGAATTTTTGTCAATTTCCCGGACATTCAGCTGAGATTATAAGGAAATGGGTTGAGAAATGCTTAACTAGTTGGGGGATCAAAGGCATTTTTTCTATCACTGTTGATAATGCTAGCTCCAATGACTTAGGAGTTCAATACTTGAAGAAAAGACTTAACTCTCGGAATGCTCTGATATTATCAGGTGAGTTACTCCATGTGAGATGTTGTGCTCGTATTTTCAATTTGATTGTGAGAGAAGGTTTGAAAGATATAGATGATTCTATTGTTAGAATATGCTCAGCTGTATGTTATGTGAGATCTTCTCCTTCGAGATTGCAACAGTTTAAGGAGTGCATTCTGCTGGAAAATATTGATTCCAATAATCTTGTATGTTTGGATGTGGAGACTCGGTGGAATTCAACATACCCGATGTTGGAAGTGGCCTTGAAGTTTCAAAATGCTTTTATCTCATTAGATATTCAGGATAGAAGATTTGCTGAAGAGCTTTCCAAGGTGAGAGGGTTGCCTACTGATGATGATTAGGATTATGCCCGTTGATTCCTTCCTTTCTTGAAGTTGTTCTATGATGCGACTTTAAAATTATTGGGCTTTTCTTACGTCACTTGCAAAGATATGGCAAAAGATGTCTATGGGATTTATATGATGATTGATAGATATTGTAGGGATGAGAATAGGAGTTTGCAAGAAATAGTCAAGAGAATGAAGATCGAGTTCAATAAGTATTTTGGCAATGTGAACAACATAAATCTAACATAGTTCATTGCATGTATTGTGACATCCCAAATTTTCACTTCTGTTTTCTATTGAATAAATCGGGCATTTCATTGACGCACCTATAAGGTTGTTCTTAGAGCTGATCACTCTCGAGATAACTAGGCTATCTGGGGAAGCCATTAAGGAATTTTAATGCAATAGACTTGAGAATTCGATCAGGAATCGACTATTTGACCGTGTCCATCATTAGAGGCCATTACGACACAATTAAAAATCGATTTGAGATCAGAGATAGGTCGGTTCGGCTGAGATGTGTGGCTAATCGTGGGTGACACCACTAAATTAGAAAATTCTTGTCGGCTGACACTAGACTGATTTTCCTATTGTTTTGGTACCCTATGTCCATATTTGAATCATCGAGATTTTCACGACAACCGAGAGTCACCAATGTGTCGAGCGGGTTCATTGTGGCTCGAAGAAAATTGACCACGGGTCATTAGCACTAAAAATTTCTGAAAGTTACCCGATAGCCTAGGTCACGCTAAAATCGCGCCGAATTGAAATTAACCGGGAATTTGAGTCCGATTTCAGAAATTGAAAGTCCTGTCCCGCTATGGCACCCCCGTCACGGCCCCCGATTCGTTAGGGTCGCCACAGTTAGCTTACCTTACACTTTTCCTAACAACATGCCACTCTGATACCATTTAATTATAGTGGATCCATATATCCTAGGGGTTTATCTTATCTCAATCAGTCCCAGCGCAATTCATATAACGGAAGCATATTCGACATCTCCCTAACCCAAACTCACACTAAATAATACAATGCAATACACACCAACTACACATTTCATATATATCAGTTAGTGCCAAACCACTTTTATTTACATACTTTGATCGGACATCAAGAGTTAGTACATCCAAAGGCCAAGGCTTTACTAAGCTCGGCTATAATCAAAAGTACCCGACCCCACAACAGTCATGTACACTGATCCATCATCCAGTGTCGGCTATCCAAAAAGTGTCGTCTGCTACCCGTCACACGCACCATCCCACCCAACCCGGTCCATCGGCTGGCAATGGCGGCAGCATCCCCATCATGATCCCGTCGCGACAAACATGGACAGACAGGAACTCCTGGACTACGGGGCCATCAGGTAAACCCACGTCATACATAACTAAAACTCGAACACGGATGAATACCAATCCATGAACACCAATACAGGAGTGCTCCGAACACTCAACCTTGACGTCGGACGGTAAGCCATAAAAGGTACCACGTGTGACCGGTAACAAAGGCATCTCTAATCTGAAATGTTAATCCCCAAAGGGGTGAGTACAACCACTCAGTAGTAAAAGATTCATCAAGCTATATCAAGCATTACTATTAATATCCAGATTCAAGCATAGTAGACAAGACAAGAAATAGAGAATAGGTATGCATCAGAATCATGAAATCCTTCCATGTGATGACAACATATCCAAGATAGACAAATTTCAATCATAGGGCCAAATTAAAATATCACATTCTATTCCATGCCCTACACTCAGTCTCATATCCAGAACTCACACCCTTTTATAGTAGAATCATTCACTTTATTATTCAAAAAGGGTTTCATCCCCGGAGGACCAGTGTTTGCATCTCTCCGGCATTCGCATCCCTCCAGGCATCATGAAAGCCTCCGGCATTCAGCCAACTTAGGGCCACCGGGCATCTGGAGCGAATCACGCCTCCAGGCATCTCGTACCCCACCTGGCATCACAAGGAACCTTGAGGGCCTCCCATGAAATGGTTACCTTGGCCATCCGAAATTATGTACCAACAAGCATACTACTGGGCATCCCGAAGCTCCTGGGGAAAAACCTCCGACATTCAGCTACAAGAGCCACCGGGCATCCACAAGGCATCGACTCACTCGATCCTTTGGGCATCCCGACTCCCGGGGCATCGTTGACTCGAAGGTCCAACGGCAACAACTTAGCATCTTAATTCACAAAACATTTTCCAATGCTAAAACAAGACGTCTCATGGACCTTCTAACACATCTCAATATTGCACAATTATCCACAGCCAATACCATCATATCACATAGCCATTCGGAAAACACATTCTCCTTTGGACACTTTGTGAAAATTCGAAATTAGAGCACTTGATTCTATCATGCACAGTTCCGGAAAATTTTTGAAATAAATACTAAATGGACTCAGAAAATTATGACATTTTTACAAGTTATCAATGAGACTTAAAGGAACAAATTTCATGAAGAACACCAAGTCAAATTCCATACATATCGAGAGTAAAAACCTCGGTATTTCTTGCTACAGTTTCTGTAAAATTTCCAGATCTAGCATTTCCATATAAAAATCATTTCATCGATCAAATCTTGTCCATTTATGCTAAATTTTTTATATGTTACTCTTACAGATGTGCTCTACAACTTTCATTAAGGACTCGAAGTCAAATTTTGGCTATAAAATTCCAGAAAAATCGAGAAATCACCGGTGGTCATGCTGTTCTTGCGAAAACAGTTCACTAGCCTAAAGAGATCTATTCCTATACATTGAGTTTCGGTATCCAACGTCCACAGCCACGATTTACAAGCACATTGCACCACAACACAGCCTCTTTACTTCTCAAAAATCCACCATAGCTAAATCTTTGAGTTCTCATTTCAATTTAAAGGCAAAATCCACCAAAATTTGCTCAAATCTTTGCCCCATTACCTCGGCCATCCTCATCTCCTTCATCACAAACAACATGCAACTCCAAATCTCACATTTCCTCACATCTACCCACTCTTCACTAGACAAAACAGCAAGCAAAACATAGATTGAAGAACTTCTACTTGCCTCAAGTCCTATGCGACCACAGCAAGCAAAACGGAGAACTCGGGGTCTCAGACGTGGCTCGGCGACGGCAGAACTAGGCGGCATCGACGGCAGCAGCTGGGACACGGCAGAAGACAGCCTTCCTCTTCCCCTTCGCGGCCCGCACTCGCCTCCTCTCTCTCTCACTCGCTCGCCCGAACTCTCCCTCTCTCGGTTCACTCTCTTTCTCTCTCTCACTCGGCGACTCCCTCGAGTGATCCGCCTCCCCCTCTCTCTCTTAATCCCTTGGTTAGCTAGTAATCATTGCCTTTGCATGCTAGTGACACATGGAGAAGCCCTCACGCCACTTGTCAATTTCCATGCAAGGTGATGGGCCTCAATGGGCCGGGTTTGGTCGACCGAACAAGGGGGAAACGTGGGCTGCTTTCGGGCCTGAAAGTTTTGGGTCAAGTTGTCCCATGTCCAATTTAAATAGCCCATAGAAAATATCAATAATAAGCCCATAATTCCTACACCACTTTAGGGCATTTGATTCTCTCTCTCTCTCTTCTTTTTTTTTTTATAGGAATCAATATTATATTCTCATAACAAATTTCACATAGGGGATTTGGTCCAAGAGATAAAATATCGTGGCCGATGATAATAATTGTCCCTATAGCCATTCAAAGACAAATCTCCTTTCCTTAAAATTAACCTTTCGGGTTGTCTAAATTCCCGGATGCCACATGTCATGTCACAATCAATTTTAGGAGCGTCGACTTAGTTTCAGAAGATTTTTCTGCAGCACAAGACTTTTTGGGAAAAAGTCGTCCTAGGGCCGTTTTTATCCAGAAAAAGTCAGGGACCATTTTTGATCGCGCAATTAGGAAGCAAGTAGGATCAATTGGTGAGGAAAAATACCAATATGATCATTGAGGTATTAATTGAATTTATGAGGGCCAAATTTGATTGATTCAAGAAGGAAATTGTGTCCAATTGAAGCCAACCCACTTGAAATTCGTATGCCCCCCTTGCCTAGGCTTTTTGGACCATTTCAAGGTTGCAAAGTGAAGCTTGGGTGGTTGAATGAGGGCCAAGGATGATGCTGATGGCTGAGGATGGTCAAGGAGACCAAGGATTGGAAAATTTGGCCATGGTAGGACCCTTGTCCCCGTCTTACTTCCTCAAGCTGGCCGGCCAACCCTTCCTTAGCCCTCACTTGCCATTTTTGAACACCACCAGCAAGCCAGGAGACCATCGGAGCAGCCCCCATCCGCCGAACGCGCCCCCAGTCGCCATTCACTGCATCGTCCACCGTGCGCGCGCCCTCCGCCCGTCTCGCCCTCACGCCGCTTTAGCCGTCATCTTCGGAGCTGTCTCAACCAACTCAGGCCACCGTGAGCTGCCACAGCCATCATAAGTCCACGCCGTTGGCCACCGGGACTCCCTCAGCCCATCTCAGTCCTTGTTTGCCTAAACCAGCCCCGTTTACTCTCTTTTGCAGCCAAGATCAGAGAGCAAAACCATTGGGTTTCCAGCAGCTTCTTGGCCCGTTTTGAGGTCGTTTCGGACCTCGAAAGCTTGGCTCGCTTTGGAGGAAGTTGTTCCCCGCGACGTTCCCATCGATTTGCACCGACCCGCTCGTCGAACAAGTGAGTTTAACTCACTAATCCTCACTTAGTAGGTTTATCACGCTTAGGGGTTGATTAGATTAAATTAAGCATGGTTAGGTGGATAGATTAGATTAGATTAGTTAATTTAATTATTTGCCGATGCATATTAAGTGGTTAGTTAGTGCAATTAGCGAGTAAATAGATTCTAGTATTTATTTAACGAACCTCCGAATTTTTCCGGGTCCGTTTCGGCGTCCAATTAGGCATTACGGGCTTAAGTTGGATTTTTGGCATTTATTTAATATTTTTCGTAATTATTTAATTAATTGTTTATTTTCCGAAAATTAGACCGACATAGTTGGTGACCGGAATTTTATGCTGATTATTGTGGTGCAATCTGTTTATTTATTTGAGTGCTAAATTATGCTGAATTGATTTAAATGTGATTTTAAGATTTTATTCCTAAATTAATTAATTTTGGCAATTAATTGAAAAATCACCGGAGGTCGGTTTACAACGCCAAAAATATGTTTATGGGCTATTGAAACTAGTGGGATGTTCTAAAGCAAAAATATGGTATTTTGGCTAAGGTCGACTGTATACCCAGACACTGCTATTTTTATCGGGTAAGATAAAAATGATGATTTGATTAAATGGTTGGGGTGGTATATTATATCGACATATGGGCGATATGTTAGCTTAGATTGCGAGCAGTATGCCGGTATACTATATCAGCTTAAGGGCCTCAATATATCAGCTTAGCGAGAGCAGTATACCTTAACCCTATCAGCTTAGAGAGAGCATTAACAGTATACTATATCAACCTATAGGCTCTAATATGTCAGCTTAGATTGCGAGTTGTATACTCAATCAGCTTAGAGAGAGCATTATTAGTGTACTATATCAACCTACAGGCGATATGTCAGCTTAGATTGGGAGCAGTACACTACTTATTAGCTTAACGAGAGCTATACTATCTATTTATCAGCTTATAGCGAGCAGTCCTATTATGGGTGGACTTATAGATAATATGAAATGGGCCGACCAAGAGAAGGTCGTGATGACATGTAATCGACTAGGTCGATTGATCAATAATTTGATATGATGTTATGAATTGATTGATTGATGTGATTTGAGGCATTTGTAAATGATATTGACTTGTAGGAAGGAACTGAGGCTAAGGTAAGTCCTCTGACTTGTGGTTGTGCTTAGGCAGCCCTTAGGGCGTATTTTCTTCCTAATCGAGTCTTAGGGGGAAGAACTCGCTGAGACGTTGTCTCACCCCGTTGTGGGATAATATTTCAGGTCCATAGATGGCAGCACCCCCACCTCTTCCCGAGCATTTTGGTATACGTGAGGAGATCACTGAGATAGGATATTATATTCTGATACACCCTCACCTGGAAGGATTAGAGTATGTTTTAGTAAAATCTATTGTCTGGGTTGATGTAGGTAAACCTTAGAAGGTGCCTCACAAATACCGGTCGTGGTATCATCACTACCATGATGGGCGAAGGGAGGGTCCTATGTCGGAAAGTGATATACCTCTATATGTTTTGGAGGTAGCGTTCGAGAAGGCGACAGCAGATCCCAAGGGTGGATCAGTGGTGGATGCAAAGGATCCTAAGCTCGAGGGTGATTCTGACTCTTCGGTGTATTTAGCCGTGGGCTCTAGCTGGAGCGAGGAAGAAGGGGAGATTGTCGAGGAGGACCAAAAGGAGGATCTAAAGTAGGATCCTGAGGAGAATCCAGAGGAGGATCCCGATGAAGATTGAGACCCCCAACCCTGTTTACTGCCTTTGTATTGTGAACCCGTTTGAGTAGAAACAAACTTATTAGTTTGGCTTGTATATATATTGCTCAGTTGTTATATATGTATTTAAGTGTGTTGGTTTTTTAGGTTTGAGATTTTAGTCCTACTTTTCTATCCCATTGTTTTATTGTTTGGGGATTTTATTGATATGCTTCCGCTTGCATATTTAAACTAAAAGAATCGGCGATGCGTCCTGGGACGTCGCTTTTAAATCGACCAGGTGAGGGATGGGCGCGCGCTTGAGGATCGGGGCGTGACATCCCCGTTTAGTGGTATCAGAGCAAAGGTTAAGGATTGGAGTGATAAGGTGCGATGACCTATGGGATAGTAGTAGGATTGCCTTTAAATTCATGCCGGTGCATGTCTGTGTTAGTTGATTGGTAGAATTGCTTGTGGTTTAGATCACTCTGTTTCTAATTCGATGTGGAATTGGAAGCAAGCTCCAGTAGTTAAAGCTGAGCCATGAGTGATCAGGAGCAGCGAACTCCTTCTAAGAGGACCGTTAGGGCCGTGACTCGGGGTAGCACGCTGACCAGGATCGGTGCCCGAGGAGGCCGAGGTCGAGCGCCAGCTCAGGTTAGCACGAGTGGCGTGGCACTGCCTTTAGTTGGTGCCAGGGTAGTAACCCCTGGTGATCCCAAAATCGAGGGGATCATGCAGGTGCTATAAGCCATGAGAGACGTGATGGCATAGCAGGCACAGAATCAAGCCACTGCTACTGCTGCCACTGTCGTCGCTGCTGAGGCCGCACCTACCGCAACACTTGTTGTTGCACCCGTCGGAGTTCAACCTGAGAATGTCATGGTGTAGAGAGAAAGACCGATCCACAAGCTGGTGGAGCAATTTATGAAGCTGAGCCCGCCAAGATTTACGGGTACTAAAGACCCCGAGGCCAACTCACTATGGATTCAAGATCTAGAAAAGGCCTTTACACTTCTGATGTTCACAAAGGCTGAAAAGGTAACCCTGGCCGTCTATCAGTTGCAGAGCAATGCAAATATCTAGTGGAGAGCTGCCAAGGATACAATATTCCCTAAAGGTGTGATCCCAGTGTGGGACGCCTTCCTCAGAGCCTTTAACGATCAGTATTTTTTTAGTATTGCCCGGGAACAGAAGATGGAGGAGTTCCAGCGCCTTCGTCAGGGATCGATGACGATTGACCAATGTGAGGTCAAGTTCGCTGAAATTTCACAATATGCCCCGAGGTTAGTCGAGGACCCATAAGAAAAAACCCGAAGATTCATAAATGGTCTTTGTACTGAATTGAAACAATATCTGCTACCGTTAGATCTGACAAGTTATCAAGAAGCCTATCGTCGAGCTCAGATGATAGAGGGAGGGTTGAATGAGCAAGCTGCCTCGTCTGGATCGAGGTTTAACTCTTACAGGGAAGGGATCCGCCATGGGAAGAAACCCATGACCGGAGGTAGATTCCAGGTCCCACCAAATAGGAAAGGTGGAGTTTGGCAAGCCAGTGCCAAATAAGAATGATTTGTGTCGCGTTTGTGGAAGGCGACATGGTGCGAATCAATGCCCTTGAAGGACGGGTGCTTGCTTTGAGTGTGGTCAGCATGGTCACGTGGCTAGAGATTGTCCTAGGAGACCGAGAGGACAACCACAGTTGCCGCCGTCGCCACCTATGGGACAGATTAAAGGGTATGTGCCTCAAAACGCGCCACAAGGAGGTCAGCTGAGACCACCAGTTCAGGGCACGGTATATGCCATTATGCAAGGTCAGGCAGAAGCTGCGCCTAACGTGATCACATGTATGGTTTCGCTGAATAACCATCCTGCTTACGCTTTATTTGATCCAGGAGCGACCCAATCCTTTATTGCCGAACAATATGTTAAGTTGTTAGGATTAAGTCCTATATTGTTGGAGTCGGCAGTTTGCATATCTACACCATTGAAGGATAAAGTGATTGCTGGTTTGGGTTGTTCTGGTTGCAAGTTAGTGATTGATGAGCGAGTGGGGAGAATAGATTTATTAGTCCTAGCCATGTATGACTTTGATTTAATTATTGGCATGGACTGGCTCACCAAGCAATGAGCTAAAATGGACTGCTACCGCAAGGCGATTCAGTTTGACCCGTTAGAGGGTGAGAGGTTCGAGTTTGTCGGGAATCGAGGAGGGCCCTCGATTATCTTGATCTCGTCGCCAGAGGCAACTCGTCTGTTAAATGAGGGTTGCCAAAGTTACCTAGCAATTGTCGTGGATACGACAGTTGAGGAGCCGAAGATGGAAGACATCGCTGTGGCGCAAGAATTTCCAGAGGTTTTCCCTAAGGAATTGCCAAGATTGCCGCCAGAGAGAGAGATTGAGTTCCTGATCGAGCTAGCACCCAGGATAGAGCCAATCTCTAAGGCTCCTTACTGGATGGCGTTATCTGAGTTGAAGGAACTGAAGGTGCAGATGCAAGAATTATTGGATAAGGGATTCATTCGTCCCAGTGCATCACTTTGGAGGGCACCGGTTCTATTTGTAAAGGAGAAAGATGGTTTGTTACGTCTGTGCATCGACTATCGGCAACTCAATCAGGTATCAAGAATAAGTATCCACGAGGATTGATGATTTATTCGATCAGTTGTAAGGAGCGTCGATATTTTCGAAGATTGACTTAAGGACAGGATATCATCAGCTGAGAATTAGGAAGGAGGACATTCCTAAGTCAGCATTTCGTACTCGGTATGGTCATTATGAGTTCACAGTTATGCCATTTGGGTTAACGAATGCTCCAGCTGCTTTCATGGATTTGATGAACCGAGTATTCAAGGAATATCTGGATCAGTTTGTGATCGTGTTCATCAATGATATCCTGGTGTATTCAAGAAGTGAGGAAGAGCACGAGAGTCATCTGAGATTAGTGCTGCAGACGCTGAGAGTACATTAGTTGTACGCCAAATTCAGCAAATGCAAGTTTTGGTTGACTCGCATTACTTTCTTAGGTCACGTGATTTCAGGCGAAGGAATCTCCGTGGCCCGAGCAAGATAGAAGCCGTGATCAATTGGCCAAGACCAACTACAGTGACCGAGATCAGAAGTTTTCTGGGTTTGGTAGGTTATTACATACGGTTTGTGGAAGGGTTTTCATCATTAGCATCGCCTCTGACAAGACTCCTGAAGAAAGAAGAGAAATTTGTTTGAACATACAAGTGCGAAAGTAGTTTTCAAGAGCTGAAGCAAAAGCTGACTACCGCACCTGTGCTGACTATTCCATCTGGTCCTGGAGGATTCGAGATCTATAGTGATGCATCATTCAGAGGATCGGGTTGTGTGCTGATGCAACATGGCAGGGTTGTTGCATACGTCTCCCGTCAGTTGAGACCTCATGAACAGAATTACTCGACGCATGACTTAGAACTCGCGGCCATTATTTTCGCCTTGAAGATTTGGAGACATTATTTGTGCGGAGAAAAATTCCAAATCTTCATAGACCATTAGAGTCTCAAGTATCTGTTCTCTCAGAAGGAGTTGAACATGAGACAACGCCGATGGATGGAATTGCTGAAAGACTACGACTGTGATTATTTATATCACCCGGGAAAGGCGAACAAGGTCGCCAACGCTTTGAGTCGAAAGTCCTCAGTCACTCATATTCTGATTAAGGAATGGAATCTAATCGAGAGAGCTCGGGATTCGGTATTCAAGTTTGAGGTAGGCCACCTTTCAAGTCTTATGGCCACCCTCAGAATTGAACCGGATGTCCAAATCAAAATCAAGTTACTCCAACCGACAAATCCAGATGTACAAAAAATTCTACAAGAGGATACAGAGAAAAGAACGGCTGACTTTCAGATTTCTGATGAGGGGACACTAAGGTTCCAAAGACGTTTGGTTGTACCTAACGATGTGGGGCTTAGAGAGAATATTTTATTAGAAGCACATCATAGCAGTTACAACATTCATCCTAGTAGTACCAAGATGTATCGGAATCTGTGTCAACACTATTGGTGGTCATGTATGAAGGCGGACATCGCCAAGCATGTCGCCAAGTGTTTGTCGTGTCAGCAGGTGAAAGCTCAGCATTGCAAGCCAGGAGGACTCCTGCAACCTCTCGAGATCCCAAAATGGAAGTTGGAGTATATCACGATGGATTTCATGACCGGACTACCAATGAGTCAAAGAGGAAATGATTCGATTTGGGTGGTAGTCGACAGACTGATCAAGTCGGCTCACTTCGTTACAGTTCGAAAAGACCTCAGTTTGGATAGACACGCAGACCTGTACGTGCGCCAAGTAGTTCGTCTGCATAGAGTGCCGGTTACGATAACTTCAAACAGAGATCCGAGATTTACCACCGCCTTTTGGAAGAGCTTGCAAAGTAAGGTACAAAGCTTCAATACAGTACGACATATCATCCTCAGATGAATGGCCAATCTGAGAGGACAATTCAAACCCTCGAGGATATGCTGAGAGCCTGTGTACTAGACTTCAAGGGAAGCTGGGAAGATCAGCTTCACTTGGTGGAATTCGCCTACAACAATAGTTATCAGCAGAGCATCCAGATGGCTCCTTTTGAAGCGTTGTATGGTAGAGTGTGCAGGACACCAATGTGTTGGGATGAAGTTGGGGAAAGAAAGATTACAAGCCCAGAGTTGGTCCAATAGTTAGTGGATGCTGTGGCAATGATCAGAGGCAGATTGAAGACCGCTCAGAGCAGATAGAAAAGTTACGCAGATAAGCGCCGAAGATTATTGAAATTCCAAGTTGGTGATCACGCTTTTTTAAAAGTGTCACCAATGAGGGGAACTTCGCGCTTTGAAAAGAAAGGAAAACTGAGTCCGAGGTACGTAGGTCCATTTGAAATTCTAGAGAGAATTGGGACCTTAGCGTATCGTCTTGTGTTGTCGCCGAGATTGGCACAAGTGCACGAGCTTGACCCAACCCACGTGCTTAATTTCGAGGAATTGGACGTGGATGACCAAGTGTCATACATTGAAAGCCCGGTTCAAATAGTGGACAGAAAAGAGCAAGTTCTGCATACAGACCATCCCATTGGTCAAAGTGGTATGGCAACACCACAGTACTGTAGGAGCAACATGGGAGACTGAAGAGTTGATGAGACAATTTGTACCCCCACCTTTTTGCTTAAGTATTATAATGGTTTAAATTTCGAGGACAAAATTTTTATAAGAGGAGAAGAGTTGTGACATCCCAAAATTTCACTTCTGCTTTCTATTGAATAAATCAGGCATTTCATTGACGCGCCTATAGGGCCGTTCTTAGAGTTGATCACTCTCGAGATAACTAGGCTATCTGGGGAAGCCATTAAGGAATTTAAATGCAATAGACTTAAGAATTCGACTAGGAATCGACTATTCGACCGTGTCCATCTTTATAGGCCATTACGACACAGTTAAAAATCGATCTGAGATCAGAGATAGGTCGGTTCGACTGAGATGTGTGGCTAATCGTGGGTGACACCACTAAATTGAAAAATTCTCGTCGGCCGGCACTAAACTGATTTTCCTATTATTTTGGTACCATGTGTCCATATTTGAATCATCGAGATTTTCACGACAACCGAGAGTCGCCAATGTGTTAAGCGGGTTCATTGTGGCTCGAAGAAAATCTATTATGGGTCATTTGCACTAAAAATTATGAAAGTTACCCGGTAGCCTAGGTCACGCTAAAATCGCGCCGAATTGAAATTAACCGCGAATTTGAGTCTAATTTCATAAATTGAAAGTCCTGTCATGTCACAATTAATTCTAAAAGTGTCAACTCAGTCTCAGAAAATTTTTCTACAACCCGAGACTTTTTGGGAAAAAGTCGTCCTAGGGCCGTTTTTGTCTTGAAAAAGTCAGGGACCGTTTTTTATCGCGCAATTGGGAAGCAAGTAGGATCAATTGGTGAGGAGAAATACTAATTTGATCATTGAGGTATTAATTGAATTTATGAAGGCCAAATTTGATTGATTCAAGAAGGAAATTGTGTCCAATTGAAGCCAACCCACTTGAAATTCGTATGCCCCCCTTGCCTAGGCTTTTTGGACCATTTCAAGGTTGCAAAGTGAAGCATGGGTGGCTGAATGAAGGCCAAGGATGATGCTGGTGGCTGAGGATGGTCAAGGAGACCAAGGATTGGAAAATTTGGCCATCGTAGGACCCTTGTCCCCCTCCTCCTTCCTCAAGCTGGCCGGCCAACCCTTCCTCAGTCCTCACTTGCCATTTTCAAACACCACCAACAAGCCAGGAGACCACCAGAGCAGCCCCCGTCCATCGCACGCGCTGCCCGTCGTCGTTCGTTACACCGTTTGCCATGCGCGTGCCCTTCGCCCATCTCGCCCTCACGCCACTTCAGCCGTCTTCTCCACCTTTGTCCGTGCATCTCTAGAGCTGTCTGGACCAGCCTAGGCCACCGTGAGCCACCACAGCCACCGTAAGTCCACGCCGTTGGCTGCCGGGACTCCCTCAGCCCATCTCGGTCCTTATTTGCCTCAACCAGCCCCATTTACTCTCTTTTGCAGCCAAGATCAGAGAGCAAAACTAGTGGGTTTCCAGCAGCTTCTTGGCCCGTTTTGAAGTCGTTCCGGACCTCGAAAACTTGGCCCGCTTTGGAGGAAGTTGTTCCCCGCAACGTTCCCATCGATTTGCACCGACCCGCTCGTCGAACAAGTGAGTTTAACTTACTAATCCTCGCTTAGTAGGTTAATCACACTTAGGGGTTGATTAGATTAAATTAAGCATGGTTAGGTGGATAGATTAGATTATATTAGTTAATTTAATTATCTACCGATGCATGTTAAGTGGTTAGTTAGTACAATTAGCGAGTAAATAGATTCTAGTATTTATTTAACAAATCTCGAAATTTTTCCGAGTCCGTTTCGGCGTCCAATTAGGCATTACGGGCCTAAGTTGGATTTTTAGCATTTATTTAATATTTTCCATAATTAATTAATTAATTAATTTTTCGGAAATTAGACCAGGATAGCCGGTGACCGGAATTTTATGCTGATTATTGTGGTGCAATCTGTTTATTTATTTGAGTGCTAAATTGTGCTGAATTGATTTAAATGTGATTTTAGGATTTTATTCCTAAATTAATTAA
This sequence comes from Eucalyptus guilfoylei, assembly GCA_016097605.1. Lineage (NCBI taxonomy): Eukaryota > Viridiplantae > Streptophyta > Magnoliopsida > Myrtales > Myrtaceae > Eucalyptus > Eucalyptus guilfoylei. The sequence continues at coordinate 5,719,879 of CM027862.1, read as the reverse complement.
TTTTGGCAATTAATTGGAAAATCACCGGACGTTGGTTTACAACGCCAAAAATATGTTTATGGGCTGTTGAAACTAGTGGGATGTTCTAAAGCAAAAATATGGTATTTTGGCTAAGGTCGACCGTTACCAACACAGCTATTTTTATCGGGTAAGATAAAAATGATGATTTGATTAAATGGTTGGGGTGGTATACTATATCGGCCTACGAGCTAGGGGTGATCGGTTCTCGGTTCGGTCCGGTTCCACCTTGGAACCGGGAACCGGACCGGGAGCACCAGTTCCTAAAATTGCGAACCGTGGACCGGACCGTTTAGCCCTAGGACCGAGAATTGGACCGGATCATCGGTTCCGGTCCGGTCCGGTCCGGTCCAACAAAATTGGCTCTACTTTTTTGCACTAAAGAGTGACCGCATTCCGGACCAATCAATCCAATTCGGTTCTCGAGCGATTCAACAAAACTAATCACACATGTTTCCACATGCAAAATATTCAAACTTTACTTATGTGAGTCACACTTCGTGTGTTTCACACTTAACTTTAATCATGAAGGCCATGAACAATTTGGCTAAAGGTTGTGCTTAGCTTAGATTTTATAGACAATCTCTCTTCTGCTCTTTGAATGTTTAGTCGATGTGAGACTCTTGGAGGCTTGAAGTGTCTTGTGGGTCTCTTGGAGCCTTAGTCTCACATCGAGTAGAAGATGAAACTAACAATGAGATTTTTTCTATAAATAAAAGAGTAACAAAAAGGGTGTTAATAGTCTCTTGGCCACATAAGAGGTTGTTACCTCAAATTGCAATTTTGGTTGCAATAAGTTATCATGTTTATATATTTTAGTAATTCTATGTATATAAATTATAGTTAAAAAAAATTTGGTTCAGTCCGGTTTGGTTCGATTCCCACCTTGGAACCGGGAACAGGACCGACCAGCCACCAATTCCAAGATTAGGAACCGAGAACCGGACCGCCGACCGTGGGAACCGCCCAAAACCGGCCGATTCGGTCCGGTCCGGCCAGTTCGCGGTTCGGGCAGTTCCCGTTGCACACCCCTACTACGAGCGATATGTCAGCTTAGATTGTGAGCAGTATATCAGTATACTATATCAGCCTGAGGGCCTCGATATATAAGCTTAGCGAGAGCAGTATACCTTAACCCTATTAGCTTAGAGAGAGCATTAACAGTATATTATATCAACTTATGGGCTCTGATATATCAGCTTAAATTGCGAGCAGTATACTCAATCAGCTTAGAGAGAGCATTATTAGTGTACTATATCAGCCGACGGGCGATATGTCAACTTAGATTGAGAGCAGTACACTACTTATCAGCTTAGCGAGAGCTATACTATCTATTTATCAGCTTATAGCGAGCAGTCCTATTATGGGTGGACTTATAGATAGTATGAAATGGGCCAACCAAGAGAAGGTCGTGATGACATGTAATCGACTAGGTCGATTGATCAATAATTTGATATGATGTTATGAATTGATTGATTGATGTGATTTGAGGCATTTGTAAAGGATATGACTTATAGGTAGGAACTGAGGCCAAGTTAAGTCCTCTAACTTGTGGTTGTGCTTAGGCAGCCCTTAGGGCGTATTTTCTTCCTAATCGTGTCTTAGGGGGTAGAACTCGCTGAGACGTTGTCTCACCCCATTGTGGGATAATATTTCAGGTCCATAGATGGCAGCACCCCCACCTCCTCCCGAGCATTTTGGTATACGTGAGGAGATCACTGAGATAGGATATCATATTCCGATACACCCTCACCCGGAAGGATTAAAGTATGTTTTGGTAAAATCTATTGTTTGGGTTGATGTGGGTAAACCTTAGAAGGTGCCTCACAAATATCGGTCGTGGTATCGTCACTACCATGATGGGCGAAGGGAGGGTCTTGTGTCGGAAAGTGATATACCTCTGTATGTTTTGGAGGTAGCGTTCGGGAAGGCGACAGCAAATCCCAAGGGTGGATCAGTGGTGGATGCAAAGGATCCTAAGCTCGAGGGTGATTCTGACTCTTCGGTGTATTTAGCCGTGGGCTCTAGCTGGAGCGAGGAAGAAGGGGAGATTGTCGAGGAGGACCAGGAGGAGGATCCCGATGAGGATTGAAACCCCCATCCCTATTTACTGCCTTTGTGTTGTGAACCTGTTTGAGTAGAAACCGACTTATTAGTTTGGCTTGTATATATATATGACTCAGTTGTTATATATGTATATAAGTGTGTTGGTTTTTCAGGTTCGAGATTTTAGTCCTACTTTTCTATCCCATTGTTTTATTATTTGGGGATTTTATTTATATGCTTCCGCTTGTGTATTTAAACTGAAAGGGTCGGCGATGCGTCCTAGGATGTCGCTTTTAAATCGACTAGGTGAGGGATGGGCGCACGCTCGAGGATCGGGGCGTGACATGTATACTTGACCCTCGACATAAGATGGAGTATGTGAAATGGACGATTAATCAAGTGTATGAAGGCAATCGGACCGAAATTTTGCGAGATAGAGTAACAAAATCTCTGACATTATTGTTTAAGCAATATCGCACCGGTACATGCCCCCAAAGCAACGTGAGATTAAAGGGGACAAGGACAGTGAACATTTCAATGTCTCCTGTGGTTGGTGCGGACATTATGACTGCAATGTTTCTTAGCCAAACGGGATAAGAATATGTGGAAGAAAAATCTGAAGTAGATAAATTTGGAAGAAGGATGTGAACGGTATAGCTCCACCTTTGATATCTTAAATTGGTGGAAAGTCAATTCTTCTAGATATCCTATCTTGTCTTCCATTGCTCGAGATATTTTGGCCGTGCCCATCTCCACTGTAACATCAGAGTCTGCATTCAGCACCGAAGGTCGAGTACTTGACGTATTTCGTAGCTCCTTGACCCCAATGATGGTAGAGGCTCTTATATATACTCAAGATTGGTTACGATCCGCACCACTTTCACAGTCGATCGATGAGGACTTAGAAGAACTTGAAAATTTCGAGTCAGGTGAGAAAAAAATAACCATGGAATATTTATATCATTCAATATTACAATTGATACTTCAATTCTCATTTTCATTGTGAATTTAATGCAGAGTTGTCATCTACGACCATGGACCTGAATTCAATAGCAATTTCTCTTGATGATTGACAAACTTAGATGTAAGAATTATCCATATTTATATCTTTCAATATTACAATTGATACTTCAATTCTCATTTTCATTGTGAATTTAATGCAGAGTTGTACCCGGCTCAGGAATTTTTCCTACACTATCACAGGCTCTCAAAATAGGAGCTAATTCCTCCAAAATATCTGCGGTATAAATCATTTTTGGGCACTAGAGTTATCTGGTTTTGTTACTCCTTATCTAGCTAAACTTGGTATCTGTGTGCCTCTTAAATTCTAGTTGTTGGAGTGTCTGCCTATTGTCACCTTTGTTGGAGGAAATGATCCTGCTGAGACAGAGAGGTCAATGCAAATTATGTGGCAGCTGGTGCACCCAAAACTTGGTTCCAATGTAAGTATTGTTTCTTCTCCTTTGTCTCTGAGTTGCATAGTGCAAGTCATTGTCTGAAGCTTCATGCTTCTCAAATCAGCATGGGAATGTGGAATATTTGTACGAGATAATATTCTGAGAAGTTCACTGCTCCTCGCTTGTTTTGTATGTCATGCTTTTCATATTTTGTTTTACTCCATTCCTGGTCTTCTTTCCAACAACTAAGACCAATTTGCTTTCCAATTAAGGTGGCTGGTGTTAAACCTTCGCCGGCAATAATAACAGCTATGGTTTCTGCTTGGGCTTTTCTCCTTACATCCATAGATGGTTCAAGTCTTGATCCAAAATATTGGCAAGAGTATGTGAAGATCTGGACATAGTTATTTCTCTGTGATTATTGCAATTGACTTACCATTGGCTAAAGATCTCCAATGGAGAGTGAAATCAATAACTTGTGCTTGGGGGAATTTGTTGAGACTCTGGATGGTGGATATTCTCATAGAGGATTATCTCCCTCTTGATATGCAGGTCTATTTCATATTTATCTGGATTACTAGATAAGGATGACCGATCAGTCTGCATTGCTGCTGGGGAGGCATTGGCTGTGATTTTTTAGATGGGAAACCTTGAAAAGTTCTGTTCTCAAGTTAAAGATGCTGGTGGCGGCTCCACTCAAGAGGGAAAGGAGTTGGCGCACATGCATGGTTTGAAAGGAAAAGTTTTGAACCAAGTCAGAAACCTTGCAGTGGAAACAGGCGGTAAAGGTTCTGCTAAGAAAGATCTAAATAGCCAGAGCAACCTGTTTAAGGATATCCTGGAATTAAATTCTTTCTTTTTTTTTAATTGAACAATAGAATTGTCTCTTAGAGAATCATCAAGAAAGATTATGTTAAGCAATTGTTTAAATTGGATATCATTACTTGGCCAATGCTTAAAAAAGGAATGAAGTATATGATCTAAATTGCAAAATCCTCTAAGCTTGAAGTGCAATAACATATTGAATTTAGATTATTTTGAGTTGAACAGAAAAAAAAAACGAAAAACGAGAAAAAAAAAACCGAAGACCAAAAGCTGAAAACCAAAAACCGAAAAACTGAACCGAACCGAACCGAACCAAAATTTCGGTTTGGCTTGTATTCGGTTCGGGTCTTATTCGCTTCGCTTTGGAAGTTTTTTCTAACGATTCGGTTCGGTTCGGTTTTTTAAAAAAACCGAACCGAACCAAACCGTTGACATCCCTACCTAATGGACGGCCATTATGGGTATAATCAAATATTCATAGCGGAAGAAAATGTACACAAAACAACATTTCAATGTCCAAGAGCTATCAATACATTCGAATGGCTTGTAATGCTGTTCGATTTAATGAATGCTAGAGCCACATACCAAAGCGCCATGAATTTTATCTTCTACGACATGATTGGTGATTCATGGAGGTCTACATAGATTACGTCATTGTCAAATCTGGCCAGGTACGTCATCTAGATTACCTAGAGCAGTCCTTTATTGGCATGTAAATTTAAGTTGAAAATGAACCCATCAAAGTGTGCTCTTGGTAAAGCTTTTGCTTCACCATCTAAATGCAGAGAATATCCCTCTCGACATGCAGAGTTTCTTTTGGCCATGGCTACTTAAGCTTTTTACAACCCTAATCCCCAAATTACATTATCACTTTTCTCCGACCCTTCTCACTTTCGTCACATCCACTCCCATGGTGGTCCTCCTCTGTTTTTCATCCGAATTACTGGTTTCGTGACTGCTGCGATTCCTTCCGGACTTGATGGTGGGTCGGAATTTGAAGATGATGTTCTCCTTCGCCTCCCCATCTTAAATCCCACTTGGTTCGTTTTACTGTATAATCATAATCCCCTGTTCTCTTATAAAATCCTGAGTAGTTTTCAGCAGAAATTCATTTTGCATGTGGGGCTTTCGTATATTGGTGAATTTAGCAGACTGTATATCTTCAGTTTCGACCCAAATTCCGCTTGTCCCTATTCTCTTTAAATGCTATCCTCGCTGAGTAATGGACTCGGCAGAACATAGTGATACTGCTCGCCTAGCTGCTCTCTGTTCAAGATTGGGCAGACTTACAACAGAGAAGGAAATAGACTTTCTAGGATGAAGAACCCTCACCTGCAAAATTGGAGGAATGTGGCTTAATTTTGGTGTGCAGAATTCTATCAAATCCAACTATAAATCTCCTGGCGTTCCAGAGTACAATTAAGAAAGCATGGAAGACTGAACGGGTTGACATTTCACAACGTGAAGATGGCTTTTATATAGCTAAATTCCATTCTGATGTCGATAAACAGCGTGTTCTTGCTGGAGGTCCCTGGCTCTTTTCGGGTCATCTAGTACTAGTAAAGCCATGGCAGTCTAATACTCCACTGCATTGTTATGAATTTTCAAGCTGTGCTTTCTAGGTACAAATCTTTGGTCTACCTTTGGAATGGACAACTGAAAAGATGATTATCAAGGCAGTGCAAGATATTGGTAGGGTAATAGAAGTGCAAGTTGATACTAAAGAGGGACTGACTTCACAGACTGCTAGGGCGAGGGTTGAATTGAAATTACAGGAACCTTTAAGGACAGGTAAGCTGATTCGAATAGAGGGGAAATTGTTCTGGATTGACTTTTGCTATGAGCGACTTTCCCATTTTTGTTACTCTTGCGGAAGGTTGGGTCATTATGCTACGTATTGCAAAGAGATCCCCTATGATGACTCCAAATTTGAAGGAAGGGACACTATGGCTTATGGCCCATGGCTTAAAGCAGAAGTTAAAGAAGCTAGTCCTTATTGGCAAACATTTTATAACCCTCCAAACCTCTCGGATCAGCCAGAAGATAGTATACCTGAGACACCCCCTTCCTAGCTTCAGATTATCCCACTCTTGCCCCCACCAATCGCTACTACTGCAGAAACAGGGGCCAGACCAGCCCTTATTTCAGATCATGGAGTTACAGCATCTGTACATCAGGTAAATCAAGAGCCGATCATGGAAGTGACTCATCTTCATACAGCGCTTATTCCTGCAACTGATAAAATGAAGGGGATTCAATCATCCACTATGGATTTCAAACAATACAAGAAAACAAAGAGTTCTAGACTACCACCAAAGGTGAGTGTGGCTAAAAAACAGAAACGATATTCGCCATATGACACAAAGGGTGTAGTTCTTCATGACCTGGATGAAGAAAAATTGCTGGATACCCCTGTGCATGAAGCAGGGGAAGCTGACACTTGGGCTATGGTGGCTAGCCCTCAACAGCCACCACCTCACAAATGAAGATAATCACTTGGAACTGTCAGGGCTTGGGCAATGCCCTGACAATTCAGGCTCTAAAGGCCTTAACGGCCATAGAAAAGCCCGATATAATTTTTTTAATGGAAACAAAAAACCCTGAAGTTAAGCTTCAACGAATTCAGACTACCCTACATTTTCAGCATTCATATATTCTCAACCCGGCTGGTTTGGCCGGAGGATTATCGGTGATGTGGAATGATCAGGTATCTATAGAAGTGGCTCGTTCTTCACAACATATGGTTGATATGACTTGCAGGATAGTCCAGGAAGACAGATCTTTTCGCCTAATATGTCTTCATGCTCCTTATAACTATCAACAAAGACAGGTCTTTTGGGATGAACTTAGGATGTTTAGCCGTATGAATAATCTCCCTTTGCTGTGTGCTGGAGATTTTAATGATTTTCTCTATCCTTGGGAGAAGTTTGGCAAACGACCTACGGACTTATCTAGGATGCTATCTTTTCGTGCTGTCCTGAATGATTGTGAGCTTATGGAACTAGAGAGTAAAGGGTGTAAATTCACCTGGACGAATAATAGAGAAGGTGCAGAGCTTGTGAAGGAAAGACTGGATCAAGTATTGTGTTCAATGGATTGGCGCCTCATGTTTCCAGAAGCAGAGGTTTTTGCGCTACCTACTGTAGGTTCCGATCATAGCCCTTTGATCATACAAACTTCAACCACTTATAAACGACGCACTAAGCTTTTTCATTTCAAAGCCTACTGGAATGACGAAGCTGAATGTCGTGAGATTATATCAAAGGTATGGAGTTCACATTATGCAGCTCATCCGGTTTTCATTGCCAAGCTACAAAAAGTCATCACCGCTCTATCTAAGTGGAGTCGTACGAAATTTTCAAATGGGCAATGCCAGGGTGATTGCATTAAAACAACAGCTACAAGACTTGACCAACCAACCGAGCTTCTCTAATTATAGAGAGGAAGCATCGACTATCAAAGAGGAAATTAAAAAGACTTGGCAAATGGAAGAGCAATATTGGGCAATGAGATCAAGAATACAATGGTTGCGATGGGGGGATAGGAATACGCGGTTCTTTCATGCGTCCATGATCCAGAGAAGAAATAGAAATCGCATTACGATGCTGCAAGACGCAAATCAGAATTGGATTCGAGACTCCGAAGCGCTACAAGGTATGACTACTGCTTATTATTCTGAATTATATACATCGGGAGGGTCTAGGAATTATGGCCCTATCCTTGACCAATGTCAGCAACTCATATCCTTTGAAATGAATGATCAGTTGATCGCCATGGCAACCATTGAGGAGGTAAAACAAGCAACATTTCAGTTGGGGGCTACCAAGGCTCCTAGCCCGGATGGATTAAATGGATTTTTTTACCAAAAACACTGGGACATTATTAAGGATGATCTTGTGCTTCTAGTGCAACATTTCTTTCTCTCAGCTCAGATGCCTACCAAGCTCAATCAAACCTTTATTGCTTTGATCCCTAAGACGCCTCATCCAAAGCAACTGGAGCAATATCGCCCTCTAAGCCTATGCAATTTTGCCTACAAAGTTATCTCTAAGGTACTAGCCAACCGTCTTAAACTTTGTTTGAATTCTTTAATATCCAAGGAACAGTCAGCCTTTGTGAGTGGACGACAGATTCAAGACAATATTTTAATCGTTCAAGAGGTTCTTCACCAGTTCAAGACCAAGCAGAGAACTAAGAAATTCAATGCAATCCTAAAGATGGACATGCAAAAGGCATATGACAGAGTTGAGTAGGATTTCCTTCACGATTATCTTTTGAAATTGGGATTTCATACTATCTGGGTTCAATGGATTATGCAATGTGTGACAACAACTTTTAGTGTGAAATTCAATGGCGAACCCTTGCCTTACTTTACTCCTTCTCGCGGCCTCCGACAAGGTGATCCCTTATCTCCATATCTATTTATTTTGATGGCAAATGTCCTATCAACTTTAATCAATCAAGCAATCAGTGTGAGACATCTCAAAGGCATCAAGTTTAATAGGTGGTGTCCCAACCTTTCCCATCTATTTTTCGCAGATGATGCAATCTTTTTCCTTGACAGGACAATAACAGAATGTCAGAATCTTGCAGCAATTATCAATCAATACTGTTTGGCCACGGGTCAGATAGTGAATCGAAACAAGTCTGGTATTATTTTTAGCAAATATAGTCCGTCTAGCTTACAAGAAAATATGTCAGGGGAACTTTGATTGTCTGTGTTGCAACGATATGGTAAGTATTTGGGAATACCTTCTGAATGGGGCCGTTCAAAGAGGGAGATGTTTTCTTGGCTACAGGCACAAGTCCATGCTAAGACGGAAGGATGGAAAAGTAAGCTGATATCCAAGGGTGGTAAGGAAGTTCTAATCAAATCTGTTATACAAGCTTTGCCACACTATGCTATGTCTATTTTTCAGATCCCTTTGTCAATTTGTAAATCAATAGAGAAAAGTATTGCAAGATTCTGGTGGAGAAATGATCAGAATAAGGAAGGTATTCATTGGCGTAGTTGGGATGTATTGAAAGGAAGCAAAGATACTAGCGGGTTGGGCTTCCGTGACCTTAGAGCTTTTAACAAAGCTATGCTTGGAAAGCAGGCTTGGCGCTTATTGCAATAGCCTGACGCTCTATAGAGTCAACTATTTAAAGGGTTGTATTTTCCTACAAAAGACTTCCTCTTGGCGACACCAGGTTCTCGTCCCTCCTGGGGATGGAAGAGTTTATTATTGGGTAGAGATGCTATCTCTCCCCATTTGTGTTGGTCAGTTGGTAATGGTGAGAACATTCGCATAAGAGGTGATCGCTGGCTACCGATGGGAATTCTCTATGGCCCCAAGACTCTTGAGGAACCAGTGCTGGTGGCGGATCTTATTGACCCGATACACCACGATTGGAACCAGACTCTGCTCCTTAGACTATTCGAAGACGACATTACTGAACAAGCTCTGCAAATTCCAATCAGCCCTCTAGTTTCCACAGATAAATTGATATGGACAGCTACAAAAAATGGTGTCTATACAGTAAAGAGCGGGTACCACAACATTCTCAATGCAGCAGACCTCTCCACAGGTAACAGTACTTCTACATCCTATCAAACTCCTAAATCCCTTTGGCGAAGAATATGGAAATTGAAAACGACACCAAAAGTCAGGATGTTTACCTGGGCGGTTTGTCAGAACGCGATTGCTACTAGAGCCAATCTCTATCATAGACACATTGTTGAGGACCCCTGCTATCGGCTCTGTCATCAGCAAGCTCCTGAAACCACCGAGCACCTTTTCCTCCATTGCTCGTGGACTCGAGCTGTTTGGACAAACCCGGAGATTAATGTTTTCTTTTCCCCTCAATCTGTCCATCGTATGGATAGCTGGTTATCGGAAAGAACAAGCACAGAAGGTGCAGCCCCATCAACAACTATACCTGGCATTGAATTGATTGCCAATACTCTGTGGCAAATCTGGCGGATGCGCAACAATTTCGTCTTTCGTGAACAAGAACCAGACCCCAATCTCGTAGTGGAGTTGGCGATCACTCAAACCAGAGCTTCTGTTGTTCCTGTGGTTATTTCTTCGCGCTCCAAACGGCAGATTTTCAACCCTGATCATCTGTGGCAACCTCCCGATCCAACAGTTATTAAATGTAATATTGATGGGGCATATCATCCAGGAAGAACAGAGGGATCAATGGCGTGTGTCTGCAAAGAAAGTCAAGGTAGAAACACTGATCTGTATTCAAACTCTTTTCGATCTCACTCGACTCTGGAAACGGAGTTTAAAGCACTTACCTATACCCTTGATCACTTGCTGAGTCGGCATCTACAAGACCGCAAGATCGAGCTTGAAACGGACTGCCTTATTCTCATAGAAGCTGTGTGGAATGAAGGATCGACGCCATGGGAGCTTCGCTCGCTGCAAGCGGAGGCTGTTTTTTTGCTTTCACGGTTTCCTAACCTAATGCTGCATCATTGTAGGCTAGAAGCAAATAGGGTTGCCGGCTGGGCCGCGAAGGCCCACAGCAATGCTTTCTCGGCCCAGAACTAGCTTTTTAACCCCCCTGCTGCTTTGCTTGATCTCTTGGTCGCGGATACTGTTGCTTCAGGGTGTAATTTACCGGTTATATAAATATGAAAGTTTTATTTCGACCAAAAAAAAAAGTGTGCTCTTGGTATAAAAGTTGATAATTTTCTAGACTTTCTAGTTCACCAAAGAGGAATAGAAATAGATAGAAATAAAGTGAAAGTAATTCTAGAATTGCCACCGCCTACCAATAAGAAATAGCTCCAAATGATACTTAAAAAATAAATTTCTTGCGTCGCTTTATAGCTAACCTGTCAAGGAAGATCGAAATTTTTTCCTATTGCTCAGATTGAAGAACCAGGAGGAATTTACTTGGAACGCTAAGCATCAACATGCTTTCTATCAAATAAAAGAATTTTGACCAGACCACTAGTTTTGATGCCACCCAAGGCAGGTAGCCCGTTGAAATCATATCTGTCGGCGACCGATGACGGAAGCATGCTGATACAAGAAAATGATGAGGGAAAAGAATAGGCAGTATATTACCTATGCAGAATGTTGAATGAGGCTGAGACAAGATATACTCCCATGGAGACGTTATGCTTGTTATTATACTATGCGTTTACAAAATTATGTCATTATATATTACGGATTACGGTACATGTAATTTGCAAGGCGAATGTAATTAAGTATATGCTAAACAAGCCAATTATAAGGGGCCAGATGGCTAAATGGGCCTTTGCCTTATCTGAGATCAATTTAATATACCTGCCGCTCAAAGCAGTAAAAGGGCACGCAGTAGCACATTTTATTACGGAATACTCACCCATTTTAAAGATTGAATAGGATGAAAATTATATTCGAGTATTATCGTGGGTTTTGTTTTTCGATGGATCAAGTGTATCTAGATCATTAGGCGCTGGGATTATGATCATATCCCCACAAGGTTAGAAAACTGAATTCATGTTCAAACTTGACTTTCAGTGCTCAAACAATCAAGCAGAGTATGAAGCCTTCATTGTTGGTCTCAATATCGTTAAAATCAAAAGTGATTCATAATTGGTTGCAAAGCAATTGACTGGGAATATCGATGCTCAAATGAAAATATAATATCACATCATGCCCTAGGAAAAGAGTTATTGGACAATTTTGCCAAATGTGAATTGATTCACATCAGGAGGAATGAGAATTCGAAAGCCAATAAGCTAGTTCAAATGGCATCCAACTATAAAATATCGAAGGAGCTCGCAGAACATATTATTACATAGGCGAAAGTTTGCCTTCGATAGATAACAGAGTGATGATGGTACTAAGCTGTTTGATTGAAAGTCAAAACGGTCAAAATGAACAAGATTAGGGAACTCCAGTCATAAATTACTTGAAAAACCCAGTTGCCAATAATAAGAATTTTAGGAGGCAGACAATGAAATACTTGTATCAAAGGACAGTGGACGGACTGCTATTAAGATGTTTAGGAAAGCAAGAATCAATGCTTGTAATGGCCGAAGTACATGCAATAATTCGTGACACATGCCAAGCCAGGATAAAAAACGAAATGGTTATTGTGTCGACGTGATTATTTCTGGCCGACTATTACGAAGGATTGCATATATTATGCTAAAGGTTGTGAGCCTTGCCAGAAACATAGTCCACTCCAACACGTGCCAGCCGCTGTAATGAAACCCATCATTAAACCATGGTCGTTTTGAGGTTGGGCAAATGATATAATAAGTAAGATTTACCCCCATCATCAAAGAAGCATAATTTCGTGGTAGTGGCAACTGATTATTTTACAAAGCGGGTAGAAGCGATTTCATATAAGAATGTAACACAGAAGGTTGCGAGGAAATTTATCGAAGAACGGATTATTCATTGATTCGAGATTCCTAAGTCTATAATGGCTAACCAAGGAACAGTATTCATAGGACAAGAGGTATTGGGATTTTTGAAGTCTAGAGACATTATAATGGTTCATTCGACACCATACTATGCTCAGGCTAATGGTCAAGCTGAGGCTTCTAACAAGATTATCATTAATCTTATTAAGAAGCATTTAGAGGAAAACCCGAGGGAATGGGATTCCTTATTATCGACAGTGTTATGGGCTTATCAAACATCGAAACGATCAAGTATTGGAGTTAATATGCTAACAAATTGACAAGAAGCCATCCTCCCATTTGAAATTACAATACATTCACTTAGGGTGAAATTACATGGCAATTTATTAAAGGAAGAGTATGATGAGTTGACATATGACAATGTCGACGAACTTGGTGAAAGCAGAGGTTCAGCATTGGAGAAATTGGTTGCCCAAAAGTGAAGGGTCGCCAGAGCATACAATAAATATGTGAAGCCTAAGCATTTCAACATTGACGATTTGCTTTAGAAGACCATTTTTTTCACAAGTGCTGATAACGAGAAATTTGGTAAATGGTCATCAACTTGGGAAGATCCATATTTTGTTAGTGATGTTCTTACTGGAAATGCATATCGATTGATGGAGTTAGATGGAAAAGAATTTCGCCAATCGATTAATGGCAAGTTCCTAAAGAAATTTTACCCGACTATGTGGGAAATGTGAGAGAATGAAGGAAAATGAAAGCCAGGGAATTTTTAGAACTTTTTCTTTCATTAATTTTCATTTTTTTTACATACTCTCTCTCTCTCTCTCTCTCTCTCTCTCTCTCTCTCTCTCTCTCTCTCTCTCTCTTTTCTCTCTCTCTCTCTCTCTCTCTCTCTTTTCCTTCTCTTCCTTCTCTTCCTCCCTTCTTCTCCAAGCTTCTCGCCTCATCCTTAGTCCAGCCCACTCAAGCCAAGGTGTTGCTGGAATGCAACCACGAAATGGCGCAGCCGAGACTCAAAGTGATCGTTGGCTTTCTCGGCGTGTTATTTGGGCTTGCTCAGCTTGTCCATCGCCATCTCGAAGGTGTCTTTCTCTTGCTCTAGGCATTGGAAAAGGACCAACTGAGCTCCAACCAATTCGTCAGCTTTCTCGAGCAAAGCCTTGATGGCCTGGATATTGGAGTCCACAAAGGTCATGGACCTGGTCAGCATAGCTCATCAATCTCATGCTCCCGCTTCTCACCAGGGGCCAGTCCTTTCTTCATCCGCTTCTTCACCGCTTTCACCCTACTAGAGACACCTCCCTAGAATTTGGAAAGCTAAGTATGGGTAGCATGAAGGGCTCTTTGTGCCTCTGTGAGTTCATGGTACATTGCGTCTGCATTGTCAATCTCCTTCTTGCACCAATACTCGTTTTCGGAAACATCGAAGGCTATGATGTCCTCTAGGTTAGACTGGAAACTCTCAACGCCATGGTTAGAGGTCAGCATGAACTCATCGTAGTCAACGATGTAGGGGTCACCCTCAGGGAGGTTTCTCGGTGCAGCATGAACCACGAGACTTTTCAGCCTCTTAAAGGAATCTGGCTTGGCGGTCAACAGGCTATACGTCAGGCTAAGGAAGGAGAGCAGCCCCCTCCATAGAGCGATGAAGTGACGGCCGTGTAGGGGGTAAAGGAAGAGAAAGAAAACGACTTGGGCGCCATTTCGACTTTGTGAAATTGTAGAAGAGGTTTGAAGGCTGAAGTGGTGGATGGGAGTCCGGTTGCCACGAGCCACACTATTTATAGACTGAGTATGGAAGACGAGCAGTCACGACCCTTCACAAACCAATGTAATGAAGAGCGGGCGAATGTGTGTAAATGCAGGACAGCCGAAAAGATAGGGATTCGTGCATCGTGGGATAATAGATTGATATGACACACGTAATTAAAAATATATTAGAAATCAAAATGACGTGATGGTTAACCAATGCAAATAATACTCATCCATTGAAGTGTCACGACTATTGAAGGATTGAGATGAGCGAGGAGTCACTAGTCATTGAATGCGATGAACACGGTGGACTGCAAGTGATTCAGATGAATCTCAGCTCATGATGAAGGATAAAGATATGAGTATTTTAACCACGGTGATAGGATGTTTGAGATATTATGAAAAGTTGAATGATGCTAGAAATACTAAAATTGTGACAACAGTGAGCGAATAGACAAAGAGAAATGTACAAAAGCAGGTGCCGAAATTAGAACTTACATTTACAGGGTAATGCTGAAATATAAAGTTAATGAAAGCCACAAGTACGGACAGAGACATATGTAGAATTACATTAAATTTCGTCTTATCCCTAGCACAAAACTATGGAGCTGCATCTCACTCTTGCAATTGGCTTTAAAGTATTCATCCCTTTTGCTCCCAAGCTCCGACTATTTAAGTTCCAGGGAAACACAAGCTGCCCCCAAGTCAGTGATTAATCTTGATTGAACCAGTAATGCTTGTAAGGGAGTGTGGTCATTCGCCTTCAAGATGTCAACAGTGGTGCGGTGCCGAGATAGTTCTTCCCTTTTGAAGAAGGCATTCTCCTCTAGCTTTTTGATATCTTCTATATTCTTCAACCGTGCCCTATACGACTCTAGCGTGGAGCCAAAGGAAAGAGAAAACTCATTGCTAGCAAACTCGAGAGCTCGACACTGCATGGGCTATGGCAGATTGGTCAGGAAAGCAAGGAGGGTCTTAATTTCACACTCAACAGCTTTGTCACCACATATGGTATCATAACCCTTCGTCAATAGGTCATGAAGCCGTGCCTATTTGACTTGCGTAGAGTTGCAATCTTCAGACGGAATCAGCTCATTCTATAAAAAGAGAGATGGTGAGCTGAAATCATCGGCATCTCTTGAAACATGAACTGTATTAATATGGCTGACATTAGCCGGATAAAGGATAGAATTGGACATAAGCTTATCGAAGGTCCCTAAAGTTTGCCCGTTGGACGAAGAAGAATCATCTACATAGAACAAATAATTTAGAAGATGAACAAATGCAAATAAGTAAAAGCAAAGGGATTAACTTTACTGGTTCAATGCCCGGAATTGCTCGATGCTCAATGTTGACACCTAAATTTTTTGCATAAAAAATGAGTTAATTTTTACCCCAAAAAAATAAATAATAAAAATTGCATGACATATAGTTTAGAAACATTTATGTTATTTTGCATTTTTTTATTTTATTGGACTAGCGGTAAGGGTAAGATTTTTCACATATTCAAGTAATATACACTGGGGACATATTTTGAGCGGAAAGGAAATTTTCGGATGGAATATTCGAAAAATACAAAAGAGAATATCGCACGGGGTGCAACGATATATTCAGGAGATTATGCACAAGCAAAATTGGAAGTAAAATGTGCAACAAAGATTTAAATTTTTCCGCTATAAAAGGTGTGGTGCGTGTACGGAGACAAAGGGAGGAATTCGACAATCTGAGAGCAAATACTTGAGAAGTTCTTGGAGGTTTGGTGAGTGAAAATTCAAAAAAAAAATCTTTTGGAGAGAAAACGTCAACTCGCGTTTGCCTTGGTCGAAGAAACAGGTGGGGCAGAGAGCAGTACAGAGTGACGTGAGAGAGAGGACAAGTCAAAAAAAAAGGGAGGGAGGGGGGAGGGGGCAACAGTGTCGTCTTCTTCGTGGACCCCCTGTCCACATCGGCCCCGCGTCCACCTCGCCGGCACCGCCTTCGCCAGCCGCCACCGCGCCTCCGCCACTACGATTCCGCCACCGCCGCTTCACCGTCCTCCCCGCGAAGCTCACCGCGACAACCCGACGCTGGCAAATCTGAGCTGAGCTCGTCTCTGCTCGCGACTTAGCCCCCAACGTCCCCTGATCCAGCCGCGACCGACGCTAGCTGAGCCCCACTCGCCGTCTCTGAGTCGCTCCCCTTCTCCGACGCCAGCCCCCACTGTGCTCCACATCACCTCCAACCCGTGCCGGCCCTCAACGCCACTGCTGCTTCCCGACGCCATCAAACCCGACGACCAACACAGTCCCGTCGCCCGCAACAGTCCGTGCACCGAGCAACCCTCCTGCTGCCGGCCACCTCCGTTCCAAGCCTTCTCGTCGCGCGCCTGCTGTGCCTACTCCGAAGTCCCTTGCCGATGTTTCCCCTTCGCCGAGGCCCCAAACCGGTTGCCTTTCGATGAAAGTATATCTTATTTTTTATTTCTTGTTTACTTATTTGAAATATTTCCCTATGCATAATTAGAAATTATGACATACCACCTGATTCGCAACTGCGCCTGAATTTTTTATTTCATCTATAAGTCTTTAGATGAAATAATTAATTAAGCGGGAATAAAATTGATACTTTGATCTTTAAGGCTTAAGATCAATTTATCGATTTTACTAGCGAAATATTATCCCTTGATCTGAACAATGTATGATATATTTGGTGATTTTGAAATGGTTTAGCTTGTCTTAATTGCTTTATTTATCTTGAAATATGTTTGAGTTAGAATATTGCATGCTTTAGGGTTATCTTGCATGTTTAGGGTAGGAACTTTATTATTTCGAATTTTTAAAAATAGAAAATACCAAAAACATAAATTCAGGATGTTAGATTTTATTTCACTGAATTAAATTGCATGTTTAATTATTTGCTAATTTTGATTTCGAATTTTTATAATAAAAAAAAGAACAAAAATAATATAAAAGAACAAAAAGAAGAAAAAATTAGAATTAGGGCATTCTTTGCACGTCATTGCATATTAGGATAGTTTAATTCTAGATAATATTTTATAAGTTTAGATGAATTGCATCTTAGGTTAGAGATTGCTAAGTTAAGATAATAGCTTGGTTTAAATTAGGGTTTAGCCTGACCTAATCCTTAATCTAGGTTAGAATCTTAATTTAGCTAAGTAATTTTCACATTTTCCTAATTTCGAATTTCACGTGAAAAAAATAATTAAAAAAATTGTCTTTAGAAGAAATCAATTTCATTCTTTAGTATAGACTGCGTTTTATGTCATATAGGTAGATCATATTGCCATGTCATATCATTTCATATTAAATTAGTAGCATGCATTGCATGACTCTCATTGAATAAATGAAAAAAAAAAAAAGTGCATGTTAATTAGAAATCATATCTAGTATTGTTGATGTGAATTCTGATCTAACAACGCAGATGCTTTTGTTGCTACGAGGTAAGTCCTTGCATTTTTTTTATTTATTTGCTTCCCTTGGGTGTTAAATTGGTGGATTGCGCACCCACATGATCACCTCACATGTTAGGGAAATAGATTTAAAATCAATCCAAACTGCCTGCAAAAATATTTTTGAAAATAAAAAGAAATGGTACCGAAATGACATTAGAGAAGTCTAGTGTAACCAAGTCCCCGTACCCAAAGTCTCTGGTTCGTAGGAGTAAAATAATCCTCCAATTATTTTACTTAGGTGTCTAATCAACCTACTGTAAACTGATCAGTGGCGACTCCTAGATAAAACCATTTGCATATTAAGAAATTTGAACTTAAGTCGCGAATTGGTATGAGCTTGGAAGAGCTCGAGTTAAGTCCAGGCTTAACAATCCATTAGCCAAACCCTAGGTGGTTCACACTCAAAAATTAGGTCGCGACACTCAATTCTCAGCTAACCTTGAAGGTCTTTTGAATGGATGCAATAAACCCAAAGGAAATTGGGTAACTTTGGAAAGGACCACGTTAGCACAACAAGGGAATAGTTGAAGTCAGTAGTCTTTCCACCATTCATCGAAGAATGTAGAGCTGTGAGGATGACTCAAAAAGTTGATGAAGCGAAAATGCCCAAGGACATTGTGGGTGATTTCGTCGTGACAAATTATAGCAGCTCTATTCTGCCCTTGATCAAGGTGTGATTGGGAAAAAGAGAAGTTCATTGTGTGACATCCCGAAATTTGGCCTCGTTTCGAATATATTAAATGTTTGTTTCATCGATACGCTCATGGTTATTTTTCTTGGAGCTGGCCACTCATGAGTTACCTAATCTATTAGGTGAGCCCGTTAAGGGATATAACCGCGACAAACTAGAGAATTCGATCAGAAATCGACCGCTCGACCATAATAATCGGCAATGGTCAATACGACACCGTTATAAATTGATTAGCGAACGGATATAAGTCGATTCAATGGAATTACATAGTCGAATTGTGGGTGGTTCCGCACGATTGCAATATTTGCGTTGAACGGCAATAAACCGATTTTCTATCGATATTATATTCAGGACACGTAATTGAACCCTCACGATTATATGACAACCAAGGATCGTCTACGATTCAAAGATGCACAAACGTGGATCGAAAACTATCGACCACGGGTCAAATGCGCTAAGATCTCTAAAAGCTACTCGATAGGTTAGGTCGTACTAAAGTCACGTTCAGTCAATTTTAACCATGAAATTTAATTCGGTTTCGGGAATCGAACGTTCGAGCGTGTCACAATTTATTTATTGGACATCGTCTCATCTTTCAGTGAATTTTCGTCGAGTCCGAAAATTTTGCGGAAAAACGATTTTCGAACAAAAAGAAAATGGAAAATGAAATTCGGATTAAGAGGAAAAAGGGGAATTTGCTGCCCAAAAAGGCTTTAATTGTGTGGAATTAGACCTAATTTTGTGATTGGATGACCTTGGATGGGCATAGGACTTTAGAGGCAAGAGTGATGATGATATTGTTAGAGAAAACTCATTTACTGTTTTGAAGTTGACAAAACATTTCCAAAAGTCTAGTTTGAAGACTTGCAGACTCAAGTGTTATAATCTGAAGAACTCTAGACTCTTTTGTCAAAGTTTGAAGACTATTGGATTTTAATCTCAAAGTCTGCCCTCACTGACAGTTTCCAGACCGAAGAATGAAGACTTATCCAGATGCGAGATTTTCTTCAAGGATTCGATTTGTATGGTTTTTGGAAGACCTTATAGCTGGATATAGCATCTACTTGATTGATTATTCTTATTGGAATCTACTCCAATATGAAGATCTTTTGAAAGGTGAAAGGTTCTACTTATGGAAACCAAAGATCCTGATTGTATGGGCTAACAGGGTTGACGGGCTTTCATCACAACTCATCTAACGACTCGAGATCACCTTGATTGATTTTGTCCAACGAGTAGATTGGAAGAATTCCTTTGGAAAGTGCCAACAGTCATGAAGGCATGAAGAAGTATTTAAGGCAGACTCGCTAGTTGTTCAAGAGTGTGCATGAAAGAAAAATTTCAAAGTCTGAAGCTTTCTAGTTCCTTGCTATTTCATTCACTGAGCTCAAAGTTATATACAAAAGAGAGAAACTCTTAGTGAGACTTTGTGAGAGACTAGTAGAGACTCTTCACTGAGAAAGTCGAAAATCACAAGTTGTAAAATCTCTTTTGATTCATAGTGGAATTCAGCCAATAGGCTGTCAGCGAGGGAGAGTGGACGTAAGCTTGATCTAAGCCGAACCACTTTAAACCTTGTGTTCTAATTCTTTTTCCTTGAACTCCTTACTTTTATTCGTAGATTTATATAATTGTTTAAAGCTGATTATGTCATCAGTCTATTATCTTCTAAATGCAAACTACTTCTACTAAGTCTTTCGAAAAATTTTATTTACACCTATTCACCCCCCTCTAGGTGTTTGCACTTGCCCTTTCAATTGGTATCAGAGCTTGTGTGCTAATTTATTGAAGTGTTTTTACTTCTTAAGCTAAAGATCTATGGTTAGTATTTTGGCTCCAGGTTTGGTTGAAGGCTAAAGCAACACCAGACATCCCTATTTTGATGGGAATGAATACAATGTTTGGAAAAACAAGATGAAGGCATTTCTGAGATCGAAAGATCCCTTGGAATGGGATGTGGTAGAAAAAAGGATTATTCCCAAAGCTACATCAACCTCAGAAAGAGGAAAGGAAGTTGCAGATGCTGGCGAAATGACACAAGCAGGAATAACCAAGAGACAAACTCTTAATGCTAAAACTATTTATTCCTTATATTGTGCTTTATCTCCTACTAAGTATAATAGAATTTCATATTGTGATACAGCCAAAGAAGTCTGGGATAGATTGCACATCACCTATGAAGGAACTGATCGAGTAAAGGAAACAAAAATCAACATTCTACTTGGACAGTATGAAGCCTTCAAGATGAAGCCTGGAGAATCCATCACCGATATGTTTAGTCATTTCACTGAAATTGTGAATGGATTAGCATATCAAGGACAACCAATATCAGGACCAATGAAGGTCAACAAGCTGCTGCGTGGACTCTCCAATGATTAGAATTACGTGAAGACTTCAATAAGAGAAACCCAGAGGATCATGCCTCTTTCAATAGACGAATTAGTTGGCACACTTCAATCATATGAAGTGGAGCAAATCAATGAGAAAGAAGATCCCAAAGGTAAAAAGTCAATTGCCTTAAACTCTAATGATGATTCTGATAATACAGATTCAGAAGATGACTTAGACGATGAAGAGCTAGCACTCATGATAAGGAAGTTCAGGAAGTTGAACAGAAAAGGAAGAAGGTTTAACTAGAAGAAGCACGGCACTCAAAGATTTAATAAGAAATCAACTGAGGACAATTAGACCAACAAAGATGTGATTTGCTTCGAATGCAAGGAAAAAGGGCACATAAGACCCAATTGCCCTCGGTTGAAGAAAAATAAAGGAAAAACAGAGAAATTCAAAAAGGCTCTTAAAGCAGAGACATGGAACGATACCGAATGCGAGGAAAGTGATAAAGAATATGCCAATATATGTCTAATGGCAAATTCAAATTCAGACTCAGACTCTGAAACAGATTTAGACTCAAACTCAGACACAGAAGTCGTGGTTAGTAATTTAAAAATTCCTGCTAAAGTCTCAAAGTATATAGATGAACTATGCCTTAGTCTCAAAACATCTCTTAAAAGAATTTCTGAGCTGAAGAGCAAGAATTCTAAACTGAAGCAACAAGAAACTTCTTGGAAAGAAAAGTTTGAAAATCTAGACATAAATTTTATTGATTTGAAAGAAAATGCAAATTCTCTTTCAAAGGAAAATACTTTTGAAAGAGGACATTTCAAATATCACAAAAAGGTTTTCAAAAGGATCTAAGAAGTTGGAAAATATTCTTTCTGTACAAAGACCTTATTTTAACAAATCTGGTTTGGGTATGACACCAGAAACTATTCCTTTAATTGATTTTCCCAAAGTAAAGAAAATAATCAAACAAAGACCTACAAAGACATTTTACAAAAATCATTTTCAAAAGGTTTTTGTAAAACCTGTTGATCGAAGTGCTCTCAAATGTTCAAAGTGTAACAGCTCAGAACATTTCGAGAAGGAATGTCCCAAGGTTTGAAGACTTGTTAAGACGGATTGGGCAAAGACGGTATTTAGTACTAACTCCTTAAACCCAAGAAAATGTAGGTACCAAAGAAAGCTTGAGTTCTTTTTATTATTGCAAGTCACTATCAAGAAAAAGATCAAATGATATTTGGATAGTGGCTATTCAAGACACATGACAGAAGATTCAAGTTGTTTATAAAGCTTGTGCAAATAAATGGTGGAAAAGTTTATTTTGGTGGAAATAGCAAAGGAAGAATTGTTGGATGTGAAACTATAAAGATTGGAAGTCTCACAATCTGCAATGTCTCCTTGGTGAAAGGATTGAATTACAATCTACTCAGCATAAGTCAACTGTGCGACACTCGATTCAAAATTAAATTCCAAGAAGGCATTTGTTCAAGAACTAGTAAAGACTTATCTCAATCTTTCACAAGACGAAGACATGGAAACATTTACCTTCTGGATATAAAACTGGAAAGCTCTCAGTGTCTAATTTCCATTCAAGATGAAGCAAATCTTTGGCATCGAAAGCTTGGTCATGTTAACATGAAGCAGATTGCCAAGATTTCTTTCAAGAAGCTTGCTCGTGGACTGCCCATGTGACATCCCAGATTTTCGATCCTATTTTCTACTGAATAAATCGGCCATTTCATTGATGTGCCTATAGGGCTGTTCTCAGAGCTGATCACTCTAGAGATAACTAGACTATCTGGAAGAGCCATTAAGGATTTTAAGGCAAATAGACTTGAGAATTCGACCAGGAATCGATTGCTCGACCGTGTTCATCTACCGAGATCATTATGGCACAGACGTAAATTGATTAGAGATCGGAGATAGGTCGGTTCGATTGAGATGTGTGGCTTAACGTGGGTGACTCCACTAAATTGGAAAATTCTCGTCGGCTGGCACTAGAGTCGCCAATGTGTCGAGTGGATTCATTGTGGCTCGAAGAAAATCGACCACGGGTCATTTGCGCTTAAAAATTTCTGAAAGTTACCCGATATTCTATGTCACGCTAAAAACGCGCCAAGTGGAAATTAGCCGTGAATTCAAGTCCGATTTCAGAAATTGAAGTTTCTGTCATGTCACAATAAATTCTAGGAGTGTCAACTCAATCTCAAAAGATTTTTCTGACACCCGACACTTTTTGGGAAAAAGTCGTCGCCGGGTCATTTTTGTGCAGAAAAAGCCAGTAATTATTTTTTATGGCAAAATTGGAAAGTGAGATGGATTCTTGGGTGAGGAAAAATGTCAATTTGATAAATGAGGTATCAATTGGATTTATGGAGGCCACATGGGATTGAATCGAGCAAAGATCGGTGTCCAATTGAAGCCAATTCTTGCAAATTCGTAACTCCCCCTTCCCCTAGTATTTTTGGACCATTTGAGAGGTTGTTGGGCAAGCAAGTGTGGCCAATTTGCAGCCAAGGATTATTGGCTTGAGGGATAAGCTTGTGGGAGACAAAGTGGTGGAAAAATAAGGCCATGGGGCCCTTGTCTCCCCTCATCTCTATCTCTTCTCTCCCTCACACCCTTTTGGCCAGCCTAACTCCTTCTTCTCTCCCTCCATTTGTGCGAAACCAGCAAGGAAGACGAGGAGCCGCAGAAGCCACCGCCTGGACACTGCCTCATGCCACCGCACCGTCGCCGGTTCCACACGCCCCCGCCCGCGTGCACCACCCGAGTGAGCACCGCCCGCAACCCCACCTTCCTTGTGTCGTCCAACAGTTTGTCCAGCCGTTCCAGCCCTTGCTCAGCCGCTGCAAGTGGTTGAGGAAGCCTCTCGAGCCACCAGTTTGGACCCGAGACCACCCCCTCCATCTTTCCCTGAGCTTTGCCGCCCATCCCAAACCTGTTTTCCTTATGTTTTGCAGCAAGATCAGCAGCTGGAAAAGTGGATTTCTAGCGGGGTTTACGGCCCGTTTTGAGGTGTTTCTAGGCCTCAGACCCTAGGCCTGTTTTGGAGAAAAACGTCCCCCGCGACGTTCCCGACGTTTCGATCTGAATGAATTGTTAAACGGGTGAGTTTTGCTCAGTAATCCCTACTTAGCATGCTAATGATGCTTAGGGGTTGATTAGATTTAATTAAGTGCAATTAGGTGAATATATTAGATTAGAATAATTAAATTAGGGATTTACCTATGCATGTTAGGCAAATGGTTAATGTACTTAACAAGTAGACATGCTCTATTATTTATTGAACGAGTCTCGGTAATTTTCCGGGCTCGTCTCGGCTTCCAATTAGGTATTACGGGCCTAAATTGGATTTATTGTAATTATTTATTAATTTTCGTAATTATTTAATTAATTGTTTATTTTTCGGAAATTAGACCGGGATGGTCGACGACCGGAATTTTATGCTAATGATTGTGGTGCAGTCCATTTATTTAATTGAGTTTTATTTCGTGCTGAAATGAATTATTTGTGATTTAAGGATTTATTTCCTAAATTAAGAAATTTTGGTAATTGAGTGGAAAATTACCGGGCGTCGGTCTACAGCGTCAAAAGCCTAATTTTTGGACTGTTGAAAGAAGTGGGAGAAATTGAAGAAAATTATAGTATTTTGGTTAAGGCTGACCGTGTACCCACACACGACTGTTTGTACCGGGTATTTTATCATGAGGGAATTGGGTCAAGACATAATTCTTAAATGAGGAATATGATTATGAAAGACAATGTCTTTGGCCGTAGATGAATAATCGGGTGAGGTTATGATGCAGATTAAGATTGACCACTTATTAAAGGTAGTGCCTATTTGGGTCGTAATAAACCACCGACGTAGGGTTGTGCCTAAGAGGCCGTAATTCTCCACCTAATAGAGCTTGTGCCCACTAAGCCGTAATTCAGTATTACCACTGAATTTGGAATCAGTTGTGCTCATTGAGCCGTAATTCAGTATTACCACCTAATCTAGGTTGTGCTCGCTAAGCCATAATTTAGCATTACCACCTAATCTAGGTTGTGCTCACTGAGCCGTAATTCAACATTTCCACCAAAGGATGGTTGTGTCCACTGGACCGTAATCTACCACCGAGATTGGAATCGGTTGTGCTCGCGAAGCCATAATTCAGCATTACCGCCAAAGTTTTAGTAGGCCGTGCTCGCTGAGCCGTAATTCAGCGTTAGGGTTGAGTATCTAAGATGACTGTGTAGACCGTGCTCGCTGAGCCGTAATTCATCGTTGAGTTTGAGTATATGAGATGAGCCGACCAAGAAAGGGTCGAGATGACATGTAATCGACTAAGTCGATTGATCAATAGTTTGATCTGATGTTATGAGTTGATTGAGTGATGTGATATAAGGCATCTGTAAATAACGTTAATTTGCAGGATGGAACTAAGGCCAAGGTAAGACCTCTGACTTGTGTTGTGCTTAGGGAGCCTCTAGAGTGTATTGGCTTCCTAATCGGGTCTTAGGCGGTAGAATTTGCTGAGACGTAGTCTCATCCCAGTTGTGGGACAACATTTCAAGTCCCTAGATGCAACAAACCTGGATTTTGAAGATCTCGAAAGTCCGGTGCAGTCTGCTGAAGGCTCTAGTTAGAGTGTAGAGGATGATGAAGTGGAGGACGAGGACCCGTAGTTTATGGAACCCCCACCCCTGCTTGTAGACCTTGATTCTGAGCTCATTTAAGTTGAATCTAGCATAGTAGTCCGCCATATATATATGTGCACTGGTTTGCATTGTATATAAATGTGGTTGTTTTTGAAAGTTCGGAATTTAGTCCTACTTTCCTATCCCATTAGTTTATTGTCTGGGGATTGTTTATATGCTTCCGCATGCGTATTATAAATGAAAGGGTCGGCGATGCGTCCTGGGATGTTGCTATTAATCGACCAAGATGAGGGATGTATGCGTGCCCGATGATCGGCGCGTGACAGCCCAACCTGACTTATCAAAAGTCTGAATTATGCACGCCATGTGTTTTCGGAAAACAGGTTAGAAGTTCTTTTAAACCTATAAATCAAGTTTCTACTAATTGAGTTTTGCAATTTCTGCATATGGACCTCTTTGAACCAACCAGAACTCAAAGCATTGGTGGGAAGAGATACTGCCTAGTAATCGTGGATGATTACTCTCGATTCACTTGGGTATTCTTCCTGGCAAGTAAGTTTGAAGCATTCTCTTATTTTTCAAAATTTGTCAAGAAGATTCATAATGAAAAAGGATATGCTATTACAAGTATACAAACAGATCATGGAAGTGAGTTTGAAAATCAAGACTTTGCAAATTTCTATGATGAATCTGCTTTCCAGCATGTTTTCTCTTCTCCACATACTCCAGAACAAAATGGGGTTGTGGAAAGAAAGAATAGATCATTGCAAGAGATGGCAAGAACCCTCTTAATTGAGAGTAATATTTCCTCTCGCTTTTGAGCTGAAGCAGTTTCTACAGCTTGCTATATCATTAACAAAGTATTCCTAAGGCCTATTTTAGAGAAAACTTCTTATGAAGTGTTTAAAGGAAAGAAGCCAAATGTTTTTTATTTTCGTGTGTTTGGTTGTAAGTGTTTTGTTTTGAAAAATGCAAATGATCGAACTGGTAAGTTTGAAGAAAATTCAGACGAAGGAATTTTTCTTGGCTACTCAACCTCAAGCA
Source organism: Eucalyptus guilfoylei (assembly GCA_016097605.1). Classification (NCBI taxonomy): domain Eukaryota; kingdom Viridiplantae; phylum Streptophyta; class Magnoliopsida; order Myrtales; family Myrtaceae; genus Eucalyptus; species Eucalyptus guilfoylei. The sequence continues at coordinate 5,693,306 of CM027862.1, read as the reverse complement.
AAGCCTACAGAGTATTCAACAAAAAGACTCAGTTTGTGGAAGAATCTATTAACATTAAGTTTCAAGACTCTATGTAGAATCAAGTGGACCAGACTCAACTTGAAGAATCTGAACCTGCTTCAAACCTTATAAAGTCTACTTCCCCTGAAGTAGCTCAAACTTCTGAAGATCAACAACAAAAAGAACTAGAAAACTCAACTGAAGCAGAGGTTCAGGAGACTCAAAAATCAACTTGTAACTAGAAGCATAAGTCAAGTCATCTCGAATATCTTATTATTAGCAACATTAATGAAGGAATTCGTACCATATCCAAAAGGCGAGAAAATTCTAGTGCTTTAGCACTCATTTCTGAGATTGAACCCAAAAGTATAGAAGAAGTCTTGGTTGATGAAAGCTGGGTTGAAGTTATGCAAGAAGAACTCAGACAGTTCAGCATCAACGATGTTTGGGAACTAATTCCTAAACCTAAAGGTAAATCTATTATTGGAACTAAATGGGTTTTCAGGAACAAAGTGGACGAAAAAGGAAAAGTGGTTAGGAACAAAGCAAGACTCGTGGCCAAAGGATACGCAAGAAAAAGGGATAGACTATGACGAGACTTATGTACCAGTAGCGAGGTTAGAAGCAATTAGATTATTACTTGCATTTGCTTGCTATAAAAATTTCAGGTTATTCCAAATGGATGTAAAGAGTGCATCCCTAAATGGATTCATCCAAGAAAAAGTCTATGTGGAACAACCACCTAGTTTTAAAAATCCAAGAAAGCCAGACTTAGTCTACAGATTGAAAAAGGCATTATATGGATTGAAGCAAGCACCTCGAGTATGGTATGAAAGGTTAAGTAAATTCTTAACTCAAAATGGTTTTGTTAAAGGAAAGGTAGGTACTAGATTTTCTACTTGTTCAAATTTATGTTGATGATATTATCTTTGGATCACCTAATGAAAATCTATGCAAAAAGTTTTCTAGATGCATGCAGGATGAATTCGAGATGAGTATGATAGGTGAGTTAACTTTCTTTCTGGGATTACAAGTTAAACAATCAAAGGAAAGTATTTTCATTCACCAAGAGAAATATGCAAAAGATCTCATCAAGAAGTTTGGATTAGAAAATTACAAAAAGACAGACGCTTATGTCAAGTTCTTCAAAACTAGATAAAGATAAAGGAGGAAAGAATGTAGACCAGAAGCTATACAGGAGCATTATTGGTTCGCTTCTTTACCTTACTGCATCTAGACCTGACATTTTGTTTAGTGTTTGTATCTGTGCTAGATTCTAATCAAATCCTAAAGAATCCCACTTAAGTGCTGCAAAGTGCATCATCAAATACATTGCAACTATTCTAAAGCTAGGTCTGTGGTATTCCAAAGAATGAGACTTTACTCTCCTTGGATATTCAAACGCAAATTTAGCAGGATGCAAAGTTGATAGAAAGAGTACTTCTGGTACGTGTCAACTGTTGGGCAATAAGCTAGTATCTTGGTTTTCAAGAAAACAAAGTACCGTAGCTCTTTCAACAGCTGAAGCGGAATACGTGGCTCTTGGGAGTTGTTACTCTCAAATCTTGTGGATAAGACAACAACTAAGAGATTTTGGTATTGAAGAATCGTGCACCGAGATCAAATGTGACAACACCAGTGCAATCAATCTCACAAAGAATCCAATTCTTCATTTAAGGGCAAAGCATATAGAGATTCGACATCATTTCATTAGAGATCATGTTCAAAATGGAGAAGTTATAATTCAGTTCATTGACTTGAAGAATCAGCCGGCAGACATATTTACAAAGCCACTGGAGAAAAGCTTATTTGAGTATATTCGCGCAAGACTGAACATCATATCTTCTACTGGGTAAAGTCTGAAGGTGTTCAGACTCAGAATATCCAAAAGTTACGACAGTGAGTTAATGCTTTCTAAATGCATGTGATTTTAATTTTAGAATGAAAATTTGAAAAGGTACGTTATTTTTTAATTGCTACTTGTCTATTTTTAGAAATTATCTTTTTCGAAGTTTTGAATTTGTGACAGTTTTTCATTTTCGTAAAAGGTAGTTTTTCATTTTTTTAAAAAGGAAGTTTTATTTTTTTTGCTTTGTGATGTTTCGTATACCCCGTTTCAACTGCTTTATATACCGTCGAAATTCTTCTTCTCCATTTACACTTACTCAAACCCTAGAATAAAAAGATCCTACTTTCTCTCTTTTTTCTCTCGAGTTTAATCCAAAAAACTTTCACCTTTTTCAACGAGCAAGTTCAAGAAATCCTCCAAGACTGTGACAATGTCTTTCCAAAGGAAATCTTCTAGAATTGCGAACAGGGGACCACAGTGCATGCCAGAGGGTCCTACCCACTTTGACTTAATCGAGAAAGAAGATTCTTCTCAGCAGCAACAACAACAACATTCTCATCAGCGTCACTCTTCACAGAAAGCTACTCAAGATCATCCACGGCAACAAGAAGACGAAGAGATCATTGAAGATGTTGAACCTGTAAGAACGCAGAAACCCTAATTTCTCTTTAAGCTCTATAGTAACTTGAAGCATGGTGGTAGTCCAATGACTCTCATTGATGAATTTCTGCAAGCAAGAGGTTATAAAAATGAAACCTTGTTTCGACGGCATATGGAAAAGCTAGGCATTGCGCTTGAAGGTTTGGCAGACAGGACTTTTGCCAACTTTCCAAGTGATCCACGTTTTGGTGGTTTTAATCAGCCAAAAGGAAAAGATGATGATGAGAGGATGTATAAGCATTTTCAGCCTAGGATGGGCATTGCTGCAGATATTCGTGGAGAGGGAACGAGTTTATTCCGTTCTAAGGACCACAAGAAAGCTTATTCAAAACTACTGAAGAGAGGGGTTATGACCCCTAGAAGTGTGGACTTTAATTTTCTTGATACTTTGAAAGTAAAAGTGAGGGAGAAATTTGCACTCCTTCAACTTGAACGCTTTTGCTCAGAAACCACAAACGCCTACCCTGAACTCACTGCTTATTTCTATTTAAACCTGTCTTTTCTAGATGGGAATAGATTTTGTTTTACGGTTAGGGACAAAGATTTCGTGGTTGATGTGGACACATTGGCGGATGTGATTGGTGTGGAAAGAGGGAGTTTCCAACCAATCAGTGTGTTTGTTGCACACACAAGCTTGGCTCTTGTTCGGGACAAAATTGCTAAAGGCAGGATTTCTTATTCTAGAATGACTACTTCTAATATCTTACTTCACAAGATCGTGATCAACTGCATCAGACCCAAATCTACTTCAAAGAGTGATGTCTCTCGCTCTGAAGCAAAGTTGATGTATGCAATCAACATTAGCTTTAAGTTCTCACTGCCTCACACTATCTTAATGCACATGTATAGGACAGTTGTGAAGGACAAGGGGCAACTACCTTACTTTGTGATTGTCACTCAACTCTTCAGACACTTCAAAATCCAGCTTCCTGCTTTACTATGTGTTAGAACCATTGCTCCAATGGTGATTGGACTAAAAAAGGTTTCAAAGATGCGACTGAAGGAGTTGAATAAGGAACTGGAGCGTCTGAAGGAGAAATCCCTTGTCAAGGCAAAACAAGACTCTGCAGCGAGGAAGAGAAAAGGCAAGGAGCCCATGAGCGCACCAATCAAGAAGAGGAGAGCCCTTATCTTGCAGGACGAAAAAGATGAGGACGATATCACTCTCTCCACCTTTGCCTTAAGAAACTTACAGAGTTTTGTTAGCTTTAAGGAGCCAGAGGATAGAGAGATCCGAGAAAGAGAAGAGACAGAGAAGAGAGGTGAAGAAAGAAAAGAAAGAAGAACAGAGGAAGAAGAAAGAGGAAGAGAAGAAGAGGAAGACGAGGGTTAATATGACTCTTTTGAGCCAACATTTGCTGTATCCTTGTCAGAAGACTCGGAAAAGACAAGGAGTGGAATTGCACGAGAAGAAAGAGAAACACATCACTTGGGTGCTGAAGCGGAGCAAGAACAGGAAGAGGAATTCTTTTCTCCACTTGAAGGCACAGAAACAGGGGGAGCTGCTAACAAAAGAGGTACTTCTTCACCTGTTTTTACTAGTGATGTTAGTAGATCTCCAGCAAATCCAAAGGATATCTATGCATCTCAATACCCTAAAGTAGATGTTGAGGCATCCACTCCTAGTTCTGGTGATCGGACTACTGATGTTCCTTTACATCTCAATACTCCTGGAATTGATTCGGCTGGACCTAGTGCTACAACCAACAGCAGACTTTCAAAGACTGCTGGAAATCCTTTTGGAGTTGAAGGGTCAGCAATATGGATTAGAGTTTGAGATGAAGAACCTCAAGACAGTCTTCAAGACGACTTCAGACTCTCTACAAGAGCATATACAAGCCCTGAAGTTTCAAGCGCAAGAATCTGCAAAGGGTGAGGATATTCAATAGCTGAAGGAGGCTCTAAAGACACTGGAGGAGACTGTCAAGTCAATGGGGGATTTCCAGATCGTTCGCATCCCAAAACAGCCATGATTTTACCCAACTCTTTTTACCGTTTTGTCCACTTTTTGCTGTTGACAAAAAGGGGGAGAGTTCGTGCAAATTTGGTTTGATTTGGTTTTGATGGCTTTTTGCTTGGTATTTTGGTTTTGAACTGACTGGTATACTTTGGACTTTTGACTACTATTTGATTTTGAATCTTTTTAATGCTTGCAGTAACTAAGTTTGTGATATTGATTATGACTGGATTATTATTTATCCTTCAAGATTAACATGTTTACTGTGGTTGCAGAATCGATGCTATCCAGGTCCTAATTAACTTATTTTTATAAGATATCATGTATTGCTTAAGTGCTATTTTGCAGGTCAAAAGTTTTCAAATCCGCAGGAAAGTTTTGTCACCATCAAAAAGGGGGAGATTGTTAGAGAAAACTCCTTTACTGTTTTGAAGATGACAAAACATTTCCAAAAGTCTAGTCTGAAGACTTGCAAACTTAAGTGTTATAGTCTGAAGAACTCTAGACTCTTTTGTCAAAGTCTGAAGACCGCCAGATCTTAATCTCAAAGTCTGCCCTCACTGACAATTTCTAGACCGAAGAATGAAGACTTATCCAGATGCGGGATTATCTTCAAGGATTCGATCGTATGGTTTTTGGAAGACCTTATGGCTGGATATAGCATCTACTTGATTGATTATTCTTATTGGAATCTACTCCAATATGAAGATCTTATGAAAGGCGAGCAAACTTGGAAGGTTCTACTTATGGAAACCAAAGATTCTGATTGTATGGGCTAATAGGATTGACAGGCTTTCATCATAACTCATCTAACGACTCGAGATCACCTTGATTGATTCTATCCAACAGGTAGATTGGAAGAATTCCTTTGGAAAGTGCCAACGGTCGTGAAGGGATAAAGGAGTATTTAAGCGAACTCACTAGTTGTTCGAGAGTGTGCTTGAAAGAAAATTTTCAAAGTCTGAAGCTTTCTAGTTCCTTGCTATTTCATTCACTGAGCTCAAAATTGTATACAAAAGAGAGAAACTCCTAGTGAGACTTTGTGAGAGACTAGTAGAGACTCTTCACTGAGAAAGTCAAAGATCACAAGTTGTAAAATCTCTTTTGATTCATAGTGAATCCAGCCAATAGGCTGTCAGCGCGGGAAAGTAAATGTAGGCTTGATCTAAGCTAAACCACTATAAACCTTGTGTTCTAATTCTCTTTCCTTGAACTCCTTACTTTTATTCGTAGATTTATATAATTGTTTAAAACTGACTACGTCCTCAGTCTATTATCTTCTAAAGGCAAACTACTTTTACTAAGTCTTGCGAAAATTTTTATTTACACCTATTCACCCCCTCTAGGTGTTTGCACTAGACCTTTCAGATATTAGATATTTTGCTAAGTTGTTCATTGGTTGTTCCTTTAACTTCATGGTTCTCTCTCTCTCTCTCTCTCTCTCTCTCTCTCTCTCTCTCTCTCTCTCTCTCTCACCAAGATTCAGCCCCCCCTCAGCCGACCATCTTCTTCTTCTTCCTTATTTCTTTTTTTTCCTCACATTCTCTTTCCTTCACGTCTTCACCCTATTCCTTCCACTCCTCCATCTTGCTACCATGTCTCATGCCAGTGACTCCACCTTCAGCATCATCTTCCTTGTCGCTGCTCCACCTCCATCCACTGCTCAACCGCACGCCCACTTCACCAGCCCACCACTTCACGTCCTACTCCACCGACCAGCAAGACCCAACGCTCAGCACCACCACCAACCCACCACCTCACGCCTCAACACCACTACCAGCTCACCACCAGTGGCTTCAGCTCCACCATCCATCACACCCCACAGCCACAGCTACCACTGCCCGTAACGCCGCAGCTCCAACACCACCACCGTCCAGCATCTCCATCTCCACTCCATGTCTAGCAACCCGCGGCCACGCACCAGCCCCAAGCCCAGTTCCCTCCCTCCTTGGCCAAGAGTTTGCAGGGCCAACCCCGCCATCGTTGAGCCTCCGTTCAAGCCGTGATTGTCTTGAGTTTTCGTCGTCGTCGCATCGCCGTTGCCATCGTAATCCCATGAGTTAATTCCCTAATTGTTGATTAGGCCGTTAATTACACTTAGGGGTGGTTAGATCAGCCTTGATGAGGATTAGTTTTAGTTAATCCTAAATTAGTGTTAACTAAGCTTGGTTAGGTTAGTTAGTCATGGTTAGGTTAATGAAGTTGGTTTAGTTTAATTAATCACAATTTATTTAATTAATCATTATTTATTTATTTAATTGTAATTAGCGTAATTAGTGACGGATTAGGCGTTACGTAGAATTTTACTCCTGTTTTCTTGGATAGAATTATGCGTGATTTTGATGGTTTCTATGTACTATGATGTGCAATTGATTGCTTGATAGTAGTTATTGATTTTTAATACAAAACTTGGTTTTATGGGCAATTAAATAGAAAAATGCGAGGTGTCGGGTTTTGACGCCAACTTTTATGTATTATATAAAACCATGGAGTTTTAAAATGGGAATGTACTAAGTTTGACGGTTCGATTTTAAATACATGACCACACACGATTATTTTACCGGGATTTTTAATAAGAAGAAAAATTGGCCAAGTTCATTATTTGAAAACAAAGCATTCGAAATCAAAGTATGGTGTTCTTAGCTACATATGTGCTTGTATGATCACTTAATGGAACCTATCACCCGACAAGAGTTGGAGGCGATGCCCGATTAAGTTCAAATGCCCCCAAGTCAACGGGATGCCAAGTCGCGGTTGAGGCTAGACCGATGCTCATTTATGGAATGTCATCTAGGCGGGGGATGCTAGACGTTGCTGTGCCCGATGGGGTAGGATGATGCCCGGTTATGCCGGATGACCGCCGACTTTTGTGTGGGCCGTGGCCGAGGGGTTGTAATAATCGGAACATGCCTAAATGGTTGTGATGCTTTGTGCTTGATTATGGGGCAAAATTGTTAGGCATGGTATGGGACGTGCCAAAACGGTTTTACCTTATAATTGGGACCCATGTGAATGTTTGGAGGGTGAGAATTATGTGTTCTGGTTATTAATTATGCTTGTTGTATTTATAGTGGCATATGTGATGCATTAATATGCAGGACGTGCCGAGGCGAGGTGAGTTTTGTATGGTGCGTGCTTAGGCCACCTTCGAGGCAAATTCGCGTCCTAACCGAAGTTTGGGGATTTTAACTCACTGAGATTTATCTCACCCCGTCGTGGTTAAACTTTTTCAGGTCTGTAGATGGAGATCCGTCAAGTGTCAATGTACTTGAGAGAGCACGCCGATTTGATAGGGGGACTCTGGGCTACGAAAGCACGCCAAGTTGATAAAAGAAATCCGAGCTACGGAAGCACGCTGGTTCGATAAAATGGACTTTGGACTACGAAAGCACGCCAGGTCAATATAAATGGACATCGGGCTACAAAAGCACGCCAGTTCGATAAAAAGGACTCTGGGCTACGAAAGCACGCTAGGTCAAGAACTCCGGGTTACGCACGCCGATTCGATAAAAAGGACATCGGGCTACGGAAGCACGCCGAGTCAATGAAAAGGGACACTAGGCTACAAAAGCATGCCAGGTCAATAACTCCAGGCTACGGAAGCACACCGGGTCAATTAAAAGAGACATCGGGTTCCGGAAGCACGCCGAGTCAATGAAAAGGGACACTAGGCTACGAAAGCGCGCCAAGTCAAGAACTCCGGGCTACAGAAGCACGCCGGGTCTATTAAAAGGGACATCGGGCTACGGAAGCACGCCGAGTCAACGAAAAGGGACACTGGGCTACGAAAGCACGCCAGGTCAAGAACTTCGAGCTATAGAAGCACGCCGAGTCTATTAAAAGGGACATCGGGTTACGGAAGCACGCTGAGTCAATGAAAGGGACTATGGGCTACGAAAGCACGCCAGGTCAGTGAAAAGGGCTTTAGGCTACGAAAGCACACCGAGCCAATGAAAGGGACTCTGGGTTACGAAAGCACGCCAGGTCAGTGAAAAGGGCTTCGAGCTACCAAAGCACGCCGAATCTCGAGGCTTCAAGGAGCAACTTGAATGTCAAGTATTACTCAGTCTTCAAGGAAATATTACCTGTCCAACATGATTAGAGCAAAAACTTATATGCACTCATTAAAGACGTAGACAATTTGAGCTACTCTAAAATGCACATTTCAAAGTTCAGTGGGGTTTTCATCAGTTCAATCAAGGCTTATGCATGATGACTTTACCATATTTGCATTACCCAAATTTCCACATGAGAGAATTGTCGTTCAATGACATGGATTTCTTAAGAATACTAAATGAGATACTTTCAGTTAGAAATGACTTTCACTCACTCTCATTCAGAATGGCTATTTTATGAGAATCACTCAATCTCACCATCATCATATTGACAAGGGTCCGAGTATTCTCACAAGCGGTACGACTTTATTAATCTAAGAGGTCTTTAATAGGAACCGTAATGTAGGCTTGGTCAATGGCTTAATAAAGGGGACTCTTTGAGTCAAGGCAATTGAAAGAACAATTCCGCAATAGATTCGAGTTTACAAGTCAAGAACCCTGCAAAATGAGAAAGAACAATTCTTGCTCGCACTTCTTAAAGCGATGCTTATAACATGTGAACTCCTACGTTAATTCAAGTGCCCTAATATGAAGAGACTTTATAAGGGACATAACATAGGCTGGGTTCTTAGGTTGAGAAACGAAAGGATCGTTATGCTCAAAATATGTGCAAAGGGTGAGAGCTAATGATCATCTTGGCATTGCTACCGGTTTTCTTTTTCACCATCGGGGATTGTCTTCATCAAGCGCCCCATTGATTATAAAAACTCAGCATTTGAGTTATTTGAGTATTGCTCCATTAGAGATACAAGTTTTTTACAACCGATAGTCCTTATCTCGACTCTCTTTGTTTCATCTATGGGCATCGGCCTTGCTTTTACCAGGCACAACGCTTTTTCATGCCCCTAGTTCTCATTCCTTTTTTCTTCACTTCTTTTTCATAGGCATTGGCCTTGCTTTTACCAGGCACACTACTTTTTCATGCCCCTTAGTTCTATTTTGAATTCAATTCTTGCGCACAATGCATGCGTCAAGCAATTACACTTTGAATGATACTCGAACTTTTCAAGAGTCTTCATATGCCTTTTGCCTTGCCCCAATGTGGGGGATGATCACCAACTGGGTTTAAAGAAATGAAATTGCAGGCTCAAGTGGGCTATGCAAAGGATATAAGTGTATAGGATAGTGAGAGAAATGCTCTCCGTCATCCTAAGGCACTTAAATTACCACATGAATTCAATGTAATAGCATAACTAGAAGATTGATGCAAGTGAGAGCAAGAAAATTTCAATCCATTTTCTTCACCTTATGGTGCTGTCTTACCCTCCAATTTGCCCCGATGTGGGGTGGTTCTTGACAAGGGTAATTTGAAAAGAATTTTCATAAGTGTATGAAGCTTCAAAGGGGTTAATCAATGGATCACCTGTAGTGTTTAGGATAGAGAAATGAATTGCCCCTCATCATTTTTGTTATCGTACCCTTCGCGAGAGAACTTTTTACCTTACGAATATGTAACTTCCTACACTCATCTCACAAGTGTATAAGTAAGGGACTGTGTATAGGATAGGGCTTGCCTTTCATCATCCTGATACGTCTCATTCAGCATTCTTAAGCATTGATGTCACTCCATTGAGTTGTCTATCTTGACAAATCTCCACATGAAATTGGTGAGCTAAATCAATATGAAAATTCTCTTTTCAAAAGAGTCCAGCAACTTTAAGCATGAAAAGCTTTTGTAACTTCAAAACAAACAATTTATCGCACTCAAAACATGGTTTTAAGCATTCATTCAGGGGATTGCTCCATAAAGGGATTGCCTCAGTAATGGATGTCCTTGGATTGTCTCTATCAATCAAAAGTGAAAATCCGTTTTTGCCCCAAAATCTGCCATGCCCCCAATCTGTCATCTGATGCGCCCTTTTCAAATGCTTTCTCATTAGGGCAAGAAAGTAATACTCTGAAACATGAAGTAAATGAGTCAGAAAATTAAACAAGACTAACCTAATGCATGCTTTTGGAAATGGCTTGAAAAATGATTTATTTTTTCTCCCTTTTTTTGGGAATTTTTTTTTATGAAGAAGCATGAAGAAGCCCAATCCTCAAATTTTCTCCATGGATGATATCTTCTTTTCATCGTTGGATATCGTCACCCGGCTGGTTTGGTGTACCCCATCATGTCCTCAAAATTGGAAACAAAATTGTAATTTCATTGAATAGAATCAAATGAATTACATTATTGGAATGGAAAATACAAACAAGCCAAACCCTAGAAGCGAAAGTGATAATTGAAATTTCAGAAAGCAGGAAATCCTAAACAAAACTTGAAATCCTAGAAGATAAGAACTTCTTCACTCAGTGACAGCGTTTGCGCCTCCATCGTGGTTGGGTAGAGGATTTTTCTTATTACTGCTGAAAGAGAACGCCTTTGTATCCAAGAGGTCTTGGAGCTTATGCTTCAAAACATAGCAATCATAAATGGAGTGACCAACCTCTCCCATGTGATAGTCACACTTTTCGGAGGGATTATATGCAGGATAATGCTCGAGATTTGGTCGCTTCGGCTCAATAGAGAGTAATCCCTTCTTTTGGAGGATAGGCAAAACTTTGGATAGGGGTCCAAGAAGAGGTGTAAACTGTCTCCTAACATTACGTCGTCAACCCGAGAACTGATGTCCTCCATCTTGTTGCTCAGTAGAAATCATAATTATCGAAGCGCGATTGGATGTATCATGATTCGGTTGAGAATAGGCCATATTAATCTCAACTTCAAGGTCTTTCTCCTTCTTGGTAGAAAACCGCTTGTTAGATGGCTCAGTAAACCACCCTTCTCTTGTCTCCATCTCGATTTGTTCTCCCACGGGAACAAGTTGGTTGAAGTTTTCGACGTATGTGCTAGCCATCCGGTTACGGAACTCAAACGGGAGAGTCTTGACGAACAACTTCATCAACTCCTTGTCAGTAGGTTCAGGAGTGATTTGAGCTGCCAAATTTCGCCATCTCACGGCATACTCCTTGAATGATTCACTCCTCTTCTTCTCCATCCTCTCAAGATCTTCTCGGGAAGGTGCAATGTCCATGTTGAACTCATACTGCTTAAGGAATGCGTCAACCACTTCATTCCAGGTGTCGAGAAGGTTCACATTCTTCATCACATACCAGCTCAGTGCGGGCCCAGCCAAACTTGCATTAAATGATTGGATCATGAATGGCTCATTCTTGACATATTGGGCCATGCGTACGTGGTACATCTGCAAATGAGCTTTTGGGTAGGAAGTACCATCGTATTTCTCGAACTCCGGCATCTTAAATTTCCTTGGCATCTTGACCTTCTCATACACGGACAAGTCGAACGGAAGTGAACTCTGCGACTCCTGCAATTACTTCACTTTCTCTTCGAGTTTTGCAAAGCGTTCATCTTGCTCCGTCTTAGGGGCATTGTCAAGCTTAGTTTTTTCGGCAATGACCAACAGCGGGTCATCTTCCAGCTCATGCATGTCGTCATCACCCATTTGGGCCCTATTTGTCTGCTTCGGGACTACTACTTCGGGGAGAGCAGGTGCAGGAGTCGAATCCACTCGGAGGGATTGGATTTGAGTTGTTAGAAGCTGCATAGAGGTGATTAACTGTTGGAGTTGGTCTTCCATAATGGAGATACGATCACGCATTTTAACTTGATCGGCCATTCTAGCTCTTAATCGTGTAATAACGGATGAACGTGAGGGATCCGTTATCACCTAATTCAAATGAATGAAAATATGTAAGCACGAGGTGTAAATAGAGAATCAATCCATGACAATGATCTAATCAATTTTCTTCATTTTTTTCATGAAAAGTTCGTACAATAAGGGAATTTCCTAAAGAAAGCTAGAAAAATAGACACCCTAGCAAGATCAAATTTCCTAAACATGAATTGAAAACAAATTCTCCAAAGTTTTTTTATTTTTCGAATGATTCATTACATGGCAATTTCCTCATTTCATGAAAGGAATTAGATCAAATGACTAACCTAGCATGACAAAATAAATTGCATGGTGTAAGGATAGAAAACTTACTTCACCAAGGAAAATCGACGGCAATCACATAGACATGCACATGAGATGTGAGGCTCAATTTTTACTCTAGACAGGCTTAGCAAAGTGGAGTTTAAAGGGTGGGATGACTAGTCGTAGCCTCGCGTACTAAGTCAAGTCCTCTTAACTCCGGCTCAGTCAAGAATGATACCCCAATGCAACGCAGTCTCGCGGGCAGAGGTAAACATTCTTGACACCAAGAAAGAAACTTTTGAGATTGAGTTGAGCAACCTCTACTACGCGGCTTCGCGATCGAAGTCGTATCCAACTCAATACCATCCTAAGTGACCTAGTGCGGCCTAGGTCCGGCGGTAGGTTGTGTGTGCAAAAGTGTAGTGTAAATGCAAAACATGCACAATAGTTTATATCAAGCAACACTTCAACATGAAAATAAACCATGCATTCCCAACTCCAACCTGCAAAACAAGGGTTAGCAATCACTACTGCCCTTATACCTCCCATCTGCAAGAACATTTAACACTTTAAATGTTAGGGACGTACCTGGAATCCTCGCTACCAAAGAAAGACATTTTTCAAAAGAAAAAAAAAATTGGCCTAAGTTCACTAAGAATTTTAACTCAATTCCCCAGCGGAGTCGCCAAGCTGTCGCGACCAAAATTTTCAAGTGAACCACCTAGGGTTTGGCTAATGGATTGCTAAGCCTAAACTTAGCTCGAGCTTCCCAAGCCCATACCAATCGCGACTTAAGTTAAAATTTATTAACAAGACAAGACAGACCATTCAAAATCATCAAAAATATCACACATCGTTCAGATCAAGGGATAATATTTCGCTAATAAAATCGATAAATTGATATTAAGTCTTAAAGATTAAAATATCAATCTTATACCCGCTTGATTAATTATTTCATCTAAAGCCTTATAGATGAAATAAAAAAACCCATGCTCGATTGCGAATCGGTGCTATATCAAAATTTCCAATTATGCATAGGGAAATATTTCAAATAAGTAAACAAGAAATAAAATTTAAAAAAAAAAGATAAACTTGCCTAGTAAAATAAAGCAAATATACCTAATTTGATTTTTTTCTTTAAAAAAAAAAAAAAGCTTGGTCGCCGGTTTGGAGCTCCGGCGAGAGGATCAACAGCGAGCAACACGTTCGGCATGGGCAACGAGGCTAGATGTTGGCGAGGGACTCCGATAAGGCAGGGCACCGGCGAGGGGGCGTTAGGCAGCAGATCCGGAGCTGCAGGGGACGGGTGGAGGTGAGCGCTGGGCGGAGGGCAGGGACGTCGGTCACTGGTCTTCGAGGCAACGGCATCAGGCGTCGTGACTGCTGGCGTCAGGTCGTCGGAGCAGAGGCGAAGACAGCAGCAGCGGTGTCGTAGGTCAGATTCGGAAGCCCAGCGACCAGCAGCTACAATCGGACAGCCTGAGGACGGAATCGTGGCGGGAACGGTGGCTTATGGCGTCTGGTTGCAGCGGCGGTGGAGCAAAGGAGGACCCAGCAGCAGCGGGGCTCGGCGAGAGGCAAAGCTTCGGGCTCGCTGGAGTCTCGGCGGCACGGCGAGGGCGAAGCGCTGGTGGCTACTGGTGCGAGCAGTGGGTCACGAGTTGCTGTAGCAAGGGGCGTCGCAGCTTCGGGCAAAGGGGGCGTCAGGCGCCGAGTCGTCACGGCTGCAATAGGGGTGAGCGTCCCGGCACGGCACTGCGAGCGGAGACGGTGGCACGGCAAGGAGGCTCTGACGATTGCTAGGCACGGCGATGCTGCTCGAAGGCTGGCGATGCAAGCGAGGCGGGGCAGATGCAGTGACCGGCGGGTGAAGGCGCAGCAAGGCGGCGGCTCGGCTGTTGCGGGGCGGCAGTGGCGGACTCGGCAACCAACGCGAGGCAGTGTGGGCAGCAACGGACGCTGAGTGCAGGGGATCGGCCATTGGCGACGGGAGATCTCCCGAACAAGAAGACCCTGTTCCCCTGTATTTTTTATGTTTTCTTTTTTTCTTTTTTTCTTTCTCTCTCCCCTGCTGGTGTCACGTCTCCCTCACTTCCGCTGTCTCTCCCTCACTGCAGACCAGTCAACTCCCCTCTTTTTCTTTCTTCTTCTTTTTTCCTTTTCTCTCTTTTCCTCTCAAAACCGAAGGAAGGCCCTCATTTTTTTTTCCTCAAAAAATTTTTCCGAATTCCCCCCATGTGTCCGTACATGAACAACACCTTTTATAGGGAAAAAAATTTAGACCTTTGTCGCATATTTTATTTCTAATTTTATCTGTGCATAATCCCCTGAATATTCATCGTGATATTCTCTTCTATATTTTCTGAATATTCCATCCGAAAATTTCATTTTTGCTCGAAAATATGTCCCTCGGTGTATATTGCCTGAATATGTGCAAAATCTCAGCGGAATATGTGAAAGATCTAGCGCTCACCGCCGATCCAATAAAATAAAATAAAACAATATGTTGTGCAATTTTTATTATTTTTTTGGGGGGTAAAAATTAACCCATTTTTTATGCAAAAATTTTGATGTCAACACTATCTAAGGTGAGTGCCAACAAGGTCAAACCTCGTCGGGCAATAGCAAGGTTCACCCCTGCGGGCCACTAGCACGGGCAAGCTCACCCACCCCTCACTAGCCAAAGGGCCCCACCGGCACTCACCTCAGCCAGTCGCCACCACCGTCTAAGTGAAGGAGGAAGGAAGAAGGAAGGAAAAAAATCAAAAAAAAACTAAAATATTATAAAAAATTATCTACATCAATGTTGGTCGGCCAAATTTTGGCCAGATGGACTAAAGTGGCATAAATACAAAAGATTTAAGAATGAATTGATTAAAAAAAATGACTGAATTGGTACAATTATAATAAGTTTAGGACTTTTTAGGTAATTCTTCCTTGCAATGGTTCCTCCTTATGTTCTGCGCCATTTAAGAACCAACTTTTAAATGCAAGCTCACAGAGTTTACTATGTAGTTGAGAGCACAAACATGATATGCCGCCACGCAATCTCACGCGCGCCACGCTGTACCCAGCTCCTGTCGCCCTCCACACGCCCATGCCCATCGATACAGGTGGACACAAGCAAACACATTACATAACTAAAAGACTTGGAGAAAATCATGCGGGACCTTCGATTGGAATAGAAAGCATGTAATGAGCGTGGACAAGAGACGCAAATTAGGCCAGAAAAATAAGCCATCGCTCCTGGGTAGGATAGTTTCAATGCCGATACCTCTGCAAATCATAGAAAAAGAAACGGCGATGTTTAAACTAAACCAAGGACATGTGCATACGAGGCTCAGACCCCTCAAAGGGTTGGATTGGATCGAAAATGGCCCGACCCATATTAATCCATTTAATTCTCATCGGCCCATTTGCTCATAATATACTTCATATGACCCATATCCGACTCCACCCGAATCCAATCCCAATCCAAACCTAGCCCAACCCACATTTTCTATTTTATGATTCATTTTCTTCTCGTCTACTCTCTCCACGTGTAACCATAACTCTCTCTCTCTCTCTCTCTCCCCACCAAAACACAGAATTTGAGAAGGAGCAGCTGAGCATCAAACGTGCCATGCAAAAATCTGTCCCTCGGAGTACGCCAATCCTAAACAGCAATTGTCGGCGCCTCCGATCTTCCTTGTCCTTTACGTTCGTCCATTTGTTATTTTTGTCGACCGACACTGCGCTACAAAACGCTTTCTGGTTTCTGCGTAAGATGCATCCACAAGAATTATTAGTCAGCCTCACTGATTTCGCCTGTATAAGTAAAGGGTGTTCCTTGAAATTTCGAGTGGGTGATCTTTTTTTCTCTGAAACATGTTTCTAAAAGCCGGATTTTTGTGAGAGAAGTCTAGGTAGGAAAAAGAGGGGAGTCCAATGTTGTGGCTCATACATTTCGGCATTCTGACTGACTCCATGTAATACGGGTCAATCAAATGGTGAAATTAGACTTATGGATCAATAATATCGCATTAACTCATCTCTTCAAACAGTAGGAAAAATCCTTCATATGCTCTACACATGCCACATTCTGATCAATCCCATTGTGGAACAATCCCCAATGAATGCTTAAAATCATTTTTTTTAGTGAGGTAAATTGTTTTGAATTTGACAATTTTTCAAGCTTAAAGCTGTTGGGCTCTTTTAAAAAAAAAAAGGATTTTGCATGGTGACCGTTACATGTTTGGTCCACCAATTCCACTAAAGAACATCAAGATAGACTAATTTAAAGGATGATGTGGAATGGATTGAGCATACTAAAGGAGACGAGTCGGATGATGAAAGGCAAACCCTATCCTATACACAGTCCCCTGCTCATACACTTGTGAGATGAGTGTAGAAAGTTTCATATCCACAAGGTGAAGAGTTCTCTCGCAAAAGGTACGACAACTGAAATGATGAGGGGCAATTTATTTCTCTACCCCAAACATTACAGGTGATCCATTGATTAACCCCTTTGAGCCTTATACACTTATGGAGATTCTTTTCAAATTACCCCTGTCAAGAACCACCCTACATCGGGGCAACTGGGAGGTAAGATGGCATCATGAGATGAGGAAAATGGAAAGAAATTTTCTTGCTCTCACTTGCATCAATTTTCAAGTCATGCTATTACATTGAATTCATATGGTAATTTAAATGCCTTAGGATGACGAAGAGCATTTCTTTCTCTATCCTACATACTTATATCCTTTGCAAAGCCCACTCGAGCCTGCAATTTCATTTCTTTAAACCCAGTTGATGATCATCCCCCACACTGGAGCAAGGCAAAAGGCAGATGAAGACCCTTGAAAGTTTGAGTGTCATTCAAAGTGTAATTGATTGACGCACGCATTGTGCGCAAGAATTGAAATCAAAATAGAACTAAGGGGCATGAAAAAGCAATGTGCCTGGTAAAAGCAAGGCCAATGCCCATGAAAAGAAGTGAAGAAAAAGTGCATGAAAACTAGGAGCATGAAAAAGCGGTGTGCCTGATAAAAGCAAAGCCGATGCCCATAGATGAAGAAAGAAAGAGTAAAGATAGGTGACTATCAGTTCCAAAAGGTTGTATCCCAATAGGATAGTACTCAAAGAGTCAAGATCAATGGTGCATTTATAATGACAATCTCTGGTGAAAGAGAAGACCGGCGACAGTGCCTAGATGATCATCAACTTTGACCCTTATACACATCTTTGAGCTTAACAATCTTTCGTTTCTCAACCCATGAACCTAGCCTATGTTACGTCCCTTGCAAAGTCTCTTCTGATTAGGGCATTTGAATTAACGTAGAGGTTCACATGTCTTAAGCATTGCTCAAAGAAGTGCGGGCAAGATTATTTCTTTCTCATTTTGCAAGGTTCTTGACTTGTATACCCAGAGATGATTGCGAAGCTGTTCATTCAATAGACTTGACTTAAAGAGTCCCTTTGTTAAGCCGTTGACCAAGCCCACAATATGGTCCCTGTTAAAGGCCTCTCAGATTGGTAAGGTCATACCGCTTGCGAGAATACTCGGACCCCTGTCGATATGGTGAGATGGAGTAATTCTCATAAAATAGCTCTTTTGAATGAGAGTGAGTGAAAGTCCTTTCTAACTGAAAGTCTCTCATTTATTAATCTTAGAAAATCCTTGTCGTGAGTGAAAATTGTCTTGAACGATAATTCTCTCGAGTGGAAATTTGGGTGATCCAAAGGTCATTATGCATGAACTCCAATTGAATTAATAAAAACTTCAGTGGATTTTGAAGTGTGCATTCCAGAATAACCTTAATTGCTTATTTCTTTGGCAAATGCATTTTTGCTCTAAATCATGTCTAACAGGTAATGTTTTCTCAAAGACCCAAGAGCTCTTGTCGTTCAGGTTCCTTTTAGAATGCCTCATGATATTAGGAGATGAGAAACCATCACGAACATTCAAGGTGCATCCTTGATGTTCCAAAATTTATTTCTACCAGGAGGTGAGAGGCCTCCACAAGATATCTAAGTTCCAGAAGACATATCCCCAAGAATCAGAGATATCACCAAATAAGTATATCTCTACCCATACTCTAAATACTTGTCATTGTGCGGGTATTCTCGACACTTGACTCAGTCAAGTTATCCATTTATATTGACCCAGCGTGCTTTTGTAGCGCAGCGTCCATTTCATCGACCCGACGTGCTTTTGTAGCCCGATGTCCTTTATACTGACCTGGCGTGCTTTCATAGCCCAGAGTCCCTTTTATCGATCCGGCATGCTTCTCTAGCCCGGTGTCCCTTTATATTGACTCGGCGTGCTTTCATAGCCCAGAGTCCCTTTCATCGACCCGGTGTGCTTCCATAGCCCAATGTCCCTTTATATCGACCTGGCGTGCTTTCGTAGCTCAGAGTCCCTTTCATCGACTCGGCATGCTTCCGTAACCCGATGTCCCTATTTATTAACCCGGCATGCTTCCATAGTTCGGTGTCCCTTGATATGACATGGCGTGCTTCTGTAGCCCAAAGTCCCCTCATTAATTTGGCTTTATAGGAGACATATCCCTAAGGATCAGAGAAGTCACCAAGTAAGTATATCTCTATCCATACCTTAAATACTTGTCATTGCACAGGTATTCCATTCAAGCACCGACACTTGACTCGATCAAGCTGTCCCCCAAAGATTTTTCCCCAGATTCAGTCTGATTAAGGCGACCGAAGAAAGATTCGCATCCTAGTCAGATGATTTATACTGCAATGTTAGGCGACCGTAGAAAGGTACGAATCCTAGAAAGTAACTTCCCGTTTAGGCGACCGTAGAATGGTACGAGTCCTAGACAATATCTATTTCCCATTCAGGCGACCGTAGGAAGGTACGGATCCTGGCGAATGTTTTCTTGTTTAGGCAACTGTAGAAAGGTACGGGTCCTAGACATTATATTTGTAGCTCTAATAGGCGACCGTAGAAAGGTAAGGGTCCTAGAAATTATATTTATAGCTCTAACAGGCGACCGTAGAAAGGTACGGGTCCTAGAAATTATATTTGTAGCTTTAGCAGGCGACCATAGAAAGGTACGGAACCTGGAAAGTGATCTCCCGTTTAGACGACCGTAGAATGGTACGGGTCCTAAACAATGTTTGTTATTCTAACAGGCGACCGTAAAAAGGTACAGGTCCTAAAAGAAGCAATTTTTCCGTCAAGGCGACCAAAGAAAGGTTCAAGTCCTAGACAATCAAATACTATCATACTGGGCAACCGTAAAAAGGTATGTGTTCTAGAAAAGCAGTCTCCTTACAAAGTCTTGTTACTATTCTGGGCGACCGTAGAAAGGTACGGGTCTTGGACATGTAACACCAACTATCTTGAATTGCCCTACCCTCCTTGAAGGTAAGTTGCATAGCATATAGAAAATTAGGGATTAATTTTTAAACCCTAAACAAAAATATTATAAGTAAATTGCATAGCATATAGTTTCAGAAGCATTTATTACATAGTTCACATTTCTGGTAATTATATTTTAATTTGGACCAACAGCAGGGTGGACTTCAATGAAAGACTAAGGCCATGAACTAAAAGAATTCAGTCAAGCCATTCATTATTGGGGTTGAGATTTTTGCACGTCGGTGCCGCACTCGGAAAGATTGCATTACCCGATTGAATTTGGGAAGATTTTAGGAATATATATTGAGGTTCACCGTTGAGGATTCGATCGAGGTAGTGGATATAAACGTGCGGACCAAAAAATCAAAGAAAGAAGATCGGCAAGTTTCAAGGAGGAAAGTGGAATCGGTCAACGCGAGAATATATTTGAGACAATATTTAGGCGTCCATGGGCATGAACGAAATCAGGTCAAATATATTTGTATATTGAGAAAAAGGAAAGAAAGATATGCGCTTCGTCTCTTTCCATGAGCAGACACCTTGCTTGGCTTGTAAAAAGAGAAAGGCCATCGGACCAAAAGGGGGAGGGCTTAAGAGAATATTTAGCCAAAAGACGGTCAAAAAAGAGAGCGAGGGAGTTGCGGGTTTTCATCCTTGAGCGCGAGCCTGGGTTTTGCCAACTCCACTCAGCCTGCTTCTCTGCTGCCTGAGTACCGCGCCCTTATTGTCCGCGATGCCCCATCCTCCGCCTTGCAGCTCCAACAACGCGAGCCTGCTGCTCCTTATCGCGATGTCTTTATTGCTCGAGGCCGCGCGCAACTCGTGATCCCTCGCCATGAAGCCCAGCAGTCCCTTTGGCGTGCAGCAGTGTTCTTCATTCTAGACTCAACAAAATTCCCTTCTGAATCAACGCCGCATCATCGCTACAGCAACTACTCCGTGCAAGCCCAGTCTTCTTCGCTGCCGTCGCTGGTGTTGTTGTGACTCGATAATCCTCAACTGGCGGTGAATCAGCCTTTGGTTGAGTTTGTTTTTTTCTTTTTTTCTTTTGCAGGTCTTCTCAGAGTACCCAACAGAGACGTCCACAAGACAAACCCGAAAGGAGAGGACGCATGCCTCCATTTCTAATAAAATCCTCGGGAGAAAAATCGTGGGCAAATATTCCTAGTAAAAGAGGGTAGTCAACTTTGAGAGGGGATTGACTGTCTTTTACAAAAAAAATTGAAGACTAACTGAAGCACCCCCTGCACGACGATCTTACTACACCTGCCCCGCTTCAAATCGCGAAGTTCCAACCAGGTCGAATATTTGTTATGGCACTTCCCTTCTGTTTCGCAGGTTTCTGAAGCGGTCCCGAAGCTTCCTTGTTGATCATCAAGACGTGAGCAGCCACGTCTCAGTCCTATTGACAAAGTCAAATCACCGAGCATCACCCACGCCGCCTCCCGTTGTGGCACCAAAGCTGCTGTCCGGACGTGCCACAAACTCGATGCTCTAAAGTCCCAACAATTCCAAGCGAGGCTTCTGTCCAGCAAGCAATCCTCAGTGAAGTCCAATCACTGCTTCGACGAGGCCAAGACTTTGTGCCACCAAGAGCTGGCCGGCCGAGTCCGCTGTGCACCGCCATGAACCGGTCGTGAGACGAGCCAAGCCCATTGCCACCACCTTGGCTAGTCAAGCACCCAATGATTCCTCGAGCATCATCCACAAGCCGTGATCCGATTTGATTCCGATCCAGATTACGCGTGTTTAGATTAGGTAACAATCTTTATCCAATTTAAATGGAATATGTTATTCCTTAATTCGGATTGATTGTTATCTAATACGTGATATTAAGTATATCCAACTAGGGCTTATTGATAAAGTTGATGATTACTAATTTGATCCGTAAAGATATCGGATCATTTTTTTAATTATTTCAACTTATTATTGGATAATTGCGTTGTCTGAGATTGTGATAATCGTTAATTTAACCCGTGAGACAACGGATTATTTTTTTGATTATTTTAAATCCTTTATTTGATGAATATCTTGATTGGTTTAGATATAATGTTTATTTAATAATTGCTTGTCTTGGAAAAACACTAAAAAATCAAAAAATCAAAAAATCAAACCTTGCATCGGAATGTGTTGGTTTAGTAAATTAGGATTGCATTTTTGGGATTGCACTTTTAGATAATTTTTGGAATAGATTAGGATTGATTTTTTTAGGTAGACTCTTAAATAATGTTTGCACATTTTGATAATCTCTTTATTCTAAAAATAGTTTTCTAAGATAGGATAGGGTTTAAGTTAAATTAATCCCTAAAATAAATTAGAAAATTATTTATTTTAGATAGTTTAATTAGGGTTTTTTATTAATTCCGAATTTCAATAAAAAAAATACAAAAATATTAGGGGCATGATAATTAGTTTGCATAATAGGTTCATTTAATTAGAATTTTTTTGTTAGTAAAATTAGGTCATGTAGTTAAAATGCATGTTTTATGATAAAATCCTAATTTCAAGAAAACCCAAAAAAATAATTGCTTGCTTTGTGTGTTTATTACTTTCGATGCAATTCATTTTATTTATTGAATGTTTAAATAATGATTGAACACGGCACCCGTGTGATCACCCTTCTGCATGATAGAGATTTAGATTTAAATAAATTCAAGCTGCCTACAAAAACATTTTTGAAAATAAAAAGAATGGTACCGAAAAGGCATTAGAGAAATCTAGTATAACCAAGTCCCCGTACTCATAGTGGAGTAAAATAATTCTCTCATTATTTTACTTAAAGTGTCTAATCGACCTACCATAAATTGATTAGTGGCGACTCCTAGATAAAATCCATTTGTCTGTTAAAAACTTGAACCTAAGTCACGAATTGGTATGGGCTTGGGAGAACCCGAGCTAAGTTTAAAACTTAGTAGTCCATTAGCCTAAACTCTTAGGTAGTGCACCCAAAATTTAGGTCACGACAGTCCTCCTACGAGAGCCGCTCCGACCCCTCCTTGAAGGACACCGACATTATGAGGGGCGGTGTGGCCTCCGCCTACCGTTCTGCATCTATTGGTGAGCTCCGCAGGCCCTCCTTGTTCACCGAATGCCTCCACCATTGCTGATCTGATCAATGCTTCTTGTCCACTCACGCCCAAAGATCCATCCACTAGTGTTTCGACCATTGGAAGAGAGAAAGAGAGAAGGGGGCGGGGCGGGGCGGGGGCGGGGGCGGGAAGAAGATAAGTGGGTTATGTAGATAGAGAATGAACTAAAGGGTAGTGGCTGATAAAGCAAATCTCTCATGATACAGCAATCTTCTACAATATGTGCCAATCCCATTGATTGAGCCGATCTTCCACAATTTTTGTCAATTCCGTTGATAGAGCAAATCTTTCACAATCTATATTGATACTGTAAATTGTTATCACTGATATTGTAGATTGTTATCTTTGTAAAATCTTTTTAATTGTGGTTTTCCTGCTCATATACATATTATAAATATAGTACAAATCTCCACATCGATTGGTGTACAATCAAACTCAAATTCATACTCTTTCATGGTATCAAAGCTTCGCAATTTTATTTTATTTTTCATCTTATTTCTCTTCTCCACTACAATGTCTTCTTCTATATCCTCCAACACCATTACTGCCTCAAACACCATTACTGTTGTCACCGCTGCTAACTCTTCATCCTTGTTATCCCTCTCCCAACCGTCCTTTGCTCTTGGCAATATATCTCATGTTCTCCAAATCAAGCTAGATCGCAACAATTACCTTATGTGGCGAGCACAATTTCTTCATTTATTTTGTCTCATGGGTATCTTCGGTTTGTGGATGGCTCATATTCTTGTCCGATACCCATTATCACTGATGTTGATAATACTGTGATTGACAACCCGGATCATACTGTATGGCATTATCAAGATCAACTCATCCTTTGCTGCATCCTCTCTACTCTTACTGAATCAGTTTTCTCACACATTGTCGGTCTTGAGATTTCTCATGATGTCTGGACCTCGCTTGAGAAACTTTATGCTCCTCAATATCAAGCTCGCATAAAGCAGTTAGAGTATCAACTCCGATCTCTAAAGAAGGGCTCTCTTTCCAAGGAAGCTTTTATTTAGAAAGCCAAGAACATTGCGGATCAACTTTCTGCCGCTGCTCATCCCATCTCCGATCCCCAATTAGTTCTCAGCATCCTCGGTGGCCTGGGTTCAAAGTATGATGCATTTGTTACTTCAGTCACATCTCGTCTTGATCCACTACCTCTTGATGACTTCCTCAGCCTACTTTACAATCAGGAAGAAGCTGCACCATTGAATCTCCAATAGAGTCTTCTCCAATTGTGAATGTTGCGGTCAAATCGTCTATTGCCCCAAATCCTCCCTCCAATGGTTGAGGACGCGGTCGAGGTCGTGGTCACAATTTTTATGAAGGAGGTTCCTCTCATTCTCGACTCATTTGTCAGGTTTGTGGTCATGCAGGTCACTCAGCTCTCCAATGCTACCATCGATTTAATCCTGGTTATAAAGCTAATAGTGGCTCTCGATCTGCAATGTATGCATCTTCAACTTGTTAGTCATTTGATCCATACTAGTACCCAGACTTTGGTGCCACTCATCATCTTACAGCTGACATGGAAAATTTGAACATTCGAAGCGAATATTCTAGCACTGATCAAATCCGTATTGCAAATGGGTCAGGTTTGCAAATATCACATATTGGTTCTTCCATCTTACATTCTCCTACCAGTTCTTTTAAACTACGAAATATTTATCATGTTCCCTCTATCAAGAAGAATCTATTATTAGTCTCTCAATTTACCAAAGACAACGATGTGGTATTTGAATTTCATCCTACTTTCTGTTGTGTTAAGGATCAATCATCGGGGAACCTCCTGCTCAAAGGCCAACATAAGAATGGACTTTATTATCTTAATAATGCACGTACCACCAATAAGTTCCCTCTGCAGTCAAATAAATCATCACTAGCTCCATCCTACTTCATTGGTGAACGAGTTTCTACTTCTATTTGGCATGAGCGCTTGGGTCATCCAATTGCCCGCATTACTTCTTCAGTTATTTCAAAGCATGGCTTGCCAATATCTCTCTTTCTTCCTCATCTAGTTTCTATGAATCATGTCACTTGGGCAAGTTGCGTCGTCTTCCCTTTACTAGATCATCAACTACTTGTAATGCTCCTTTAGAGATACTTTATTCTGATCTATGGGGACCATCTCTCGTTACTTCAGTGAATGGTTTTCGTTATTATATCATTTTTATCAATGCTTATAGTGGATATACATGGCTTTTTCCACTTACTGTGAAATCTGGTGCACTGTCTACTTTTGTGCAATTTAAATCCCAAGTGGAAAAATATTTCAATTGTAAGATCAAGGCCCTTCAAACTGATGGAGGTGGTGAGTATAAGAAATTTGATTTTTATCTCCGTTTTAATGGCATCCTACATCATCTTTCATGCCCGCACACACAGGAACAAAATGGTTGGGCTTAGCGCAAACACCGTCATATTGTGGAAACTGGCATCACATTGCTTACCTGAGCTTCTATTCCTTGTATATATTGGAATGATGCCCTCCTCACTGCAGTCTTTCTAATTAACCGCATGCCTACAACGGTCTTGAGTGGATTGTCTCCTTATGAGAAATTGTTTGGCTAGAAACCCGATTATTTACAATTGCATGTTTTTGGATGTGCAAGCTACCCTTGGCTGTGCCCTTATACTCGCACTAAACTTGATGACAGAACAATGCAATGTATCTTCATTAGCTATTCTCCTCATCACCATGGCTATCGTTGTCTTCATCGTAGCACTGGCCAAATATATGTCTCTCACCATGTGATTTTCCAGGAGAACTTCTTCCCATTTGCTAAATCACAATCTGGTCAATTGTCATCACAATCGCCTAGTTCTCTTGTTTGCATTGGTTATTCCTCTACTAAGCCCCCACAGTTTCAAGGGGTGTCCACCACAACATCAACTCCATCAAGTCCATCTACTATCATGGATGACTCATCATCACATATTTAGCAATCTTCCGGATCCTCTTCTCCAGAAGCTCCACTGTTACAATCTTTTCAACCTCAATTGCCAACTTGTACCCATCCAATGGTCACTCATCTAAAAAATAACATTCATAAACCAAAGGTTTTTCTTTCCACTAAGCACCCACTTTGTTCTTGTTTTCACTCAAGCTTGACACCAAGTGAACCCACTTGTTTTTCCGTTGCAAACAAAGACCCCAACTGTCAACAAGCTATGGCCAGTGAATTTAAATGCTCTCATTCAAAATGGCACTTGGGAACTGGTTCCTCATCACCCTTCTATGAATGTGGTCAACTGCAAGTGGATTTATCGCCTAAAATCCAAGTCCGATGGCTCCATTGATAGATACAAAGCACAACTCGTTGTGAAGGGCTTTACTCAACAGGCTAGCTTGAACTATGATGAAACTTTTAGTCCGGTTATCAAACCGACAACGATTCGAGTTGTTCTCTCCTTAGCTATCACATATAACTAGTCTCCACGTCAATTGGGCATTGAGAATGCCTTTCTCCATGGCACAATTAAAGAAGAAGTCTACATGAAGCAACCCCAAGGATTTGTTGATGCGCATTATCCTGGCCATGTATGTCATCTTCATAAAGCTCTATATAGGCTAAAACAAGCCCCAAGAGCATGGTTTTCTCGACTAAGTTCATATTTGTTGTCTATCGGGTTTGTGGCCTCCACTACTGATTCTTCATTATTCATATAGCATCGATCTAACCACATTTTACTTCTTCTCATCCATGTGAACAATATTATCATTACTGGGAGCTCTACCTCCTCCATCACCAAATTAATCACTCGCCTTGGTACTGAGTTTGCAATCATTGAATTGGGAAATTTATCTTACTTTCTTGGCATTGAAGCCCATAGATCCTCTACTGGGTTGTCCCTCACTCGATCCAAGTATGGCACCACTCTTCTAACTCGTACAGGCATGGCTAATACAAAACCTTGCTCATCACCTATGGCTCCCTCAGCTTCTAAGTTATCGAAACAAAGTGGTGAATCACTGACTGATGTCTCCACTTATCCAAGTACGGTTGGGGCATTGCAATACCTCACTCTTACTAGGGTAGATCTATCATTTGCCGTCAATAAAGTGTATGCATTGTCCAATTGTAGATCATTGGTCAGCCGTCAAACGGATTTTGCGCTATCTCAAGGCTACTATTCATTGTGGCATTACCTTGCGACCTATTCGCCAATTGACCTTCACTGCGTTTACGGATGTTGACTGGGCTAGTTGCCCTGATGACTTAAAATCTACAAGTGGCTATTGCTTTTATTTTGGTCCCAACTTGGTTTTTTGGAGTTCTGAAAAGTAACCAACCATTGCTCGGTCCAACACTGAATCGGAATACAAAGTGGTGGCTAACGCAGCCTCTGAATTATTATGGCTATTACAACTCCTTCGACATCTTCGATACTTCTACATCGGCCACCACTTGTTCTTTGTGATAATGTAGGGGCAATCTATTTGGTTGTCAATCCCATCTTTCATGCCTGAACCAAGCACATAGAAATTTACTATCTTTTTGTTCGTGATTTAATTAAAAAGAAGCAGTTGGAAGTTCGCTTCATTCCTACACAGGTTCAAACGGCTAATCGTGACAAAGTCTCTATCCATCTCTTAGTTTCTTATTTTACGCGACAAGCTCACAATGACTCCGCCACCATTTCGCTTGAGGGGGTGTGATAAAGCAAATCTCCCATGATACGGTAATCTTCTACAATCTGTGCCAATCCCATTGATTGAGCCGATCTTTCACGATTTGTGTCAATTCCGTTGATAAAGCAAACTCTTTCACAATCTGTACTGATACTGTAAATTGATATCACTGATATTGTAGATTGTTATCTTTGTAAAATCTTTTAATTGTGTTTTTCCCGCTCATGTACATATTATAAATATAATACAAATCTCCACCGACTAATGTACGATTAAACTCAAATTCATACTCTTTTAGCGGCGATGAGAGAGAGAAGGTGATGGTGGGTTTCTCTCTCTAAAACGTGGATTTGAATCTGGATTTAGATAGGACCGACAAGATTGGGATAAAGTTAAATAAAACCGAAAATTGATCCGATCCAAACCAAATCGGTTCGTATTCAGTTCCAGTTGAGGTTCGGTTCAAACCGTTGACATCTCTAGTCAACAACTTTGTTCGACATTGGACCAGAAAATCCACGTATTAACATAATTTCAACTTAATCCAATTATTCGACTAGTTCAATAAGAACTTTGATACTTCGATGCGGAAGTGCATTTAAATACAGCTATGACCCACCAAAAAGAAACAATTACTGACAAAATTATAGCTGACACACGAAATTAAAAAAATTATAGCTATTAATATCGCAAGTTTCTCCACTTGCGGCTTTAAAGAACTCAAGTTTCAGTCATGGATTTTTGTAAACCTCTAGCATGATCATTTCTCAACAGACGTGCACTGATCAGGATTTCTCGCATATCACATTCCAGCATAGCACCAATAATCCACCTTGCAGTAAGAAGGAAAATTCGAATTTACATCAGCTGTCCTTCGACGCTCAAAGTAATCACGCCCTTGAAATCGTCTTGAACTGCCAACACTCCACTCCACTACACTCCGCTCGAGGCAGACAGTTATCAGCTCCAAATGTTATCCACTTTCATAATAAATTAAAATCCTGAGCAGGTGTTTTTCTTGAAAATGCTCTCTAAGCTCCCAGGGAGCCAAAGATCTCCGGTTGCTGGAACCACTGCTTCAAGGAGAATGATCATCAGTTACTATTTCTTTCGACAAAAAATTTGTATGGCGCTACGTGTTGAAGCATAATACTTCCATTTCTCTACTTAAGCCAACGAATAAAAATTCGTAGGGAATAAACTTCTGAAGTGTTCATCAGATGCCATTCTTACCAGTGCAAAAGTCTTGTGAAGCACCTCATGGCCTGTTCACCTGTGTTTATTTTTTTCCCCTCTTAGAATTGCTTTTATCATTTTCTTCTTAGCCCTAGCCCCCTTGACATGGCAATGGAAAAGACAGACTATTTTTGCTGAACCACGCTCCCTTCAATGCAAAGAAATTATCTAATTGTTCTGTCAAAACATTTAAGTTCCCCCTTTGCTTGACGGATGGGCATAACTTATTCTCATTCTGTGTATGCTTTCATGCTCTTGGTTCCAAGCACTTTTTATCCTTCCCCCAACTATAGCAGACGCAAAATGCACACACACTCAAAGAAAGAACCATAGAAAAACTTGGATAACCAACCATCCAACCTAGTTGAAAATGGTATTTCAAAAATCGACACAGTTTTCAAGTTGCTGAAAAGCTCTAACTTTAGAATATGGTTCTAAAATGGTGTCAATAAAAAATTCTGTCTCACATTTCTAAGATTGGTCCATAACAACTCTTATGCTTTGTTAATTTAATGTTGGAGAATAATTGAGCAGAAAGAAATCAGGTTTTCTACCAGGGCCTCGAACCACCACCCCCCCCCCCCAAAAAAAAAAAAATCCCTCTCTCTATACACACTGGCTTGCATGAGTGCTTGTGTGGCTCTGCATAAGTACATCTACATTTAGTGATCTTTTTGCATGCGTATCTTCCTATCATTAATAATAATCAACTTTGTTCTTAGATGTGTGGGGGTTCAAATCCCACCAGTGGGAAGAGTTCAACCAACAAGATGGCCAAGCAAGCTGCTTTGGCATTTGTTAAACGTACGTTAGACCGGTGCAAACAATATGAAAAGACTGGCAAGAGCTGCTTCAGTGAGCCCTTGTTTAGGGATATCTTTCTGAGCGGGACTTCTCGTCAAGCAGTTTTGGAAGGTAATTCTTCCATATTAAATCCCTTCACTTTTAACCATCCTTGGGATGTTATAATCTCAGAAGTATATTCCAGAGGTTGTGTAGTGGTATTTCTTTAGAACTTATTTAGTAATTATCTTTTTTGTACTGCTTTCGAGACCCTAAATAAATAAATCTAATTGTCATGATAGGATATGTAGTCTCCATCTTGTAATATTTTTGTTTAAGTTGCGTATGCTGTAAAGTCCACTTCGTTTATTGTTCACCAAGTAAGCTCTTCGTCCCTTCTGCAGCTTCCAAGAGTTCACAGCAAAGTCCTTCCGTGTCCCTTATTGGTCAAAAAATGGATAATCGTGACATGAATTCCATGGACGTGCCACTGCCTGGAAATCTCGTGGCTGAACAAAGCACTGGTAAAGAAGATTTATGCTTCAATAGAGTAAAGAAGAGGGAATTGTCACTCCATGAGGTTGTAGCTGGTACGATTGGAAATTCTTCCACTTCACCATCAGTCCTTGGAACTTCTCTATCTAGCAGCACTAAAGGAAAGAGGAGTGAGAGGGACAGAGAAGGAAAGGTGCTATCTAGAACGGGAAATAATAAAAGCAATCGATCAGCAGTATTTACTGCCAAGGGAGAAAGAAAATCTAAAGCGAAGCCCAAGCAGAAAATGACTCAATTATCGGTATCTATCAATGGACTTCTTGGAACATCAGAACAGCCAAAATCAACATTGCCTTCTGGTTCCAAGGTAGTGACAGCCAGTAGTAATTCCAAGGAAAAACTTGGCTTTAGTTTTGATGGGCTTGAGGAACCAATTGATTTGTCAGGTCTGCAGCTACGGGGAATTGATGAACTTAATGTTTCCGATGATTTGGATGGCCATGGCCAAGACCTTGCTTCATGGTTGAACATTGATGATGATAATCTGCAAGAGAATGACTTTATGGGGCTTGAAATTCCTATGGATGATCTTTCAGACGTAAATATGATGGTTTGAAGTTGTTTCTCTGTATAGTCTTATTAATTATACTGTTGACAAAAAGACACAAACTGCAGTTGTTAAAGGAACAACCTACTTTGAAGGGGTGCAATCAAGTCAACAAAATTAGGTTATATAGATTCTTTTGTAGTCTTCTTCAGAAGTTGATCTTGAAGTGAGCCTTTCAGATGTTTTCGATTTTGCCTCTGTACTAAGGTGGTGACCCTGAATGTAAAGATCTTGCTCAACGTACAAGTTAGTATTTGTAGGGACTATATCTTCGCAAAAATGTACAATGCCTCTTGTACATACATTTCTGATTTCAAATAATATCATCTTTTCATTGGAGGAAAGGTCTCTGCAGTTATGTTCATTATTAGATGTGTTTCTCTGTTTAATTACTGGCCATAATTTGACTTAGTTATTGGTTAACTGCCATTTCTCCATTGAAGTTTTGGTAGAATGTGAATTAATCTTATTTGCTGGGTCAATATATGTAATCTCAATATCCCGTTCCTGCTGTATATCTCTTTAATAGGATTGGGAAGTTTCTTCTATTGTGGTTTGCTAGCCATCTTGTGCCTAGCAGTACGTGGTAAATGGTAAGATTTTTTTTTTTTTTTTTAATCTTTGATGTCTACACTGAATTTAGTAGATTTTAGCTATTTTCCCATTCTTGAAGTGGTGTTTTGCTTCACTGGATCTAAGTTGGGGCAGAATTTGGAAAGCCTTACTCTCTTGCAGGTACTTGACTATAAAGACAAAGGATCATTAACAAAATCCTGCAGGCAAATGGCATTCTTCCGTGTCGACTTGAATAACAGTCAGAGTCTATGTATTGATGTTTCAGGTGATTTCATGATTTTATTGGTAATTCTTTCTGACATCTTATCTGATTTAATTGAAGGTGGCAAATGTTAAGGACTCATTGCATTAGTTGCAAAAATAATCTGAGTAGAGTGATAGGGGCCTAATCTTTCCTGATTTAGCATATATATTTGCATTGCAAGGGAGACCTTATCTTTAGCATGTGGTTTCTCTCTGCCTGACGAATGTTTATACAATGTAAAATATTCACTGATATTGTTTCCAACTTTTTCATTTTTATTAATTTATGACTTCAGAAGTTAAAAGGACCACTAAGATCTTCCTCATTTTGTCAGGAGCCATTTGTGTCATGCACATTTGTTGTGAAATGGTCCATGAACTTCTTTCTTTTCTGGTGAGGTTGATTGCAAGAGCTTAAGGTAATTGATGGACTTCCAGTCTTTATCTATCATGCGGGTGTATGAAATTGTGAGATTGATCTGCTAAGGAATCTCGTATGTTCAGTTGAAGTATCTTTCCATCCTATTCTTCTTTGTTCAAAGACGCATGCAATAATACTTATATGCAGAAATGCCCAACATCACAAGGGTCAGACTGCGATTCGATCCTGTCTGTCTTCGCCTTCAAATGCTTCCCTCTGCATGTTTTATAAATCTCTTCTTGTGCTATGCTATTCTTGGTTGCTAGTAAGTGCTTAGACATCTTTGCTTGCACCAATGCTGTTTAAATTCCAGTTATAGTTGATAACTTGATAGCTCTACGAAGATGGAGCATGCCCGTTTTCTACCACCCAACACTAAGGGAATAACAAGTTGGCTCTTGTATAACAATTTTGTTCCAGGGCCAATTGAAAGTTTATAACGGAAACCTTATTGGTCCTACTTTTTCGGGCAGACCTGTTTAAACGCAGAAGAGTCCATATGATAAAAGATCAGGAGGTTACTTTGTCTTGCATAGACTTCAGTTATCCTCATGGAATGGTGGTTTTCCTCTCCATATTTGACTGGCTTCTATGGTAGACTTCTTGTTAGAAAGTCCAACCCAAAACACCTCCTCCCATGTGCAAGTTGGATTATAAGCAGCACATGAAATTTTGACTATGCACATTCATATGGAATTTTGACCATGTATATTCGCAAAAAGGATAGCACTGGATCCAATACCATTTTAGAAAATTCAACCGAAAAACTTAAGCTGATAGATGGAGGGAGACCACATACTCATTGTCAAGCGATCTGGGATAATACTTCGACACTTATTTTTGGATCCTTGGCTCCCCAGCTGTCATCCATCTTCTGATTATCTAATCAAGCACTTACAAGCAGGTCCTATTGACCTAGATAGTTTAGGAGACTATAGCAGATGCTGAACCTTACACTACTCTACACCATTTTGGAGGTTTCACAACTTGAAAGCTATTTGGAGAAAATGTCATATCTGTTGAATGATCTTATCAGCAAAATTGGCACCACCTATTGATGGCAATTGCTTGATATAGGCAAATGCTGTCGGTGTTAGTTTTGGTGTCTATGATTGCCAATCTACAGGGCCATGGTGGTCTGATTATCATTAAACAAAAAGGTTTGAACATGATGTATCCAAGTGGTGGAAATTCAGATGAAGATGGAATTTGAGGGAGAACTGAAATTATAAATAGAAGAGGTTTTGGGAATTGTGCAATAAGATACGATCTAATTATGTAGTTGACTTTTGCTTAGATTATCTATCGTTTTCACTTTTCCTTTATCTTCAAGCATGGATGCAAAGGTTCTGTATTACATGAAGACTACTGAATTTGTAAGGTCTAGATGGAGAAGTTGAGCAAGCACAGATGGGATCTATTGCAAAAGTTCATGTGGGGAAATGGAGAAGATGAGTAACTAGGTTGCCATATGCAAGCTCCACGATCAGGTGACAGTCTGATTTTCTCAGGGTAGTAGTTTTCTGCCCGTTCATTTGGTTTCTAAAGGGGAATTTGTTATGTAAGAGATTGCACGACCCAGAAAAAGTTCTATGTTAAGACTGCAGAATGAGGCCTGTAAGTGAATTTGCAATATATGTCGATGCCATTCTTGTCTGATTATGGAAGTACTTAATTGATTCCTCCGTAACATTAGCAAGTGAAATTGGGAGCAGAGGATAACATTGTGGAAAATGACAAAAAGATAAATGAGGGAAGGACCCACTCTTCTCTTTTCTGCAAAATGATGATTTCTGTGCCAACAATTGGCGATTGGAGTCCATCTGGTGTTATCTTTCCCGTAGTTGGATACAATCAGTGCTGCAGTTGGCTTTTGCTCGATCCATGATAGTTTTTCCACCTTCTTTGAGGGGGTGGAGGCCAATGTCGATATGCAGGTAATAAAGTCAAATAGAAGAGATGAGCATGCAACAATCGGAGCTGCTGGAGAAGGTTATTGCTCTGAGATGGACAGTATCTGCCTTCTTCTTGCAGTGCTAAAAGGGATTGTGTTATCATGCTCTCATTTTCTGTACTTATGATCATTTATTTAGCTTCTTCAAATATCAGTTAGTGATATGGTGTACTACAGCGCTAGTTGAATTGAGACGTTAATCATGTTTACATTCGGATTCCGGTGTTGCTACAACCCCATTCACTCCCACTTTCAAGTTCTTTCTTTTATTTATAAAAAGAAAACCTTTGTATGTATTTTTTCCATTATTTTTATGCAATTGTCCCAAAAAAAAAAACTATTTCTACATGTACATGAAAATAATTGACAAGATAAATTACGGTGCAAACACGGTATCTTGTAGTTGCAAATTCACGTTAGTCATGTTTGTGTAAAAGTATATGTATTCCACAATAAATTTTGACTTTTATCCGATGTTTAACGGATTGTTAATTTCTTGGCATGTAACTTTCGAAGTTTATTATTCCATAATAATTATATGGGTTCAAAACCATTATGCGCTTCTCAATTTATCACGTAAGAAAAAAAGTGGTTGTTTTAATGAAAAGAATATTATCGACCAGCTAGCCACTTTTGATATTGCATTATATCATCTTTATACAGGTGCTGTTTTGAACTTCCTTTTTCGATGTCTCGCATATTAGGAAATTCCCTTTCAAAGGATTGGAGAAAAAGAACACATGCTCACAATCAACTCACCTCGTTAGAAGAGATGAGAAATACGTACATCGATTAAAATTTGAAATCCTCATATATCTATGGTTTTCTCCCTATCAGATGTACATCAACAGAATTTTTCATCGAACAATTTTGATCTTATAAAAAAAAAATGGTTGAAATGAATTTTTCGTGTTGCTATTCTCATCGTGCCTTTGGCACGGATTTATCGCCAGTTGCCAACTAAGGATATATCGTATGGGATCCATTTGTCGATCTTGCATGTATTCTCTCGAAATTGATCCCTGATAGATAAGATTATATTCTGTTTTGTTGTTTTATTTCTCGAGAGTAGCCTGGAGATTGGTCGGTGATCATCATGTTTTGTTAGAACAGTTTCAAGTAACTGCTATCAAGAATTGCAGTGATCTTCTCTACACCTGAAAGGAAGGCACTTCATTCAGTGCTATTTATGAACTGCTAGGACCATCTTAAGATTGTATTTATGATCGGTTTGTTTTGAAAAAAAAATAAAATCATTTCTATAAAACATTTTTCAAGATTTTTCAATATTTAGCCAAAATCCGAAAAAAAAAAAAACTCGAAAAGTATTTTACATCATTTGGTAAGGAAAATTTGATGGGGAAGATTATTAGAAATTTCATTTTTTTAGATTATATATATATATTTTTTTTTTTTTTTTCTTTTATTTTTTTTTTTTTTTTTGCTTCTTCATTGGTTGGTCGCCAACTACAGCAATGGTCAAAGATTGGTCCCAAGCGAGCTCACCTAAGGCCGGTGAGCTCAAGCTCTCTTAGTCGGTGAGGTCGGAGGCAACGAGCTTGAGACTAGTCGGCTTGTGGCAAGTTCGAAGCTCGCAAATCTAGTGAGACTTGAGCTTTAAAAAAATAAAAATAAAAACATAAGACAATATATATAAATAATTTAATTCTAATCTTTCAAAATAAATATTAATTAAAAATTCAATTTTTTATATATATTTTTGAAATAACAAATGTTTCTTTGACTTAGAGCTCAAGCCCAAGCATTGAGGACCTCCACATGACCTTTGTGGACTCAAGCCTAAGGGTCGAGACTAGAGCTCGAGCATTAGGAACCTAAGCTCAAGGTACCCAAGCATCGGGCCTCAAACACCGGGCCTAGCCTTGATAGACTTGGGCATGCACGCCAAGGACCAAGCCCCTAGGTTCTCGAGCCCAACCTCGATGGGGCCTTAGGCTCGACCCAAGACTGGAAACCAACATTAGGGTTTTCGTGCCCAAACATAGAATTTTAGATCCGAATACCAATACCTAAATATATATTTCAAAATATCTTCCAGTTCTTTCAAAAAGAAAATCATTTTCTTGAATTCACATTTTGGGTAGGAAAATTTCGTCCTAAATGAATTAATCATTGAAAATGAAGAAAAAGTTTTTCTGAAAAATGAACAGACATTAAGTATGGTTATGACCTGCCAAAAAGAAACAATTATTGACAAAAATGTCGCTATTAGTATCGCAAGTTTCTCCATTTCCAGCTTTTAAGACCCATCTCATAGTTTTAGTCATGAATCTTTGCAAACCTCTGGCAAAGATCATTTCTCAACAGACTTATGAACTGATCAGGATTTCTCACGCATCACATTCCAGCATGGCACCAATAATCTACATTCCAATAAGAAAGAAAATTCGAATTTACATCAGCTGTCCTTCGACGCAAATCGTCTTGAAGTGCCAACACTCCACTCCACTCCACTACACTCCGCTCGAGGCAGACAGTTATCAGCTCCAAAAGTTATCCACTTTCATAATAAATTAAAATCCTGAGCAGGTGTTTTTCTTGAAACTGCTCTCTAAGCTCCCAGGGAGCCAAAGATCTCCGGTTGCTGGAACCACTGCTTCAAGGAGAATGATCATCAGTTACTATTTCTTATAGCAGAAAGTTAGCCTGTGAACGCAGCTAATGGCTTTCAAAGGTAAAGAGCTTTTTTTTCCAAAAATTTTTCTTCGATCCGAAAAACCTATTAGAAAGTCTATTGATTGCCAAGAAACTAAAGTCAGCCAACCAGCCAAGGCACGCCAGCTGCCTAGTCACTCGGTTCAAGAGATCCTAGGTATAAGTGGCAGAATTGGCAGTGTACGGTTTTAACTAAAGATTAATATCTTGAAAAACCCCAAACTGGTACATTGCTGTGACAAATTTACCTTCCATTAGTTTATTTAAATTTATCATTAAATTGCCGAACTGAATGACATATGATAGTTGATGTGTACCGGTTTGAGATTTTACCTTCCGTCTATCACAAATGTATTAGTTTGTGGTTTTTTATGTTATTAATCCAATTTGACAAAAACTAACGGAGGGTAAGTTTGTCACAGATGTACCAATTTGAGGTTTTTTGTGGCATTAACCCTTTTATTTAACAGCTGATGGGTTTCCAAGACCACATAAAAGAATTGAAATGAGAAAGATTCTACTTTGGGAGCCAAAACACAATTCCTTTGTGGAATTGCATATACTAATTCATTCACCAGCTGTTTAAAAAAAAAACAAATACCTAAATAATTAATCTGACAGACAAGTGGACGATATATTCAAACAACAATGCATTTTTAAAGAAATAGCACTCCAGTAAGCCTCAACCTTGTGCACACAAAACTTTTTCGACTTACTAATCATTATCCTTATACAGGATAAGACAAGATGTTAATTGAATATGTGCATGGGCAAGAAAGTAGGCTCTGGGCATACCAGTGAAGTTTCAAAAGGTTGCAAGTGGGGAGCCTGCATTGGTGAAGTAGGAAGTAAGATCAACATTCAAGTCCTCATACATGCTGATGAAAGGATGACCCTGCATTTCAAATCAAAGCAAGAAAGAGCAGCCTCAAAGTCAGTATGTCTGAAATACAGATACCCTTGACGAGCAATTCAGATGACTTGATGACCCTGGTGACTTTGTGCAGTGGCACCAGTCACCTTGAGCGGTCGAACGAAAGAGGTTTAATCCCCTCGCTCAGTGTTGGGATTAAGAGTGACTTCTATGTGGAGACCACTAGGACCACTGATAGATACCAAAAAGTTTCGATAGACATAAATATACCATAAGTTCATTCGCAGACCATCTTTTCTTTGGGTCCTGCTGTACACTGCAAAGAAAAACATTGCAGGGAAAAAATTAGGTTTTGCATAGAATGATGACAGATTAACAAGATGAAGGACAACTGAACTTATATTGCAATTCAATATGCGTGTATACTATGTTGGAAGAGTAACAATGAAACTTAGCTGAGCCGATTCTCAACAAAGCTAACTTCTCGACCTTTTGGTGCTTAAATCAGTTTCAAAATTCTGATATGGATATGATACAACCAACTTCAGATCTAAATTAAGCCAATAAGCACCGATCGATCTTGTTAAGTAGAAAACACACATCACATTAATACCTCACTATTATGCTAAACTTTGATCTCGCATAAAATAGACTGAAAGGCCAAGACAATCCATTAAGAATGGAGGAGAAGATATAGAAGCTTTACCAGGCAGAGATAAATGAGCAGAACTCGCTAGAGAATTGATCAGAAGCTGCCGAAGGCGGTGGGTGATCAACAATGGCTTCCATGAGCTCATAGAAATTGGTCCATCCTTCTTGTTGATCAGGCGGTGTATACGGGAACTTCCCAGTTGCACACTCTAGCAATACTAAACCCAGGCTCCAAATATCACTTTTGTAACCATAATCGCTTCCAATGATTCTCTCAGGCTACAGAAAGTGTGGGGAACAAACGCGAGAATTAAGGGTAAGGTGAAAGGGGATATATAATCACATGAAGGGAGAAGCAGCAAAAGAATATTAGTACATGTGATTGAATTACTCACAGACATATAGTTATATGTGCCGACAAAGGTATTAGCTTGTCCAGATGTGCTAACCATTATAGCACTCACTCCAAAATCAGTAATCTTGACTTCTCCTCTATGATTTATCAACAGATTAGAAGGCTTCAGATCTCGATGTATTATGTGCTTCTCATGATGCAGATACAACAAACCCTTGAGCACCTACATCAATTTCCTCGTATAGGTTGAGAAATCTCATGGACAATAAAACAGAATAGAACTGACTAATCATATAGATAATTTGCATCTTTTTTCACCTGCTTACAAATGACCGCAAGAAATGGCTCTGGAATAGTTTTAACTTTTCTCAGAAAATCTGCCAGTGACCCTCCATCCATGTACTCTAATATAATAGAAACGGTACCATTATCATAGAAAGATTGGTAGCAGACCACAACATATGGACACTGCGAAGATTGATTAATTTTGAGTTCCTGTGCTATCTGCTTTCTTGCAGACTCCTCGACCTTCATTTGGATGACCTGGATTTGTAATTTAACAGAAACGCATGAGAAATCATGCATTGGAATGTGTGATCATATGATACCAAACAATGGCATAGATAGGAGGTAAGCTTCACAATCTAGTAGCATGACAGAACACTCTTCCATATCAAAGCAAAGTGGAAGCTTCGCCAGAATGGGAATAAGTCTTCATTGGAATGCGCGATCGTATGATACCAAACATTAGATGGTCTCGATAGCATGTAAGCTTCACAATCTAGTAGCATGACAGAAGACAGTTCCGTATCAAAGCAACATGGAAGCCTCTCCAAAATGGGAATAGGTCGTGACAAAGAGCCCAATTACATCATTCAGGCACGAGTAAGTTGCTAAATTTGCTATGTTAGTTGGAAAGTGTAACTGTAGAATCTGTTCTCCCAAGACATTAACTAAAGCAGCATAAAGATTCAGGATAACAGAATGCATAGTCACTGTAACATTTAGTGATGGTGCAATAACTGAAAACTGGAAGCTGAGCACGCAAGTTGTTAACAATACCTTCAATGCGAAAAACTGCCCAGTCCATTTGTGTTGGACCAATTGGACTATTCCGCCATTCCCCTTTCCAATAACTTTAATTGTGTCTATATCCGCTAAACTCAACTGGTTGTCTGTTGGCTTGATAAGGGGTGGCTGAAACGGACACAAGAGTACGCATTCAGAGATTACAATCTTCAAGGCACAAAGCCAATACTCTTCAAGTACTACGAGCAGTCCGAACATAAAGCGAGAGACCCAGAAAGATGTTCAAAACAAGACGAACACACCCACTGTTTCAGTACAGAGTATGGAATTACTTCAAAACAAAAGCTGCAGGATCAGCTCAGCTAGGAGCTTAGATAGCTCCCTCAATGAATGATGCCTCCAAGCGAAACGAATCAGCATTGAGCAACTCAGCCAGCTTCACTGATAAGCTGGAGCTAGATAATCCCTAGTGAGGCTAGCATTACACAGATCTAAGATTCTAAGAATCAAAGGTCTCGACGAGAAAAAAGAAAAGAAAATGGAAAAGAGAGGCTTTTCTGCGTTCCGACATTAAGAAATTCCTTCCATCTCAGCCAGAACTTCTTCACGTGCTATAGCGAGTTTAACCAAACCTTTTTATAGAGGAATTGAAAGAAATACATGAGATGATACCAACAAGACGAATGCAGAAACGAAACGCCAAGATCGACCGGAGAAATGCAGTCATCAAGTCACCAATACATGCGAACAGGAAACATCTACCAACGAAAACCACAGAACACAATCTGCCTTCAATCTCAGGAAGCGAGGAGTGTCAGTTTCCTCCCTAGCGGCCTCAGCCTAAGAAACCAATAAAAAGCGAGAGAAATCTACCAAGACATAATCCAGCAGTAGGGGAATCTCATTACCACTTCGACTTCGGTCTGCGGCACGACCCGAACCCCGTCCCTGTTGACGAGCAGATCGCCATCCACGAACGTGCCGCTCTGCGTCCTGACACCACGACACCCAGCGCACCAGATTCAGACGGAGCCGATCGGGCGAAACGCAGGCGCGACCAACAATGCACGCGCGATCCACCAAAAAAGAAACACAACGAGAGAGATCGAGAGATCGAGAGAGAGAGGGGGAGAGTTACAGGAACTTGGCGATGGAGTCCTCATCGGGAGGAGGGAGGGAGAGCTTGAGCTTGAGGTTGGGGTTTAAGCCTCCCTTCTTCATCATGGCGGAGGACGGCGGCGATCGGCGATAGGCGATCGGCGATCGGCGATAGGCGATCGGCGATCGGCGGTTGCTGCCGGGAGCCGGTGGGATTGGGGAGGGTTTTGAGGTGAAGGAAATTGAGGAGAGAGAAAGA
The DNA here is from genome assembly GCA_016097605.1 of Eucalyptus guilfoylei. Classification (NCBI taxonomy): domain Eukaryota; kingdom Viridiplantae; phylum Streptophyta; class Magnoliopsida; order Myrtales; family Myrtaceae; genus Eucalyptus; species Eucalyptus guilfoylei. The sequence goes on along the minus strand of CM027862.1, from coordinate 5,652,451 downwards.
GAGAGAGAGAGTAATGAGGAAGGCAAAAGTGGTTGGGGGGGAAGACCGAAGACCAGTCAGGTCACCACCTTCCTCCTCGCTTCTGCGGCTTAACCCCCCGCAAAACAACAAGCCGAAGACGAAGACGCCCACCACGACGGCGACGACGACATCATCTCTCCATTTCCTCCTCCTCTCTCTCTCTCTCACTATATTTTACCCGCGGAGTTTGACTTTCCGACTCCTTTCTCTCTCTGGAAAAGTAAAAATTGTCTCCCTTTGGTTCGGCATTCGGAAGAGTTTTTCCAATTGCAAATATGTTTGGTTTAATTTTTCGAAGGACTTTGCCAAGATGCAATTATATCTCTAATTGACTATAAGGGCCTATTTTGAAAAGCTGCATTTTCGGAATATAAGTTTTATTATTATTCATAGGTACTATTCATTTTTTTTCGAAGAAACAAATGGAGACCAATGACCACTAGCCAAGGAGTCTCTCGCATCGACAATTACTACCTGGGGATCACAATTACCCAATAACCGCCACCTGAGGTCACGCGACCTCAAGTCGGCGTCACCTAAGGTCCAACAACGGCTAGATTTGACCACCGGTGGCTAGATTAAAATAATATTAAAAACTTTATTAGTAAAAAATTTAGCAAAAGTATTTTGCAAAATGTAGTTTTCAAAGAACCTCTTACCTGTCTAAACATATGTGCATTTTCCCAAGGACATTTACCTAAAACCGAACCAAAAAGGGCCAAAAATGTCTTGGCAAATCCATGCGTGTACATATCCGCATTCATATAGTCCCGCAACTACGTATATAGCATGTATTTCTATTGATGTCTACTCAGTACTCGTGGACCCAATTGAGTTTCTAATACCTTTTTAAAACATATATTTATTAGATTCGGAATAGGCATGAACATCTCTTGATGTTTAATAATATACCCCAATCGTCCATTTCCCTTACTTAGAATGGAGCTTTAAGTTCTTTCATAAATCGATCGCAGTCGAGCTGGGCTGGAGCGGAAAATTTGAATACTCAATCGACTTGACGACGCTTTTAGTCCACGTCGTCAACATTGAAAGGTCCTTTGTAAACTCGATGGAGTTTTTTTCTTTTTTTCTCCTTTCGTCCTTGCCGACAAGATTTCATAAAGTTTGACGTGGCTGTCCAATGAAGAGATTTAAGTTGGATGATATAGAAGTACAGCAAAGCAGACCTTCCCTACCTCCAGCTTTGGACGATGCTTTTCCAATCGCCATGATCAAATGGGATGCCTGTACATCCAAATTAGCCAATCGTTACTGCATTTCAATGCCAAAAGTCAGTAGGATAACATTAACAAAAAGAACAAAAACAAAAGAGAGGAGGAATCAGACCTATGGAAAGGGCGTAATTAGCTGCAACATCCAGGAATTTTCCAACTCTAGCCGTTTGGAATTGCATAAATTGCGTGCAAACTGCTCTACATTAAAATCTTCTACACGGACTGAAATATCTAGACTTAACTCGATTCATAGGATCTATAGTGATGCAAACTGCTCTACATTAAAATCTTCTACACGGACTGAAATATCTAGACTTAACCCGAGTCATAGGATATATAGTGATTTGAGTCTCCAGGTAACCCGATCTTTTTATGGTCATGCCTGCTTTATTAAAGAGAAAAGGTGTTGGGCCAAAATGGGAGAGCTGTGCAATTAGTGGGAAGGCTATATGTTCCTCCATGATTAGTGGCTAATACAAGTGTGAAAGTAGGTCTAGATCAAGTTTGGAGGAAGGTGGAAGGTAAAGTGATTTTTTCTTTAAATGTAAAAGTAGGTCTGGATCAGGTTTGGAGGAAGTCGGAAGGTAAAGTGATTTTTTCTCTAAAAGATTTCAACTGACATTATAATATATAGTCCGATGATGACCTTTTCACTAAAAATTGACAACTCTATAGGATGAATGGCCCCTCTAAATTCAAACTTCACTTAACTATATAAAATCACGTCGTGATCGAAATCGAGTTGCGCATCCTAAAGAAAATGGTAAATATTCTTAGGCAAATATTAAAACACATCCGACAAACACATTCGAGGAGCGAAAACCAAGACTATCATGGGACTCCGACTCCGTCCGGTCTTGGCCCCCGGGCTTAATCACTCAAACCCGAATCAAATTTGAGGAAAAACCAGAAGTCGGTACGTCGATCTTAAATGGAAAAAGGACCAAGGAAGGATTAGGAGAGCTTCGTTTTTCCAAAGGAGCGAAATTGAACGCATGGGATGGAAGTTTGACTTTGACTCTCGTGGAAATCGAACGGTGGAGGATCTAGAAGCGTTTTGACGCAAGGGGTCAAAGGCGTGCGCTTCTCTTCTCACTCTCTCTCCCTGCTTTCTCCGCCATGTGATCGATCGTCCGACTCTCGTGCCATTTTCTCTGCTTTGCCTTGCCATACAGAGCAAATTGCCGTGTGAAAACTGGAACGGTCGTCGCCTCGTGCCGAAGTCGCGATGGTCCGTCGTGCCCACGCACGGGTCGCGTCACGCGGTCGACGGCGATAACGTGTTCAGTTCGGATCTGTGACCCGGTCCGTGCAAGGCTTACCTGGCGTACCAGGATCGGGGTCAGAATCGAAGCGGGTGTTGACTTCGGGTTTGAGAAAGAGAGAATGGAGAAAATTATTGGATCGTTCGCACCGGCCGCCTCGGCGAGTGTCATCGATGTTGACCTCTCCACGGAAGAGAGGAGAGTTTTGTCCTATAAGCTCATAAGTTCAAAGAGCAAGCACCTCGAAAAAATCTGCTTGCTTGCTCTTTATAGTCATGCGCTCTGCAAGTCTTCAGGGCTCCTCTGCTACTAGCAGAAGCCATCTAAAAAGTCATTTTGTGATCGACTGGCATTTCTTTTGTAGGTATTCTACCCCAATCTAGAACTAGATCTAGATTCAGGTGCTCTTCTATTATAAAGCAATCTCTATGCTCTTTCAACTTTTCGTGTTGTTGTTGTTGTCTTCATACGGTGTTGATACTAGGGACGCCAAATCTAAGTAGGAGTGAACATGGTCTTGATTAGGTGGGTCCACCTCTTAACTCTAGAATCAAACTGTACAGTATTGATCATCAATTTTTAGAATCCTATTGAGCTTGGGACCGAGGATCGGACCCACCCAATAGGTTCAGTCCAGTTCGAGAGTTAATTTGGACCAACTGATAATTTTTTAATTTTATTTTTTGTACTCTCTAAAAAGGAAAATCTACAATTTCATATTATATATCCATCAACAATACGACGTTGTGCAACCAAACTATAAATACTAGTACATATTCAATAAATTTAAGATGAGGCAACACTAGAAATTTCATACCTGCTAAAAGTAAAAAACCTTAAAAACGATGAAGACTGCTTATGAAGATATGGGACGAGATAGGAAGCGTCGAGCAGGATGAGCGATGAGTAGTGAGAAGGGTGTGTGGCGAGCAACAAGCAGGGCGAGTATTGAGTGGCGAGCGTCGAGTGTCGAGCGGCAGGCGGTGAGCGGCGTGAGCGACTAGAGGCAAGTGAGGCGAGTGTTGAGCAACAAGAGGGGAAGTCGTTTCTTTCAATTTTGGCAAATTAAAGACTAAGAGGATAAAGAAGACAAAAAAGAACGATTATCGGAGGAAGATGTCATGAGGAGCTGTTTATAACATAAACTTTACGCTGTTTTTGACGTTGTGACCGTGAAGACTACAAAGACATTTTCCTCCTTTTGTTTATTAGATATAATATATATAAGCTGTTGACGTTATTTGACTGTTGACGCCTTAAAAGATATTAAAAGTTTAAGCTGTCAACACTATTTGACTTTGGTTTTTCTCTTTAGAATATATAAAAAAAATTATAAATAATATATTAGATGTATTATATATAATATATATATAGTTAGGGTTGAACTGGCTTTAAACTTCCAGAACCGAGAACCAGCCCGCACAGTTTTGATTTAGGGATACCAGGATCAAGGACTGACCCAGTCCCCTTGGGAACCGGGGGTTGGGCCAAACCCTACACCATCGCTCACCCCTAAACCTAAGCACACATTGCCTTTTAGCAAAGTCATAACTATTGGAGAGGGAATTTTTAGTGTATGCTCATCAATGATATTGATGCGAGATTCGGTCATCAACTGCTTCTTGTACTTTAATGCTATGTACCAAGTTGATTTATCTTTCAGATTTTCTTATCTCGTGGGATTCACATCTTTATCTTGAAGTTATATACACCTCCTTGATGTGAAATGAAAATCTTCATTCTAACAAAAAAAAAAATGATGTTGAATCCAACTGTCCCGCTTTTATCGAAGTCTTTAGAACAGAAAGGGGAAAAAATTGAATCAAATTGAAAAAGAGAAAAGAAAAAAAAAAACAAAAATGAAGAGGGAAAACAAAAGCTTGGGATGCAAAAAGGTGGGCTTCATCTTTACTTTAGATAGAACAGTGCGAAGGAAAAAATAAAATTTAAGAGAAAAAAATTCGATAAAAAGAAGGAAGTCGGGGCACGACCCGATTTGGTCCATGGACCTTATTGAGCCCACAGGTCCATTGGGCTATTCCATGCCAGGTACTCTTTCGTCCAAATTTTTGTGTCTGCCAAAATTTTGGCGGGCCGAAGAACCAATCAACATTCGACACATGGCGGACCGTGGTCCCTTTCTCTCTTGTACGTACGCCACTTTGATTTTTTTTTATTATTATTATTTATAATTCTACTTTGCATTTCGTACTTTATACCGAGTTTCATAATATTTATGAGTCGGATTATTGGGGAGGTGGATTACTTGGAATTCCATGTAAGCCCCACGTGATCTGACGACAACGTACGTCATTCATGTTCGTCCACGATGGGAATACACAGCAATAGGCCAAAAATTATCTGATCGAAAAGGCAATTGGTCATCTACAAGGAGAAGCAATCTCTACCATTTGTAGAAGCCGATATTAAAATAAGCCTGACCACAGCTGATCCTAAATCAAAGGGTCCACCGTCGTCGGTAATGAGAGCATGGCTTTTGTGGTGAAAGAAAAGGCCAAGTCACCGTCCATCCCTCCAGCCATATCTCTCTTTAAGGTCGCCGTTCCCGTTGCCATCCACGTCCGAGGAACAAATAGCCAAAAAGTCTATTGACCATGCCGCTCGGCGATCGCGATCAGTCGATTAATCCCGTCGGACCGGAATTTTCACTACCTCGAATCCACAGCAGGAGGCTCGTATCTCAAAACTCCTACAATGCATTCGAGGAAAGGGGGGAGGGGGCGCTCACCTTGCTTGAGTCGAGTTAGAAATGGAAGTGTTGTTTTCACATGTGGACACTGAATGAAGCAAAATAATTAATATTCTTTTTAATTATTCATTTTTCGCGAAACAAACATACATTTCCATAATTATCGCAACAATTATCGGCCTGCTTTCGTATTTGGCCAGAAAACCAGAGCATAGAAACTGACGGCTCCTTTGTCCGAATCATAAACGGTTGCATTGGAAGAGTTACATTTGTTTCGTGAAAAGTGAGCAATTCAAAAAACATTTAAAAAAAATCTTATATTGTTTGAAAAGAAAATAACTTATATCGTTTGAAAGAAAAATGATCAATAAAAAGTGATTAATTTTCGAAAAATATTTTTTAAATTATTTATTTTTTACATAAACAAACACACCCTCCCATGATTATCGCAATAATGGCCGGCCCGTAGTCGTATCCGGCCAGAAACCAATGTTAAGAGAATGGCTTTTCTGGTGAAGAAAAGGCCAAGCCACCGTCCCTCCCTCCACCCATATTTCTCTGGGGTCGCCCCTCCCCGTCGCCATCCACCTCCAGGGAAAACACGGCCAAAAGTCCATTGACCGGGCCGCTCGCCGATCGATCAATCGATCCCGTCGGATCGGAATTCTCACTAACCTCGAATCCACAGCCGGAGGCTCACGTCTCGAAACTCCTACAATGCGTCCGAAGAGGGTCTTGCCTCGCGCGAGTCGGATCAGAAATGGACGTGTTGTTTTCACATATGAACACGGAATGAAGTATAAAACAACATTAGTTTCCTAGTAACAACAATTCTCGCCGACCCGTCGCGGCCGGCCAGAAAACCGAAACGCAAAAACCGACAGCTCTTTTGTCCGAAATTGAATCACTGACCAATTGGGACTCAGTCCTTCGCGTCGCGCGTTGGAGTCAACAAAAGCCAACGTTGACTTTCGGATTTCTAGGCCAATCCCGCCGCGGCTTCAGCTCACCTAATTCCATGTGCAGGGCAGCTTTATCGACCCCGTATGAATGGAGAAATGATTAGCTTTCGTCATTGTTTATTCGTATACTTTATCGAACCCAACACGAAAAATACGTTTTTGAGCGAGTCCGACAAGCGTTACGTCAATTTTTTCTCGCTTGCGTAGATGGGCAAAAGCAGGACAGAGAGTAGCGCTGGGCTTTCGGTTTCCGCTTCAGTTGATTAATGCCTGTCGTTTAATACACTCCTCCACCACCAATTCGTTGAGATCCATTCCGCCGGGGTTCTTTTTTATCATATCTGGATTGAAGGGACACGAAAAGACTCGATTTTTTGGATTGATTAGCCTCGTCCTCCGCTCTTCTTCCCGCCGGTTCAGCGGTAATTGTCTCTCTGGCGATGATTTTGCTTCTGGGTTAGGTAGAGCTGGCCTCGATGGTTGATGGGTGTGTGGCGATTCTTGTTTTCGTTTACTTCTCGATGAATTGGGTGTTCAAGAAACAAGATTCAGCTGCCTTCCTTGCTGGGTCTGTTGTGTGCTTGGTTTGAATCTTCCTGTTTTGTTTTTCCCAATAGTCACGGTGTTCAGGCACTTGGATTTCCTGATGGATGAATTTTCCGAAACTTCGAGTATATTGAGTAGCAGATTTGGGGGTTTTCTTTACGTGTTTGTATGCAATTGGAGCTCATGGTGTTTAGAGACCTCTTGGGTTCAAGAAGTCATCTACTTGCGGAGTCTGGTTAGCTTGTTTGCTTCCATGTTTCTTTGAGCAAATGAATCTCCGGAACTGTAGGGAAAGTTTAACAAGCCTTTGATGTGCCATCTGCATTAGATTGCCCTGAGTTCATAGTTGCGCAACGTTGCATATGGCAAATGAAAAAATTTCATTGCTTAGCATCATGAAAGCTGGAGGGAAAGATGCCACCAAACTCATAGAATGAGACTTGTTGCGAGCATTCACATTTTTCTTGCGTAGATTATGTATGGTGATGGTGCACGCTCAATGCTTGTGTAATCATTGGCCAGTGACATGGTTTTCCTGTTGGTGATCTCTATTTCCCACTTCTCACCTCTGGTGGTGATGAACCAAGCTGCCATTCATACTTTTACAGTAATGAAGAATGCCCAATTTACTCAAAAGACTGATATGCTTGTACTTATAGAATATAGAAACTGAGTGGTTATCTTTTTATTTGAAAAATAACTGAAAGAAACATTAATGATTGTCTTGTTTTATTTCGATTTGTGGACATTCTAATTGTATATCTATGTATCCTGAGAAAGCTTACAAAGTTTGGTGGGCAACGATTTTCTAAATTATAGAGATTTTTTCTTCTCAACCTATTGTAAAGAGAACTTTTCAATTTTGAATTTCTCATTTTCAGAGCATGTTACTTTTGAAGTTAGAAGCATATTGGACTGCCTAAGATCAGTGAGAAATTAACATCAATGAATTTCCTCAATTATTTTAGGAAGCAGTTGAGAGGAGTGAGTGCATCAACCTGCCAGATATTTTGGCACATTAAACATGGACAAAAGTATTGGTTTCCACGCATTTCTCATCAGATGTCTTTGCTTGAAATAAAATTGTGTCCCAACCCCAGGATTGTTTCTTTTACAGTTCATTGATATCTTCTTTTTATAAAAGCAAATCGACTTCAATTAATTTACATTGGTGGACTTTTGTATTTCTGCGTGGACTGCGCTGGAATGGTTTGTACACTGCAATAAGCCAATTACTGAGAAGTCTTACAAGTGATTGTAGAACCAAAAAATTCAAAAGCATCTTACCAATACACACATCAGCAATCTAGTGATAAGTAAAATGCAGTTGAGCCTCCTCACTGCATTTTGGTTAGAGCAAATCATCAATGTTTCTGTGGCAATGTCCAAATTGAAATTTAAAGCTGCCGGATGTTGATTTCTGCTAAAGAATGATTTTGTTCAACTTTTCTACAAAGAAGTATTGATCTTTGGCAAGTAAAATTTACATTATTGTAACTGCATATGAACAGATGCAGTCACCTCCCCCATTCATTTTAGGTTTTATGCAATCATGATTATGTCCGTGGCAATAAACCTGCCATGAAGCTGCCATTGCCACATGCTCTTGCCATGAAAATATTGTTCCTTGGCAACTGAAAATTTTCTACTCTTTATATCTATGGACACATGCAGAGATTCACGAGGGACTCTTCAAGTATTTATTTACTTGTTTCAGCTTGACATTTGAACTCATAAATGACATCAAGTGCTTGCGGGCTTTGTTTACCAATGCGAAAGTATGAATTAAAAAAAGCTAGGACTCCTACCTCTGTTCAAATTATGTTAACTGACACTGCTTGAGCTCAAAAAGAATTTTGTACTAGTAATGAAATTAGGCGGGATGTACTAGGAACCACGTGACCAGCCCACATGGCAGGAAGGTTCTTAATCGTTATTCCTGAAGAGATTACCTGAGATTATTTGCATTTCCTGATGTCACAGGTATATCCATGGAGGAGACAGAGGGTTTAAGAAATGCCGTTGAGATGGCTAGCTCAGTTTCTGACAAGCATCTTGATCTTTTGAGGCCATCAGCTCGATATTATTCGGGATCCAAAGGTATGCAGGTTTTCTACACTGGTTCATAAGGAAATTTCTTTTATTCGATGACAAAATGCCAACCTAATCTACGTAATCATTATCTTGCCCAGTTTCATGGATTAAGAAAAAAAATTAATTTGTTCTGGATAGAGATTTTCTTGACCCGCCACATCAAATGTGCAATGATCTGGTTTTAGATGTCGCTCTGTGTATATATTACCATCATGTACTGTATGTCTGATCCCACTATTAAAGCTAGGACTCCAAGTCAATGTTTCTCATATATTAACCCTGTTGACAAGTCGTAGTTCAGTTATTAATGATAAAATAAATAAGGAAAACCCTTAGTTTTATTAACGTAGTTACCTTCTCTGTTTCAAGTTCTTGCCTTTACTTGTCCATTGTTGCATTCTCCAATGTTAGTGTTTTAATTAACACCAAGAAAATGAGCTATTGGAGACAATCTTGTGACAACACGGCTTTGTCTTTTATTCTTCTATTTGGATGTTTATTTCCTGAGAAACACAATGGTTGGGGCTTCTGTGAAGTTAATTTACTCAATTGTCTAGAGGCATGCGGTCCCCCTTTTTCTTCCCCTTGCATGTTCTCTTCTTGCAATCGGCATTTGACTTTGGTCAGGGATGTTTCAATTCTGCATTCTCTGGGCATTCGTGATCATAGTAACTTGTCCTTTAACCAGATGCATCAGACCATCAAAGAGGCAAATATACCCTCATCAGAGATGCAGAGGATTCCCAGCTAGGCATCTATGACAAACCTCTACCATGCTTTGGGTGTGGGATTGGATGGTTTTCGTAAGTATCTTCTGTTATTTTTTGTTCCTCACATTGGCAGTCTCATATCTCACGCATACATCTATGTTCAGGTTCCTTTTGGGGTTCGCATGCCCTTTGCTGTGGTACTATGCTACATTTCTCTATTTTGGAAACTGCTACCGCAAGGATCCTAGAGAACGAGCAGGCCTCGCTGCTTCTGCTATTGCTGTAAATCTCTCTCTCTCTCTCTCTCTCTCTCTCTACAATTGCCCCCACGCACGCATGTGGGTGAGTGGTTGTATGCCGCCTTTGGATTGCCTTTCTTAAAGAATTGCTGCTGGTTGTTGAACTTGACTCTAAGGCTAAAGCATTCTGGAGGCGTTTATATTAGTGGGACTGATTCTCAACGTCTTGATTGAGTCAAGTCTCATAGACTGTGGTCAGTTTGCTTTTTTTCCCTTTACTCTCTCGAGTTTGATCAATAATACCCAAAGACAATGAAGAGGGACTAAGTGAGGATCCTCTCCCCAGAATAGATTGTTTCTTATATCGTGTTGATGAACATTGTAAGACAACTGGCGCTCAAGGTTTTCTGAATGTTATTGAAGATGACTTAATATCAAGGAAACCGACTATTTTGGAGGAGAATTAACATTCTATAGTAGTTAATATGAATTTCTTTGTGGCAAAAGCTTTCCGTTCTATTAATAAAATATAGCAAAAAATTGTACTGGCGAGTTATTTCTGCACTAATACCCTTTAATTGGTAATCTATCGCGTGGGGTGTTTACAGATCGTATCTTGCTTGCATGTTCTGCCATGCTTCACTTTATTATTTTCATGTAGAGAGTATAAATCTCAGAAGATTTTGCTACAGTGCAGATTATAGTACCATCTGATAGAGTTGGAAATTCTTGAAATACTTCGTCCAACTTTTTATTACGATAGTATGCAAGTAAGTAATCACGAGGCACATGTCAATAGAATTTCTGCAGGAGCTAGTTTGATAAATCATGTTAAGTGTCAAATAATGATGCTGTTTACATGGTTGTTGTGATTGGCCATTCCAAAGGGAATTTTTAAGCTCCATGACCAATGATACCACCGAGCAAATAAATATCGAAATGATCCTTTCTTTTCATGGCAAGTGTATACAACATGGACAGCATAATTATGTGGAAAGCTTTGAGGACTGAGGAGTGGCATTTTTCTTTCGCAGGCAATGGTATGCTCGGCCGTGCTGCTCATCATCATCACATTTGTCATGTTCACCAGGTGAATGTTGATCACCTCAAAGAGGATCTGTTGATCTCGGAATGAAAAATACTCAAAAAAGGGAGAATCTCATATACGTGTACATAATTGTTTAACGGCCACAACGTGAGAGCGAGGAATTGGAACTCTGAGACTTTGTTCCAGCAATTTGAAAGATTTGACGGTGCCAAAAGTGATGCCGTGAACTCACATTTGTAGCGCTGTGAGAACAGTTACATACCGAGGGATCTCAGCCAGACAATACTGATAGAACTATAAGATTGTCATTGCCTTCTCTTCTACTTCTCTGTTACCTTCTTGTGACTTGGTTGGAGTCATGGCAAGAATGCACAAGGACGTGGACTGACAGGTTGGTTGATTCCGGTCGTGTTGTATTTTACGTGTGCTATGGTCTGTTAATAACATTATCTTGGAAAGTACAGGAAATATCGTTTAATATGCAGTTTTGACAATTTTTAATTGGTTAAAACTCGAATGTGAAATGCAACTGGATTCACTCCCAATGCTTCTCGTCTTGATCACCGTGAGATTCTGCCGTCCTGACCCATTAGAATAGCAATTTCCAGCAGGAGAGAGCATGATGGAAACTCCGACGCTTTACTCCAGCCGCTTACAAGATTTCCTGGCATGATCATAGCGCTGCGCAAACATATAGATACTAAGGAATCTTGGCCACGCGATGTGGACATGAATAGAAGATTCTCTTTGGCTTCTCTTGTACTCAGCCTTCTTCTTGGGGTTTGGTTGGAGATGTGGACAGCCTTGATCTTATGCACGAGGTGCATTGACAAATCAATCGGCTCGGATCATGTCGTAACTTACATGTGCCATGTCCTGTCATTAGTGTAAATTTGGGAAGAACAGAAAAAATCAATGAACGCTCAACCTCAACCACTTCTAGTTGGATATATCATATATTCAATGTCAATTCTACTCGGATCCGGTCCCAGTCCATGCCTTGATCACTCCCAGATTCCACTGTCCTGAGCCCCACAATAATGTGTGGTCTCCTCATCTTATTGGATCTAGTTCAAGTGACGGCATCTTTCTGTCTTGATCAGCAAGGAAAGAAATGCACGTAACGACCGTTCATCAAAGTGACAGTATAGGAAAATGACCGTTCCCGTCAACATCCTTGTGTCTCTAAAGATTAATCCACAAGTCAACAGGGACCACAACATGGCTTCGGATCATGATTGTAAAGCTGGTTGCCCAAGAGAATAATTATGCTAGAGAACAAGTTGCTTCCAAATTTCCAATCTTGATAAATAATCAAGCTAAATATTGCCAATAAAGTGCCAAGAAAGACTAGTAAGTACTGAAGGGGTTCATAAGGATTTCATATATTCAAGAACGACCCAAGTTGTCAAAAAAGAAATCAACAAAATTCTCCTCACAGCTCTCTCTCAATTAGAATATTACTTCTCTGTAGATAGATTGTCCAAATAACTCTCATCTATATGTCCCGATCATTTCTCAGGAAAAACTCCCTCTGCCAAAATTCCCACCCAAATGCGGGGTACAAAGCAAAATCCGCTACCTGAAGGCACACCTTCCTACCAAAAAGGTCCAACAACATTGTTCTGATAGATTCACAAAGAATGCACTAGAAGAACAAGTCGACAGCTATGTGGTCACATACGAAAAATGACATGGTAGGGCACAAAGTTTTCACTAGCCAGTCCCCAACTATTTCAGTCTGAAGCAACTAGACGAACATACTTGCTGTCAATAGCGAACCTCGAACTAGAGTTTATCTGCAACAAGAAAGCAACAAATGAGTATTTAGAAGTAGGTTTACGCTCTACCAGGATTGAGGAATGTCGTCTCAGGACACTCACCTTCCGTTCAAGTTTCGCGCCGAGTTGGTTTTCATCTTCAGTAACACCGGACTGCTTGAGAGCCTCCATAACAAGTTTCTTCAGTTTTTTCATCTTCATCTTTCCATCTGGGTTCTGCTTCACAAGTAGAGTGGAATAAAAACCTCCAGAAGTAGCAATTTCGAATTCAGTAAAAAAGCCACAAGGCTAAACTCATCCACACATATCACAACATAGGTGTGGACAAACATTGAATAATTAACAACATGCTGAAACATCAAAAGATAGAAAACTGACGGCACAAAAAAACTTACGGATTTCAAGGTGGATTTAATCAACTTCTTCCACTTTATTTTCTTCTGGGCATCTTCATTTGGATGACTAGCATCCTTGGGGTTTTCTCTGGCAGTTGCAATGTGCTTGCTTTCCTTTACTTCTGTTTTTTCAGCCTGGATGACTTCCCCATGTCCAACTTCATTGATATTATCAAGCATAGTTTTCTTCTTATGATCAATTTTATCAGATCCGTCATGTTTCCTCTTTTTACTCGACTGTAAGTTTCTCTTATCTACCTCGGAATTGTCGTGTGCATTGTTGCTTGTGGAAATATCCTTAATCTTTGGTTCTTCTATGTGTTCACCATCACCTCCTCTACTTTTTGAAGCATCTTCAGGAGGAAGTGTTGCGGGAGAAGTAGATTCCTGTTTTTGTTGAGGTTGCTGCTTTGAAGCATGGAAAGCTCGTGCTTTTGCCTTGTGCTTCTTACCTTCAGCATGTAGGAGCAGGGTCTGCTCACTAGAGGCCTTTGCATTGCAAAGACTGCACAATACCCAAATGCTGAATGAAAACCACATCTCATCTCAACTGCGAGGGCCAATTAGTACAAGTTTGCCTAATAAAATACTTTCAGCAACTTAACCAGAAGTGATCAAGTTCCAGCTCATATGTGATAAGTGCCAACTTTAAGAGTGCAGCTCAGAGCTGTGTCTCCATAACACCAACTGACAGTCCTATCAAAAATCCGTAAAGAACCTATGCTCCGGTTGGAAACACAAAAGTGACCAGTCTGAGCTAATGCCCAATGTGCATAAGTATTACTCCCCATGACCATAAGAACAGATGTTGTGAAATGACAATAAAATCACATACACGATGCACAGGACTTTTAAGCTGCATACACGTTAAACTCGACATAAGACTTCATACCTGCAAAACCATGGAGGCCGTTTAGTCAATCCGACGGTTATGTCGAAATCGGGTTGCTGCTTCGCATCTTTGCCAGGCTTAGCAGGTGTGCCATTCGAAACCTTTCCTTGACCCTTAGGACCGTATTTCTCCTATAAATCAAAGCACCAACCACATTCACATCATGTGCTACGAAAAGGAAGGAAATTCATTAACCCAAAATCAACAAGAGGAATTCCACAGTTCTAACAACATCAAAGCTACTCTTTTTTCTCCGCAACTGTATCAATAACAAAGAAAACTCCGAAATTCCACGAGTTCCAACGCGATACGCAATGCTACCCACAATGAACCCGAGCAGGGAGAACCCCAACAAAGAATCCCGAGCTAATTAGACGGTCAAAGATGTTTCTCAAACAACTACGCGATCAAAAGAGCATCAAAAAAGCATATTTTCGGGAGAGCGCGCAAGAGTAGAGACGCACTGCTTCGGAAATGCACTGGGTGTGGCCCTGCACGCTCTGCTGGCTGAACGTCTCTCCGCAGTCGATGCAGGACAGCTGCAAGGCACACGCGGGGGTGAAGACAAATAATTCATCAGCCGAGGCGAATGCGGAAGAAAGAAGAGGATGGAAAGAGAGAGAGAGAGAGAGAGAGAGAGGGGACCGACCTTGAAGGCGGAGCAAATACGGAAGTGATTGGGCAATTTGGGCTTCTTGAGGTTCTCGCCGCAGTCCTCGCATTGGAACCACACCATCTTCCTCCTCCGGTTCTCGAGCTCCGCCGCGGAAATGAGCGAAGATGGGAGGCGGTGGAGGGAGGTTTTAGGAGGGCAAAATTAGGGTTCAGTCTGCCTAGACGAGGTTGCAGACGAGGTTGTTGCCTCCGCAAAGAAGCTTTGGGGACGTAGGATTGTAAATTATAATTTATCATTAATAAATTCTATTTGTCAGCAACAAAGCCCGTCTAGCTCAGTTGGTAGAGCGCAAGGCTCTTAACCTTGTGGTCGTGGGTTCGAGCCCCACGGTGGGCGATGTGTCCTTCGTTTTTCTCCTTTTTCAATTGCTTTTTTTTTTTTTTTTTAAAGGGTTGCCGCTGGAAAGTGATTTTCCTCCTAAATTCGCAGCTTTAAGATTTAAATTTTGCAAGCAGTAACCTTGTGCTTTTATTAACTAGCAATTCATTTAGGCTGCCAAGCTTGATTTGTGGAGGTTTTTGGTGAATTATAGAGCTAATTCCATAAAAAAAGCATTAACTTTAGATCGATGGACAAATCTTACCAAAACTTTTTTTTTGTCTCACGAAAAAGCACAAACTTTAGGTCGAGGGACAAATCTAATTCGAACTTTTTCTTGTCTCATAAAAAAGCGCAAACTTTAGGTTAAGTGACAATTCTAGCCCCGATTTTATTTTTATTTTTGTCTCATAAAAAATCACAAACTTTCACTTCTATCCAAAATCTAACCCCTACCATTAACTTTCTATTTGAAGTTAACTTTATTTCGAGAGAAAAGGTTCCAGCTATGAGGTTAGTGGATCTCATTCATGGTTTCTTTTGATGGGCGGTGATTTACAGTTTCATATTACGACAAAACGATAAAGTCTAGCCAGAAAAATTCAACTTAAAGATTTTTTTACTTGCTAGTGAAGTATAGGAGACAATACAATTTCACCATTATTCTTCAAGCTATGGCTCAAACAAAAAAAACAACGGATGGTGTTAGCCAGCAAGTGCACATGGATTTATTGGTAAGGGCAATCAATGAAGCTAAGTTAAGGGGAGCCAGATTTAGGGTTTAAGTGAAAATTTGTGATTTTTTTCAAAAAAAAAAAAAATTGAGTTTTTAATTGTCATTCGACCTAAAGTTAGTGCTTTTTAACGTGACAAAAAAAAAGTTTGGGTCAAATTTGTCACTCAACTTAAAGTTGGTACTTTTTTACGAGAAAAAAAAAAGTTGGGGCCAAATTTGTCCATCAACCTAAAGTTGGTGTTTTTTTTTTTTTTTTGGATTAACCCATGAATTATATGAGGTTTGCTAAAATCAATTTTATAAAGTTGATGCACGAAAGAAACACGTTAAATCTTTTATGGATATTGAATATAACTCGTTTATTAAAAAATCACAATTTGTGATGATCACTTCAACAATTGTAACTTTTTAGATTTTAGCTTTCGTGCAATTATGTTTTGTTTGCTAAACTGTTAGACTTCGACCACACATTTGATCAGATTAACGATGCTTCTTCTTACTATCAATATTTTCTCTAATTGGATAGGATCATGAATTTTCATACAATACCCAAGAGAAGTTGTGTGAGCATTTTAATGCGAAGCCACTTTATCGCAACTGATTTAATTAGCCAGCCAACTTTCATGCAAATGATTTTTTAAATTTTAATCTAATGTCCAATAAGACCCTTGAACATTTTTATATAGTTTAGGGATTGGTTTGAATATGTACTAAAATTTTATAAATCATGTCAAATAAACTAAAAGTGAATGCATAACATTGCTTATTGAGTTATAGTTCATAGATTATATCAAATAAATAAAGAGTCCACGGACCACATTATACATCGGGTCATGGTTTAGGAATAAATTGTGTCATTTTTTCTTAATTAAAAGTATGTCTATATCTTGAAGCCAAAGGCATTAATAAAAGCTATGATTAAAAAGGTCGATCAAAAAACATTGATTCTCTAGAATTATACCTAACTCGTGTGAAAAAGTCTTGCGCGATCCATAACACATGCTTTTATAAAATTTTATCGAAATTGGTTGAATCGAGAGGGAGGGGGGGACACATGCAATGAAACCGGTTGACATAGAAAGGGATTTTTGACCATTGCTATAGCTCCACACGTAAAGGCAATTTTGGGCCTATTCCACATGATTCATGAGGACAAGAGCCTGTCGCGCGTGGCGGTGATGAAAACATTCACAATTCCTTTCGCGGCGTTATTATGAGAATCGAAAAGTCGAGGGGGGGCCTTGCGCCCTACGCCTTCTTATTCTCAGATCGGAATTTCCCCGCCTTTTGTATAAAATCGGTCGGCGACCTCGATCTTTTTAAAGCAATGGAGGTATCTTTACTTTTTACCTTTTTTTTTTTCCAATTTTTTGCAATGCATGACACGGTCATATTGATACAAAGATCCATGCATAATTTTTTTTTTTGGTGACCTGCGAGCCTCGTAGAATCGACAAACAACGAAAGAAAGCCGAAAGAAGCGATGTAGAACCCACCACCACAGCACTCCAAGTAAGAATTCCTAACAACATCTCTGGGATTCGAACTTCTCCCATTCGTGAGAGGAGAAGTCAATACAAAAAAAAAAAAAAAAAATCTCAAACCGATATATTCGTGATAAATTTATCATAAATTAATTTTTTGACTACAAAAAATCTAAACTCGATATACTTGTAACAAATTTATTATAAAATAATTATAAATATGTATATTTATGATAAATTTACCCTCTATTAATTTTGATTAAATTGGATTAATATCATAGAAAAATTATAAATTGATATCTGTGATAAACAAAAGGTAAAACCCAAAATTAACATACTTTCTAATTGTTGTATATCGATATTTAACGAAAATTAACAAATGGTAAATTCATTATATGTATATCTATTTAGAGTGGTTACAAACATTAATCTGGGATAAATTTTGAATTTTTTATGTTATTAACTTTAGTTATATATCTTTCTTTTTGTAACTTTTACGAGTTCAACATAAGCTTGGGAAAAAGCAGAAGGTAGAAAAGGGTGAAACCACAGGGCCTTCTTTTGACAAAGTGTCTGTCGCCTAAAGCCGGAGTTTTTAACATATGGTTTGGTTTTTGCTGTAAAGGACACGATTTCCAATCATTGCGCTCATGCCCCCCAATCATGCAAATCAGTAAAAAAAAAACAGAAAGAAAGAGAAATTAAAATCAAAACTAAATAAAAAAATACATAGAAAAATGAAGGAAAAAGGTTTGCCGTGGCCGCTACCGTACATACGATTCGGTTGTCGTTTTAGTGTACACCTGGGCTCCCGTTTAGCCAGCCACAAAAATCTAGTTTAGACGGCACTAAATGCTTGCAAGCAACTACGACGTGTCGTTCGGACCAAAAAAGATGGATTCTGGAAATACATGCGGCGTCCGATCTAATCATTCGCGATATGTAATGGCATTGGCACTCGGGGGGGCAGTTGATTAGTCAATTCTCACATGTCTCATTATATCTAATCATATCGATTTAAGCTTGAGGGAAAGCCACGTGAATTTAGCTTGGGGGCCAATTTTCCATGACACGATAATTACGAAAAACCTCGACATTTTATTGCCACTATTAAATTTTAATTTCTTGATTATTTGACTTTTGAATAGTGTAAATGGAGATTCCAATCATTTATCATTTTTTTTTCTTTTTAAATGATCGAAGGTGTCGAAACAAGAATTCATTATATCATTAAGAATTGTCAAGAATCTTAGATGTGTAAGGAATTTTTTTCATACATCTTATAACACTTGGAGCAAATAATATGAAGAGACAATGAGTACAATTACATTTACCGTTGAATTCGATAAACAAACATAAAAATGGTCCGACACAATAAAACATTCAGGGCAATCGTTGCACTTATACAGACAAAGGCGCGAAAAGTACAAGAAGTCTACAACAAGTACACCATAAACAAATGCACTTTTTTAAGGAGCTATAGATGAGTGGTCCAATCGATTAAAGTAACAAAACAAAAGCAACACTAACTATTCTCACTAAAGAAGGTGGCAAAATACACTTATGATTACATCATTTTTTTTATTATAAAATTTTCTGTTCCTTTTATTTATAATTTCTTTTTCCTAATTCTAAAAATATCTAATTTACATCCTCCCCCTCTCTCTCTACAGACCTTTTTATCAAGCTCTCCCCCCTCCACTCCACCACCAAGCCTCACCCATTTTTCAAAAACTCTACAAACCACCCATGAACGGCCTCGGCGACGCGCCGCCCCTGTGGCCGCAGCCGCCGGCCTCCGCCCTCCGCCGCCGCCGGCCGCCACCTCCGCTCCTCTCCCCGCCCGTCCTCATCGTCCTCTTCCCCATACTCGCCCTCGCCCTCCTCTTCTTCGCGATCCCCTCGCTCGTCTCCTTCTCCTCCCACGTCTTCCGGGCCGTCACCGTCAAGCGGAGCTGGGACTCGCTCAACGTGTTCCTCGTCCTCTTCGCCATCCTCTGCGGGATCTTCGCCCGCGGCGGCGGCGGCGATGAGGAGGAGGCGCCGCCGCCGGCAGCCGAGGAAGGAGGGAAGAGCGCCGCGAGCGGGGCGGGCGCCGATAAGGTTCCCGAGGAGACGACGCTGCCGCGGTGGTTCGAGGCCGGCGACGACAGGATGTACGGGTACGGCGAACCGGCGGTGAGGTCGCCCGGGAGAGGGACGGGCCGGTTGCGGAGGAACAGCAGCTCGTACCCGGATCTGAAGCAGGATTCGCCGTGGGAGACCGGCGGCGACCGGTTCCGGTTCTTCGACGATTTTGAGGTCAGCACCAAGTACAGCTCGAGCTCGACGGAGTTTGATCGGGTCGTTCCTCTTCGGAGATGGCGAAGCGCCATCGATGACGATGATGTCAAAGTGATCCCGGTCGACACGTTCGTTCTCCGCACGCCTCCGTCTCCGGCGACTCCTCCGCCTCCACCGGAGGCGAAATCTCCAGCTCCAGCTCCAGCTCCACCCCCTCCGGCGCCGCCGCCGCCGCCTCCACCGCCTCATCCGCCGGTGAGGCGCACGTACGAGGCCGTCGCCCCCAGAAGCACGGGAGGGAGGGCGAGCGATGGCGCGAAATTTGCTAAAATCGGAAAGGCACCGCCAGCGCCGCCCCCGCCGCCTCCCCGCGGCCACCGCCCACGCCGCCGAGGGAGTACAAGTACGCGAAGATCGAGCGGAGGAAGAGCAGCGCGGCTAAGGAGATAAAGATGGTTTTGGCTTCGGTGCTGAACAACCAGAGAAAGAGAAAGAAGAAGCAGAGGACCAGAACGCTGAACAACGACGCCGCTCACCGACCGGCGCCCGAGACGACCTCCCACTCCGCCGCGCAACGGCCTCCGCCTCCGCCACCCCCGCCGCCCCCTCCTCCGGCGTCCGTCTTCCACAGCCTTTTCAGAAAGAGCAGCAAAAGCAAGAAAATCCACTCAGACCCCGCGCCCCCGCCGCCCCCTCCGCCCCCGCCGCCGCCGGAGCCTCGGCGGAGGAGAACCCCGTCGTCGGCCCCGAAGCCCCCGTTGCCGACGAAGCCAACCGTCCATCAGCCCAGCAGCGGCGCGCGGTCGCTGCCGATACCAATGCCGCCGCCGCCCCCGCCCCCGCCGCCGTTCCGGGTGCCGGAGTTCAAGTTCGTGGCCACCGGGGACTTCGTCCGGATACAGAGCGCCCGCAGCTCGCGGCGCGGCTCGCCGGAGCTGGAGGACGCGGACGTCCCGTCGCCGCCGAGAAGCGGCGGCCACCGCGACGAGACGCCGCCAACGACGGGGGCGGACGGCGGGGATCGTGGGGCCGGGGCGCCGGGTGGGCCCGGGGGGATGTTCTGTCCGAGCCCAGACGTGAACATCAAGGCCGACACCTTCATAGCGAGGCTGAAGGACGGTTGGAGGCTTGAGAAGATCAACTCGATCCGGGAGAAGCAAAGCGGCGCCGGCGGGGCCCCCGCCACCCCACCGCCACCCACTTGAAACGCCAGATTTGCAAGCGAAGCGAAGCGAGCGAAAATCCCACTTTTTCCCCTCCGATTTTTTATTTTTCCGGCCTTTCTTTTCTAGAAGAAAGGAAATTCGACGATGGGGATTTGACGTCGCTGCCGCACCACACACAGGAACAAATTTGAATTGAATTGAACGTGAGAGAGAGAGAGAGAGAGAGAGAGAGAGAGCGTATAAGTAAGTTGACATGGACATAATGATGACAGTAGCAGTAGGTGCATTTTTAGCTGCGATATTTGGATTGGTGAGGAAGGGAGGATGGTGCTCATTAGGTAGGCTCTCCAATCGTGGGGTTTGTTTTTTGGTTTCCCTACCTTGGAGCCACCTAAAGCTGTGTTTTTTTTTTTTTCTGAGGGTCGTTTGGTCATCGTTGTTTGTCGTGTCTGGTCAGGGACGAACGCGAGAGTGCTTTTGATATTAGGTACTGTTCTTTTGTATGTTGGTGGGTGTAAGCTAGGGCTCTATGTGGGATCTTTTATCGCCTCCTCCTAGAGCCCTCCTTCGTTTGTAAGATCGTGTTACCGAGTTGGGTTTTGTAAGAATACAGCATCTGTTGATAGTGTCATCTGTTTGCCATTGCTCTGTGTTTCCTCTTTGACTATATTTATCTTGAATCTCCCTTTCTTCTTTTCGTGAAGTGCCCTCTTAAGGAAAATCGCGTAGAGCACGGGACGGGTGCAATCTCCATCAGCCCGTTCGGCATTGGCCTTTTGCTGCTCGTGTCGTATGAGGTACGTTGCTCTTTCATTGCTCGAATTCAATGGGGACTATCCCCTTCAAGCAGAGGTGGGTCCGCACCATTTATAATACTATCGAATAGAAATTTATTCAGAGGCGGTGGCATTAATCTAGTGGGTAGCAGATTGGCAAAGAGGAGAATTATAGTTGGCGGGAAGTACAACCAAAGAACTGTCCTGCTCCTAGCTTTACCTTTCTCCCTTTTTCCATCTGTGTTTTGACTCCGGAATGAATTCGAAACAAATTCGCCTGCTTAACAAAAGCTCCAGACATGACCAAAACACGGATTATGCAGAATGCACAAGCTCAAATGCATTGCGAAACTATTGCTATAGGATCATGTTCACCCCCACATGATCTTGTTTTTCAAATGGGATGTCGCTGCATCTGAGTAAGTTTAGTGGGGCTCCTCAGAGAAGCGAGAAAGGCGACCTGCAGCTGAGAAGCAAACTCTCTGGCGCCGGAAAAGATGTACAGAGAAGCACGAGAAAAGGGAAACTAGGGGAATTGGCAGAACTGAACACGGATAGATTCCGCTGGCACTAAGAGGGGATTTTATTTCTGCCCGCTAATGCGTGCATTCTAGTGTTGTTCATCCCTAAGGGACCAAAAACCTTTATACAGTGACTTTCATATCCTGCTTCCGAATGCGCAAATAGCAGCTCGGAATGTCTTGACGGCTTTCTCAGTCATTTGACCGCATTTGCTTATCTTTCGGCTCCAAGGGAGCAAAAGGCACAGTGCCACCATGCCTTAACCAGACTCAATACCTCTCATTAACTATCATCCCTAAAGTCAACTCTTTTTTGGTAACAAGTGCATATCTTATCTTGTCCAAAAACCTTTAAAGCATCCAGATGGAGGTCAATACAATTAAATCTAAGGGAAAATTCAACTTCCCTCAGCTTATTCCTAGTCTAAAGGTGTCTGAGAGGACATCGAGAGAAAAAAGCCCCATTCAACCATTTCTCATATGTGACACATGATTTGTATCCCCTTCACGTGACTTTTACGATCTCTCTTCAGAATTCAAACCAGATGCATGTTACCCTTTCCTTTCCACTCCCTTTTTGCTTCAGGCCCGCCACCCCCAAATTTATGGGGAAGGTATGCAGAGGAAGAGAAGGGACGGATGCTTCATCGTTGACAAACTTCAGTTCTCAGAAAACAAGAAACAAGGCTCTTAGATACAAAGCATGTTCTTTTCCCAGAAAGTGCAGAGAGAACTCTGTATCCTAATAACAAAGCGCACGGAATAGAGTTATCAGATAGTACCTCTCCCTTTCTCAGGTTGATACACATACCATTTAGAGTATGTTATAGGATCATGACCATTCAACTTCGACATGATCTAAAAAGAGTTTAGTGGCCCAGAATGATATGCAACCAGAATAGACATGCAGTAATCAGACAAAACCAAATGCACAGATCATAAGGTTTGACTAGTTCCGAGGATGTTCCAAAAAAACTGCTGGATTTCAAAAATATCTCCAAGGTTATTGATAAAATAGTGCACTCGATGACAAATAGTGTAACAGTTTTACGTGCTAAACATGGAGATTAAAACATTGCAAGCCTTAAAATACAAGCAGATAAGCAAAAAGCAACACCTTAATACTTTTTCAAGTAGTCCTTCAAAACATCCATGACTGACCCAAAATCCGCCTTCACTTGCACTGGAGGATTGGCATACCGGCAAGCCATGTCGGGGATGGCCTTGGAGTGGTAATCGATTTTGGACTGCGTAAACTTTAACCCGTGCGCAGTGCTAACCACAACTGTCCTATCTGTGGGCGCAATGACCCCACTATTCCTGAGCTTTTTCAGCGCCGTCAATGCAACACCAGTGTGAGGACATATGAACATTCCAGTCGAATCTGCTTCTGCCATAGCATCCATCAACTCCTCTTCAGTCGCCTCCTCAACAATACCATCCGAGTTCTGCAAAGCATAAACGGCTCTGTCGATAGAAACAGGGTCGCCAATCTGTATAGCAGATGCAAATGTGGTGTTCGCCTTCACTGCCTTAAAATCCTTCCAACCAGCCTTATAATATAAATAGAGTGGATTAGCATTCGCAGCCTGAGCACAAACAAGCCTTGGGATCCGATCAACCAAACCCAATTCCTGGCACATTTTGAAACCTTTGTAGAATGCATAGATATTTCCCAAGTTCCCACCCGGGACAATGACCCAATCAGGCACCTCCCAATCAAACTGCTGCAGTATCTCGATTGCGGCAGTCTTTTGCCCTTCGAGCCTCAAGCTGTTCAATGAATTGGCTAAATATATCGGCAGTTCTGCTGTGACTTCCCTAATCAACTTCATACACCCGTCGAAATCGGTATCAATGCTCAACACAAAAGCCCCATTCGCAATGGGCTGCACCAACTGAGCCATCGAAATCTTGTCCGCAGGCAAGAAAACAATCGAAGGGATGCCGGCAGCTGCACAGTAGGCCGACAGTGCAGCCGAAGTGTCCCCAGTCGACGCGCACCCGACGCCAACCAATGGCCGGTCCATCTTGCACAGCCTATTAACCTGAGAGACCAGAACGGTCATGCCCAGATCCTTAAAACTACCGGTATGGCTAATCCCACAGTGCTTGACCCACAAATCGTCCATGCCCAGGAAACGTTTGCCGAAACGCTCGGCCCAGAAGAGATTGGAATTACCTTCGAAGGCCGAGACGATGTGGTCGGAGTCGATCTCGGGCAGCACCCACTCCTTCTTGCTCCAGACGCCGGAGCCGTAGGGCCACGTGGTCTTGCCCACGCGCGAGTCGAAGAGGTTCCGCCAGTACGCGCCGTCGAACTTCTTGAGGGCCTCCATGTCGTGCTGGACGTCGAGCAGGCCGCCGGAGCGGCTGCGGTACACGATCTCGTCGAGCGAGTAGGACTCGGAGGCGGTGAAGTCGCAGCCGAAGGGGACGTACTTGGCGGAGAAGGCGTGGGCCTGGCGGTGGCGGCGGGCCTCGTCCCTGATGTTGTGGATCGTCGCCGCCGTCCCGGGAGGAGGCGCCGTCGCGGGAGGGGAGTGGTTGGTCAGGGCAGGGTCGGAGGCGGAGGCGGAGGCGCAGGACACGGCGACGCGCCTCCGGCCGACGGCGAACTGTCTAGGGTTTGCCGTTAGGGAGGTGGGAGACTGGTAAATCAGCATGGAGGACGCCGACGACGCCATCGCTTCTGCGTCGAGAGGAGGAGGATCGGCGGCGGCGGCGGCTGCTGCGACGATGCGGCGGCGGCTGCGGCGGAGGAGGCGGCGGCGGCGTAATGAAAGGGATGGGAGCGGGCGGGTTCGGGTTTAGAAGAAGGGTTGGGCTGGTTCCTCGGCTCGTGGAATTTTCTGTATTTTATGTTTTTTCATTTTTTCATTTTTCATTTTTATTATTTATTTTTCGGAAAATTTGATGATGAGACTCGTGGGGATATTCTGGGAATTAGCCAGTTTTATTCGCGATTTTGAGGCGTCGCGCTTCCTTCGTGTCCAGTTGCAAAAGACACGTGTTTTTACGGGCGTACAAAATGAAAAAGGGGGGAGAAAAAATGGGGATTTGAAATTTTATTTTTTGAAAAGTAGATTCAGTTTGTCGTTGGATCGAAAACATTAACTTAATTTTTGATAAATGTGCATCATAAATAAGTTCTGAATTTAGGTGCTGGGAAAATGACCATTCTGTCGCCTATTTATAGTTGACTTCTATTTATTTTGCGAAAAATATTTCTTCATTTTCCAACATTTGAATCACCTAGGAAAAATGAGCCAACAAGAAAACTCTGTTTAAATTTAAAAAACCAATTTCTTCTTTAAATATTTGAAAACCAATTTTCAAAATAAAACTAATCTCGATATTTAGATTGGAAATTCTGTGTTGGGGTGTGAAAATCCTAATGCTCATTTTTAGGAACCATTTGTGGTTAGGTCTACGTCCATCGAGCTTGGGCTCGGGACCCCAACACCAATGCCTAAGTCCCCGGCACTAGTGCCCGGATCTATCGAGATCAAAGCCTAAGGCCCCAAGGCTAAGTGCCCATGCTTGATGCCCTAGCACTTGGGCTCGAGTTCACAAAGGTCGAGAAATAATTTTTTAGGAAAATGTCTTCCCATTTTCAGGTTGAAAAATTTATTTTCCTAACTTTAAGCGTGCATAATTTTTTCCCACCGCAAATGCTTTTCATTGATCAATTAGTTTCAACATATCAAACACGTAAAATTTCATAAAAAAGAAAAAAGTGTTGAGTGAAGTCACAAGCTCAGCAAATCAATGTAACAGACCGACCAAGTTTCAAGTCATGTAACTCTCAGCGCGTGACGACACAAACACCATTCATAATGTCATGTGGAGCAACATCGTCACTAAACATATCGACATCCATCTATTTTGAATGTATAGACTTTGGCATTACACTATGAGTTTCACTCAAGCTGTTAGGCACTTGAAATGCATCATCGATTGAAGGATTCTCCTCCAGAGATGATGAATGCATTGAATGGCATTTCCTTACTTATTCATATGGACCAGAAAAGAGAATTTCGTATTCGTATCTTCAAATTCTAACTCACTTCGACGACCAAACTTGAAACCCGCCAACAAGAACAGAGGAGCGAGTGTCATAGGAAAGAGATTGAGCAGAAATTGTAACTTCGCGTTCGATTTGAGTCTGTGTTATGTCACGTGCTACATGGCTAACTTTATCACAAGAAATCGCTCATGTTAAGCTTCAAACTGAGACGATACAGCAGAAGTTACAGTGAAGAGAATGACAGCCAGATGGTTTCAGTTAAAGTTTCGGAATTGCTGTTAACTCGTTAGGACATCATAGTAGCAAAGCCTGCAGCTATGGGGAGCAAGCATGTCATGATAACTGGAACATAGAAAGCCAAGAAATTGCAAGCAGATTGACATTGTAAATTCAATAGCTGTTGAGCAAAGTTTCAAAATTTTCTATCTTAGTATGAGATGACAAAAGTATAACCAACAAACAATGCAGAAGTGGAAACTTTTGAAGATGACACAGGAGAAAAAAATTATTCTACATGATTCCTTTTGTATCATATGGACACCAAAGATTCAGATAAAAATTGCAGAATTGCAGAATTACTCACTATGTACATCTTTATGAATATAACTCGCTCAGTTTCACAGGCCTTCCTCTTCATCCGCATCATCCGGTAAAGCCCTTGCCTCCTCCGCTCTCTTCTTCTTCTTCTTGATATAACCCTTCTTCCTCAGGTAATACAGGCACACCCTCCCGAGGTTCCCTACGAACACCACCCCCATCAGGCAGAACCAGGCAAGCACAGCAACCTCAGTCACATCCTTCAGCACCGGGAACACATCAGATTCGCTTTTGTCCAGTGTCATGTGCCTCAGCGCAATGAAGTAGGTGATCACCTGCGCGGTCATGGCGATCCACATGGTCACCATTTGCACCCACATCCAGCGGCGCCGCTTTATGGGCAGCCCGCTCACCAGCAGGAGGATGATGCTCAGGGACGAGAGGAAGGCCAAGGTGTTGAAGATGAAGAAGAGCCCGTACTCTTTTCTTTGGTTGTGGGCCATTATAGAAGACCCTGCATAGTAGATCATGGAGGGTTCACCAAATCGTAATAAACAGAATTAATCACAGTCAGGAATGTATGTCCTTTTTAGCTCCAATAGTTCCAGCAATTTCTTAACGTACAATTGTAAGGCCTAGATATAAATTTCTTGTTTACATACGACAATTTAACATCAGCATGGAGTTATCAACTACAGCAACCTAATCCTTTTGGAAAAAGAAGGGATATGCTAACATGGCGCGAGTGGTTACATACAACCCAGTTTGATCGTCGTAGGACAGTAGATAGTACCTGCATTATGAGGGTCCTTCACGGGGTTGCCATTCTCGTCGACAGTGTAATCGCTCTGCCACACACCGCCTGGAGGGGTGATGGCAGCCTGGAAGGCCACAGTGGCAATCAGCGACGCAACCACCATAAGGGAGGATCTATGTTGGCTGATCTCATTTGCCCTTTTCCTTGCTGGCCGTTTATTCTTCGAAGGGCTTTTTTCTGAGACGAGTAATGGAGAGGTTAGCGCTTCGCGCGAAAGCTGAGGAAGCTGTATCTGTTCCGGGTCATGGTCAAACGGGTAGATCGAATTGGATCTCAAAGCTCTCTCTCTTAGAAGAGAGTCTTCGATTTCCATGTCCTGGAGGTCTCTGGGAGACTGCTTGAGCACATCTAGTGGGGTTGAGCCAATCTTGTTGATCGGGTTTACCTTCACTCCCGGGATGGCAAGCAAGAATTTAATGGTCTGCAAGAAGGTCACAGCAGATAAGTTTCTGTCAAACAATGAAAATGGTTTAGGGCAAATGAATAGCAGGCCATAACTTGAGAATTCTTGTTCTAGCACTAGGATGTACAATTACACACAGCATCGAGTTCATCTCTATATCAATACAAGGGCAAGTTCATTTCTTCCCTGATTATCAACATCAGCAGAAACAAGTTTCGCCTCCGAACGATTTCTATGATTTTCATGTGTAACTACGGACGATCCGAGGCAGTTGTTAAGGCATGTCACAAGCAAAATCTCAAACTTTAACCTGAACACACAAGTCGGTCAATGCATCGATCTTAGAAGAGGATACCTCAATTTGCTTCTTGGCGACGGCGATATGCAAGACGCTATTCCCGTCGCAGTCCTTCCAATTCACCAGCTCCGCCCTGTCACTTCCGCCCACCGCCCCGACCACCGCCCTCACCACCTCCGTCTTCCCGTTCGCCACCGCCAAGTGCAGCGCCGTCTCCCCCGGTCGGTCACCTCGCGAGCCGCCCCGGCCCCGCCGGCCCCGACCATCCGTCCCACCGCGTCGACCCGGCCCTTGATCGCCGCAACATGGATCGGCGCCCTCCCGTCGAGGTTCCGCGCCGACGCCGCCGCCGGGTCGGCCGACAGGAGCTCGCCCACGATCTCGCCGTGGCCCTTGCCGGCGGCCAGGTGGAGCGGCGAGTTGCCCCGGGAGTCCTGCTCGGAGGCGAGCCGGGGGGCGCGGCGCAGCAGCTCCCGGACGAGGCCGGCGTGGCCGCGAACGGAGGCCGCGTGGAGGGGCGTGTCGGAGACGCCGAGGACGATGATCCTGTCGAGGAGGAGAGGGTCTTGGTCGAGGAGGTCCACGACGGCCGAGACGTCGCCGTTCTGGACCGCCTCCATGAGCTTCTGGCTCTCCATCTCCATCTCTCTCTCTCTCTCTCTCTCTCTAACTGATCTTATTGCCTAGGATCTCCCTGTTCATCGTGAATCTTCGCCACGAAGGATGACCAGGAGATGGTGGGTCAATCTCTGTGTCGCAGGGAAGACCTTGGCGGGTTCGTAGGGCTCGAGGAAGGTGAGAAGCTTCCATGGCTGTCCGAATTTGACTTTTCTACGTCTGTCGTTTGACTATTCAGCTGCCATTCCATTGGGGGACGAACGAATGAAGGAAAAAAGAAAAAGAAAAAGGAAAAAAAGCAGTCGCAAGAAAGTCAAAACATCTGTGCAACCGCAAAATCCATCGACATCAGCGCCGAACTATAATTCCTGTTACGGAAATGACCGTGGTACGAACATACTATCAGAAAAATGACACAAATAGCATGTAGCGTGATCCGAACTCTTAATTTATTTGATACCATTACTAAATTTAAACCTAATATGTAATATTATTCATAAATTTTTAATTTGTCAAATATGATTTGAAACATTCTATACATATTCAATTA
Source organism: Eucalyptus guilfoylei (assembly GCA_016097605.1). Classification (NCBI taxonomy): domain Eukaryota; kingdom Viridiplantae; phylum Streptophyta; class Magnoliopsida; order Myrtales; family Myrtaceae; genus Eucalyptus; species Eucalyptus guilfoylei. Next base: position 5,623,340 of record CM027862.1, on the reverse strand, counting down.
AATATCTGAATTATATAAAATTATATGAACTATATTGAATAAATTAAAAATTCATAAACAATATTTTATCTCAAGTTAATATTGCACATTGAGTGAAAAATCATTGAAAATTCATAAACGACATTTTACCTTAGGTTAGTATTGCACTGAGTCAAAATTCAATGATTATTTGTGTCACTATCTTATAATCTAACCTGATATAACAATTTTACCGGATCATGCGTCGGACTTGGGTACAATAATTTCCCCCTCTTTTTGGGCTTTCATAATTCTGATATAAGATCTTAAAGTGAACTCAATCTCGGTCAATCAACACCGACAATAAGCTCCAAGAAAAATCACCGAGAACTCATTGACCATAAGCGAACTGTGTGAACCCATCGCCATGCATCGTTGACATTCCAAAGCTAAGAATGACGGTCGAACAAGGCATCAGCTAACTTAACACCCCGCGCTAATTATAAGACATTAGAAAAATCGAGGTCGAAAACAAGTAGAAGAAGGTATCACTAGGCCAAATAACATAGAAGAGTCGAAACTACTACACATGCAACGTAATAATAAACAGGTGAAGGCCTACGAATTGCCATATATGAACATATCCAACATGACGAGATCCGAGGCCCAAGTATCCAATGCAAATAATGTGCGTACAGGACACAAAACATAAGAACCCTAAACAGATAGCCTTGCCCAAATTGACACGACATTGTGGAAGATTCAGTACGATGTCCCTTGTGTCAAGGCCGTGCTCTCTTGTTGCTGCACGAAGGGCACTTGTATTGCTTGATGTGCTCAGCCCTGGCAGGAGTAATTTTCACGCACTTCCCATGGAACCACTTCTCACACATGTCGCAACATATCCAAAACTCGTCTGCGGCATAGTTCTCTCCACATGCCCCGCACAAGGTATCCCCGTGCTCCTCCTCATCTTCCTCATCCACAACCTCCTCCTCATCCTTTGCCTGCACTGGCTTCGAATACTTTGCAGATTCTGACGCTCTCTGCTGTCAAACAGATAAGAGACGGTGAGTGATTCAATAAGATACAGACATGACAAATGACTACCGTGTTAAAAAACATAGCAAATTCTAGGTCACAAATCACACATTGAGCTAACAAATGCATGATGGATGGTATGATTTTGATAATTGAATCAAATGAGAAATTTCGCAGTAAGGCAGAAGGTCCTCATGTAGCATTCCCCTTGACATCCTGAAATGGAGAAACTGAACAGAACAAAACACAACAAGCCAAAATGGATTTCCTGGAGACTTGTCTAACATGAGACTAAAATAACAAAGTTGACAAACCCTAGGTCAAGGGGTTCACACTTCGAAGGTATGGCTCCATAAGACAAGCAATGATCAAATTTATCCTGGCTACTTGAGCTCATAATATATATGACTTCTGTGCAGATCAATTAAGAACTAGCTTCAATCAGCAGGCACCATATCACCTGAGTTGATTCATAATGCCGCTGAAAACTTCAACCAAGCCAACAATCATCAGAATCAAGCCTACTCAATCTTCTGCATCAAGGTACTAGAAGTACATAAACAATGACATCTAGAAGCAGAGCCACTTACCCCCCCTTTTGAGCTTGACTTGGATTTGTTGCTGCTATTTGAAACAGATGACTTCTCCTTCGACTGTTTCTTTGCACTTCCAGTCACAACTTCAAATATGGTTGGAAGCTCATTAATCATACTAAATAGACGTTTTCTGCATCAGAAATTTCCCTCGAATAAGAGGCAAAATAAAAAAGCCACAACTCACTTTTCTGCTACTAAGATAATTCAGGTACCTGTCAGTCTTGTCAAAGCCAAATCTGGCACCAAAATAGAAAGCCACAGAAAGTAACCAAGCATCGCTGTGCACAGCAACCAAAGATAACCAGTCCTTTTCCTGCATGCCATCCCTTGCAAAATTAATACCCAGAGCAGGTTCAGGGAGCTCTGGCGGCACTTCTTCCGCTGGCAAATTAACTTCCCACTGCTCATTGGGGAATCCATACAGACAAAGGTTTTCCTTCTCTGATAAAAAAATGTAAAAGTGAGGTGTGCGAAGTATCAACAGCCACTAAGAGAAATGCGGATGTGCAGGCCATACTCATTTATGTGTATCAACAAGGGTGCTCCAGCAACATCAACAACAAAAACATTGGTGGAGCCCTTTGTTCCCACCATTAGGATGTTCTACAAGCAAAATGAAATCTTAACAGCATTTCAACTTTACTGCATATCTCATGCATGCAAGTGAAATGCTGCAATAAAGTAAATAGAATAGTATCATTCACAGGAGGGGGAACTTAATTGCTCCAAGTGAACAGAGAGAAGATTTAACTGACATAGTTCATTTGAAAACCAAAATGTAGATGTGCGCAGTTAAGCACAAGGCACATTAGATGCTATGGTTAACAGCAACGATAGCATCCACGTTTCTTTTCGGTCTCTAAATAAGGAAAATGCTGAAGATTAGCATGTACTTAAAGATAGCAACTCCATAACAAGCAAGAGGGAAGAAAGAGAGAGAAAACAAGCAGAGCCGGGCATGCAAGTGAACTTCCATATCTTAAATGCCTTTCTTAAGACTTTGCATTATAGCTTAGCATAAAAGAAATTACAGTACCCAAAGGAACCTATGGTCAACCCAAGCTTTTTAAAATGAAAAATGCATACTCCATAGTGCATTTAATAATGACAAAAAAGATTCAGATTGTGGGAACTTGGAGCCACAAACTTCTTAACAACTCCAATAAGAGGTGATTGCCAGTTAATATGTGCACTAAACATTCCCACAGATGGATGCCAATAAAAAAAAGTACTCCATTAAACATTCCTGATCCTATAGGATACTCAAAGTGACAATTAACATCAACCCACCACATTAAGTGCACTGGCTGAGGGGAAAGGCAATTGTGACATTAATAAAAAGTCGAACGTGACTACTATGAAGAGCGTGTTTTATATTCAGTCAGGAGCATAGGACATTTATGCAGGAAACATTCAAAAGAAAGGACAAAAGAAAAACTAGAAAACAAATACAAACAACTACTCGTAATCAAAGCAAGTAAAGAAAAAGCTGCCCCACCATAGGCCAAGTAAGCTCTGAAGATGCCTACTTTAGCACCTCAATGAGCTGCAGAAGAAGCACTTACACTACAAACCACAAGCACAACCTTCAGCAGCACGGACTTACAGTCCATGAAAACCAAATTTCACTTCCTCAACCGAGCACCCAAACACCATTGTCACACGAATGCACTGAACGAATCAAGATGATTACCAAAGCAGGACGACGAATTGACGCGAACTAAGAAACGAGAGCAAGAGCAAGCTGAACTATGTACTAAACCACGCAATGCCAAGGCGAAATTCAACGCCCATACAAAGCACCCAAAGGATTCGACTTTAAAAATAGAAAAGAATCGAAATAACCGAAAAACCCTAACCGGGATCGCACTGCTGATAAAATTCTTCGACATCTGCAAAAAAAACAAAAAAACACGAACAAACCCAAAAAAGCACAGCTCAGCGTCGAGAACCGAAACCGAAATCAAAACGCGGAGTTAACAAATCTTCACTCGAACGATAGTAAGAAAAAGAAGGAAGAGGAGAAAAGGGCAAACGGTATCGAGAGAGGGAGCAGGGAGAAGCGAGAGACCAGTGGTCAATGCCTTGATCATGCCGGCCCGGCGGCCCTTGAAGTCCCGGAATACCTCCTCCACCGTCCTAGGGTTGTACTGCCCTCCCTCCATCTCGAACGCCCGTCCCTCCGAATCCGAAATCGAAACTCCCGAACCCCCACCACCACCACCACAACTCCCCCCCTCCTCTCCCGCGGAGAAGGAAAAAAACTGAACAAAAAAAAAAAAAAAAAAAACAGCCGATTTCGAGGCCCAGAAAAATTTCAGCGCCGCCGGAGCGACGGAGCGCGCGGCGGGCGGAGGAGGCGGCGGCGGCGCGTGGGCCGAGGAGGCGCGGAGGATTGGGGAGGGAGAGATTAGAAGAGAGGGCGAAGAGGAGCAGGAACGAGCATTTCAGTGCGCTCAGGAGAGACAGAGAGAGAGAGAGAGATTGGGATGTTTTCGAAGAGATGATGAGGTGGAAATTGGGGGGGCTTATATAAATAAAGAAATTCGCTTTTGTTTTATGGGGAACGCGAAAAATATTATTTTAAAAACCCCCGTCGAGAAGTTACCGTCTGCTTCCGGTGTGTAGATTCGGACCGTTGCGCTCGGCCCTCCCCAGTCGCGCCCTCAGAGGCCGAGACCTTGAGAAAAAAAAAATTGATGACACGCGGCGGTGTTCGGTGCGTTGGAGTGCGAAGGGAGCAGCGCTTGGCGCCCGCACCGGATCGCAGCCCGCTGGGGGCGTGGATAGACCGGGGTGGGGACTGGGGGGTTTTTGTTCCCGTGCGTCGCGGGTGAATCGGTGTTTTCTCGGGCCACATAATCTAAGGTTCACACAATATTATTATTATTATTATTTATAAATTATTTGTGTGGGGTCCCCTCGATCAGAGGGAGGAGAACTTGTAGTGGGGTCCACGAACTTTGTGTGGGTCCTCGCCCCTTCCTTCTTTCCTTCCTTCCCCTTTTTTTTTTTTTTTTTTTTTTTCCCTTGAAAAAATTTAAGGGTCCACGACAAGGAATAAGAATTTCTTTCTTCCTTCTTTCTTTTCTCTTTTATTTTTTATTTTTTTCAATTACAGGAGGAATGTTTTTCCCCAATTATTATTATTGTTGTTATTAGTGTTAATTATCAAACGACCTTTACCGCATGGGAAATGCGCGGAGTAGCTGCGTTGGGCTCGCTGCCGTACCCCTAACTTCCAGGGAGGAAATTCTGAAGGCGTAATAATGACTGCCATTTCGATTGGACCGGAGGGGGATGGAATCGATGGATCTCCTCCGCCGCCAGCGGAGGATATCGTGACTTCAACGTACAACACCGGAGTCAAAATTACGGGCAGAAGGTGACTCCGTGGTGCAAAGAATTTGGCTTGCGAAAAGCCGAGAAAGTGCCGATGAATCGGGGAAGGAAAGGCCGGGAATTAGGCACACAGAGGTTGCTACTCCATAGCCAGTGGTTTGAGATTTGATCGATAGAACGAGACGGCATGGCGATGGAGATGCTACGCAGAACGTGGCGATGATGCCTCTTGCGATATGCTTAATTGCCTTGCTAAAGCAGTAGGCCACTCTCCTGAAGATTTCAGGAATTTGGGAAGGCAGGGGCCAAAAGCAGCCGAAGCTTTCGTTCACTCAAACGAAAGGAAACTCTCGTTCGCAGGAGACAAAACATCATCAGATTACTTGAGAAAGGGGAAAAGAATACTTCATCTGCAATCCCAGTTGTTCCTGTGACTTTCTATTCCAGCTCATCTGGGTTAAAAGGACGTGTCACGCATCTTCGATTTCTTCATACGCCACTTTGTATCACCATCGCCAATCATACCATGGAAAGAGACGAGTAGGGGGAAAACATCTTCGACCCCACTCTCCGAGGAACGAACTTCCTCCGGGACCAAATACAAATTCTAGCAAAATCAATGGCGGAAAAAGAACATCTCTATTTAAACAGTCAAAATGTGTTACATAAATCACTACTACGTTACACTGTTGGGAAAAGCCTTTCATACTGTAGGAATGATCGATATTTGCAGTCAGTAGTCCTAGGATTTCAGTTCAGGTAACTTCATAACACCTGCGATTCCTATTGGTTTTGCCCGCAGGGGGGAATAGAAAGGTTTAAGCTAAGACCCATCCTCCTCATGACATTAGTCCTGTCCAAGTAGCAATGGAGCTTCACAGAGATGCATACCACTATTGCTGCATCCACGGAGATTGAAAAACCTTGGGATTTAGGACTTCAAGTGACTGGAGGTCAGCAGCTTAACTGCAATCAAAATCTGTCAAAGTGGCAGAAAGAATTAGTGTATGTTGTCACTGCCAATATTTACAAGAAAAGATCAGAAGAAGGGGGGAAAAAACTGGACAAAAATTAGCTGCTGCTCAACTCTGATCAGTTGACTCGACATTATGCTGCACTTGCACCACATGTGATCATTAACACTTGTATTTTTCGAAAGAAAAAAGGACCCTCTTTCTCTCTCCTCACACAAAGCTCAAAACACCCCAGACCACCAAGCTGCCCCAATGCTGATCTCACCGAGGCAACCTGACCATGTCGTCAACACCCTTGCTGCCCACCAACCCTCTCCCCACGCCCGTCTCCATTTGTGGCAAGCTTGCTAGCGATTGGCATGAGCAGTGCGAGGTGGCCCTCATGCTCACGAGGGCCACATGCCCTGCGAGCTTCATAGCAAAGCTAACCCATGGCCATGAGAGATCTGCTACAGAGCTCAGCCATGGAAACCAACGCAGCCATGGCCACAGGGGCTCTGGAGCAGAACTTAGCCCCAGCAACCATAGCCACACAAGCTCTACTACAGAGCTCAGCCATGGCCATGAGAAGAAGAAACATAAATAAAGAAGAGAAGAAGAAAAGTTGAAGAGGGAGATGGGTAAGCGCAAATTATATTGTGAGAGTGAGTGCAGATATGTACAACAAAACCACCAATGCAATAGCGCTGCCTGGCGAGCAGCCCCTAATTCTTGCCCAAATAAAGGGGGTGGAAAAAGAAAGAGAAGCTTTTACAGTCACATTGCCCAATGCAGTTGCCATTTAGAGACAAGCATAAAGAAGTGCAAAGAACGTCAATAGAGAAAAACTTGTCACAAATGAACAGCCCAAACATGGATTAACTACAGGTTTTCCAAAATGGATTGCTGTTATCCAGTGTTGAAGCATGCAAATACAACACTAATGAAACTACCGGACAAAGAAGGAACGTATCCTGCGTCCACGGTTTATCAACAAAAAGCGACAACGTGTCAAATTCGTGACTTCTGGCTTCCCTTACCTGAAAAATTTTCATTTTCAGATGATTGATTTTCTTCTTTTTTCTCAGGAACATGTTGTTCAAGGAACTGTTGTATAGTTCTCCAGTATTGATCTCCACCTGACAACCAAGTATCCATATGCATTCCAGTTGGAAATTCAATGAAATTGCATTGCCTGTTATGAGCAGCTGCCTTGGCATACAGCAATTTCATATGTAATGGGGGAACCATCTCATCTTGCAATCCAGAGAGGAAAAGGACTGGCTGTTTAATCTGAAATTAAACATAATGTAAAAATATTACCACGTGAGGATTTGAAACTAACAAGAAACGCTCTGCAACGCTTCAAAAAACTAAACACACGATTGTTCATTGTGAGACACATTGCACGAATTAGCGAGGAGCTACAAGAACCTGATCGATATTTTGGACTATGAACTTATTAGAAGCAAATTGACATTATCGGCAAAGAGGCACCATTCGAGAACATATAAGTAAAACCGTGTAAACATGTTTCTCCAAAATCAACAGCACTGTCAATGACCAGAAATGAACTCGCCTCTAAATTCAATGAGTATTAGGTGCTCCATTACATTTGATATAAGCAGAAAAAAGCTTGACACATATACCAACAGTCCCACAGTGAAATAGTATTAAATGTTATGGACAATCCTCATACTTCAATTAAAACTCGACAGAAACTTCCACTTTTTAAAATCTCCTTTTTATCCCCATAAAAGATAATCCCTTTTTGAGGTCAGATTTAGGGGTCAACTCCACTTTATTCATTCCATTCACATTTCATAGTCGTAGACATAATGGATGGACTTTTATTACAATTTCTTATTTCATAGTAATCAAAGCAGATTAGATCAAGATCTATCTTCAATTCACATATCAATAGCAAATCAAGTATCAACAGTTGAGGAATCAGGCCCTTTTGACACAAAAGGCATCAACCCGCTTCGCAAAGAGGTCAAAACTCTACCCCTTGAAAGGGGTTAAGAAGAGAATATCAAGTGTGTCCATAAAATTTCACTAAACTCCAAAAGGTTTGATGAACTTCCCAAAAAGAAACATGGGTTGCTATGAATGCAATTTCACCCATTTCGATGCTTTCTTCAAGCAGCATAACTAGAAAAGCCTGGAAGAGAAGAAAAGAAGACATTCTTCCAGCATGCAACTAACCTGACCAACGACATCAATGGTATTCCATGGAGATCGCACAAGGATGTTCAGAACATTTAGTCCTTTAGAAGTGCTTTTTCCAATGAACCACTTTAAAAAGGGCAGTAGAACTCCAGCCATGTCTAGAATGGATGTGAACGTGTTCTCCAATATCAAAGTAGCAACCTGACAAAAACAGGGCAGCAAAAAGATGATATCCCCACCCGTCAATATGTGAAATAAAACATGTGTAACCAGGAAATGCCGTTTCTGTAAGAACAGCCAATTAGAAAAGAGAGATATATCTAGAAACACAATGTGATTCACAGGGAAAAAAAAAAAAAACCTATTCTTGTCCATCGGATATTAAGAACAAATAACAATCAAATGCACAAAGGGAGGTAGCATATGACCCTATTCTTAGCTATGAGAAGCTTTATATCTAAGTCTAAACCATAAGGAAGGAAAAAGGAGATGACTGGCCCCTATTTATCCTTTGGGTTACCTGTATGAATAGTGGAATTTCGAGGAATAAATTGTTAACTCAGCAATTCAACAAAAATGAAATGTGAAAAGGTTCATCAGGTGTAAACTTGAGAGCATAACATCTAAAGCGGAGAGATTTAATATGAGATAAAAGACATCAAACAAGAAAAAGTATCAAGTACAATGGACTAGGGAAAATCTGCTATCCATTAATCCCTTAGACTCAAGTTCAACTGCTTGCACCAACACATTCCCCCTTCACATTCTTGCCACTAAACATACACCTGCTCCATTAATACCTTACTTAATCGAGTACGGTTCTTCTGCATCTTTCTAGGAGTGATGTCATTTACACCAATTCCTCATACACAACTCGGCAATACCAAAACTCTTCCTTCCAATTTGACAAATGGTAAATTTCCTATTTTGAGGCCTAGCTCAATTTTATTTTTCTGCTTAGAGAATGCTCAAATTTGAGACAAACAACGACAATTTTCTTAAAAGCTACTTTAATCAATACGGAATCACGTACAACCATAACAAAACTGAGCCAACGTAACTTAAATCAGGGAATTCCCACAGATGAGACAGTCATCGGGTGCTGTCAACTACGAAACACTATAAGAGAGGATTTTTCATCACTTGTTCCTTGAAAGACAAAAGATCACTCCACAATCTTGATGTAGCTCTCACTCCCAATCAAAGGTAAAACGATTCAAGCTACACATAAGCTGCTTGGGCACAAGTTGCTGTCCACTCGCGCTCAATTCAACTCTTCCCAAGTGTGAGTCAAGTTGAGTAACTCAAGTAACTTGTCGAGTCAAGTTCAAGTTTAACGATACTTGACTCAAGTAGCTTGACTCGAGTAGCTCACCAGACCAATCCTATTTACCATTTTATACCTCCGTAGTAATTTGAACTTACTATACCCTTTGCCCTCCCAAAAGAAAGTCAAAACCCTAGACCCCATCACCTTCTCTCCATCATTCAAAGACAGCTGAAGTGGCATTTTCAGCTTGGCTATCACTCTCACTTTATCAATCTATAAGAAGGTTAACACAAGCGATTTTCCCAAAAAGTCAATATGTGGGCTTCATTTTTATTTCTGGGATCTTATCCAAGTTTGTTTACCCAAACTTGTTCAGAAGCAAATTTCTTCACGAAGGCATCTTTTCATTGTAGCATAGCTTTGTGAAACGAGTTGTTTATATTTTCAAGGCTGGGAATCCTTGTGGTTGTTTATTGATAATCCTGAGTTTGAAACTATACTAATAAAAGTTGAGTCAGGCTGAGGATGGACTATCTTGTGTGCCCAGTCTAGCCAAGTTCAATCACAAACAATTGATAGTTGATAAGCTCAAGATGAGTTGCGAGCACTAAGTATATGAGTGCTCAAGTTCAAGCTTGAAACTGTATTGGCTCGATAATACCCCTATTCACAGCTCATCCAAGGAGCATCAGAATTTCAAGGATTGGGCTTCCACAAATTAGTTTAGAGGCCAAAGCAACATTAGAAGTGTTTCCAAAGCCATGAAACTCTAAGAGTATAATATATAAATGCTGACAATGTACACAATTCAGAGGAAAAAAGGTCTACAATCTAAATTTTCTTATAGCCAGCCTCAAAAAGGAAAAAACGAGAAAAAAAAATTTAGAAGAATGAGAAGAGAAAGCAAAACCTATACCTTATCAGGGTTGTTTTTAGTAAGCACTGATCCAACTGCTCCTCCAAGTGACCTTCCAAATACAACTATCCTGGAGGTATCAATGTCAGTCCTTGCATGAAGATGATCCAATGCAGCCTAACCAAACAAATTGAATAATGACAATCGAATATTTACAAAAATCTAATAAGTAAACAAATTAATAGATTACGACACCTGAGCATCTAGTGTGATGCCACGCTGAGAAGGATAGCCATCACTTGCCCCATATCTGCAAGGCACCGGGACATACTCGATCAAATGGAAGAAAAGATATGAGAGCCACCAGGTGTTTCAAATCCAAAGTAACTTGAACTTGTTTAATGAAAAAGGAGACAGATACCCTCGATACGAAAGCATAAATACATTGCACTGCAACTTCTGCAACATTATGCGAACCATTTCAAGACGATGAGCAATATCTGTTGATGCAAATGTTAAGGATACTAACTAGCAATAGAACCAAGCTGGATCATAGGAAAGCATGACCAAGAGCTGGATGATTCATGTGTCGGGCCAACTAACAAGCACAAAATAGTAATGATTGAGTGTAGACACAGACAATAAGGATACTTCCAGCATTCTCTTGGAAAAACAGAACAGTCGGACCTGCAAAACAGACAACAGCGCGCAGGAGGTAAGTATGTCGAAACCTGGATTATGAAAGAGGTTGCAGTAGCAAAACAGTGGGAAAAAAAAAAAAAAACTTTAAAAGCACGCCAAACCAATGGAGAGATGATTACTCCGGCAAAACACACAAACACAACAGTCACATGTTTCGGTTTACCGACAATTCAGTACTTCCAGCAAAGATAGCGCAATAATTTATCTCAAATCATAATGTGTCCATCGCCAGTTCAATCAAATAGTTGATTGCAAGCCCAATTCCGTTAGTTCCCCATAACAAACAAGAATCCTCAAAGCATCGAATCGGAATTTCCTACCAGGCCGTGAATCTTCAAAAAGCTTCAATAAGAAGCTCATAATAGCAATCGCTAGAATGCACCAAAGCACTAATTAAGTAATCCGGCGACGAAGAAACCAGATCCAGTTAAACCGACCGCTCAGCACAGAACTCCAGCACGAGCTAACGGAAGGTCCAATTTTGCATGACTCGATCTATACATCCAACGACTAGCCAAACCCTACGGCACGCAATTCGAGCGCGAATCGCACCGAATTGAACCCGAGACGACGCGGGATTCGAGGGGGGGGGGGGGGAAGGATCGGGGGAAAAGGACGAGCAATCGGGGCGGCAACGACGACTACTGACCGCGGCAATCGGGGAAGAGCCTGATGAACCAGGCGTGGAGGCGGACGCCGTCGGAGGATCTGAGCCAGACGTCCTCGTAGATGAGGCGGAAGCGGGACGGGGTGAAGGGGTAGGACTTGGTGAGGCCCGGCACCACGGGCACGTACACCAGCCGCTCCTGGAAGGCCACCAGCAGCGCCATGCCCGCCACCACGATGCCCCCCATCCCGTACAGCAGCGCGTTCACGTAGGACACCATTTCCGAGAGCCTCTTCCTCTCTCTCGCGCGCGCGGGGAGAGAGCAGGGAGCGCCGCCGCGGGCGCGCGATCTGACGGCGGCGCGTGCGGTGGCGGAGCGATGCCGGGGGCGGAAGACGGAGGCGGAGACGACTCGAGCTCGAGACCTTCTGGAGTTTCCAGGTGATGATGACTGGCGAGAGGTTGTTGACGACTGCAACGACGAACTCGAGTTAATAATTAATAAATAAATAAATAAATAAATAATAAAAACCACTTGCGAAGAAAATTCCGCCTCGTACCCTTTAAAAAGAGACCAACTTTAGATCTGGTCCGAATATCATCCTTTACTTTTTTTCTTGACTTAAAGAAAACCTTCAATTAATTTTAGGTCCGGTCTCGATTTTATCCTAATCATAGTTTTTGTCCCGTAAAAAACTCTAAACTTTATATTTTGTCCCAATTTTTACCTTAAAATTTTTTTTCTGTCTCATAAAAAATCACTAGTTTTTACTTGATCGCAAATATGCCACTTTAACCCTTTGTCAAAAAAATTTCGTTAACAACTGAGGGATGGAAAACTCTTAACCCAAAACAAGTGTCCAGAGCGTTAACACTCTTGAGCACATAAGATTAAAGATCGAGTGCAAATTCGAAATCCCCGAGATGGAAGGAAGACGCTCTTAAAATTAATGGCAATTAAAGAAAACCAACCAAATTGCTCTAGTTTTCACAGAATTTTGAATACAAGAAGACGTTATTTGGGCCGAGTGGAAACTCATCTTCAAAAAACATCTTCTTGGATTTAAAATATGGGGAAAAAACTAAAGCAATGATGTGAAAATACCACGTAGGATTATTAAGAGTGATTTTGAACAGAGCGTTATTGGGGGCAAATGTAGGATTTTAGTAAAAGTTAATGACTTTTTATGAGACAAAATAAAATTTAGGTCAAAATTGAAATTGGACCTAATGGTGATTTTTTTTTAAGACAAAAAAATTTTAGGGTATAATTGGGATTGAATTTGAAATTTCAGTTTTTTTTTATGGGACAACATAAATTTAGAGTAAAATTAGGACTAGATCTAAAATTAACGGTTTTTTATGAGAAAAAAAAGTTTATGTTGGAATAAGGATTGGAGCTTAAGTTGGAGATTTTTTTTGGGTATTGGGTAAAAAAAATCAGTAGCCCAATCCCTAAAAAACATATAAATTTTAAGTCCAATCCTAAATATTTCTTTTTTTCTAAAAAAGACTCACTAACTTTTCTTCGTTCTACTCCACATCCAAAAATTGCCATTACCATTTTCAAAATTATTATTGTTTCATACGAAGACAAGAGTGTTGGTGAAGACATGGGTTCCGACGACAAACCCACCTTGGTATTCAAAACTTTTGAAGAAAATGAGCAGTGGTTTTTGGACGCAAAGTATATTAGGGGGTCTAGTGAAACTTTGTGATTTTTTTTTAGGGAAAAGAAGTTGAGGACAAAATTGAAATTAGACCTAAAATTTGGAGATTTAAAAAATTAAGCCAAAATCAGTAATCTGTAATTAGTTAAGATAATTCGATTCCTAACTAACTCTCTCTCTCTCTCTCTCTCCTTTTCATTTTTTTCGGCTGAATATACGAAGAATCAGATGGGTTTTGGACTGGCCCGAGTTCCTCGGTGTATCAGGCCCACCATAGTCGAAGCAGAGACAGCAGACCAAGGAAGGAAGGAAGGAATAATCACAAAAATGTCGCTTGATTTTTATCCGAGAAAATATTTTCTCGTTCTCATTCGGTCAATTTAATTACATATTGGCGAAATATTTTTCTCTAAATTCTTATTTTTTCTTTGGAAAAACTCTCGTACTTTAATTTGAACAAGAAAAGTCTCCCTTCATTAAAGTTCAAAGCATTGAATGTGCAAAAGTGACATTTTGCACAATACATTAAAAACAATGTCCACACCGCCACCAAATTATTTCAATATTTATTAGATCCAATCACATCAACGGTCCTCACCAATAATGACTGAATCTATGGTGTCTATCAAGGGTGAATAAGAAGGGGAAGAAAAATACCTTCAAATTACTGACATATCTGATTTGAAACGCTAGCAAAACACCTGATTATCCACTAAATGAGCCCATTTTTGCTGCCTATCATATATGAGCTAATCAAGATTTATAGAGACTGAGGATAGATTAGCACAAGGTGATAACCACAAGCAAGAATAAGCGGTTCTCACTCTCTCTTTTACCATGAAAAAGGTCGTTTCAAAATAAAATAAGTTCACAAGGTACCTCGCTAAATTTTATTTTATCTTCTTTAACATAAAGTTTTCAATTGCAACTTTATAGACGGGAGATGTTCCGGAACTTCAGGATGAAATCTCTTTTTGTAGCCAAGGGCCCGCTGACACGTCTTTATTGGTAAATTAGAGTCCGACGTGCACCCTTTAACTAAAGTCAATGCTTTAATATTTATCTAAAGTTAGGTCGATATAACCCCTTTTATTCTCCCCTTTATATTTTTTGTAAGATAAGATTCCGCTCCCTCCTCTCCCTCTATCATTCCGTCATGATTTTGAATATTTATTATTTTCATTTTTAATACCCAAAGTGAATCACACACCACCTTACGAATGATTTGAAATTTTTTAGAGACATCACTCATCTCACTTACAAATACAAATAAACGGATAATATTTCCACATTCACGAAAATATTCAAATATAAATTATTATCGATAATAGAAACATTTTTTGGCGATTAACTAGTTCAAGCGATACCAGTCATTATTTTTTAGAATTTAATTTCTAAATAATTCATTTTTGAAAAAAAAAACAAATGAAAGTATAAATCCACATAATTTTCTTTATTTTTTTTATTTCTTTCTTGGGACAAAAACACAAATGATATTGTCATATATGAATAATTAAATTCGTTTAATATAATTTCTATACTTTTGATAAGTATTTAATTTATTCCATATAACATATGAACATATTTCATGTCATCTTTCCATTAATTCAAATTTAAGGACGTTGTTTAACATTGTTGAAAAAATTATTTTAAAAGTAAGAAATTTTTTAATTATATCAATTTACTCTTAAACTTTTTAGTGATTTATCAATATAATAATTCTGGCTAATAATTAATAATATGTTTACAATTGAATTGACAAATTTTCAAAGGGCTTAAAACTAAGCATATTGTCAAAAAATATAAGACTAATTATCACAATTAGAAAATTTATGATTGAATTAACTGTTATACGAGAATTTTTTGGACAATATCTTGAACATTTGATACCATACAACAACTAGGGGTGGACAAAAAATCCTAACACCACATTGAAAATAATAAAAGCTCATAATAATATTACATATTAAGCTAAAATTTAGAAATCACATTAAGTAAATTAAAAATTCAAAGATGATATTATATGTTAAATACAAATTCATCAATCATTTCTACCATTTTTTTTTTTTCAAATTCCAGTCCATCTCCGCCCAATAAAAGGGAAAGAGAAAGAAACCCGAATTTTTCAAAGAACACAATGCCCAAGAAATGCTACTTTTTTTTTCGTCATACAAGAAATGCCCCTAACACCATTTCATTCCCAAAAGAGAAATTTACCAAGTAAAGCTTGACTCTAACGTGCAGAAGTTCTCTTTTCCTGGAGGCCAGAAGTACGTGTACGGCAATTTCTCAAGCAAAACACAGAGAGACATGCATGCAGTGAACGATTACACAACATACCCGGCGACACGGACTGGGACGACCGGGAAGGCTTCATGGACACATCCACAAATCTACCCACATTATCTAACTTGAATTTCCCAATCAACATCAGTAAAATAGTATCAGACAACATGGAGTCATATCGAGACCAAAGTATGAAACAGTTGGGAGTTGAACCTAACAAAGCCAAGGATGATTTGCCCCGTCCAGGTGACGTGGTGGTTTAGAACTTTGCACCACTTGCTCACCGGACGGATGAAGAGCAGTGCTGGGCTGCACCGCCGCGCATGAGCCCCTTGTTGCACTGCATCGCTCCTCCCATGTGGGTGGAGATTCCGGAGAACCTGCTATCCGGATAGAAGTCCGCACCGCTGTTTGACACGCTCAAGACATTGGAACTGGCCATGGTTGAAGTGAACTGCCGCTCACTGGCTCCCACTTGGTGAGTTTCTGGTCCATAAGCATCTTTATTTCGATCTCTGGGTCCAGTGGCAAATGGGCTGTGACTGCTTGAAGCTGGGTCGAGCTGCTGAAGCTTTTTCTTGCTGAGGAAGCGGCCGCCTGATCCTCTGACCCTATTTAGGGCATGAAGATGTCTCGACTCATGTAGATAAGGCTGCATTTGATCAGGTCAAAAAGTTAAAAACAAAAAAAATATCATCACCATTTAATCACAAGAAACTTAGCAACCACTGTGATTGACGGGACTAGCGATCTGTGAGACTTCATTCATTGTTATGTCAGCATAACTTCGAGTCAACATCAGATTGCCAGACATCTAATCCAACATGTCTTAATTTGCTAGAACTAAGTATAAACTAATTGTTTTTCAAGTTTAAAAAGTGATGTAGAGCCTACTTGTTCGATTATTAGATTAGCTCATATCTAAGAACCTATTCTCTCAGTGCCATGTACACGCACAACTTATAAGCTTTGTATTATTCAGCAGAGAGAAAGTATATTATCAAACAAATGCTTCCTCAGTTTGATAACAAAAGAATTTGTTATACATCCGTGTTGAATACTTACAACAAAAGAAAGCGTTTGATCATTTCTGCTAATTGTTTACAGAAACAAAAAAAACAATCAGATTATTTAACATTCTAGGGTTACAAAGTCAAATTCCTTCATGTTTGGAATGGGCAAGACAAGCCCACAAGAGGGAGCGGGAGGATGCCCAACTAGCACCCTCTTTGCCTTATTAGTGTGAAAAGACACAAGATTACAAATGGACTGAATTGGTTGATAACTAGGTACTGCTACATCCTGCGGGATCATTTTCACACTATATCTTCTAAGGAGGAGGAATTCTAGGAAATGCAACATATGCAAGTTCTCTTTAAATTTCATATTTAAGTTTTTTTCTCCCATCACTATTTCGTGCTATTAGTGGTGTCATATTATTCCGGGTAAAGTCAATACGCATGCAGAAGTGACCGGTTATGCATACTCATTAAAGAAACTGTCGGCCACAGCTCAAAACAAATTATAAATGGTTCCGCACAGGATCATGATCTGAACTCATGACACCAGATGCAGTGCATATAAGATCAACTCATCAGAGAACGTGAACACACACCTTTCGCGCTTTGACTAGTTTGTTTTGAGCCTCCATCTTTGCACGTGACTGCCTCCTCCGAAGAATTCCGTGATATTGTTTTGCGTTGACGTAGATTGGTCCATCGTCTGCAAGGTTAAGTGGCAATGGAACACGTCCTGGTGCCATCCCTAACATTTGAGATCCTACCTGGGATTGAACCTGAGATCCCAAATAACATTAGTCTTAACAGTTTCCAAAGAGGTTTAAACTGGGGGAGGGAACATCTAGAGAACATTAAAAAAATTGGCAACCTACAAGAGGTCATGGGTAAATTTCACTTTATCGGCTTTTGCAATCAAGTAATGAACTTTGACTTCATTGAACTGATGCACCAGACTTTCAAATTTCTTTCATTTTGACCAACATCTTGCCACTTTCTTGGCGAGACTCCCATGTGGTGCCCACATGGCTATCACATGGTGGTCAAAAGATTGGCCATGTTCCGCCATATCCGCATCATGCGGATAAATTGGGTGGATTCCCATCGAAATGAATCAATTTCCAAGTAATGGAAGTTTAGTGCATGTGCATTAAGTAATTAAAATTAAAGTTCAATGACTCAATCACAAGTAGTGACTATAGGTGGAATTTACTCACAATGTAAAGAAATCATGTCTTTTCAGCAAATGAAGTGCATTCTGTTTAACCGATAAAAAAAAATAAAAATAAAAATGAAGAAAATGTGAACTTTTTCATTATGTGTATCACTTACAATAGCCTGTGGTCTGTATGCAGTCAGGAGCCCACCGTAATAAGGATCGACTGGTGGATATGGAACACGAATCTGGACAATGAAACAAGCATTAGAAGAACAATCTACCAAACACATATTAACCAAAATAATGGCTCAGCATACCAGAGGTTGGTTTTGATCAGCTAGTGAAGAATTGAAGACAATCTCCGGATTGTTGAACATGAAAATTGGCTTTGCCTGGCCCTCAAAGCTCCTGCCACAACTTTCATCTTGACCTAAATCAAAGAATAATCAACCCATTTAAAGTTAAACCAATCAGAGTCGCACAATCGAGCAGTGAATTACAGAACTTAAGACAAGAAAGAAACTGTTACGACTAATGAGGACCAGAACTAGATTCTCAGGTCAGTTCTAAAGTCATGGAGACATAGTCATGTAGTATCATAACATGCCAATGCCCTCAAAAAATGAACCAAATCCAAATCTATCAATTGCAGCATATGGACACACACATATATCTACATTACTCCATCCTACACCCTCCTGCAGTGTCCTCCATAAAAACTAGAAAGAATAGCAGAAAAGTGGGGGGAAAAATAGAGTAAAGTACCAGATTCAGATGAAATGCTTTGATCTTGAGAGTTGGCCCCACCCACGACACTCACTTCATGGCAAGAATTGCCAGCCGATTGAGTTGAAGATGATTCCTGTTCTTGTAGTTGAAGACCTAAATGCTTTGCTTGATGATGGAGCATGGGTGGAGATTCTGCTTTCAAGCCACTATTTTTGGGTAAAGATTGCGGAAGTTGCTGTTCATTCAGGTTCCACCATGGTGGGTAAGTCACCCCGACATGAGGCATCGAAAGGATCGAACCTTGATCGAAATTTTTCTTTGGCAAGTTCTGGATTCTTATAGGCATCTAATTCCAGCAATTTACAAAGCGGTCCAAATTCAAGTAGACAGTGAACAAGAAATGAACTCTCCTCAGCTCATTCAGATATCAGCTGCTCACAGAAGAAAAATTAACTTTAATGAGTTGAACATATAAAGTCACTTTTTTTCTCTCCCAGATAAAGCAGGAGCAACAAACAAACAAAATGCAAGATGGTTACATCAATAGTTAAACTAAAAGGGGTGCTATGAGCAAATAAAGGGATTTATTTGTGACATCAGTAGCACCAGAATCAAGGATGGCTTGAATTGTAAGTTGAAGCCGGAGGGACCGTTTGCAGGGTCATTATCTGACTCACTTGATAACAACTTACCGATGGAGGTGAATATCAATCTCGGAGTAACATGCAAACCAAAACGAATAGTACTTAAAGCATAAATTCTCTTCCTACTATATAGGCCACAAAAAATTACGTCTAATAAGCCAAACCTAAACAAATTTAATGAGGCCACGAATATTGATAAAAGTCAATTCTGAGGAATAAATCCTGCTCTATGTTTAGATGTGTGCTGTAATAAATAACTTTTTGATTCTTTTGGGATCTGGAATAGAATAAAGAAAGTGGGTTAAAAAGTTAATGCCTGATACTTATAAAATCTGCACTTCGAGAAAAAATAAACACATCTAATACTTGTCAAAATGAAGAAGTTAATGTGTGTCAGTGTGTCTGAATATTGCAACACACAGAAGACTCAAGTAAGAAGACTGGATTAGAAGCATCTGGAGAAATCAAACACTTTCATCTAAAGCAGCCAGGCTTATTACCATCTAGACGCACCCAAAGAACAAGAACATGCAATCACAAACAGTCTAAAGTTTTAGGCTACTGAATCGACATGTTAAAGTTCTTCATGCATAGCTGATTTGCAAAGTTGTGCTTTCTAAGCAGATTGCAAAATTCACAATTAGATGAGGCTGTTTGCCCATATCTCGTTTCCTTCTTTGTTTTTTTTTTTTTTCCTTTTGTCATATCACCTATATCTTGTTGAAGGCACCCATATAATTAACTTCTTAATTTTCTTTTGAGACTATTTCAAACAGATAGAAGCCATACGCATGCATGTAATTCTCATGCGCGCGCGCATGTGAGAGAGAGAGAGAGAGAGAGAGAGAGAGATCCCATAGATAATTAACTGACCTTCATTTCCTACATATACTACAGAATTTTGCTAAACCACTACCAATAAATCTAATAGTTCAAGTTGTCCATCACATCAAGACATGTCTGTGTCTAACACTCCTCTCATGCGTAACCTTGACTTTGCCTAAGAATGAAGCATAGAAATAACTACAAATAGAGAGGCAAATAAGGGCCTAGAGAGAGTTGATCACCAGACCTCCTGTCCAATAACATGTAAAAACTCTCGAGACAACTGTCCGCTCATATGCTTAAACTGGTAGTTGAAGGCATATTTTAACAATTAAATTCCTAACATGCACTTTTATCAATACCTAAGGTCTATCATTAATTAAAAGTCTACAGAAACAAGAAATATTTGTAAGATAAACTCCATTATGGAGAGAATGCACCAACGTCTTTGACAGCAAGAAAACACCAATGTCTCCTACAAGTGGCCTCTTCTTAACGGTTACGCAATCCATGATAGATCTCTTTTCATGGAAATGCGATAGCCATACAAACCTCCGTAACCTTTATGACTAAGTTTATAAGGAAATGCAACACTGATATCTTCTACACTACAAAGTGTGCAAAATTTGTTCGCCATCAACCTCCCCACCAGTAATATGGAAAAAATCAGTAAGATACTTGCCCTTAAAGGGCAGCCGGAGTCCCATTCCCATTCTATGAGACGAATCCAAAAATTTGATGAATGCTAACAATTAATCATTCCAAACCGTAATAACTTATATACATATATATATGTATGTGTGTGTGTGTGTGTGTGTGTGTGTGTACACGTGTACACACACACCAAAGAGCACATCACGAATTACCAATCACTACAAGGTTTTCACATAACAAATTTGAGAAAGGTCGATAGCTAATACTAAAACCTATATTTTCTACGCGGCAACATCAAAGGTTTGCCTAGAAAGCCAGAGACTTTGAAAACCAAATTTTAGAATACTGAGAGCAAATTAATTTAGCCAGCAACTTTGACTGCACCCGGCAGTTTATAGAAATGTATCTTAGATTTCCCTAAACACAAAACCCAAGGCTATTTGAGTCTTGAAAAGAAGAAGATAAGCCAACTCTCAATAAAAACCCCTTGCACGAAAAACGAAAAGATAAGAAAGAGGAGGCATGGACACAAAAGCTAGCATATCCAACCACCACAGAGATTGCTTGTATCGGCAGTCAAATGTTAAGCATGCACGAGCGTTCCAAGAATGCCCCACAACCTGGAATCCGACACGGCTAAATTCATTTCTAATGTCAAATCCAGCCAGACCCATGATCGACCCAACCAATGGGATTCGCAGGAAGGAGCAGCTCTAATGTGCTGGTCCAGAAATGCAATTCACCGGATTCATGTGACAAAAGATAGGAAAAAAGAAAACAAATTTCTTTTAGGGGGAAAAAAAAAAGAACCCTAACTCCAGAAAAACTCAAAAGAGCGCAAACGTTATGCCCTCCAGTCAATACATGAGACAGGTGGATCGCCTTTGTACAAGTGGACAGCATGCAACGGATCGAAACAAGAAACAAAAAGGAACAGATGGCCTGAGAGCGTGGTGGGTGTCTCAAGTTTGAACTCCAACTGGCCAATGAATCAGCCAAAACACTAGGGCCAAAGGGACCCTTTAATAAACATTTCTCAACTACCCCACCTTGGCCACGACTCGTTCAAAGAAGAATCAAAGAGGGTCATATGGGGGCCTCGACAAATTCAGCAGAAATTCTTCTTATTTGCGTTCCAGAAAAAAAGGGGAAATTTCAGCAACATGGAAGGACCATCGTTTAGACCAAGAGAACAAACACGATGAAACTGCAGCGAAGAAGATGTACTGCATACATGAAAAGAGCAAAGAAACTCACGGCCAAAAGAGTGAAAGCAAGAAACAGAAACGACCCCATGCTCCAAAACAAGAAGCTGGGAAAGAATTTTTCCCCACGGGGACCTACTCTTGCCTACTCCAATAAAAGGAAGGAGCAACGATAAGTTAAAGCAAACAATTTGGAACCCAACATGCATCAGCAAGATAAGACCGACCCAGCTAGATTCTATCCTATTCTATGCCACCCAGCACAAAATAAAGAAGTAAAACAATCTCCCGGGAAGAGGAAGGAAAAGCAGCACAGTAAGGAAGAATATCTCCAAGGAGGAAAACAAAAAGGAGAGAATTTGAAAAGGAAAATAGCCACCACAAGCAACAGAAAAGCTGGAGAGATAAGCAAGACTAAGCAAGAAAGAGAGAGAGAGAGAGAAAGAGAGAGAGAGAGAGGAAGAGAGAGGGAGGGAGAGAGAGAGAGACCTGGTGAAGGATCTGGTCAGGAGGGAAGAAGCAAAGAATAGAACTGTTGGGATCAAGCTGAACATGTCTCCCCTCTCGAGACCTCTTCCTCCCTTCCCTCCTCCTTCCTCCACACTCCACCACACCAGCAACAACAACAACAAAGTCTCTCCTGTCCCTCTCTCTCCTATCCCTCTCTATAGTAAGCCTAAGCCACCCCTCTCCCCCCCTCTCTCTCTCTCTCCCTAGACTCTACCTCATTGTTTTCTTGCCTGTGCTGGGACTAGTAGCACCCACAAATTAAAATATCCAAGGAAAGAGGGAGGAAAAAATAAATAACAAAAGAAAGGAACAGATTGAGATGGAGAAAGAGAGAGAGGAGAACCCATTAAATTTCACATAAGGAAGAGGACTTAGGGGGAGGAATACAATAAAGACGCACACCACCCACCGCCACTCGTCTTCTCTCTTCTCTCTCTTCTCTCTCTGTCCACCTTTGCTTGTTTCTGTGAATAAAAACTCTGACGTCTCTTTCCAAATGGCCCACGCACCCACACACGCCTCGACCCCCTCGTCCCTTCTTCGTTCCCGTCGCTCTCTCCCCCCTCTCTCTTCCCTACGCCAGCCGCCCTTCACTGTCGCAAATCCTCCCCCACGCGCCCCTCTCCCGAGCTGTAAACTCCACGCCTTTCTGTAAGTGCGCTACAAGTAGAACTTGATCGAGCTAATTTGATAAATTTTAAAACTTGATTGTATTTTTTAAAAATTTTAAGACTAAATTATACTTTTACGATAAGTTTTAAGAGTCATTGAACTTTTTGAAAGTTTTAGTGTACTTTCGTAATAAGTTTTAGGACTTTATTGAACTTTTGAAAGTTATTATTATTATTTTTTTTTTGTAATGGTAAGTATAATATGAAAAGCTTAAACCAGAAGTACAAAGAATCGGCGCCAAAAACAACCACTCAAAGAGACGACAAGTCAAGATGAGAGGAGGGTGCTGATGCAAAAGAAAAACACCTGAAGAAGAAAACGGAAAGTACGACATACAATGACAAGAGCAAAAGTATACTAAAACTATACTTTCGTCATAAATTTTAGGACTTCCAATGTACTTATTCATTTTTTATTTTCCTTGCCCAGAATAAAGAGAATGTCCGATTTCTTAGGGAATATACCAAAGAAAAATCATAAACTTATTGTCCTCGCATTAATTCGATCTCAACACATTTTAATTATACCAATTGAGTCATGAATATTTTCACGTTTATAATTTTAACCAAAAGTCGTTGAAATGGACATCGATTGTCCAATGGCACAACCAACATAAATAATTTTACAATTTTTCTTAAAATTGATTTTCTTCTTTTTTTTCTTTTTTTTTTCCTTCATTTCCTTACGTTTTCTTTTCTTTCAAAGCTAGCAACTAGCCAAACCCTCGATCATCACAGGCGAGGGCTAGCTGAAGAAAAAATTATAAAATATGTTCACATCAATGCTGACTGTGCTACTAGGATCAATGTCCACATCAATGGTTTTTGGTAAAAACTTATCAGAATGATACAACTATCAAAACGTTAAAAAGTTTATGATTTAATTGAGATAATTAAAATATTACAACTAAATCGACATAAATACAATAAATTTTTAAAAAATACTTTTCTTCAATTTTCTACTTATACAATAATTAAAAAACTAATAATTAGTCTCGACAAACCATTTTTAACCTCAATCTACTCACTCACAAAGGCCGATCCCAACTCACCTCATTCAAATCACTTTCAACAATAAAATAACTAATGGTTCTCATATTCTAGAGAGATATCAAATAAAAATCTATCATCAATTGAAATAAATTAGTTTTGGAAAACACTAGCCATTAAAATAATTTGTTCCTTTTTCTTTTTGCTAATAATTTTTTTTTCAAGGATATACATCTCCCCATTAGTTTTGCATTCAATCTGCATTCGTATGACCCGTTTAGATGAACAAAAAAACTGGTCTAGTTTCATTGAATATGCTAGTTAAAATATCGTGCAAACATGGAATAGGAAAATCTTGCGATGTGACCACAATTATTAAATTATATCTATACACATGCAAAGATATTAACATTACAAGCAATACAAGTGATTATTTTTATGAATGATGACGATATTTTTCCTTCATTTCTATTTATAAGCGATAAAAATACATTTTTAGGAAATATTTTATTAGATTCTTTATTTTTTACGAAAACAAATGGAGCCTAAAAGCGATATTAAATATATTTTTTGACATTTATACCGAAAAAAAAAGTGAATAAAATTAGCTGGTCTTGTGTTAAGCATCCGAGTCGACCCTTTTTTTTTTTTTTTTACTGTGGCATTCCTCTCGGTAAAAAATGAATAATCTATTTATCTGTATATGGTTTATATATATATATATATATACACACTTTCTTTTTTCCAACGCGCGTGGAGCTGCCAAGCGTGGGCTGGGACTGGGCGATGGAAATGGCAATTGAATAAAAACATTGCCACCTGAAACACTTTTTTTTCATTTTCTTTTTTTATGTTTTTTGATTGGAGACAACCTGGGAAAAACTCGGCATTAATTTGGGATTTCTATTTGGGTCGTGGCTCTTACAAAATTCGGACAACGCAACAATCCAGATATTTGGTTGTGGTTGTAGACAACTTCTTTTTCTTGATTTTTTTACTTTTAATCCGTACGATGTTATATAATTAGAATTATTTGTGATGTGTTTTGTTTGTAATTATCACTCTTTTGTCTTTTTTCTTTCTTTTTATCTTTTAGGACCTGTTTGTTAGGATTTAAATAAAAGAAAAAAGTAGCCTTTTTTTTTTCCTTTCAGACATTGTGGAAAAATTATATGTGAAATCTATGTATTAACATTTGAGTATTTTGAAAATTTCAGGAGTGTCGGATTTTAAGGAAAAAACGAAAGCGAATGAGCCGCAAGATTTAGATTAAGTAAAAAAAATAAAAGAAGAAAAGTTAATCCAAATAAGCCTTTAATTTTCTTTTTTCTTTTTTTAAAATGCAAGGTAAAAGAGTTCTCTCTCATTCTCTATGGATTATTCATGCTGCCCCGCTACCACTGTCACCCCTGACAAATACTATGCTCAACCTTCACACAAGGACTGCCTGTACTACCATCGTAGCCAGTCATCGTCGCCTCCGCCGTCAATTGCCGTTGTGACCGTTATTTTTCCACCACCCCTTTGTTACAAAATCTCTACTACTGACACCTTCACTCTTAGGCTGATGGTCCCTCGCCTCCGGTGTCCACTCACTTTGTTGTAGCTCATCCTCACCATCATTGAGCCCGAGCTCAAGTAAGATCTCATATTTGAGCTCAGGTGAGCCCCAGATCTGGGAAATAGGGTAGGTTCGACTTGACCTCTTCGAGGTAAAGTAGGGTTGACGGTAGCTCCAATTAAATTTTTGGAGATTGGCGACTAGCACCAACCCCAGGCGACTAGCACCAACCCTAGGCGACAAAGTTCTCATAGCATAATTGCAATGAGAGGGAGATGTGGGGGCTGAGGCGGCCCTAGGGTTCAACGAGACTTACTACATGTCATCCTCATTTGGAGGGGAGACTATGTTTGCCAATGACATCGTGGCCCCACGATTGCGCCAATAGAGTAGTATACGGGACAAGCAATGGGTCTAGCGATGGTTGTAATGGGTGAGGGGCTCGTAAAGGAGAAATTAATAGATGGTTCCGATCTCCGTTAACCCACTCCACATGATTAAGAAAGTAGTGAAATTGCGATTTTGCTCTCGCAGTTTTCGGAGGGAAATTTTGAAAATAATAAGCAACACGTGTCATCCATGGGAGCCAGGGGGGATTAACCCGGATCCGATGCCTCCGCCCCCGGTAGAATCTCCTAATTTAATGATGACAAGATCCATGTTGAAACGGAACCAGCAACCAAGGAAGTAAAAAAATTCATAAATATATAAAATGATCTATTAGATGACGACACCCCTCAAAGTAAACTTAAATCGGACCCCCCCCCCCCTCCCCCCAAAAAAAAGGAAGAAGAAGAGTAATTTAATTCGGCTATTGCTAGAAAAAAATAAAAATCAATAAATGACTTCACACGAACAAGACATTTAAATATTTTCCGGAAGAATAAAAAACACAGCACGAAGATTTAAAAACCGCGGAAGATCATGGTAAAAATGGATCATGCTCGAATATCCCCATAAACTCTAAAGTTAAAAAATTATTTCAGCAATTGATACTAAACTTAAGATTTTAAAAGAGAAATGTCGTGAGATTCTGCAGATTACCATATAATACCTTTTTTCCCATAGTTAGACAATACCTCGAATTATGATTATAATAATGAAAAAAAATATCTGAATATTTTAGTTTGGCTTTTAATTTTCATGGTTCGTTTTCTTTTTCGTTTTTTCACTTTTGCTTCGTTTTACTTCTAATGTTTAATGAACGATTCTACAAACCCACCGCTGAATCCACGCGAGTGCTCTCCGTTGGTATCGCGAATTCGTTCGTAAGTTTCCACATATTAAAATATTATTCTTCATTTTGGTGGAAATATTAATTTTTGCAAAATAAATTAGAATAATATCGAATCCAAACTGACGTGCACCCAAGGAAAAAAAAAATTGAACCTAACATGCTTTGTCTACCGAAAGCGATGGACCAGAATAAAAAAAAAAAATTCCTGTGAAACCCACGAAATCAAATTAAATGGAAGGTAAGATGTCTTCCCGGCATTCATCGAATCCGATATACAATAATAAATCCTCCAATTTTCTTTTCTATTCCGGCCTGCTGAACCTTTTTCTTTATTTTTATGTAAAGATGATTTTCGATTCTCTCTCTTTTTTTTTTTGGGGGTTCCTTGTGAAAGACGGATCACAAAATGAAGCCGATACAAAAGGAGGGCGAAGAGATAAGGCTTAGCGAAAGGAAGATGTTGGATCAAAGGAATACTTTAGTCTATGCTTGGCATGATTACGACCCCTCGGCAAGGGTCCAGAATTTGTCCGATTCGACCCGGAAATTAGGGCTCCCCGTACTTGATCAGACTTAATCATTCATTTTCGAGCACTAACGGATAAGGTCCACGTTTCTTTTATCGTTTGTGGTGCTTATAATATTCAACGCGACACTATGTCTATGATTGCTTTGCTTCGTCTTCACTTGTCGAAAGTGTCAAGCCCGTACGATGGCTATGTTGTTGTCCTATGACATTACGCTTTTAGGTTCCGGTTATGATGCACGTTCTAACAAGTGATGGGCTATAGAGCTCCATGTGAGGGATTAGGTGAGATCACATAACCTGAGAGCCCTTCTCCTCCGGTCTTCACTCGTCACCGCGGGTTATCCTCATTATTTTTCACCAACGTTAGGAGTGATCTGCTCCTAATGGCTCAGTTACCAGTCAAAAAGTAGGAATCAAACTAAAGGGATCTGTTTGCAATTTTTAAAATAAGGAACAGATCGGTACTCTCTGGAATTGAAGTGATCGATTCAATTTGATTCTTGAACGGGCCAATGAAATTGGTGGAATGTTTTTTTTTTTTTTTTTTTGAGATTTGTCATTATATCCTATCATTAAATCGCATTTGACCCTTCAACAAACAGAAGGTCAACCAATAATTCACTTTTCGTTGAGGGGGCCAAGTGTAAGGTCACAAATAATTGAGAAGTAAAGTACAAAAGTTCCTTCTCAGTGTACCAGTGACTAAGGATTTGTGACTTTGTGCTGTAAAGGAAGGATTAGGGTTGTTTAGTTTTTGTAGATTTGTAAGGAATTTAGAAACAAAAATAATTGATCCAGTCCAAGTGGGCAACTTCACGTATCAAACTGGGAATCGGATAAAAAATCACTAATTATTTTTTGAAACCAAGAATCAAACTAATGCTTTTAGGAACCGTCCAGAACTAGCCGATTCTTTTTGTTCACCCCTAACCAAGGTGCTCTAGCTGACATCTTAGATACGAGCTCAAAGGAGCTTGCTGAGTTGTTGGCGAAACGTAGTGCTCGAATGGAGGTAGGCCTGCATCAACGAAGCAGGGCATGGGGCAAGCAATGGATCCAATAGTCATGGTGATGGGTGAGGTGCATGTAGAGGGAAAATTATTGGATAGTTCTAGCCAACGTCAGTCCACTTCACATGAGAGATGGTGGCGATATAATTAGTGGTTTTGCTTTCATGGATTTCAACATGTAGATAATTCTCAAATAAAAATAGACGATCTAATGGCTGGAAAATGATGATCTACACGTGTAGTTCATCAGAGTGAGGTGAGATTGCTCGATCACAACGCATCCCTACAGAGTGTGGGAATCAAAACCCACTCCTAAAACAAAATCGTCCCCACCCCAACCCCCTGAGAAAGTGTGGATTTGAATTCGCTACCTCTCCCTTCCATGTTGGAAAGTTGGCTACGGGGCAAACCCTAGTGATGCTACTTAAAGGATGATCAAATTGAAGTTGGGCTGAAAGTGAGAACTTGCAAGCAAAGAAGTCAAAAAATCATTATTGTAATAAAGAAAAAGTATAGTTTTAATATATGACTTCGCACGTATAAACCATCTGACAATCCAAAATCTCATCTTGGTTGCAAGAAACTCAAGCAATATCTAGAGGAAATGTCAAAAACTTCATAGCTCACGAAATAATACCTTTATCCACCTAGACTTAGGATTATGATAATGAGAAAAAGAAAATGAATTTCGGTTTGGCTTTTCTTTTCTTTCTTTCTTTTTGCTTTTTCATACTTCTAATGGTGTGACAAGTGATTTTTCCCCACGGATACTATCAATCATTATCGCAAATTTGTTCATAAGTATCGCTAAATTAAAATATTATCTTTCATTTTTCTGGAAAATGTATCTTTTATTAGAAAGTAGGAGCCTATCTGATCCAAATCGAATATAACCCGACCTGCTTTGTCTACCGAAAGCGACAAACGGATTGTACAAGCTTTCTTCGAAGACCCACGACAGCAATTAAATAAAGGGCAAGAAGAAGTAGTCCTAGCCAAAGTCGTGATTATCAAATTATGAAAAGTCACGTCGCCTGAGGTAGGGTTATTTCGGGTAAACCAAGGCCGACGTCGAGGACGAAGAGGTAGTTTGTCGTTTTGTCGACGCGGGCTAAGTGTTTAGCACTTCGAATCAGATTAGGATGTTAGGGAAGATTCGTTGCAAAAAATATTGTCTTTTTTTTTTCCTTTTTCTTTTGCTTCTCTTTTTTGGCCCGACGAAGCTTTCCCATGAAGATAGTTGACGTCGTCGATGGCTTTCTCAGCGACGGTTGCGAAACGACACCGAAACGAACGAAAGGTGAAGAGGATGATGCTTATTGAGCGAAAGATTAAAGAGTGGCGTCGGATCGAAGGAGTTTTAGTTCATGTTCGGCATGATCACGACCCTTCGGGCGTGGTAGAGAATGTCCGGCTGACACGAAAACGAGGGCTCGATGCTTGATCGGACTTAATTATTCATTTTCAAGCTCGTACGGACGAGGTAATTTGCAGTACAGGAACGATAAGAGAGCAGAAGACTCCGGTCACATTTGCTGACAGGGAGAGAGAGACTAGAAAAAACCAGTCCAGCCCCCTCCAGAAAGGTCCAGTTTATCTTCACAACCTATTCTATAGACAAAAGCATGAGAGAGAGAGAGAGAATCACATTAATGCCTAGCAACATCGATCGAAAAACAATAATTAAATTAATTGAATATGCAAAATTTCGAGGAACTGCGACCAATTCAGCAGGCGGGGCTGGAATGGGTAGATGGAGTTATTGCGCATAATTCACGGCATTGCAATTTGCCAAGGTAAGCCCCGACAAGAAGTCATTACAGTTCAATACCACGTTCTTCTCTTCGCCGGTACATTCCTCAATTCAGTTCAGCCGGCCTAGGCAAGCAGATAGTCCGGCGCAACATGACCACGTCTCAGTCACTTCTCGGCGCAAACCATCTGCCTAGTGCCTCCTGGAGTGCAGAAGCGATGCCCAAGGGTTTGTCTGCAGGAACAGATTCGAAGGACCATGAACTGTCAGAAGAACCGAGTGAACACAACAAAGCTTGAACTAGGAACTTTAAGATCTTCTTATAAAGTTCAACAATTTCCTTATCCACACTCCCAAAAAGTAATGGATGATGTAGAATATTCCAACTGATCGAGCATGCCACAGTTTTTCTCCTTCATACAATAACGTTGCTCTTGCAGAACGAACTAAATATGCGAGCAAGCAGAACGCGATGCTCCTTGTAGAAGGAACAATTGAACTACAATGAATTCTCCTTGCATGTTCATAACTTTGTTATGCCAAAAGATAGTCTAGCAATATAAATGGAAGTTTCAGAAAAGAAAGGACGATTTACCAAAGGAAGCAGGAAATCCCAACAACCGATCAAATACAAATTGTATCCTAGTGAGCAAGTGAAGCATCATCATACTTCTGAGGAAGCTAAACTCACCGTGTGAATCTAGAGCTGCAGCTGGATCTTCTCAGACCATTTGAAGATATCCGAGTAAACTCGATCTCCACCCAATTCCTCTCCAGTAGCCCCTGCAGCCACTCTAATTATATCCTCAATCAGTGCAAAGTTCCCCATGATATCGACATGAGCTCCACTTTGGGTGCCTCGACCCTCGAGGAGATTGGCTGGCGGTGCATGATCATATTCTCTTATGTATGTGTTAATGCCAGACGGATTGAAACGAGTTTTGCCTCGCCAACCTTTTGCACACATGTAACCAGCACTCAAGACAGGAACTGTTTCATCTCCATCAGCAGAAAATACACCGTCTTTCAGACATGAGTCCTCACTTTCACCATCCGCAGAGGTATCTATCTGAAAAGGAATGTAGCACTCTGAAGTAGGAGTCAACTTGTAGACATATGCTCTTTCCGTGGGAATTCCAACCCCATAGAGTGAATATATCTCCATGTCCGGAGCATTAGGTAATCTGCAAAAGTAGAGTGAAAGCAGCCCAAACAATGAGACTTTTACTTCTTCCTCAGCAAGCACATGCCATAAATAACTGATTCCCAATGGGAATTTGCCAGCAATGTCTAAACGAAGAGACGGCCATCCATCAGAAATCAGCACTAGCAATCTCTCTCAATCTCCCAGAATTTGATTAATAAAAAAAAATTCCAGAAAAAGTTATGATGAAGATAATCGAAGTAGTGGCATCCCAAATAGTTTTCTAGAACGATTGCTCAAAAGTACAGCTTGCTACATAACTCTCATAATTTTCTGTTTAAAAGGAAAATTTCTGGATTTTTTTTTTTTGAACAGGTCCGTCCTCTTTTAGTGGATTAAGCATAGTAATATAATTGGCGCAAAACTTCAAAAACACAGTTGCCGCAGTGTTCACTCAGATGTCAACACATAAGCAGTTTACTGGAGTCCTCCAGATTAGTGTTTTCATTGGCCTATAGCCCATTGCTCTTTATAAGAACTTACACACTTGAAAATGGAAAAGTAGTATTTGAAGTCTTAAAAATATTTATAAAATAAGTTTATACACGGCTCTTGTCAATAAAAATAAGCTTTTTAAAAATTTTCCAGTGTGGTGTATTAAATGAGAGTCTGATAAGAGTCACAAGAAAAGAAAAAAGGCAAAAGTACAAAGTAAAAGCTTCACCTGACACTGATCCACTCCACACATGCAAGTAAATGCCCCATGAGAGTAAATTTGTTGCCCGATTCATTTATTCACGCACCTTCTCTCTCTCTCTCTCTCTCTCACACACACACACAAACACAAAAACACACACACACACACTGGGAGGGAAGGAGGAATCATCTTACTTTGTTTCCAAGGGATTCGACCAATGTCGGTAATGTTGATACTTGGGGTCATCTAAATTATCAGCAATTCCATATGAAAAATGAGCACTACCACGTTTCATCAGCTCGGGGGCCACAAAATAAAGCAAATCCAAAATTGAGCTAGCTGTATAGACTTTGTAATCTGCAACAGCCTTCACACTTCCAACTCCCATGTCGTGATACTCTGTCCACACATCACAGTTACTTGTATTTGATAGATTTCTGCCTTTAACAGCACCCTGCACATGCAAAATTAGTCAACATACATGGAACCCAATTTAACAGTTCAAAAAGCAACAATGAAAAAGTAGTGCACCGGAATGACATTGAAAGAAGTTCCCAAAATTTCTAATACAGGAATTTCAGATGGCAAACTTCAGTCAATTTTATATCACATCTCAATTGCAAGGGGAGAGCATGCTGGGATGGGGTAGGAGGAAGTGAGGGACTTCACAATAAACAGAGTCACTGAAAAAAATGCAAGAGACAATACCCTAAAATCTGTTCTCTCAATCTTGGAAGAATGTATGTTAGCTACATCTTTACCGAATGATATAAGCCTCCCGTAATTTACACCCACTCTATTTTCCAGATCCCTGACTGCACTGCGTTCTGAAGTAGTCATGTCAACGTTCTTTGACCTCTTTGTGCTGCAGTTAAAGAATCCTTCAGGTGACCAATCAACACCGCCCCAAATAGTGTCCCCACCTTTCGGTATCATTGACATCGTTGAATCCCAAGTACGAGTCATACGCATCATATGTTGCAGTGTTTGAAATTTAAATACATCTTTGTCCAAAACACCAGGTGCAAACGCCCTGTACAACATGAGCACTTGATGATAAGAACCCCTCAAAGGGACCAGACATAATTACTCGACAGTTCCAAGTATAGATTTGATTTAGTAGTTCAGGCATAATAAACTACTACATGAATACCCAGCGAGAAAGCATCATATAGTGCAGCATAGATAACACTTCAAATATCAACATGAGATACTCAATCTAATTTGGTAAGACATACTAGCAAAATCAATTTCATTCCAGAGCAATGGTTTGAATCATTTCAAAAAAGAAAAAGTAAAAGACCTCTCTGAACACTTAAATTTAGCACCCAATACCCTCAACTCATGGCAATAGACACCCAGAGGATGGTGATGACAGGGTTTATAGACAACACAACTTGGTCAAGGAATCACTTTGAAGGAGGGTGTTAAGTGCAATTAACCCGTTCAAGAGGTGAAATACTATTTCCCACTCAAACAATGTATCAATTGTCCAGTTAACCAATTGACATTACAGCTATCCTCATGTCATTTAAAGAGGGAAAACAATTTGACATTTTGATACTGCTGTCACATCCGATGCATTTTGCTGGAAAAATGAGAGGAAGTGAGAGAAATCTCAAAGCCTTAAGACAGTACCATCTCTTTGATTAACAGAACCTCAGAGAAGTGTCTTATTCAAAATTCACACTAACAAATCAGAAATAGACTCAGAATAGCCGACTCAAATCTCTATTTTACATCAAACAGGACAACAGAGACCGTCTATATCTGGCAAAAAAAGCTACTTTCAGCAAAGACATTGCTTCAAAGAAAGATGATTGAAATATAACACTGAGTTCATAGGAGAACCTGGCAACTGCTATATCTCTTGCTTCGACTGAAAAAAGACCTGAAACTGCTTTTGGAACGCCAAAAAATGGTCCTCCAATATTCATGACGGCCTTTATATGCTTTGCACACCAATCTGATCCTCCTCCACCGCCCATAGGAGCTGGTGCCTCAACCCACTTCATAAAATGCAGAAAGTACAAGACCCCCATAGAATGTGGAATAACAACTACTTTGTTCCCGCTAGTAGCCACCATGAGTTCAATGTTACTTTTTATCCGGCTCAAAGTTTGATCTCTGACCTAATGAATTTGATTTTCAGAGATTCAATATAAGCGACTGAAACCGGTAAGAAGCAGATAAATGGATTGAGCAACAGGAATGTACCTCAGTGTTTTGAAATGATAATCTCCAATCATATGCTGCCATATACATGTTTTTTTCCTCATAACCAATTCGAGCCAAATTGGCAATCAAGACTGCCCAAACAAAGTATCCAGGAGCAAAATAATCAGCTGCAACAAGTCCAGATACAGGCCTAACCCTTATGCCATGAGGATCCAGTCCAGTTTCATTGTCTAGTGACATATGCTCAACCCAGCATAAAGGCCTGCAGGAAATAAAGAAAAACACTGATACAGCTCCACTAGAACATCGACTTAACATCACCAGACCAGCTAAACATTTCAGATCAATGGACTAAATGGAAAACATCAACAGATACATGCAAATACATTTGGAAATTGACCTGTTGTTTCATGAGAAAAGTGTTCTACGGGATTTTGGATATAAAAGGATAAGATTTCAAGAGCCCGCAGGTCTATGCAAGTAAACTAGTAAAGGTTCAGTTTCAAACAAAGAAGGGAAATGACAGGAGAATGGGCACAGTGATGTACATTATAGATTGTCAATATAAAACATGCAGAATCGGTTATCAAAAACTGTCAAATGATTTCTCAAAAGTATTTTTCCCACCGAGACAAGAACAAGGCAATGACAGAATATTTAGCAACACCTGCAAATGATTCTAGAGAAAAAGAATGGTTTCGGCTTTCATTTGCTCCACAATCTATGGCCACCCAACAATGTGTTTCAAATACAAAACCAACGCAAAATTATGTCGAGTAGGATGTCAAGTTTCAAGGATTTCCTAGACACGCTTCTTTTATCCCTTTCCATTCCTCTGGTAAATAGATTAGATGCCAATGACTATCACACTCAAATTGATAATGCCAAATTCTGACACAGCCAGGGGATCTTGAAACCAAAACAAAGAAAGAAAAAGCTCCGCGAAGCAAAGAGGAACATGCAAGCGAAAAACTTCGACAATTAACTCAAAGGGCTCATTTCTACGAGAACTACTGGATGTTCCAGATTCTTGTGGTGGCCTGGAGATAAGTTGAGAGACATACAACAAAAAAAGGATATACACTGGACCACTCTGCTGACATTCTAAAGCTACACGGCCAAGAAAGCTACTACTGCTTCAGCCTCACCGACATGACTTGAGAACTCGGGAAGCGGGAGGGATTTGGGAAAATAGCCAGCAAATGGCGAAAAACTCGCCGAAGGAGTAAAAACAAGGAACACTCAAAATGCTCTGGCTTCCACCAAGCTCCAACCCCTCCAATTTGAGCCTCAGAATCACTTTCCCTCACGTCGCAGTCATCCCAAAAAACGAAAAAGTATATTCCAGAATAAACTGTAAAAGCGCAGCCAAGTTACGTTGCCTACCACAATTATGAATTATCAACATCCATGACCGAAATGAATTCGTAAACTTTCGCTCCCACTAATAAACATGAATTCACCACACCATGAACACCAAGCCTCCCTCATTCTTCACCGCATTAACCATTCCCAAAGCCACGCCCGAAGGCTCGAACACAATCGAATCAAACGCCAGCCGAAAAAGAAAATGGCGAAAACAGCTCCTTACCTTTTGTACAATTCGCCGAACGTGCCGCCCCAGAGCCTCTTCCTGAACAGCCCCTCGGCGCACTGATGCCCTTCCCACAGCTCGAGCCCGCCCGTCACGATCCCGGGCACGAACACCACGGGGTGCCTCGCCGCCAGTCCCTCCTTCCTCAGCTTCACCCCGGGCGGGTCCGGCAGCGGCCCGGTGATCGCCTCCGTCACGTACTGCGGGAACGACGCCGGCATCGCGTTGAGCAGGAACAGCAGCAGCCACCAAATCGAGCACACGCACCCCACGAACCAGCAGCAGCTGTCGACGCACGACCACCGCCTCGGCCGCTCGCCCCCTCGCGGACCCTGCTTCCTCCTCGATTTCACCTCTCTCTCCTTCTCATCGCCGCCGTCGCCGCCGCCGCCGTCGTCCACCGAACCGGAGCCGGCCTTCGCGGACTCGGCGGCCCTCCTGCGACGAAGGAACGACATCGCCTCCTCCGAGCCGAAGCAGCTCGCGGAGCTCTCACCTCATGGACGATCGCCCCGTGGCGATCCAATGGCGCCGGCGCGAGCCGCCGGAGGGAGCCGCCGGAGCCGCGCTGTCGGACGGAGCGGAGCAAGACGCCCTCGCTGGCGACGAGAAAATCGTTCGGTGCGGGAGCGCGAGATTGGCCGCGGGTTTACAACGGCGAGGGCGAGGCTCTCCGTTTTCCTAGCGACGCTGTTTGGTTGCTGAGAAAATCTGCATTTTTTGGCGCAAAATGTCAGGCCGCCGAGAATA
This sequence comes from Eucalyptus guilfoylei, assembly GCA_016097605.1. Lineage (NCBI taxonomy): Eukaryota > Viridiplantae > Streptophyta > Magnoliopsida > Myrtales > Myrtaceae > Eucalyptus > Eucalyptus guilfoylei. Next base: position 5,587,031 of record CM027862.1, on the reverse strand, counting down.
TCACTGGGCGGTCGTTGCCGGAATCCCGAGAAAAAAACTAAAGAAAATGTATTTTTTCCGAGATTCGGGATTGCGCCGCGGTCGGCGAGCTTTAGGACAGGACAGGCTTTCGTAAACGATCGTAAAGTTTGTTGTTGTTGTTGTTGTGCGGTGTAGTGTTGGGGAGACTACTTTACGCATCGGATCTTGGTCATGAACTGATGCGTTTTTTAATAGGAAAAGGAGAACATTTTTTCCCTAAAAGAAGAGATAAGAGAGCACGGGAAAGTTCTTCGAATTCGGGGGGAAATGTCGTGGCCAAAAAAGAGGCGCGATTGATTTTAACGACGGTGGTGGAGGGCCTGGAATGCGGTGGAAGCATGGGATGCGAGAATAACCTTTTTTTATTAAGGGATCGGTCAAGCGGGTGTTCAGATTCAGTTTCACTCATTTCGAATTGTCCATTTCTCTTTCTCTCGATAATGCATTCGGGATTTTTTGCTTTTTTCTTACATTGTCTTAATCCTGAAAGTGTAGAGCTGTGGCTAAATTTTTGGTCATTGCATGGAGTCGGAGCAATAACAAGGTGATCATCGAGCTTTTATATAGAATCTTTTAGTTTCGAGACCATATTTGCCATGTCATTTATAAAATATTAAAAGATACGGGTGGGATTTCGGGATTTAGTTTGCAAGTACTCAAAAATCTGAACCAAACTAGTTGATTTTGCAAATAACCGAGATTACTTAGGTAATTATTCTCTTCTTTTAGGATTAATGTCTTGATATATTAATTGAGAAAATATCTGAATAAATCGAGTTGCTCTTTTTTTTGTGACTTCCGTGGGACTATTATGACCCTCCAATTTCGAAAACCTGACCCAAGTTTGGGATGAATTGGGATTTGGACAAGGCGGACCATCCGAGGTGGCTCTGCCCTTGGCTGTTTCTACAAGGAAAGAGGTTCGATTCGTCTTATTCTGATTGTAGTCCCATTTAATAGACCTTAACGTTGACCTCGTCTCATCTTGTGATCTACGGTTCATTATACTACTCTCTAAGTTAGATTGGCCAGTCAAATGAGATTTTATAAGAGATAATTGCACAAACGATCCCTGAACTTTAGTTCAATATATAATATCATTCATGAATTTTTAATTCGTGCAATGTGATTCTTGAACTTTAGCACAATATACGATATTGCCCTAAAATTTTTATTTTTTCAATGCGGTCCCCTAAATTAAATGATTATGTTTAAAAATTCAATGATGACATTACACATTGGATCAAAGTTCAAGGACCACATTACACAAATTAAAATATCAAGAACATCATTGTACATTTAACCAAAATTCCGAGATAATTTATGTCATTTTTCCAATTAATAACCCCAAAAGTGCATGGTCTCAAAGTTTGGATCATATTTCACACAATGTAGCAATTAAATTAAATCTCAACATTAGAAAATTCAATTTATGATTATATTTGTCTTGTAAGTTTTACGTGATATAAGCTCCATATTCGTGTGAATGCAAACTTGATTTGATTCAACATCAATTTTCATATCAACCTAGTTGTTATACAGTACCTACACAATGTGAGTCTCTAGCAAATTCGTACCGCCATTCCCACTTGTGATTAAATTTATAGTATACTTCCATCAAAAGCATTATCACAATTTAATTTGATCTCATCCCTTTTCAAGAGACTTCCGTTTATCAAGCTAAATAGTTGACATGATGTTTTAGTCAACATTGGTTGGTGTTAGATTAAAACACTTTATATTTTATCGGTGATGTACTTTCTTTCTTTCTTTCTTTTCTTATTGGATTAAGGAGATATAAAGTCCAAAGAAAAAAAAGCTAGCGACAAAAGGACAAAGACGGAGAAAGTATATGCAGTTTAGGAAAATATCAAATCAATGTACTTTCAAGTTAGATTGCTAGCCAATCAAGATTTTATAATAGATAATAATACAAATGACCATTGAACTTTGATTTAATATACGATATCGTTCCTCGACTTTTAAGTGCAATATGATCTTTAAATGACTTTTGATCCAATATACAATATCATCTCTAGATTTTTAATTTATTCAATACGATCTACCGGTAAATGTTTAATATAGTCCTTAGACTATATGAAAATATTTAAAATTTCAAAAATTACATTATATATAGGATCAAAGTTCAAGGAAGAGACTACACAAATTAAAAGATTAGGGCGACATCGCATGGTTGACCAAAGTTTAAGAATTGTTTATGTCATTATTCCATTTTACAGCTCCAAAAGTGTATGGTCTCAAAGTTTGGATCATATTTCACACAATGTAGCAATTAATTAGAATCTCGACATTAGAAAATTTGATTTAAAAATAAATTGGTTATGTAAGTTTCATGTGATATAAACTCCACACACACATACATATGTGCATGTGAACGCAGACTTGATTAGCCCAGTTGTTATGTAGTACCTACACAATGTATAGTCCCCAGCAAATCCCTACAACCATTCCCACTTGCGATAATAATTATATTATACTTCCACCAAGAGTATAATCACAATTTAATTTAATCTAATCCCTATTCTGGAAACTTCAATTCGATAATGTCAATTAATTTTTTTATTTCTCAAAATAGAAAATTGGCCGAGGAATAGATTCTGAACAAATACAAAAAAAATAGAAAAAAAGTAACTTCTTGCTCCCAGAAATAATTTATAGAAATAAGTTATTTTCTTCTTATTTGTTGGCCACCACCCCCTCTACCGCCTACCCCCAGCTGGTCGCCGTCACCGCTACTTGCCGTCGATGACCATCGAGGCTATTGCCGGTCGGCTAGCCAACCGATCACTGTCACCGCCGTTGATCGTTGCTGCTGATGACCATCGCCATTCGCTGTTGGTCAACCGGCACCGCCGCTAGTTGGCTGGCTGGCTGACTGACCACTGCTGCCGATGACCGTCGCCGTCCACTGCTAGCCGATCGCCGCTGCCGCCTATCGTCGTCATCGCCTGCCACTAATTGTCGATCGCCATCGCCGCCTGCCACCAATCCCAGTCGCTAATGATTGCCGCCCACCTCCACTGATCGTTGCGGCCGACACCATCGGCGTCAGCGATCGATGTCGTCGGCGGTCATTAGTGGCTGGAAGTGGGTGGCAACAGTCGGCGCCGGCGGCGATTGTAAGGAAGAATAAGAAATTTTTTTAAAAAATTGTACATTATAAAATATTTTATAAATCGTACCAAACATATTCCTATTCTTTTTTCATTCCAAGAATATAAATTTTATATAATTACAAAACACGTTCTTTTATTGAGAAATTGTTCGGAGAATTAGGAATAGAAAAAGACTATTTCTGAAAATAAATTGTTTCCCCGAACAGGAGCGTTACCAAACGAATCCTAAATCCAAAGAAAACAAACTAGCAATAGGACAAACATGGAGAAAGTATATGGAGGCTAGCACAATATGAAACTAATATACTTCCGAATATATGTTGACGCTATGTTCTTTTCTCCTTAGGGTCCAATATGAGTATAGTCATATAAACAAAAAAACCTACTTATCGTTTATCTCATCAGTAGACTATCCAAATCATCGCTTGGTAACACGGTAGACGATCCCTAATGTCATGACATTGACGTTGAACTTCCAAGCTTGCAAAATCGAATTACACTATCCCCAAATGAATAGGTCACATTAGTTTTATGTCGCAATTGAAATCACCCATCGTTTTTCTTTGCTCATTAATGACTTTGGCAAAAACAGTTCCAAATCATCGCTTAGTAACACGGTAGACGATCCCTAATGTCATGACATTGACGTTAAACTTTCAAGCTTGCAAAATCGAATTGCACTATCCCCAAATGAATAGGTTACATCAGTTTTATGTCGCAATTGAAATCACCAATCGTTTTTCTTTGCTCATTAATGACTTTGGCAAAAATAGTACCAAATCATTGCTTGATAACACGGTAGACGATCCCTAATGTCATGACATTGACATTGAACTTTCAAGCTTGCAAAATCGAATTGCACTATCCCCAAATGAATAGATCACATCAGTTTTATGTCGCGATTGAAATCACCCATCGTTTTTCTTTGCTCATTAATAACTTTGGCAAAAACAATTCCAAATCATTGCTTGGTAACACAGTAGACGATCCCTAATGTCATGACATTGACATTGAACTTTCAAGCTTGCAAAATCGAATTGCACTATCCCTAAATGAATAGGTCACATCAGTTTTATGTCGCAATTGAAATCACGACCCATCGTTTTCCTTTGCTCATTAATGACTTTGGCAAAAACAATTCCACATGCTAAAATTTCTTTGGTTTTGGGTCATGTATAGTACCTACACAATGTATAGTCTCTAGTAAATTCGTACCACCATTCCCGCTTGTGATAATAATTATAGTATCCTTCCACCAAAAGCATCATCACGACTTAATTTGATCTCATCCCTTTTGAGGAGACATCCATTTCTCAAGCTAAAAAGTTTGACATAATGTTTTGGTCAACATTGGCTGGTGTTAGATTCTAACACTATACATTTTATCAAATATGATAAACAAATAATGTACTTTCTTTCTTTCGCAATTGATCAAGAAGACAGAGTCTAAAGAAAACAAAGCTAGCAACAAAAGGACAAAGATGGAGAAAGTGTAACGAGGCAAGCGCAACACGAAACTAATGTACTTTCGAATTTATGTCGACGTCATGTTCTTTTCTCCTTGGGGTCCAATAGGGGGCAGTTCTTTTCAATAGATGGAAAGTTCTAGTCATATAAACCAAAAGCCTACTTGCCATTTCCGTCAGCAGTAGACTATTTAAATCATCATTTGGTAGCACACTACGCCAACCCTAATGTCCTCACATTGACATCGAACTTTCGAGCCTGCAAAATTGAATCGCACTCTCCCTCGAGTGAATAGATCACATCGGTTTCATTTCGCAATCGAAATCCCGATCCATTGCTTTCCTTTCCTCATCAATGACTTTCGCAAAAGCAGTTCCACGAAATGGAATTTGTTCATCTTCAAGATTGAGATTTCCTTTTCCTTTTGATTAGGCGTGCGAGGTCCGGTTGGCACCTCCCTCGTTTAGAGCTCTGGAATCCGAGGGTAACGTGGATGCGGGAGAGAGCGAGCTGATGAAAAGCTCGGGACAAATGGAAGGGCACCTGCACGAGACAACCTCGGATTCATTTGCGAAGGGCCCAAGGACCAGGACAAATGAACAGGATCAGAGACACCTCTGTCTGTATCTCGGCTGGAAGTGCAATCATGACGGCATTGTCGTCTCTGTCCTGCTTCTTGGGTCGAGGGCCCAAAGCAGTGTAGGCAATTTCCATATTTGGGTCCATTTCAGTGGGTAAACAAAGCGTTACTTGCACTTTGGTGCCTATCACCAAAAACCCAAAGCCGATATATTTGTTCTGCATTCACCCTCAAATAACTTTTTGTGCCGCAAAAGCTCTTGAATCAATATAACTGGGGCACAAGTTAATCTTTTTGGTATACAAAATTCTGAATTGCTCGACTCACATAGTATTTTCCCCAAACCAATACATATATGCTACATTTACCTCAAATTACGGTGAATTTAAGATTCATTGAAGATTAATGTGGTATGTGTGTACTAATTTAAGTAGAATGTGCAATGAGTTCACTAATTTCGAAGATTTTTTTTATTTTTTATTTTTTTAGTGGTATTTCCAAAGTCAAGAGGTGCTTGGGGGTAGTCTATATATTGATTAGCCCACAACTGAGAAATCGTGAGAGGGCAAACACGTCCCTTTCTTTTCCTCCGCTTTCTCCAATTTTCTTTTTCGCGTGTTGGCATTGCATTCCACGAAGATACGAGAATGTCAACGTCTTTTGTTCGTTTTCCTTCTCATTTTGGCGGCTCGCTTTGACTAACTGCTCTTGTTTCCCTATTTAAATGGAAAATAGAGCCGAATTTGATTCAAATAATAGATGATTACTTGCAAATTTTCCGAAATGCTCATCATATGTGGAAATGAAAGCGCGATTTCTTTCGAGACAACATACATTAATTTGACATTAGTCCGATCATATCACTTATGAAATTGAGATTTGTTCAGATATATGTTTGTTTCGTGTTATTAACAGAAAGGAAATATGCTGATGGCCATCTTTGTAGGAAGAAGCATTTTAGTTTTAAGTAATGTTAGAAGTCCAATCTCATAGGCAAATAATGTGAGATGTCTAGCTGCCTACGTGTAAATTGGATAACACCCTTTCTTGGAATATAATGATCAAAAGATGTAAAAAATGATCTACATAAGTATTGACTATACCACCTCCCCGTTAATGTTAGTGGTTTCCTGCCAAACTTGGTTGGAAGGGCTACATTGACAAATTATCAAAGTATTAAGGATTAAATTAGTAAAATTGAAAGATTTATAACTGAATTGATATTAATATAGTAAATTTATGGCATTTCTTTTGTTATCCCTCCAGAGAGAGAATTACCAAAAAAGTCATAAACCTATTACAATTGTGTCAATTCAATCAAAAATCTTTTTTTTTAATCAATTTAATTCCAAACCTTTTACAATTATACAAGTTTAGTCCATTCGGTCAAAATTGGCAGGCTAGCACTGACGCGAACACTAGTCGATGATGGCCATTCGGAGAAAGCGACGACATGGCAATTTTATTTATTTTTTGATTTTTTAAGTATTTTTTGAATTCTTTTTTTTTTCACCTTCTCCTTCCTCTGGTCGGCGAGATCGCTGGCCAGTGGCGAGGCTCGTCCTCGCCTGCTACTAGCGAAAGCGAGCCTTGCCCGGTGACAGCAAGGTCGACCCTCGCCTTGGTTGGGCAAGGCCCCGCTAGACTTGGCGAGGCTTGGCCTTGCCCAACCAAGGTGACAGTCGACCTCACCGATGGTCGATGAGGCTGCTGTCACCAGATCTGGCGAGGTCGAGCCTCACCGTCCTTGGGCGAGGAGCCTCACTAGCCACCAGCGAGGTCGACCCTCGCCTTGGATCTGGCGAGACTCAACCCCACCCTCGCCATGGCTAGGTGGCCAAGCCTCGCCAGATCTAGCGGCCTCACCCAGTGACGACAAGGCCCGCCTCGCCATTGGCCAACGAGGCCGAGTTCGCTCGTTGGTCAGAGGAAAGAGAAGTGGATGGAAAAAAAAATTCAAAATTCAAAAAAACATTAAAAAATTCAAAAAAATAATTTAAAAATGTCATGTTAGCCTTTGTTGGACAGCTGTTGTTGGCTGGCCAATTTTAGCTGAATGAACTAAATTGACACAATTGTAAAATGTTTAGGACTAAATTGGCCAAAAAAAATTTATGACTGAATTGACACAATTGTAATAGATTTATGACATTTTTGGTAATTTTCCCTCCCTCCTGAATATCATGTTTACTTTTTATGGTCGGTCAAAGCACCATTAAAGCTCAAACATCATCCCAGAATCGGAACACACAAACCCTGAAGCAACCCCTAGAAGAAGAACAAGAACCTAAGATTCCACATCGTTTAGGAATCAACCGGCATGCATCATCCCTCGTCCCGTTCGATTCCCTCTTCTATAATTTCGATTCCGATGTCGTTACGACTGTTCGTTCATTCTACTTTGTAACATCTGCCGCAACTTTCGGTTCTGCTACGGCTAGGTCATTGACTTTGGTAAGGTTTAAGAGTCAATGATGTCGTCGGTTGGAGACAAGAGTGTCAGTTAAATTCCCACAAGCAACGCCTCCTTTACCATGCCCTCTTTACTTGAAAGTTTCAAGTGTTTTTTTTTTTTTTGAAACTTGGTTTTTGGAAACTTGAAAAGCAAAAAAGAAAAAAGGCCCTTTGCTTGGAATTCCTTTTTGAGTTCGTTGACTTTTTGTGCTATTGCATAGGGCCATGCTTCAAACTTGGTGTCACGTTTCGACATGTAATCCTCGACCCATTTTTGTAACCGGTCTAGATGTATTCGAAATTGAATTCAAAAACCCATGTTTCTTCGCACAATTATGCGTTTTGATCCATCGTCGGAAAAATTATCGCATCAAAGCTTGTGAAGCCTATAGGACCTATACAAAGCAAGCCCGCATAGGGTTAAAGATCGAAAAGAATATGCATTGAATGGATGTCTGTGGCTATAAGTACAAATCCATAATGAATTTATAAGCTTTGATTGGAATTGGATTCTCCAGAGCAGGTGACTGATATATTGCCTTACCAAAAGTACCTTTATCTGAATAGGATTGTGTTGAACAGGAAACGAACCATCAGCTATTAGCCCCATCTCTCATTTAGCAATTAGAAAAGTCCTCTTTAAAAGCAACTGTAGGCACAGCATTTCTGATCGCCTATTACGTATGTCTCACCGAAAAACTGATTCAACAATAGCTCGACTGGGATAAGTATAGAAAATCCTTATGATGGTGGCTGTTGCGCCTAGGGATATGAATAAGGTGATCTGAACTCGGAATCTCTAGGTCACAAGTCAGATGTATATTAACCCCATTCCTCCGCTATGCTAATGTCACATTTCGACTCGTTATTCGGTAGGCGAACACCAACCAGCGCCTGCAATGAGTATGAAGCGGGGCTCGTTGCTGCAATTCCCTAGTGTTAAATTCACAGATCCCTTCCTAAAGCCGGTCCGGCTTCTATTCCCGGAGATCCGGCGTGCGCGTAGCTCGCGCATTGCCTAGTCTAGCATCGACAAACGCAATGAAACTCAAGAAGAGTGTAATTCCCACATCTCAGCCTCAGCAAAAAAACTTGGGCTACCGGCGATTTGTACCACGCCCCACCCACCAAAGGCTTCCACCATCCTTTATGGGCCTCATACTGTCAAAAGCTAAAAAGCTAAATACGACGTAGTACTGAACCGATCCAAGCCTTTTCAAAACCCGCGATCCCTTTAGCAATCATCAAAAGGGGAAACCGAAAAAAAGGAAGAGAAAGATTTGGAAAAAAAGCAAATCGCTCATGCTCAATCTGCCTCATCGCTTCCCACCACCACTACTCCGCCTCTCCATCAAAGCCGAGAACCGCGAAAACACCCTTTTGACCTACAGCCCCTCGAGAGAAAAGACCCCCACTGAATAATAAATCGACCGGCAATTTTTTAAGACGCTCTATTCTCACTTCTTTATTATCACATTGAATTGAATTGATTATATCAATCTTTACAGATTCCAATTTTGATTTAAAATTATTTAATACATTTTCCACCCTTATTAGTTGCTTCGACATCCTCTATCACATTGAATTAACTATATTATTCCTAACGATTTCCATTCTTAATTTAATATTATAACTTACCTTTATTTCTTCTTTTACAGAAAAATTTACTCACGTCACTTTCAAACAAATCATTTTCAAGAAAAAAAAAAGTAAAAAATAATCTTAAATCTAGAACGAAGAAGCTCGCAAGGGAAAGTGTGAAGAGCTAATGAAGGGGTGAAAATAGCACAAGTTTTTTTTAATTTTAAGGCAGGCTCGCTTATTAAATCAATCCCATTAACCTCATAAAGTTAATATAATCTGGGCCTAATCTAAAGCATTTGATAATTACCGCGGAATCCGCCTAGTTGAAATGGCTCGGGATCAGTACCTAATTGTTTTTTATTTTTTAATTCTTTTTTATATTCAAAGGGGGACGAAAAAGTAAACGGACAGAAAAGCAGAATCAGCACCGCACACAATGATGACCGATTAGCCATCAACAGACCGAGTGTGTTTCCCACTCCTCCCCCTCCCCCCTCATCACGACGACGACGACGACGAAGCCAAGAAGAAGAAGAAGAAGAAGAAGAAGAAGACGAAAGAGAAGAAGGAAGGAAGGAGACAGATGAAGACGGACGCCGCGACCGCGTGAAAATCGTTCCCTCCGCGAAGCTCAAGCTCAAGCTAGCTCTTCAGCTCCGTTCGCAGCTCCCTTTCCGACGACTCCTCCCGCCGCCTCCGGTCGATGTCGACGGCGGCGGCGGCGGCGGTTAGCTGCTGCGAGAGCGCGAGGGAATCTCCGGTCGTGTGACGGAGGGTCGCATTTAAGGAAAGCGTCCTCGTTCCCCGCGCGTCGAAGCTGAAGCCCCACCGGCGCGTCCGCAGGAATTCGGCATCCTCAGATTCTCGCCGTACTCTCTCTCTCTATCTCTCTCTGTCTCTTTCTCTCTCTATAGATCTTCTCGAGGATCGATTGCTGTGTGCGCTCATCTGATGCGAGGTTATGGCGGATTAGGTTTTCTTGGAATCGATTCGATCGGCCTCGAATCCATCCCTCGCGATTACGATCCCACGGGACTACTCCCCAGTCGTCAGCGAGCCTACTGTTTGGAGGTTCCTTTCTTCTTCTTTTTTCTTTCTCTCGCTCCTCTCCGCGTCTGACACGGATATGAACAGTGATTTCTCGCGATTTCGTAGCGCAATGCGGCACGTGTTTGAACGCTTTTTTTTGTCTTTTGGTTGTTTCGTTGGTTGCAGAGAGATATCTCGCGGCTTCAGCTGAAGGAAGGGGAAAGGGAAGATGCTGACGTGCATAGCTCGCTCGAAGCAGCCCGGCGACGACTCGCTGAGTCAGCCTGAGAACGCCGCCGATTCCGCCTCCGCCGCCGGCGCTAAGAACCAATCCATCAAGTCTCTCACTTCTCAGGTGAAGTTTCCGGCCGAATGATCGTTTTCTTATGGTTCGTTCTCGTCCGAGTTTGAGCCGTAGCAGTTGCTCACGCCATCTAATGTTGTTCGATCATGCTCTGTTTCTGTCTTCTCCTTTTCCTTTTTTCTTTCCCGGCAGCTTAAGGACATGGCGCTCAAGGCCTCCGGGGCGTACAGGCACTGCAGCCCCTGCACGACGGGGACGGGGACGGCGGCGGCCGGGGGCCAGAGCCGGCTCCGGAACTCGAGCGAGTCGGACGCCGACTCGGACCGGTTCCGGTGGTCGTACCGGCGGCAGGGGAGCTCGAGCTCCAACACGCCCAAGCCGTGGGGGAAGGCGGAGCTGGAGGCGAGGCTGAAGGGGATATCCAGCGGCGAGGCCACCCCGAAGTCGGCGAGCGGCCGCCGCGACCCGGTGGTGTTCGTGGAGGAGAGCGAGCCCAAGGAGTGGGTGGCGCAGGTCGAGCCCGGCGTCCTGATCACGTTCGTGTCGCTTCCCCGCGGCGGGAACGATCTCAAGCGGATACGGTTCAGGTGCGCCCCCCGTAATTATCTCTAATTATTTTCCGGCAAGTATAGTTAATTATCTTGACCAATCATAGCAAAAGAGGGGGAAAAATAATTATGTTGATGCAGTAGTGATAAATATGTCGAGACGACTTCGATGGCAAAAAATTTAAAAAATTTAAATAAAAAAAAAGCGATGAGTTTTCTGACTGTGTTGTCTTAATGACAATGGGACAAGGGAAGAATAATCTATTTTCATTTTTTTAATCTAATTTCGTTTGGTGGGTGATTTTCTCCATCAAAGTAGGTCGTGAAGATTATTATAGATTTGCAGTGTCGGAAGCTGTTCTTGCTTCTCTCCTTGCTCTCGTTCTAACTTCCGCATTTGTTAGGCAAGCCCATTTGAAAAATGCTTCCCCGCCATAAGTTGGTTTACGTTGTTGTCGCGGTGATGGATGTGGTCCAGTATGAGGGAAATAGAATTCAATGATACCAAATCTGTAAATTTACAGCGTATTCAAGGGAATTCCTCTTGTATATTAAGTACTTCTTTCAAATAAATGAAGTGATCGATAAGAAGAAACAACCAATGAAAGAACTCGATTAATCCTCAAAATAGTTTTAAATAACATGGCGAGATTAAAGCCTAATTACATGGGAGGATTAATTACCTGAGTGTACATTTTGCCCCCCATAAACCTAGCAAGACAAGAAGTCTATTGCGTGTGTCCCACCATACGGAACAACAAATCGAAAAAACTTCTAAAAAGCGTGAAAATGCAGAGAAAAAAATCTAGAGGAAAAAAAGGAGTCATTTTGTTCTCTAGCCCTTGGCTGAAGTTCCGTCAGCTTCTGTTCCGTCAGCTTCTGTTCACGAGAGCACGCGGAGATCTTTCCTTCAAAATCCAAAATTGCGAGTGTGAAACTCGGGATTCTCTCATCTCGAATTAACCGGTCGAATGTCGACATAATTGTCATTTAGTCTCTCTCTTTGATTGATCCGCGTAAAGAAATATCCATGGATAGGGGGGCAGAAGTAGGACGAAGATAAAGCCGACTGAAAAAGAACGTCTTTATCAGGCGAGCGAGAGCAAACCCAGACACGGTGGCCCCACCCGAACAGTAACTTTCACGCCTCGACCCGAGAAAGTGGTCGAGAAGAATGAAAGTCCAAAAAGAGAGAAGGACAGAGATAGACAGAGAAATCTATGATGGTGGCTTGTTAGTGGCGGTAGGGACAGAGGGTCTTTGATTGTGTTTTCTCCCCGGATGCTCCTTTTTTTTTTTTTTTTAATTCACACTGAGCGCCCGTCCTCGTGTCGGAGAAGGCTCATCCCCTTCTTCCTCCTTTCGAAAGGGGTGGTGGCGGGGGAATGTCCACTCCACGCCTGATTCTCCGCGGCCTTTGTCTCGTTCCGACCCGCTTTTTTAACCCATTCGCGTTCGTAATGGAATAGGAGTGGAACCCCATTTCACATGATGCCACTTTGCTGCCACTCCTCTATAATGTGCCGATGTTAGGCGACCAACATAGGCAACGTCAGATGTCTAATCCTCTATCCCGGGCCCCACCCTCGGTCTTTAGATCCGTCGTTTTCTCCGGTTCGCCGGGGGGGACCGTGGCTCTACCTCGGTCCCGCCTCTTCGACTTATTGCGCCTTTGGATTGGTGATTATAATAGTGTTAATCCCTCGTCAAAATTATGTAAAGTTCGTAGTGGCGATGACCTGGGCCCCCACCTGTCTCTCGTTCCTTAGCTCCAAAGGCACTTGGATTCTCATTGCCCGCTTCTCCTTTGTCAAAAAAGCGGTTCGGATGGTGGAGCCCGACGGGGCCGACCTCAAAAGTTTTTTAACCTGGGGAAGTCACTTGATAGCCCGGCTTTGACTTTAATGATTCACTTTGAAGCTCCCATGCAACAGGCGTGCCCGGTCCTGTCTGAGGCCCCCCGCGGGCCCCCCCACCGGCATTGATGGATCTAGCCCTTCCTGTCGCGATCTAGTTTCTTGGTGACCAGTCAGTCCTCCATCATCGAGTATGTGTACGACGCAGTAAGTACTTCCCGTCATGAAACGGGCGAATTTCTCTGGGTCCAGATCCTTTTGCGATACAAAGGCCCAATTGGTGTTTTCTTTTTTTACGGGAAGGGTGCTTTCTATAGAGCATGTTATGCGTTTTCTACAGTCTCTTGGACTCTCTTTTGGATGGTTGAAGGCTGACTCAAGTGGACTGCAAATCGGGGAGATGAACTAGGATTATAATTTATAATTACCATGAAAATTGTATGACTATGGCGATTGGTGAGGCGTATCAAGATGAATATCATATTGTTGACTTGTAAATCCAACCAGCAAAGGAGCAGGTCGTTTCCGCAAGACATAATACACTATGACAGAACTCTTTATTTGTGAAGGAAGCAATTGTACCCGATATGACAATTGAGTCGGGGGTAAAAGTTGCAACTTTGTAACTGTCAGAAAACTAGCAGAGCGAACTGAGTGGCTCATGAGAGCATGTTTTCCCTCTGAGCAGAGCCTTCAGCATTTGCGGTTCAAGCAATAATTAGTTGGAGGCTGAAATGCCAATTATTCTCTGCATGAGCTTCATTCTATCCAGGACACATTGACGCTGTTTTAAAAAGGAAATTGGCATTTTATGTCTCTTTATATTTAGTTTTCCTTTTTGTTGTTGATATGAATGTCAGCTCTCACGTTCAGACTGAATTATTGATTGTATTTTTATTTTACTCGGTTAGCCGAGACACGTTCAACAAATATCAAGCTCAAAGATGGTGGACCGAGAATTATGACAGGGTCATGGAACTCTACAATGTCCAGAGGCTTAACCGCCAAGCCTTTCCACTTCCAACCCCCCCAAGGTCTGAAGATGAGGTAAAATCATGAACTTTATCCTCCCTAAAATGAAATCGGGGACCCTGCTGCTTTCGGTACTCCATGGGCTGTTAGGGGAGTGCAACTCATGCGTGGATCATGGCATATGATGGGCCGTTTCATGTAATCAAATGCGTCGAGTTTGTGTTATAAAATGAGGGGTGATGATGTTTTCTTGCGGATTATTTTTAGTAGAGCTAAACTTTACCTGCATATATAAAGTTTTTGAATTCTAGCGGGGCCAAATACTAAATTTGGTTTTGGACTTTTCTGAGAAAATAGCAGGCGGAAATGATATATGAGGATTGTTTTTGTCAACATCGTCGACAGACCTCTTGGCCATCTCTCTCTTTTTTTTTTTTCACAAAAGATTGGTTTTGCAACACGACACTGTGCATTGGTAGTCGACTTTTAAACCCTCGATTTGCACACAAGATTTCATGTATATGCGATTTAATCATTCTTTTCTCAAACGCGCTCGATCTGTACAGCTTTTTACACCTCACATGCTTGTGGTCATTTACTGTTCAATGAACAATCCATGCTTATATATCTACTTAATGACAGAGCTTCAAAATAGAATCTGTGCAAGACAGCCCTGTAACTCCACCTCTTACAAAGGAACGTCTACCACGAAACTTGTATCGTCCACCGGGGGTGGCGATGGGTTACTCCTCCTCAGATTCACTTGATCACCACCCTGGACTGCCACGCCCTTATCGTGACTCTACTGGTGTCGCATCTACCCCAAAACTCTCCAGCATCAGTGGAGCCAAGACAGAAACTTCATCAATCGATGCCTCAATGAGAAGTAGTTCTTCAAGGGATGCAGATCGCTCAGGAGAGCTGTCCATCAGCAATGCTAGCGATCTTGAAACTGAATGGGTCGAACAAGATGAGCCAGGAGTTTATATAACTATTAGAACATTGCCAAGTGGCAAAAGAGAGCTCAGACGAGTCAGATTCAGGTGAGCTTCTTTTGAACTCTCTAATTATCTCCCCGACTGATAGTGTATTAATCTGAAACCCACACAGCATTTGCAATCTTACTTTGCCGTTGATACACACATCTTAAAATGGTTCTCTAGGAAGGAGGAGTTCATTTTATAGCTTGATTGATCTATTAATTGTCCTTTTTTCTCCCATTCCAATTCTCCCATTCCTACTGAAAGTAAAATAACTCAACATAGCATAATTGTGTAGCTTTGAGTTACACATCTTGGAGCAATGTTATCGATGTCTATAGAGGATATCTATTTCTATTAGAAAGCATCATATCATCCCATTCATTTGTAAATAATGAACTTGTCCCTTCAACACCCTCAGACTACAAAATACTGATGAAGATGAGCTATTCATGTTTAGATGCTATTATTCAAATATGCATGTTTTTGTTGTACTTCTCTTTCCTTGGAATAATTTCGTCCAAAGTATGGATCGTGTGTACTAGCAACGACAGATAATTAATGGTTCCGTAGAACCAGATAATTACTGATGCAAAAAGCTAACTGAAACTTTTTCCTGGAGTAACTCTTACTGCATGATGAGGATAAGCAGCTGCATTGTAACCAGAATGCCATGTTTTCCAGCTATCAAAATGGTTGTTTGACAAACAATGCAGGGATGGGCCGTGGCCATTAGGCTAACCCCAGTTGGGCTAGAACTTGCTGCTGTCAAAGTGACAATAATATTAACGTTGATTTTCTAACATTGTGATTTATGCTGCAGTCGAGAAAGATTCGGGGAGATGCACGCTCGAGTATGGTGGGAAGAAAATAGAGCAAGGATCCACGAACAGTACTTGTAATTGAAAGCATGAAGGCGATGGTCGCAGTTCCTGAGGTTACCAAAATTGTTACTTTTTGCCGGTTTTTTTTCTTCTTTTCACTTATTCTACAATGTTGCATCTGAAACCTATTCAAATGTATATCTTAAAGGGTGTTATACAGGCACCTATAGGCATATGGAGCTACCAAAATCTTTTGTAAGCTACCGCTTCTTTCGGAGCTCACTCCTTGTGATGCTCCAGAGATATTAGCACGGGATGCGGGTCGTGAACAAAAATTTTGTTTATAATATCTTTCAGTTTTGGGTATAGGTCGTTTCTATTTATTTTGGGGATATCATCAATATCCAAAGTTTCAAGTCAGCACATTAATATATCACAAAAAGTAGGACTCCTTCCATTTTTTACTTGCCCGAAAGTTTTTGTCTTCTATCTCCGTCTTAATCCTGTCAGAAAGATCATAGGAGGAAACCATGAACTTGCAAAAGAAGGTAGCTTTAGCTTGTACATGCTGCGTTAGTTCTAAGATGAGTTGATTCTGGATATTGGTGACATAAGGAAAGGACATGTAAGACGAACTCTGAGCATTCATTTCCGCTCTGCCGTGTTGTTTTCAGACACTGCTAAACTCTTGACGTATAGAATTGCCCAAATAACCCGAAAGAGGTTTGATCATCGGCGAGATTCCTCTCCAGGAGGAACTAGTGGGATTAGTGGGATTTGCTTCTTAGGTTAGAGACCAATCAGTCCTACATTCTTCAAACCTTCAAGAGCAGATAGATCTCCGTAAAACACACAGTCACAGCCACGCATGTAATGGGACACGAGATGGGGAAGCATTAGGCCTGACTTCTCGAAAGTCTCTATTCATTTCATCTCTTCTGAAACTTCCTGCTCCTAGCCCATCCTTTGAACCTGCCTCATCCGATGCTGCTGCAGCATCAGTATGAGCCCTATAGAATGAATATCCAGGACCAGAATTTTCAAGTAGTCAATCCTCCCAGAATTTGTTTCTGACGGCTTGAACATTCCTCGTCCAACTGTTTGGAAAAATTTGGATCCCCCGAATGCATTCTTCTCCACACATTACATGAGGTCGAGATGCCTGTGAGACCTTGCATGGCGCACGGCACGCCTTAGCCATTGCCGGATGGCCAGTTCAGGTTCAACCACCTTCAAATTGTTGAGGTAATCATGTCCTTAGTCATTGTGGGATAGCCGGAACGAGTTAACACGGTATTGAACACAAACTACAGTCTACATATACTCGAAGAGAATCGCAGTGCAATGTGCAACCTTGACTGACAAGCGAATGTTAACCTAAACTGATCGTGTTGGGCAGTTCCATGAACGTGTGAGCGCGCATTTAATTCATGGGTTAGCAACCCTAGCAAATTGTTTTCGTTGCTCCAACAGAAACAAGAAAAATCATTTCCATTTCGATGCTCAGTGTAACGATGAAAACCGGTAAATAGGTGATACTTCGAGCGCAACGGAACGAAGCCGCATCCAAACTATTCGAGCTCAGCTCAACCTTGCCCTATCATTTGACCCCAACCCTTCTGAGTTCGAGTAGACCTCGAGTTGCGAGTCGAGCGAGCATCGTGAGCATGAAGGTACGTGACTTATAGCAGCTCACAAGTCCAGTCGAGCGTTCAGTCTTTTTTACTCAGTCGAGTAATCAAGAGAACCGCCAACATAACTGCAGTTCGCAAAATGCAGGTACGAGATGTAACCCCCTTCAAGGCAGGATCTAAACCACCCAACCCACATGAATTTTATTTTTTTGAATTCCCTCTATTAGGAAAGGTTGTCCAGGAGAACATCGCTTAATTACTCAAAAGCCTGCTGTTTTGGCACGAGGAAAGCACGTACGGAACGGGGACAAGTTCTGATCCTGCTCGCAAGGTGTTGGGTCTCTCGATAGCAACCCCGACCTGGGATTTCATTCGATGTGCTGGCCGATGTTTGCTTGCCCTAACGCTAATCCTGCTGTTCTTCACTGGGATTCTGTCAGGCTTCGAAAGGAAGCTTCGAACGTTTTCTCTAATGGTCGCTCGCTCCCTGTTCCAATTATAACGGTCCCCCTCCAGGGGGGAAGCGAACTGCCAACCTCTCGTGCACACGTGCCAACACAAAGCTTTTCCTCCATCCTCTCCAATGGGGATGTCCATGATACACGTTGGATGTGATTCAAACTCCCTGTCGATATGACAGAACGGGGCCCCACTCCTCAGTGAGCAGGCGGGGTAACTTTTATAGTTTTAGCCTATATTTTATTAATAATTTGGATTTGAGCCTATGGTTGTGAATATAAATTATCTTCTCTTGTAATTAAGAGGTGCAAATTATAATGGAATCTTTAGCTGAACTTAGTCTTAGTTAAGGGTGAACCAGGATAAAATCTTGCATCTTCAATTCTCTGTCTCGCTTTTACTCTCTATTTTCTTTATGATTGTGCGACCAATCTTAACAATCCATAAACATCTGTCACAGCTGTTAATAGTGTGAATCCCACGTGGATCCAATAGTCATGATTGCACCGCATCTATGAACCCAAGTCCCAACAAAACCCTTCGGTATATAAAAGCAACCATTGCTTCGTCTCATTCTGCTAGATCCAACGTTCATGTTTTGGGAACTAAGAGAGTGTTTGCATTGCAGTTGATTTATATCACAATCAATGTATAGTGAGTCTATACAAAATTTCCCATATATGTGTATATCCAATATGTTGACTACCATTACAATTTTTTTTAAGATAAGTTTTACATGCTTCTCCCAATTACGAAAGTTTAGACTATCAATTCACAATATATTTTTTCGAGATGGAAGGGAATTGAGTACATTGTCTTTGGTACTTCGACAATGATTGGGTGGACATGAGTGGCGATACTCATGAAACATCTATACATCGAGTCAATCGAGAGTGATTTCATTTTGTAAGAAAAATGGGTTATTTGTTGTCAATTTAATACTTTGAAAATCACAATATTTTTTATGGATCGTTGTTATCGACAAATGTCTTTGAGCCGCTTGGCGCGGCGATATAGAATTCCAGCAAATATGACAAGACTCACACATTAGGATTCATCTGTACAGGGAAAGTCATGATTTTAGCTCTTTAGCCTTTTGGCTTTGAGGACCAGTCATTTCACTATTGACATACTGTGTATAAATTTGAGTACTTAACCTTTGAACCAGATTAGCCAAGCATTCTGGCTTTTTATGCCCCTCTAGGAGTAAATAGCAAATTTAAACTCAAACTCATCCGCCAAATCCCTCGTGATAAATGCGAGTCACGCCGACCGACCGACCGAGCGACCCGACCGAGCGACATGTACATGCCCTTGTCTACCTACTCCGCCTTCTCGACGGCCCCCATCCCTCTTCGAGGCGTCACACCATAGGCCGACCCCGGGACCAAAAATTCCCTAAACCGGACAAAAACTCTCGACGGGCTAAGGATGGCAAGGGAATTACATTCGACGGGTCGGATTAATTAATCCGAGGGCGGCCCCCACGGGTCGCAAATCCTCCAACAGTGCGCAAAAGCTTAATCCTCACCCCTCCCCTCCTGCTTTCTCCCGAATCCAAAAGGCCGAGATCTGCTTTTTTCTCCCTTTTGCCTCGTGCAACCTCTACTAGTTCCTCTCCTCACCTTTCAATCAAAATATAAAGAAAACTGAGAGAGGAAGAGAGAGAAAGAGAGAGAGAGAGAGAGAGAGAGAGAGCAGAACAGAGGATGTAAGTGTCTGACGTTAAAGAAGGGATTTTTATTCCGAATTCTCCACACTCTGTCTCTTCTTCTTCTTCCTCGCTCGCTCTGTTCCACGTGATCTGCCCGCGATTTCACTCCACTTCGGCGTGTCGCTTGCAGCTTTTGACCTTCTCTCGACAGACAACGCCCCGCTGTCCACCTCCTCTGTTCTTTCCCTTCTCCTCCTGCTTCGCTTCCTCTGTCTCTTTATTTAAACCCATTTTTCTCGCCCTCCTCCTCTGTTCCTGCATCTTCGCTGCATGTGACGCCATGAACAAGCGAGAGAGACCGGTCAGAGAAGCCGCCGCCGCCGCCGCCGCCCAGCCCACCGTCCCGCAGAGGAGAAAGACCCCGTCTTTCTCCTCCTCTCTCCTCGAGTCCATCTACCGCTCCATCGACGAGTCCAACGGCCAGGACCGAGCCTCTCCCCTGTTCCCGGAGCCGCCCCTGATCAAGAAACAGGGTGCCCACAAGACCAAGCATGGCTCCTCGTCTTCCTCCTCCTCTTATTCGCACAAGGAGCTCTCGAACCTCCGGCGGGCCATCATGATCGAGGAGTGGATGGAGAAGCAGAGCTCCCGCAACTCCTCCGACTCCAGCTCCGCGGCCACGTTCTCCACGTTCTCCTCCTCCGAGACGGAGTCCTCCTCCCACCGGGCGAAGCCGAGGGCCCACGAGGACCGCAAGGGCGGCGGCGACAATGCCGGCGGGTTCTCGAAGACCAAGCTCCGGGCCCTCAAGATCTACGGCGAGCTGAAGAAGGTGAAGCAGCCCATCTCGCCGGGGGGCCGGATCACGAGCTTCCTCAACTCCATCTTCAACTCCGGCAACGTCAAGAAGGCGAAGATGTGCTACGTGGGCGCCGTCGAGGACGTGAGCTTCGAGCGCAAGTCCAAGTCCGCGTGCTCCTCCGCGTCCTCCTTCTCGAGGTCCTGCATGAGCAAGACCCCAAGCACGCGGAGCAAGTTGAAGAGGTCGGTCCGGTTCTACCCCGTGAGCGTCATCGTCGGCGAGGACTCCCAGCCCTGCGGCCACAAGTGCATCTACGAGACCGACCGGAAGGCCAAGAACGGCGGCGGCGGCGGCGGCGGCGCGGCCTCGGGCTCCTCCCAGAGGGAGAGAGAGGCCAGGGCCGAGGCGGAGAGGGAGCGCTACTTCAAGAAGATGGAGAAGAAGAGGGGAATGAGCAGGAGCAGGGTGGTGGTGAGCGATTACAGCGACGACGACGACGACGACGACGAGGACGACGACGACGACATGGAGAGCGACGGGAGCTCGGATCTCTTCGAGCTGGATCACTTGATCGGCGTCGGGAGGTACAGGGAGGAGTTGCCGGTGTACGAGACCACCTGCTTGAAGAAGAACCAAGCCATCGCTCACGGTTTGATCTTGTAATTCTTCATCTTCTTCTTCTTCTTCTTCTTCCTTTTTTTTCCTTTTTTTTTTACCCTTTTTTAGACTGCATCTTCAGTGTAAGATTTGTTTTTGCGGGCATAAAATTCATGATTTTTCCATTTCCTGTACATTTTTTTTTCCTTTGTTTCTTCCTTTTTGATATCGAAATGACTCGAAATGCCGCGTGCCATTATCGCCGAATTTTTTGAACTTTACATCAGGTCCATCCGACTCGACTCCATAACTAGTGATATGCATACGACAATTTAGGAAATCTCTCTGTGATTTTGATCAGCCAAGTCTGAATCCGGCTCCCGCCGCCATTCTCGATTCCACATCGTCGGCCCGGTCGTTGGATCCACCGTTCGCGAGCCGGAAATATTCAATTAACTCCATATCGACCCCATAAAATATGTATATATTCAGGTACTACATCCCAAATGGGTGAAATGTCTGAGCGGGCAAATCATGCTTTCTAACCTGCGTAGCACATGGCCTCGACATTGGGAGATGCAATACTTTTTGGTTCAAAAAAGAGGGGTCACCTTTCTATCATTATTAATATAAAACATTAGGAGCATCCGTGGGCTTGCCCATTTCGAAATTGTTTTGTGTTTTCTTAAGGACGACTTTGGTCGTTTCGTTCCTTCGATGCCCCCATCATGAATGTCTTTTGACTTCTCCCGCCCTTCGTATAATTGTGTCACGTTCTTGGGAGGATTGTGATTGGATTCGGTTTTAGAGAATTCCCCCGTGGTGGGTATCCGATTGAGCTATAGTTGTTTCCCACTCTAAGCCAATTGGTTAGAAAAACATAAGGGCGATCGGTTCCCGATCCAGTCTAATCCCAATTAAAAACAGTTTTTCAATTTCTATAATTAAGGATCAGACGGCACTAATTGGTTCAGTTCAATGGGATCGATAATTTCATAATTTTTCCACTTAAAATCATACCATCTCACCTCAAACCCTAGATCAACCAAAACCCATAATTGATGATCTACTTCAAGCATCAATTCCCACTTCGAGTCCATCTTAAGTTGAATTCCCCAAAAATCATGACTAGCGGTGTGTGATTGGACCGAGTCTACCCAGGAACCGGACCAACCTACTCAAAAAACAGGTCCAAAAACCAATTCCCAAAATTCGGAACCGGTTTGAATCAGTCCGGTTCTCGATTCTGAGTGAATACTCACTCGGGAATTGGATCAAATAGACTGGTTTGGGAACCGGTTTTGTAGGCCCAAAAGTCCAAAACCCTATTTTTTCCCCTTGATTCTAATCTTAGAACTGCATTTTTCCTCTCGCATGGCGATCCTCCTTCGTCATTTCCCTACCTTGCTTGCTTCCCTCTCTTGTCGGCTCATGGTCACACTGTCCATTGCATGAGATTTTTGCTTTGTTTCGTGATGTTTGTTTATAATAATTAGCCTTGTGAATTATTAATTTTTCGTTTAATCAAAAAATCCATGTATTTATTGATTACATGTACTTAATGTTTCAATACAAATTAAGAGAATTACGTGTTTTCTCGCATATTAATGTAAAATTCGATGCCGTACACAATATTGGACAATTGCAAAATAAGTTCCAATGGAAACAAAGTTGACCTTGGAACCAAATTGAAAAAAATAGGCTGGTTTCAAAATAGAATTGAGTGCAAGCAAGGTCGGATACAGGGTCTAGAAAATTTGGAACCTACCTACTTTGGACTTGATCACCCCTAATCATGACTTTGACCTAAGGGATGCTTCCACTGGCAACCAATTTCCGATACCACAAGTGGCTCAAGGACCACGCGGTAAGCATCAAAGATGTTGCAATCAGCCAAACTGAATTGCGAATTTGCTCATTGTATTCAACTACACAAATTTGCACAATAACAGACACAAATGCAAGATACGAACGCAACAAAATATTTAGAGCAAATTGAAAAGAAAAAGCTTCAAAACAGACTTGAACAGAGCAAGAGAGAAGGCAAGAATTGAGACGAGACGCGAGAGCAAAAGGGCCATCTGAGAGTCAACCAAGAATTGAGAGGGACGCAACTCACTGACTTAGTCAAAAGAGGGAAAGATCGAAAGAGTGAAGAGCAAAGAGTGAGGCGTGAGGCACTAAGGCGAGATGGAAAGAGTGAAAAGCGAAGAGCAAGCTAGGTGTGAGGCACTAAGGTGAGAGTAAAAGAATCGAAGACTGAAGGCAAGAGGGAAAGAGCCGCTTGAGTTGAGAGGAGAAGGAGATTAGGGTTTTCGGTTGTTGTTTTTAAGAAATTTAAAATATATATTGGTCTAGTTCCTACCTTGGAACCAGGAACTAGACGGGTGCCCCATGCAACTACCCAAAACCGGCCAATTTGGTCTAGTTTAGGTGGTTCCCGATTCAATCGGTCCGTCTTGCTCACCCTACAGGGGGACGCTTTGATCGCACAACACTGCATTGAGGGGCTTAATTATGTGAGAGCTTCTGTCGCTTGTATTGATCGTCTATTCCTGCTTTTTTGGATTCACGAGAGAAAAAGTAAGTTCTTTAGTTAATGGGCACGTTCAAACGGTGCAACCAATTGATCATTGCGGGCAGCCAGGATCTATGTAGTACCAGTGAGCTACGTAAGTGGTGGGATTGTAACTTGGCTGGCTATGGAGGTGAGTCCTCTATCTTGCACGCTGCTCCTTTCGTGGTCTTGATAGAACACAATGTTTGGTTTACGAGGATGAGGGGCTTATCGATGGTCCGGATTTGCCGAAATGCGCCTTCTCTCGTTGAAAGCAGGAAGTGAAAGTTATAGACAGATAGCTCATGAAGCAAAACTGAGGCACCATCTTTCCAAGGAGCTACGCAAATTTTGGTCATCTGTCGTCTTTCAGAGTTACTTGTTGCCACCGACGATATTGGTCAGTTCATTAGAATTGAAAAGATTTGTAAGGAATCACATATTTGTGCATTATTTAAATGTGGTGTAAATTTTTTTTTTAATCACTTAGCTAAAAGGATTGATCCAACATGATTTTAACGTTTGGAGTTTTTTTTTAAATGTACTCTATCATGTTCTATTGAAAAATTCGAAAATCAAAATAGATTGGGTGAGGTATGAATACACAAACTAGTAGTGGGGCCACACAAGAAGCTATTGGAGCATAGTCAAGTCAAGGACAAGAAGGAAGAATAGGAGCAGAATCAGACAGGATGTGGAAGAAAATCCAAACTAGCTTTTTGCACCAGAAGGGAATAAAATAATAATAAAAGGAAGGAGAGAATAAGAATAGAAAGAAAAAGAAAGATTTGGATGATGTGCAGAGAGATTCCATTGAAGGGGGCCACCCCTCGGTTGACTTTCATTGCCCACCCTCAATTCCATTTCCCTCTTTAGTGCCCCAAAAAATCAAAATTATATAAACATGGTCATGCCAAAAATCGCAAGCATGCAGCAGAACATCGATACCATAACAAAATTAACTGTTAGCTTGTTGACATATTCAATTGAATCCATTTTTATCCAAAGGCGCTTAAGTCAACGAATTACTAGCTAAGGCGGACTTTGGTCGCAAGGCTTCTTCACACCGGTCGCGTACCGATGGGACTTGAAAGAGGAATCTTGTGACCATTCGTCCCTCCCCATCCTCTTTCTTTATGAAAAAAAGAAAAGAAAAAGAAAATAAAGAGCAAGAAAAAAAAAGACCCGATTTTTATACATGTGATCTTCAACACCGTTGGATTCCCATGTAGTGCTAGTGGACTACATGTTTTGTGGTCGAGTAGGACTTGATTCTCTCTCTCTTTCTAATCGTCAGGCCTTCAAATTTGCCATTTTTCCATAATGAGCTGCATTATAACATATACGATTTCTAATCAAATCGAAATTGCCTGGATTCGCGTTGCGAAAAGTCAAATAACGATTGAATTTTTCCAAGAAATGAACGGGCAATTTCTGAAAAAATTATAATTTTATTATCCGCCCGCGAAAACTGATGATCAAAGTAGTACCAAAAGAGAAAAAGTTGATGAACAGGACCAGCCGATTGCACCAACCATTCCACTGTACCAATTTTTTTTCTTTTTTTGGGGACCAGTGAAAAATTAAATTAAAAGTGGGGATCTGTTCCTTACCAACCAAACACCAATCCGAGGCGTATAATACATGCAGAAAATTCCATTTATTTAAATAATCCCATCACCATTTTAACTTTCATTATTATTAATTTTGCACAATCAACTCGGGTAATTAGTTTTTTTCCGAAAGGTATAAAGCAATTTGTTAGATCGTAATGGTATTTCACTTGCTCGAATATCACCAGGCCTAGTGGAGAAAGGTTTAGAAGAATATTTGAGAGCACGTTACATGATTCTGGGAAATTTTCTCTTCTCCCAACTTTCCCTCTTTTTTTAATACAATCATCACCTTGCCTTATATCGCCAAGGCTAAGAGAGATATGGACGTTTTTCATTTCCAATATAACCGACAAAGCAAATGATAGACGGACAGGAAATATTACGGAATCTTCATACTCACAAACGCTAGAAAGATTCAGTATAGATTCAATAATACAACAAAGTTTCCAGCTTTAAATTTTACTAATGTATTCACGGGAACTCTAAAAGATTCCCTTACTTATTGATGGTTTCTGGTTTGAGTCGAGATTGGGAATCAGACCTAACGTGGAATATTCTCCCAGGTCTCGTGGACCTTGGAAAAATTCCATTGGTATTGGTTGATTCTGCTTGTACTCATCTAATGTTGGGTGGACGGCATCTTTAGTGACATGATATGCATGGTAATAATACCATGGCATTTCCTCTTAATAATTAGTGGGCCATAAAAACTTTGGGATAGCATTATTTTTTTTACATAGGATCCTCTGAAATTCTTGATATTTTCCATGAATTTTTCTGAAACTGCATCAAAAAGATCTGTGCAATTTAATTACGTTGATTAGCATGATTTGATGCTGATCAAACCTAATCGACTGAGCATATTCCTTAATTTATTTGGGGAATGTGTCAAATGAGTTGTTATATGGACATTATGAGTGAGAAAGAGGTAGATTAGTTAATGCGGAATATGGTTTACAAGTGGAAGAAAAGTACTTGAAATTTCCACATCCTCATGGAGATAAGAAACTCCATAGAGATAACCTTTTGTAAAAGCATTAGTATTTTTTTTCATAGAACAAACTTTTCATTCCAACTGAAAGGTCAAGCATTACAAAGAAAACCACTACCCACATTAAAGCGATAATGTAAAGTTGACTCCACCGACACTGTATTTTTAACTTTAGATGGGAGATTGTTAAAAATTAAGATATAGTTCCTATATGATGAAAAGTCCATTTTGCAATCTCATAAGCAGGGCCATTATTGAGTCCATGAGTCCACATCAAGCTTTTTCCTAAGTTGTTAAGAAGTGGAAAGCAAGATTTCGAGATGAAAGGCTAGATACTCCAAAGATAATGACCCTTTTGTTGAATGTCATCAATTAATATTTTGCAATCACTTTCAAACATCGTTTGGTAAATCCTGAGAGATTAAGCAAATTTGTAAGTGAGGAGAAAAGTGATAGTTCCCACTACCACTAGCGAGTTCCCTCTTCTGCATCTTGTCCATGTTTGGACAACTCGGGTGTCTAGCTGATCATGCAACAATATGCATGGCCCCTACATTATCCTTCGATGCACCATCTACATTAAACTTCAATCCTTGATCCAACGGGGAAGATAGGGGTCTAACCTTTCCCCAAATGAATCGGCTTCTTTGTTTTTCATGACTTTGTTCCCTTCCTTGAACATGTTTGAAAATTCCATGAAATCTTGTAGTACTAGCTTGACCGCCTAGGAAGGATTTGCCATAGTCTGATTATGTAATGTTGCATTCCTATTATGCCACATTCTACCACATAGAATTGCTGTAAGAAAGGTAAAGAGATTGCAGTACATGCCCATTTTTTATGCTATCTGTCATGGATCAAGAAGTGGTGCACCATCTTCTATATCGAGCCGAAGTCCCGAGTAGACAGTATGACACCCCATGGACTTTGTCTCCACATAATCCAAGCCAAAGGGGAAGTTGTGAACAAATGGATTGAAATATCCTTAGTTCCCACACAATGGGCAAGAAGGGCCTGGGATGTGAAGTCATGTACCTAGGTTAGCTCAACAAGGCAAAACATTAGCTGCCATCCTCCATATCATCATCTTGTGCTGCTCATGAATTTTAACTTCCAGATTTTGTTCCAAATCCCAGAGCTATTACCATCCTCCGTACATGATTTGATGAGCTTGTAAGAAGGTTTAGCTGTGAATAGGTCATTGACAGCTGGCTGCCAAATTGGTCTATCAACCCGACAGAAGATTGAAACATGAGTGTGAAGAATTCGGCTAAACACTTGATTTAGACTATTTATATCCCAAGCTTTTGTCCCCAAGATAAAGAAGCTCTCTATCTTCTTTTGCTTCAAAGGACAAATTGCATTAAAAAAGGCAAATGATTCAAGATGCGAGGAATCTAAATATGATTGCTGACCTCAATCGACTTACCATCCCCTACCCGATAAAGAGAACCTAGGGGATAGGAGCAATTATACTCGTTCCGGAAAGTTCGATTGTGATAATATGCATCTCTAGGCAATTGATATATCATTAGCATCCAACCACGATCCTTAATGCCCGTTCACTTCTCAATGTATGATAAGGCTCGGTCACTGGCCCTAGGAACATATGAGGACACGTAGCAGAGTTTCCCAGTTTGCCCGACCCGAGAGGCGAAATTTTTTGAAAAAGGGCTAGAGTTACCGGAAGATGTGATTGAAGCGGTTATGTTCAATCATTATATATGTAAGCAAAAATCAAAAGGAGAATAAAGTGCCACCACATTCAAAAAGTTTGGAGTTGGGATGATGGGAATGATTAAGAAGATAATGTGTCATATCATGGTAAGTAAAAAAAAAAATACACATTGTAAAAATAAAAAAAAAACGATTAGCCCCCACAAAATTAACATCTGAAATTTTCTTTGCCCGCTCGAGGTGACAAAAGGAGAATTATTGCTATCTAATAAAGTTGGCTTTTTTTTTTTTTTCATTTCAAATAACTCGACAAATTTACTATTAGATAATCATCCGAGCTCCCCTCTCTCTCCCTCCTAAATTGGGTATTGCTAATGATTTTCGAAAAACGGATCTTTAATCCCATGATCACGGTTGGATCATGAAAAAATGTAAATCTAGTCCACAAAAGAATTACTAAAAAAGTTATAGACATGTTATAATTGTGTTAATCAATTTTAAACATTTTGCATTTGCGTTGGTGTAATCTATCCAGTCAACTTTGACAGGCCAACACTAATGTGGCATTGCCTACACTGATGTAGACTTTTTTAATATTTTTTTTCTTTTTTATTTAGTTTTTTTCCCTCCACTTAGGGCCGATGAGGGTCACCAACCAAGAGGCTATGTCAGCATTGGTCTACCAAAATCGATCGAATGAATTGAATTGATACAAATACAAAAAGTTTAAATTGAAACGACACAATTACAATTGATTGAGGACTTTTTTTAGTAACATTTCCTCTCGTCCATCGATAGTAAAATCTTTAAGTTCTATAAAAATCAGGAAGCAAAAAATGTGAGGAATTATGATCTGTTATGATTGAAGCATCCTTGATATCTAAGTCATCGTCCTAATCTGGCCAAAGTAAGAGATAATTAACGTTTTTACGCACTATTTCGCCAACGTGACCTGATCAAGTTGGAGTTGGTCAAGTCTGCAAAGCTAAGTAACTTTTCCGGGGCCCACATATTACCGTGCCGACAGGAGCTCTTTTTTTTTTTAGGAAAGATCACTAACTTTTAATTTGTGGCTATGCAACTAAGCTTTTATTTTTTCGACCAAAAAAAAAACCTAAGCTTTTATTTCAATCACCGGATGTCAAGTTTAATTTCATCAGAGTTGATTGTTTGCTACTCGGAAATCGAGCAATTTCAATGGAAAATAGCCATATTTCATGCTGATAGTTCGCCCGAAAATCAACCAAATTCTTATTAAAAACTCAAAATGCATATGTTACAGTGTGATTTTTTTGAAAAAATTTTGAAATATTAGGTAGTTGGTAGCAATGAACCTAAAAAGTACGGTTGAAATAAGCAATATATGCTTTAATGGTATTAGGGGTAAAAAAAAAAACACAATATCTATTCAAGATTTGCTATATTACCACAGTTTTGTATGATTTATCATTTCAAAATCTATCGTTATTTTTGAAGAGATGATTCTCCAATAACAAACTATTTGCAACGGCATTTATATAATTCCAACCACATTTACTCTAAACATTAGGAATCGAGATCTTTATTATTTTTTCGGTTGTGCAACCTATACGTCCTTGACCAAAAAGCAATTATCGTAAAACCGTCTTAATATAGAAAAAAAAAAAGAAGAAGGGGGGGCATCTTCTGAATTATGTAATTAGGCTCGAATTTTGGAGCCACTCAAAATTTTTTTTTTTTGTTTTATATTGACTTTTGCAATCGTTGCGTCACGTGTCTGACGACCGTGGCATCAAATTCCTTCAGGGCGGGCTGGCCTTACGGTAGATTCGCCCCCGTTTCGCTGGCGACCGTGGGACGACAAACCCGCACGTGACAACCTGGCAACGACCCACCCCACCCGGGGCGGGCCCCACACGCACTCGTGCGCACCGCACCGGACACACACGTCGCGTCACCCTTTTTTTACCCGCGAGCTTTGCACGGGGATCGGGGGGGGGGGATCGCGACTCGGGGCGCGATCCTGGCCGTCCGCCCGGGGCGCGTGCGCGGCCGATCTCCCTCCCACGCGCGGCGCGTGGTGGCGGAACACGACGTCGTTCGACAGAAGGGGGACAGACACGGTTTTCTTTTCTCACTGTCGAAAGCACATGTGGTAATGATTCCCGCCCTTGAAAAGGAGCCCCTCTCTCCCCTTTTGACCGTACGAATACTTCGCGCTCGCGCATCTCGCCTTCACGCGCTTTTCCCCAATTCCGGTCACGTGGTTTTCGATTCCGGTCACGTGTGCACCACCGCCGCGGCATTTGCGCTTGCGTGCCGCGAGAGTCAAACCGGAAAAATGGGATGTTTTGGAAAGTGAATACTTTGTGTTGTGCCCAAAGGCGTTTCCAGAAGCAGAGCTTCGTCGTGGGGGAATGATTGGCGATATAATTCCGAAAGAAGAAAGCGTGCAACTGAAAGGGAAAAAAGAGAGGAGAATTTAACGGATTTGATCCTGAAGACTATCTCTCGTGTTATGCACGATCACTACATTGAAAAGATATCGTTTTTGTTATCAAATGTGTGATATGCTGGCTTTTCAAAGCGCTCGTTAGTATCGTTATCCTATCATGATAAGCAAAGCGAACTCATTGGAAGATTTTCAACCTCAAATTCAAAATGAAGATGTATCTCGAGTTGATTAGTTACTCCCTAAGATCAGTCATTCATCCTTAGATTGATATGAATTCCCCTTTCTACGAGTAGAATAAAATTGCAAAACAAATTTTCTCTTTTCCCTACTCGTTGAAAGTATTTTTCACTATTTTTATTTTACACAAAACGAGAGATCGTTACAAAATATTTCTTTCAATCTTAGAAGGACGATTGCATCACCGCGACTATACAGCAATGCAAGGTTTGTGCTAGCACAAATGATCTCTATTTATGAAGTAGAGTTTCCGAGTTAGATGGCGAAATATTGAATCGAGACTTCTCCTAGCCATTTAGTAGTGAGTCTTGTGCCACTTGACTTATTGCTACAATAACGAAGAAGTAACGCACAACCTTTTGGATTTCAAGTGCAAATTGCAAATTTCTCCATTCTCATTTCTCGTCTACTAGTAAACCTAAATCTTATTAAAGAGAAATACTAGACTTATTAAGACAAGTTTATTAAACTAGTTTTTACTAAGTAATTTGTCGGACTGTGAGTGGCCCTCTTTTAAACAAGTAAACCATATCAAAAACCAGTAACGGTCCAACGCATCTCTTAATAAGCCAATTTTGTGAACCAGTTTTAGTAAATTTCGCATTTTTTTTCATTATAATAAACAAATAACTCTGTATATTCACTATTTGACCGGGCCTAGAAGCGAGGAGGAGAGGCAGACAACGGAAAACCAAGAAGCCACCTCCGTTTGATTTGGGCTAAAGTTGGGCTTGGGCCTCAAAGCCCTTTTCCACCGAACGGGCCTCAGATGCCATCTTAATCAGAACGGAGAATAATAATCCAATCCACTCAATTCTCTTCTATCTGATTTTCTTTAATAATCATTTGAGTCCTTCATTTTTCCTTTCTAAATCCCTTATCTAAAATGGTCTGTGAGAGGCTCAAATTCAAGTAAGTGTAAAATTACTCGACAACCATTATCTGAATTTTATATTTGTCCCTGACAAAAAAGATTAGATGTTTATCAATTTCATTATACCATATCGTTACCAAATATGTTAATGAAAGACCAGCAAAAGCGCACGTGCTTATGTGTGTAGGGAAAATAAAAAGTTCTAAACATGTGTGAATAGATATAACTTTTCAAAATGAAAATCAGTTTAGGAAGTAAATTTAAATGATTGTTATAAGAGACTTACAATTAATTTTGGAAAACTAATATATTTGCGAGCTTACTTGATTTTTTTTTTTTTTTGGAATTTTTAAATTATAATTTTGTGCACCTTATCATATCATCTTATTGTAATACATCCATTTTTTTTTTTTTTTTTTTAAAGACGTGGGCATTTTGTGAAAATATTTTGATAAAAGCTCCCGGGCCTTGCTGTCTCTGTTCAGTTGAGAGACCGATGAAATTCCGTACGTGTGGGTCCAACTTTCGACCACGTAAGCAAAGTCAACTTGCACAAATCGGACGGTCTGATCTGGCTCCGAGTTAAGGGCTCAGATGCATCGATTACCTACCCAATCTTACGAAGTTTTTTCATTGGTCTAATTCCTCAAAAAATCTCTCTTTGGCTAATTTTTTTTTGGTTAAAAAAAGACCCAGACCTTAAGTTCATTTCAAATCTACCCTAGCTTTTCTTTGACTAAAAGAAAACCCATAATTTAGGTCTACTCCAAAATCTACCCCAAACTTGTTTTGTCTAAAAAAAAAGTTATCAATTTTGACTCTAATCCCAAATTTGATTCTATTAGCCTTTTATCAAAAAATTGCCGATCTTAGAACACTTTCATTTTGAATATAATTTTTCATGTCACGTTACTGACGTCGATTTGTTATTGACATAGAAATGTCATGTCAAGTTAGGATTGGAAGATTTGAAAATAATTGAAAGTTGGTGATTTTTTTTAGACAATACAAGATTGGACCTGAAGTTTGGGGTATTTCTTAAACAGAAAAAAAGTTCAGAGCAGATATAAGAATGGACATAAAGTTTGGAGCTTTTTTCAAAATAATAAAATGTGTGGGGCAAAATTGAGACTTCACCTAAAATTGGGGTTTTTGTTATAAAAAAAATCGGGCGATTATTCATCCCGAATCCTTAACGACTCCACCTTTTTTCCTCTTTCTTCCTTTTGGAGGCGTCGACACCGCGTGAGGAGAGCTGTACAAGTAGCGACATCGAGATCGTCCAAGCGTCGAAGCAATCTTCATCATCTTCAATCTTCATCATCATCATCATCATCATCATCTTCATCTTCATCGTCATCGTCTTCTTCCGCTGCTGCGAAAACCGTTCGATCATTTCCGGCGAAGATCGACGAATCCACGCCCGCGCGCGCAGGCGAAGAGCCTCGGTCTCCCGGATCCGCCCCCTCTCTTTCGGGTCAACTCGCGGAGTCCTCGTCGGAGCGATCGCCATGAGCTTCCTCTTCGGCAAGCGCAAGACTCCCGCAGGTGAAAAACCTCGTTCGAACTTCGATCGCGAAATCTCCCGCTCGCGCGGCTTTCTGTGATTCGTTGGTCTGTCGTCGGCGATCGCCGACCGCGTCGTTCTCCTTTCCGCGCCGCTCGATGTAGGTCGACAGGGTATGATCGCGAGGAACGTGAGGAGGCAAAATTGAACGGCGCTTTCGGATAAGTCGTTGATGTATTTTGTTTAATCTAGTTTGATCGTCGTGATTATCTTGAATTTCGGTTTGCTAGAGAAGGAAGGGAGATGATTTTTTGCGGTTTGGACTGCTCGTTTTGGGATTGTGCTGTCGGGGGTGCGATTTTCGCGTGAAGTTCTTCGCCTGATCAGCTATTGCTGAGAATCATTGGGGATTGATATGATATAGTATTTACAGGGTGATTTTGGTGATTGGTATGTAAGGGGAATGGCCATGCTTGTTTTGTGTACATGTCATGACTGATGCCAACTTTCATGATCCTTCGTATAGAACATGGGATTATACTCTTTTTTGGTCCGGTGGGTGGAAAATGGTAGATTTCCTTGGATTTTTGTGTGATCCATGCTGTTAGCTTATAGAAAGAACCTCAAAAGAAAAACAGGACTGATAAATTTGTGCGTTGTAGAGCTTCTGCGGGAGAATAAGAGGATGCTGGACAAGTCCATACGAGAAATCGACAGGGAGAGACAAGGACTTCAAACGCAGGAGAAGAAGCTGATCGTAGAGATCAAGAAGAATGCCAAGCAAGGGCAGATGGTACGTCGTATGACTCTGTTCTCGCATCTTCATTTCGGTTCGTCTGCCGAAGCATCTTCATATATGTTTCCGCTGCTTTGGCTTACTTTTGTTCGAGCTTGCTTTTGGACAGTAATTCTGATTTTATGCATGAGTTCTTTCGAAATATCATTGGCTGGCCATGTCTTTAACGCTTCTTCTTTCTCTTAGCTTGCGCAACTGCTTATTTAACCATATCTTAGCTTGCAGGACTTAAAATGAATGTTTGAATGCATTTTGTGGATGCGGATTAGTTGAGATTGATGGTCAGCTTTCTCAAATGTGTCATTGGTTTCTTGTGTAATTTCCTTTCAGGGAGCTGTAAAATTGATGGCAAAGGACCTTATTAGAACACGTCATCAGATCGACAAATTTTATAAACTCAAGTCGCAGCTTCAGGGAGTTTCTCTTAGAATTCAGGTGCGCCAACATGCCAGCTTAATTTCTCTGTATTCCCTGTTAAAGCTAGATACTCTAGTCCTGTTAGCTTTTCCCATTTTGTGGTTCTGAGAGAAGTTACCACAGACAATGAAATCAACACTAGCAATGGGGGAGGCAATGAAAGGCGTGACGAAGGCGATGGGTCAGATGAACAGGCAGATGAACTTACCAGCATTGCAGAAAATTATGCAAGAATTCGA
Organism: Eucalyptus guilfoylei; assembly: GCA_016097605.1. NCBI lineage: Eukaryota > Viridiplantae > Streptophyta > Magnoliopsida > Myrtales > Myrtaceae > Eucalyptus > Eucalyptus guilfoylei. The sequence goes on along the minus strand of CM027862.1, from coordinate 5,552,784 downwards.
GAGGCAGAATGAGAGGATGGAAATGACGAGTGAAGTGATGGGTGATGCCATTGACGATGCTCTGGAAGGTGATGAAGAAGAGGAGGAAACGGAAGATTTAGTTAACCAGGTTCTAGATGAGATCGGTATCAATGTCAACCAAGAGGTATTGCCTTATTCAATATATCTATGAAATGATTGAGCTATTGTGATGATCTTAACCTCTGTTTTTAATCATTCTGTGCAGCTTGTAAATGCACCATCAACTGCGGTTGCAGCTCCAGCTGCACAAGCTAAAGTTGCACAAGCAGAAGCTACGGGGAATGAAGACAGCGGGATAGACAGTGACTTACAGGCAAGGTTAGATAATTTACGAAAGATGTAGTTTCATACATCCTACAACTTGTCCATCAGCCTTGATGTAAAGAATTCGGAGATAATTTGGTGATCTTATCATTTGTCAAAATAGTGCCTCCTTTTCCTTGGACCTGAATCGTTGAGAATTATACAGAGATACTTCTATTTACTCGCGCTAAATTCATTCGTGTAACCTGGAGATCGAGAGGTATTGTGGAAATAGTATTGTATTGATGGTTGAATGAGTAGTCGAATTATTATTTTTTAATTAATGTAGCCTCATCTTCGGTCTTTTGCATTTAATCTTCACGATCATGTAATGTTCTGTCTGGATCTGCTTACTTCTGGCGAGTGTTTTGCTTGTTTGCCCTCAGTCGTGAAAATGCCAGTCCAATATGTGCCTATTTGATATAGGCATAATATCAACTGAGGGAAGCTTAGTAGTTAGTACGCTCACAGATATTATGTAAGATGGGAACATTTGGGTAATGAATTCGGCAAAGCAATTCATATTATGAAGACAAAAAAAGGAAAGGCAAAAGTATCGCATTAGGTTGTGCGTGTTCAGCTATTTTTCCTGCAATCTGGCATTGGCGAGGAACAAGAAAGAAGCAAAGGAAACTCTCATGCTTGTTCTTTTTCTCGAACTCTGTTATGCTATGCCTATTGTGGAAGTCAGCTTTGCCGATGCAAAATCCAATATAAGCAAACGGCTGTTCTCATACGAAAACTCTCATCGTTGATGAGTATCGCAAAGTCAATACGGTCGACTTGTATCTAGTTTTATCTCTGTCATGGGGAAGCCTAATGCTGGAAGAGGATGCAATAACCAGTTCTGCCATGGGCAGAAACAACCGTTCCTGGCCCTGGTCTTTCCTGGACCGACACCAGTTCCGTGACAGCCCACCAAAAGCTGTGGTTTCCCTTGCGCTGAGCCAGGGCCTCGCTTGTTCAACCTGCTTCCAAAATCACTTTAGTCTTTGAACTACGCTTCGCTCAAATTGGGTGTGCTGAGCTTCTGAAAACACTTCGACAAGCGATCGCCAGGTTTAGATGTGATGTTTGACCGACGACTCACTGGCGACAGCTTTATGGTCGACAAGTAATGTCGGCAGGGTCTCGTCAAAGCAAGCCAGCCCAGTCTATTAAAGATCTCTCAAAGGCTACGAGCGGGGTTCTAACAATCATCTCGAGTAAGGTCGTGGTTTCATACCAATGTCATGCGACTTATTGGTACGGTGACGATATCTTGTCCGTGGAACCCTTAAGGCGACATAAATTATTACCCAATGCAAATTTTTTTTTTTCATTTGTTATTATTGTGATTATTATTTATTTCACCGAACAGTCTGCAAACTGCTTGCAATAATTTATGTGGAGCACCTACTTATTTTTTGCTGGGTAGAGAGTTTCTTATTGGCCCGGCCATCTCATAGACAACTGGCCTCACCGAGATTTAATATAAATCCAACATGGAGGTGACAAAACATATGATTCAGGCACAAGGCCGGATTTTCTGTGCAAAAATTAAGAAACACGAGGTTTTGACCGTTGACCAGTAGCACAACTACTATTTAAATATGCTTTTCCCGGGAAAACAACAAGCCCACCCTCCCCTCTCTCTCTCTCTCTCTCTTTTTTAGCTCAAGTCGACTACACATTCAAATTCAAAACCACCTTTCCTTGTTTGTTTCTCCCCAAAAATATAAGCTAAGCAACCACCGCCCACAGCAGCGCAGCTGGTTTGGGCTCTCTTCCCTTCACAAAGGGAAGAAGTTCAAATTCTAGAGGCGTTGTTAAGGATTCTTATCCATGAAAGATCTTGTGATGGTGAGTCTTGCGGTCGTTCTTCGGGGTTTCTTCACGGCCATCTCGAACTTACTGATTCCTGGTCACAAAAAAAAAAAAAAAAAAAAAAAAAAATATATATATATATATATATAGCTAAGCAAGACTTCTTCTTTCTTTATGTTTTCTTCTCACTGTTTGATCGAATAATTGAGCCATCTCTAGTTCTCTTGCGTGTGCGTACTTTCGATAGTTCACTTACAGATCTCAGCTAGAAAGTTTCGGTCTTTGCTGTGAAAGTTCGTTTTTCCTTGCTGATAATATATCAATCAGCGAAACTTTGCCGCACAGAACTGTAATGAGATTTGCTCATGATAGGGGAGACTGAAGCATTGTACTTGTGAAGGTTTCTGAGCAGCGTGTAATAGAAGATTGGAAAGGGGAATGGAGGCTAATGACGGCGCGCTGGAGAAGAAAGGAAAAGATGAAGTGGTGGTTTCGATCTCATGCTCCGAAGACGAAAGCAAAGAGCAGCTGGGTCTTTCAGTGAATCCCAATCCGGAGCTGACAGAGGTGAAAGATGTTGCATTGAAAGTCCAAGTACCGAATTTGGATAGCTCATCTTCCCAACCAGGGTCCACAGAACCAAGCCAAACGCCTTCAGGTAAGCCTCCAATGATTTCAACTGGCACTTTGACTAGAAGGGTATCATCGCTCACAAGGTCTGCGTATTCGAAGCCGAAATCGAGATTCGTCGAACAGTCGTATCCTAACAAGGCAGAGTTAGCTGAAATCAAGTCCCAGTTGAAGAATGCAAGTTCGCCCTCTAGGAATTTACCTAGTGTGGCTTCACCAGGTGTTCATATTGGTTCTGCTAATCTGAAAGAAAATGTGAAAACGTCTCCAGCCACTCCAAGAACACGAATTCCTGTTTCGTCAGGGGGAGGAAATGACGATGAGGAGGAGGAGGAGGTCTACAAGACTGCAAATTTGGAAGTTCAGAAAATGTCCGGTAAGAATTTCAAGAAGATGGTTTTGGTAGAGTGGATCTTGTTCATGTGCATCGCAGGTTTTCTGATCACTAGCTTGACTGTGCATGAATTGAAACCCAAAATGATCTGGGGTTTGAAGTTATGGAAATGGTGTGTGCTAGTGCTTGTGATTTTCTGCGGCAGATTGGTCACTGAATGGTTGATAAACATATTGGTGTTCATGATTGAGAGGAACTTCCTTCTCAAGAAGAAAGTTCTTTATTTTGTCTATGGATTGAAGAAGAGTGTCCAAGTATTCATCTGGTTAGGTCTGGTCCTACTGGCCTGGGCGCTGCTGATAAACCTTGGTGGGAAGCGATCGAGGCACACCACTAAAATCCTGAACTACATCACGAGGGCTCTGGCTTCTTGTCTTATTGCATCTGCCATATGGTTGGTCAAGACTCTGCTGATAAAAGTACTGGCTTCTTCATTCCAATGCACGCGGTTCTTTGATCGGATTCAGGAGTCGTTCTTTCATCAGTACATTGTCCACTCGCTCTCTGGGCCTCCCTTCATGGAAATGGAGGAAAGTGTTGGGAATTCAAAGAGCAATAGCCGGTTAAGTTTCAAGACTTCAAAGAACGGATCGGAACAGGAGAAAGAGGAAGTGATCGATATGGATAAGCTACACAGGATTAACCAAGAGAAGGTCTCGGCATGGACAATGAAAGGGTTGATTGATGTGATTAGCGGGTCTAGGCTATCCATGGGCGGGCTCAACCACGGGGATGATGACGAGGAGGGAGAGAAACAAGAGAATGAGATCAGTAGTGAGTGGGGTGCTAAAGCTGCCGCTTATCAGATATTCAGAAACGTAGCTAAGCCCGGACACAAGTGAGGATACCACCTAATTAGGGATTTAACCGCTAACTAGTGATGGTTCAATTTTTCACAACTTTTCTTTTGTTGTCTTCAGGTACATTGAGGAAGAGGACCTCTTGCGCTTCATGAAAAAGGCAGATGTCGACAATGCGCTTCCGTTGTTTGAAGGAGCAGCAGAAACCAGAAAGATCACCAGGTCATCGCTGAAAAAGTGGTTGGTGAGTCCGCGATCAATGCTCGTCTCCTGGATGATTCAATAGAGGAGCAATTATTTGTTTTCAGTCTTCATCTTTCCATTGTTGGTTAATTTGTCATGAGGAGGCTTTATCATTGCAGGTGAAGGTTTACCAAGAACGCAAGTCGCTGGCGCATTCCTTAAATGATACAAAGACCGCCATTGAAGAGCTGAACAGGCTCGCATCCGGGGTTGTGTTCATAGTGATCATCATAGTCTGGTTATTGGCGATGGGACTATTGACAACCCAAGTGCTCCTGTTCATCTCATCACAGCTTCTCGTGGTGGTGTTCGTATTCGGTAACACCGCAAAGGCTGTTTTTGAAGCAATCATATTTGTATTTGTGATGCATCCGTTTGACGTGGGCGATCGTTGTGTAATCGATGGAGTTCAGGTCACTTTTTTTTTTAATTGTATAATCGTATCGCCTCTCTCATATTATCGGTACTTAATTTAACTTTACTGATCAAAATTTATTGCAGATGGTGGTTGAAGAAATGAACATCTTAACAACAGTCTTCCTGAGATACGACAACGAAAAGATTTACTATCCGAATTCAGTTCTGGCAACAAAACCCATCAGCAACTTTTACAGGAGTCCGGAGATGAGCGATTCCGTGGAATTTGCTGTCGATTTCTCCACTTCAATCGAGAGCATCGGAGCTATGAAAGCTAAAATAAAAGCGTATGCAATCTATTATACCTTACTTACTCTGCATTCAGAAGTAGTTTACATGTACTATGTATGGTCGATCTATATGCATTCGTTTGCGACGGATGTGACCTGCCTTGTATCGTGAAAAATTTCAGGTATCTGGAGAGCAAGCCTCAGTACTGGCGTCCCGGCCACAGCGTCTTGGTCAAGGAGATTGAAGATGTGAACAAGATGAAGATGGGTCTCTATGTCACTCACACCATAAATTTTCAGAAATCCGGGGATCGCAATAGCCGGAGATGTGAGCTGGTTCTGGAGCTCAAGAAGATATTCGAGGAGCTCGGGATTAAATACTGCCTGCTGCCTCAGGAAGTCCGCCTCAGCAACGTCGGCTCACCACCAGCCTCAGCTGCAGCCGGTCCGACCTGACTCGCCTTCTATGCGCAATCAGCGGCTTGGCACGGGACAATCATGTCTGCAGCGGGCAGGTACTTTCTTTAGTAGTCATTAGGACTCATGAAAAAGTTTGAAGTGCTTGCATTTCGACAACGGGCGATTCGAGATCTCGTCTGCTCAAATGTTTGGTCTAGCCGCAACTGCACGCTCATACCGTCCTTTCCAATCAAAGACATTCTCGATAGCAGCCGGTCATGAAACTGTTTCTGTGAACGGAAGCGTCTCGACAACGTTGCGTGACAAAAGATCACGTTGCCATTCATCGTTGCTTACAGACGACATGTTCGAGCACGATTTCTTGTGTTAGTTCTGATTTTGCGTGCGATGTTCATCTTGGATTTACACATTCTGTCGTTCTCGTTCTCTTTATCTTTTGAGTTTTTCTTCTTTGGTGGAATGCGATCACGTTGCTTCGTCTTCACCATGAAATAGTCTTTTTCTCTTCTGTTCATTTTAAAGAATTCGGTCGCAAAAAAGAAAAAGAAAAAAGAGAGATGATGAGATAACCTTATCCACCAATGGCGCACGAGAACCCGCCACATCAGCGAGCGTCGTCGTCGTCGACCGGACTGACCAACGCCTCCATTTCCATATCTCCATCTCCCACCTCTCAATCAACACCAAATCCACACTTTCTCTCTCTCTCTATCTTCCTCTCTTTCTAGTCTTCAACCCTGCATTCCCGAAGCTCAGCACCACCACCAATGGCTTCCACCTCCGCCGTCTCGATGGCTACGCCGCTAACTCGCGGCAGCCCCCCGAAGCTGCCGAGCTCCGACGCCTTCGTCAAGCCGTTGGCCGTGGTGGTCAGGCCATCCCGGGCGGTCCGGGCCTCCGCCAGGTTCCAGGTGCGCGCGTCGCTGAAGGAGAAGGCGATCGCCGGCGCCACGGCGGCCGCCCTGACGGCGTCCATGTTGGTGCCGGAGGTGGCGGAGGCGGCTGTCTCGCCATCGCTCAAGAACTTCCTGCTCAGCATCGTCGCCGGGGGAGTCGTGCTCGGGGCGATCATCGGCGCGGTGGTCGGGGTCTCCAATTTCGATCCAGTCAAGAGAACCTGATCGAAACTCGTCGGAGACTTCCGAGTATGCAGTCTTTCTTTTCATAAGTATATATGCTAGTACCATGTCTGCAACAAATTTGCCATCTTTAGATGGCCTGCGTTCGTTATGACTTATGAGATGTGCTTCGATTTGTGGCGTGGTGGAAATAGATATCATGAATCATTCGAGCTCGACTTGTCGATACGTCAAACGAACTATTGAATTTTAGGCGACACACATTCATGTCGTTGATGGGATCGAAGTACAGATCGATTCGCATCTCCAAGATACCGATTGGAAAGGCATGCTGAAGCCGAACGATGTGCGAGTAAAACCATTATTGCAAGCAGTCAGATTCAAACTATGGAGCTCCAATTTGCGGAAGAACTTTGAGGAGGTTCGATAGTTAAACGATATAACTACGTCGGAGATGCTTTTCCAGGCAACTGGTTTTCCTAGTTTCATGGCGTCTCCTCCATGTTCTCGGAAACGCATGAGCTGTCCGTGATTACATGTCCGCAGGATCGCGCATCTTCTTCTGTGTTGAACACGAGTCTCATTCAGAAACCTGCCGAAGATGCGAACTCGAGTTTGCCGCATTTTAGAGCATGAGATTTTTCCTATCATCATGCTAAGAATTTAGAAACTGAGTTCATGAATTGTAGACAGCGTCGTTGAGTACAGTAGCTGATGCAACGGAAGCTACATCCTGATATCTTTCCTTCAATTCTCGGTCGATTTCTCGTCGTCCAGTCTCAACTGTCGGTCTAGTGCCTGTTGCCATTAGCATTCGGACATGCTTGTCGCCCCCACGCAACTCGTAGCATTCAGTCCGATGCTAAAATGACTAGATCAGCACCAAAACAACCGGAAAACGAAAACCCCCCTTTAGGCAGATATGCACATCAGCGAAACTCGTTCCCCCCTTCTTCGCCAGAAAGAAATTCTTCTTCGTTTTTTATTTTCGGTAACAGGGGAGCTAAAGAGAAAGTACAAACGGAAAAACAAATTTACAGCAAAACACTACGAGCATACCGCACCGAAGCCATCTGGCCAGGCGCTGTATAGGCTTGAGTCTCACGTGATCAATGATTGTGATTATATCGGTTCACATGAACGGAGTCTATAAAAAATTGGATAGGTCCATGGAAGAAGAGGATCTCAGCAATCATCCAAATCAAGGACCCGACCTTAGAGGAGATGAGGACATAGATGGTAGCCAAACCGAGTTTAATCGTTGAAATTGCCTTTCCCATTGATTCTCTCTTCCATAACATTTTCAATTACTAAATGGTCCATCCAGCAGTAACTTGAGCCAATATGATATATCTGTCTAGAATCGCAATCTCAATTAAGACGGGGAACATCGTTTCGCACTAACATGAACTATGCATCCTCGTGCCTATTACCCGAAAGTAGTATCTGCTAAGGGCACAAGAACCCATCTCTTCAGGTGTTCCAGCAATTAAAAGAAATGTTAAAAATTTGAATGTGTCTGAAAGCATGGGTTAAACATCGATGATAGCTTTTGGTCTTAATGTGCAAGAGTGCGTGTTGGACAAGTTTGGTAGAGGATGAACAAGGGGGCAAAGGGATTATATGCAAATGGGAGACAGTTTCGTTAGTTTATGGAAAATGGTAACAAATGTAGTTGGAGTGACGGCGGATGAGCATAAGAGACGTAGGCTCTATGAGCTCTACTCCTCAGGCCATTTTACATTAGTGACTCCTTGCCTTTTTATAGGCGTGGTCAAGCTGGAGACCTTAAACCAAGCAGCCTGGAGTGTCCCCCTATGGGCTTAAAATGTAGGGGTCTACCCAAGGGAGGGCCGGCTAAGGGCTCTCTGAGTTCCTCGCCTCCCGGCTGGATGGGCAAGTCCCTCGTGGGTTACGCCCCACTGGAATCCTACCTAAATGAAGGTTCCAGACCCTCAGAAGGGGTCTGGTTGGCCGGCCGGCCCGCTGACTGAGTCATGCACAATATATATACTCAAGTCAGAGATTTTCTTATCATTAGCTAGCTCCATTATTTATTGAGCTTGTGAACCCGATTTTCAAGGGAAAAGATCTCTGTCATTTGCAGGGATGATTTTGTAGACTTCCCTAGACAAATCCAGTGGACTCCAGACAATTCCTTACCCGCTGCTTGCTTGCTTTCTTTCTGGTACTTCTTGACGAAGAAAATATGTTTCTAGAGTTTGTTGAAAACGGATCACCAATTTCCAACGAGAAACTTCAGAAAACATGAACTAGAAACCATCTCACCTCCACAAAGCATGCAAAGCAAAACCAGAAACGAAAACAACATCAAGCAGCAGAAAGCAGCTCCACGAGAGCCTTGAAATCAGCTTCAACGCTCGCGCCAGGCCCAGCAGCCTCCGCCAATCTCGCCCTAAGCTCGCCGACCTTCTTCCTCATCTCCTTCCCTTCCTCGCCCCTCAGCACCGCCTCTAACGCCTTCTCCATCCCACTCTTCGTGATCATCCCTCCCTCCACTCCCACTCCAATCCCCCACCCTTCCTTCACCATCCTCGCGTTCATCGCGTTGTCCGCCCAGAACGGCTTGCATATCATCGGCACGCCCCCCGCCACGCTCTCGAACACCGAGTTGTACCCGCAGTGCGTCACGTACGCCCCGCACGCCGGGTGGCTCAGCACCCGGCTCTGCGGCGCCCACGGCACGATCTTCCCCTGCGCCCCCGTCCGCTCCAGGAACCCCTCGGGCATGTGGACCATCATGTGCTCCTTCAGCGACCACAGGAACGGGGTCCCGGTGGATTCCAGGGCCTCGGCCAGAGCCGACACCTCGCCGGGCGACGGCATTGCCATCGTCCCGAAGCAGATGTACGCTACGGTCCGAGGGTCTCTGGCATCTAGCCACGCCAAGCAACCGGTATGATCTGAGGCGGCGCTCGGCGGCAGGGACGGCGGAGGGAATTGCACCGTGAGGCAACCCACGTGGAGGAGGATCTTGAACCTGGACTTCAAGTCCGCTACGAGGGGCGCGGGGTTCGCTTCCTCGAACGAGTTCACCACGACGGCCGTGGCGCGCGGCAGCACGTGCCCCATCTGGCGGAGCAGGTTCGGCACCATCCTCGTGTTCTGCTCTTGCACTATCTCGTCCGGGATATCTGACATGCGAAACAAGGATAACCCTGGAACCATTTCCAGGGCCTTGTCATCGGCCTCGGCCTCGGCCTCTGCCACGCCGCCGCAAGAGGTTCCGCGGTGGATCTGACCGAGGACCTCGAGGTGGATGCAAGCAGACAGAAAGCACGGAGACGGGACCCAGAACGTCACCCAAGGGACGCCCATCTGCTCCGCGATCTCGCACGCGAAGGCTAAGAAAGCATGGCTCAGCAGGCAACTCACTTTCTTCCCCGCATCCCGCTCCGCCGCATCGATGGCCGCTCGAAAACTCTCCGGCGCTCGCTTGAGGAACGCATTCCCCTGCTCCCGCGGGTGCAGCTTCGTCGCTCCGGCCGGCAAGCCATCGTCGACGTCGTAGATTCGGACGTTGGGCAGCAGCTCGGCCCTCGACGGGAAGAGATCGCCGTTGGACTTGGCCGTGCTCAAGAAGGAGAAGCGGACGTCCGGGGCGGCTTCGGCCAGCTTGCGGAGGAGGTTGGCGAGGGGCGGGGGGTGGCTGGTGAACGGGAACGCGAGGACGGCGACGTGCTTTTCCGAGGCCATCGTGATCCTGATCCCTGCCCCGATGAAAAGATTACAGGCTGAGCTCGACGTGGGCGGTAATACTTTAAACCAAAATGGAATAAGCGAAGGTGACGAGTCCGCAAGCATGCTCTGCCGGCTGAAACGATTTTCAATTTAGGTCGTTCGTTCGCAGAAAAATATCATGTTTTAGAAAAATATTTTCCTAAAAGTCATTTTCCAAGAAAATGCCTCTGCTGAGCTCGACGTGGGTGGTAATACTTTAAACCAAAATGGAATAAGCGAAGGTGACGAGTCCACAAGCATGCTCTGCCGACTGAAATGATTTTCAATTTAGGTCGTTCATTTCGCGGAAAAATATCATGTTTTCGAAAAATATTTTCCTAGAAGTCATTTTCCAAGAAAATGACTCTATTTTTAATGTTGGTAAAAGTCTAAATTTTGAGTGGAAAATATTTTCCACCGTTCGTTAGCTAATTTAATTATTTGGAAAAAATTATCAAAAATTGAATTTTAATATTTTTAATTGACCAAAAAATTAGTTTTATTTTTTTTATATTTTTTAAAAATGAATTTTTAATTATTTGTATTTTTAAAAAAATCGAAATTTTTATTTTTTTTATTTTTTTCCTTTTTCTTTTCCTTTCCCACTTTCCTCCTCCTTCTTCCTCCTCCTTTCTATGCCGCCGCACGCCTGACGATAGCCGGCTGCCCGGCAGCCGACCAAGACCCGGTCACTAGATCCGGCGAGCTCAAGGCTTGGCCGATCTCGCTTGAGCTCGCCAGAGCCCGGCGAACCTTTGGCGAGCTCGGGTGAGGCCCAAGCCCTACCCAACTCGCTAGATCTGGCGAGCCGCGAGCTCCGCCTCGCCCAATCTGGTAAGGCCCGAGCTCGGCTTTGCCAGGTCGAGCTAGGCAGAGCCTCACCGGCTTGGGGCGAGGCTCGAGCCGACTTGCGGCCGATCGCCGGCTTCGGCCAAGGCCAAAGAAGAAGATGAAAAGGAAAGAAAGAAAAGAAAAAAAGAAAAGGAAAAAAAAATTAACACCTCGATTTTTTAAAACAAAAGAAAAAAAGAAAAAGAAAGCATAAAAATAAAATGAAAATATATTAGTAAAAAGAAGGAAGATGGAAGAAATTATGGAAAATGTTTTCCACTTCTCAGAAGTTATGGAAAATGTTTTTCACACTTTTAAAGGTTGTTTTTTCCAATGATGAAAAATATTTTTTTGACTAGTTCATTTTCTAACACGTACCCTGTTGACGATGATGTCCGAATATTTTCATTTAGGTTTTGAGATTAGAAAGCATTGATTTGGATAATTGAGAAATGATTATAAAATCATGTAACAGTATCACGATTATATCTCAACCACTAGTATAATTAATGGCAAAACACATATAGAAATCATGGGGACCCACCTCTGGCCCAGTGGCCAGCATTCCACCATGATCAATTATGCTAGAGATGCTTTAATCAATTCAAATAGGATTAGGAACTAAATAACTCAAGAAAAATATTAAGTAATTCAAATAGGATTGGATACTAAATAACTCAACAAAAAAGAACTTTTCTAATATAAATATTTTTTGTTACTCTAAGAATAATAACTTCTTATGAGTCACAAATTCTTAAATAAATGAGCCATACAACAGTTTATAATTACTTGTTATTTGATTTTTCGTAATTCAATATAGATTATTAAACTGTTACTAATTATTTCTCCAAAAAATAATAACAAACCCTCGTCACCAATCCACTCCCCTTAACACTAATTTAGTTATCGTATTCTTTGTGGGTCCCAGGTTTGGCATGCCTAGGTCACTTTCCTTTGGTGAAATGTGATCTCCCCCTCCCCCCCCTCTTATTTGATTTTTCTTTACTTGAGGGTGTCATTCGTCAATAATTACGCACCGCTCGGGGTGGATTTTGACTTTAAATTAAAAAGCCGAAAACATGCGATTTGGGAGACAAATAAGGGCATGCAAGATTAAAACTTTAAACCTCATCGCTCTAATATCATGTAAGAACTTGGCAAGGCCACTAGCGATTTTTAAGCCAAGCTTGAGGATGTTGAGCCACCATCAATGGGGGCAGTAGGAAGAGGGGGCTCATTGTTGTGAGGTGAGAAAGGTGAGAGTCAAGGACGCAGAGGAGAGTGGCACCAGCAGGTTTTGTTGAGGTTATCCAACATTAATTGTGGAATGGGTTGGTAACCGATTTATAAGTATAAGAAAAAATCTCATCTTTTGAGCTAGTTTTTGGGGTAAGAAGCCTAACACCACCCAATATTAGTATTAAAGCCCAGATTTACCAACAAGTCTGAACCAAAAAAAGTCATACGGGAGAGTTACGGGTTTTTTGCACCTTGAATTGAGGTTTGATGTGTGAGAATGAGATTATTGAGATTGTTCTACATCAATAGGGATTGTTAATTGGTTTATAAGTGTAAAATAAATGTTCACAAATTTATAAGTATGTAGAAAAATCTTACATTTTGAATTAGTTTTTGAAATGAGAAATGCTCAAAACTATTCAATAGGTCAAATCCGGAAGGTGAGCTCATGTTCGAAAGTTGGTGGATAGCGATGGTGGCGTTGATCAATTGGTGGAAATACATGGACAGTCGTTGTCGCGACCTAATTTTCGGGTGCACCACCTAAAATTAGGCTAATGAATTACTAAACTTAAACTTAGCTTGGGCTCTCCCAAACCCATACCAATTCGCGACTTAGGCTCAAATATTTAGCATGCAAAAGGGAGTCGCCACTAATCGGTTTACGGTAGATCGATTAGACACCTAAGTAAAATAACAAGAGAATTATTTTAATTCTAAGAACCAGAGACTTTTGGTACAGGGACTTGTTTACATTAGATTTCTCTAACGTCCTTTCGGTACCTTTCTCTTTTATTTTTGAAAAAATGTTTGGCAAACAGCTTGAATTGATTTTGATTTACTTTCCTAACATGTGAGATGATCATACGAGTAGGTAAACCACCAATTTAACACTCAAGAAAGCAAATAAATAAAATGCAGAACTTACCTCATAGCAACGAAAGCATTTGCGTTGTTAGATCAGAATTCACATCAGCAATCCTAAATATGATTTCTAATTAACACGCAAACATCCAATTTTTGTTTCACTTATTTAACAAGAATCATGCTTTATGTAATGCGTGCTACTAATCTAACATGAAATGATATGACATGGTAATATGATCTAAACTATATGACATAAATAAGCATGCAGTCTATCCTAAAGCATGAGATGGATTTATTCTAAAAAGAATGATTTTTTGTATTTTCCATGAGATTCGAAATTAAAGAAATGCCACACTTAAATATGCAATCTAAATTAACCAAATGACCTTATTCTAATGACGAGTAATTTCTAACTAAATGAACCTAGCAACAATCACTAGATGACGGGCATTTCACGAACCTAATCCTACATGACATGCGCATAAATTTTTTTCATATTTTTTTAAAAGAAAATTCGTAATTAAAACCACTAAAAATAAAAATCCAACTAAAGTGAAAGCTAAAGTGAAATGTTATCTATTCTAAATACCTTCTAAACATGCATTTAAAAAATCTAACTAACCTATCATGCAATCAATTCTAATCTACATGGAATGCAAATGCAATTTTTTTTTTTGTATTTTCGGGATAAACAAAACAATTAAGAGATAAACACCAAATCATCCATGGTCATCAAAGATATTATCCATCGTTCGAATTTGGAAACGATATCTAATCAAACTTGATTATTCCGTTAATAAAATCGATAAATTGATCTTCAGCCTTACAGATCAAGATATCAATTTTATTCCCTTATAATTAATTATTCCATCTAAAGCCTTATAGATGGAATAAAAAATTGACGTGCGGTTGCGGATTAGGAAACAAATCCTAATGGATATTGCCTAAAGTCTCAATGAAATCAATATTGGTATCCAGTCATCCAATTGAAGCAGTAAAATATTGAGATGAAATTTGGCTGAAGAAAATTACCTTATTTCGATGATTTGCTTCCGAAATGGGATCGGCGCCAAGGATTCGCGAACGGTGGCCGGCGTTGAAACGGACTCGGCCCGATCGTGGCTAACTCAGAAAAGACGTCGCGGCCGTGTGGGAATTCACGGTGGCTAACGATGTTGTCACGCCACGGCAAGGAAATCAATTCTCTTCGAAATCCCACTGATGGTCTCCTTGCTTTGACCACCGAATAAAGTCCTCTCTCCTTTTGTCTTATTCACAATGTGCTCCCAACAATTTGAATCGAGATGGTCTCCAGTAAGTGGGTCAAACGCCACGAGCACTATGAGGTCGTCTATGGGGAATTTTCTTGCATGGTGTGCACTTTTGGTGAAGGCGCTTCCGGGACAGTGATGGAATGCTGCTCAGTTGTGGAAGGGCTACGTGCTATAAACCATTGGGGTCGTGGATTGATCAAAGCAGCGTTCGGTCAGACGGCAGGATGGTAAAAAAAAAAACTTGCCGAGGACGTTGCCGGTTGTCTCGTGCTCGCTGGATTCGGATGAAATTCAGCAGGAAATCTGGGTCTCGCTGAGCAGTGCTTGGACTTTGCTGGAAGTTGCTCACCGGCCTGAAATTGTTGGAGATTCTGGTTTCGCTGCAAGGACTGACAAACTAAGCCAAAAATCACCGCTTCAGCGCCTTGCTCCCCAGATTTCCACCGATTTTTGTCACCAAGTATAGATTGTGATGCTTCAGTGGGGTTCTCTACAAATCCATGCACGTCGGCTTGCTGCTGGACTGACGTGATAAAACCTAGGACGTGGTATATACGAAGGATGTCGTCTGGGATTTTGGTGACTTGCCGTTATGGGCTCTGGACATAAGCTAGCAGACCGATGCGTCAACGCAGACAACGGCAAAAAGGCTGCAACTCCAGCGTTCGATGCCAAGATGTGTCACGGCACACTTGCGGTGGCGGCTGCCGTCAAGGAGCAACGACGTCCCTGGAGTAGGCTTTGGCGATAGGACCCGTAGCGAATTCGCGTTAAAGCTCGTGTCGCGGATCGGCACATGCGGCGTGAGAGGCAGCAAGCATGGCAAAAAGGACCTCTCGGCCAAGCTCTCTCACTGACTTTCCTCACGTGTACTTCTCGATGGCCGTGTTTTCCTCTCCGAATCCTCTCTGTCTCTCGTATGTTCTCTGTGTATTCTGATATTAGGAAATTTTTGACCCCATGTGGCCGTGTATTCAATGTAATGTGGCCCTCTTTTTTCTGTGGTGTAGCAACCTATTTATAGGTGAGTGGACTAGGGTTTTAGATCAACATCCATGAGGATTTTTTCGAACGCAATATTCCTTCACCAATTTTATTCAAGATTGTGATAGAATTTTTCTCTAAATCCAAATCTTGTAAAGATAAATCGCAATATCTTCCTATCACATATGCCCTATCCCAAAAAATTTATATCCAGAAAAATTTCAAAATTTTTACTTTTCACAAGATAATTTTCAATCATTAAAAAAAGACGGGCTTGGGCCAACTTACTTGCTTCGTGGGCTTAGTCCGGCCTGCCAAGTTAAAGCTTAGAACCACCAATTCGAACCCATCCATAACCGGTCTAAAAAAAAAATTCAAAACATGCAAACTAAAAATAAATGCACATAAATCTATATCCTATGCAATTAATATTTTTTTAGGGATAAAATGAACCCCTAATTTTCTATGCAATAAATAAATGACCGGATCGCCAAAATTTAGATGTCAACAGTCGTTAATGAATCTTTAGGAGCAGCAGAAGAGAGGAGCATCTAGTAATCCCACTGACAGCTCGATCTCTTCCTGAAAAGTACGCTTCAAAAATCGAAATAGTTGACTAGGGGCGCGTTTGGTAACGTTTCTGTTCCGGGGAATAATTTTTTAACAAAAATAGTTTTTTTTTTGTTTCTGTTTCCGAGAACAATTTCTAAATATAAGAACGCGCTTGGTAACTGCAAGAAATTTATATTCTAGGAATAGAATTGCATTTGGTAAACTTATATAATTTTGTTATTTCTTTTAATTTTTTAATGTTTTTATTATATTTTTCCTTTTTTTCTTCTTTCTCTTTGTGGCCGATCGCCAGCCACAGCGGCAGCCGGCGACCGGCTGGGTTAGCTCCAGCGAGCTTGCCGGAGCCTCACTAGGCCATCGCGAGGTTCGACCTTGCCAGATTTGGGCGAGGCCGAGCCTCGCCGGTGGCCTTGCGAGGCTCGCCTAGCCATCGACGAGGCTTGACCTTCCCTAGGTGGCGCAAGGTTGGCCTCACCCTGGCCTGGTGAGGCTGAGCCTCGCGCCAGCCGGCGAGGCCGAGCTCACCCAGCCACCAGCGAGGCTCGACCTTGCTAGATCTGCTCGGCCTCGCTAGATCTGGGCAAGGTCGACCTCGCCCAACCAGGGTGAGGCTCGGGCTGACGAGCCTCGCCGTGGCTTGGCGTCTCCGGGGGCCGGCAACACTCCGGCGAGGTCACCGGCCATGGCCAAAGCCAACAACCAGCCAAAAGGAAGAAGAAGAAGAAGAAGAAGAAGAAGAAGAAGAAAGAGAAGAAGAAAGAGAAGAAAAAAAGAGGAGAGAGAAAATTTGTTTTTCGGAATTGTTCCCGGAAACAAGAAGCAACTTTTTTTTACTTCTTGTTTCTGTTCCAAATCTATTCCTAGGAACAAAAGTTTTACCAAACACGTTTCTGTTCTTTTTTTGTTCCTCGAAACAAAAGAACAGAAATTTTTGTTCCAGGAAACAGAAATAATTTTAAACAAATAAGGCCTTACTTACTATCGATGTCGCGCATCTCATCACTCAGGGGCACGTCAGGCTACGTTAGGCGCTTCGATCATTGGGAAGTTCGAAAACGAAGAAAGAATAATCCCATGTTCCTTTCAGGAAGATCTCTGCACATCAACGGAACTTGTTCCTCGCCTCGTTTACCTGAAGAAAATTGAATCTTCTTCTTCCTCTTCTTTTTTCTTGGTAAGAGGGAGTTCAAGCACCCGGAACGGCACTGTTCTGCGCTGCGAAATCGGCATAAGCATCGGTTTCTCCACGGTGTGAAGAAGTTCACGACAATCATGGAATAAACAATTAGTACTTGAAGGAGAGGTAAGAATTTGGTGCACAAGGATAGCATCAAACTCGCAAATTAATCGTGGAATGCCCGAATCCGATGTCAAGGATTAGTCCTCCTCTTGAGGTCGCGAGTTCGGCATCGCCACCATCGTCATTGCACCACCCCGAGGGTAACGAGAATCTCGGCAAATGGTTGTTGCTAGTATCATGGAGAATTTAGGATAAACATAACCTACCACCATCAAGGTTGTTGGACTGAATTCTCTTTCCTTCTGTTTTGGGGTTTATTAGGTACATTGAATATGCGGGACACATGAAAAAAGTATAAGAAAATGAACGTAACAAATGTTGTAAAAAAAGTCATAAATCTATTGTAATTGTATCGATTCAATCCTCATTTTTTTTTGACTAATTAAGTTCTAAACATTTTGTATTTATAGCAATTCAGTGCATTGAGAAAATATTTGGTCCATCTTGTGTGCCAGCATGGCCAATAAGAAGGCATTTGAGAACGTGACACGCGTTGCATGGAGGACCCATTTTGAAAATTCTTCTCTCCTCTCTCTTCTCACTGCACGCTTTCTCTCTTCTGCAGTCTCTCTTCTCCTGCAGTTGAAGCCATACGTAGACCTCCCTCTCTCCCCCAAAAAGAACTCCACCGACGAACAAAAACAATTGTTTCTAGTATTTCTCTATTCCTATCTGAAACTCGATCTAGTTCCTGTTTTGATTTCAATCGACGGTTTTTTTTTTTTTTTTGCATGGGTTTTTGTGTGTTTTCGATCCGAGCCATTTCAGGTATCTTCCATCTGTTGAAATAATAGTTATTTCCTTTTGCACATGTTGCTGATTTGGTTTTTCAGTTATTAGAGTTAGTGGAGTCATGTGTGTTGGTTATCCTAGTTTTTAGGTGTTAGTGGGGTAAGTTTTTTTATGCAGAACATGGGTAGTTATGGGTCCTCTTTTAGTGGTGTTGTTTTTTTTTACGTAATGTATTTTTGTCTTTTGTAAAAGACTTGGTTGTTCTGTACGAAAGATGAAGTTTTCAGCCTCATCTCTTCTCCCTTTAGAAATTTAACAGTGGTATCAGAGCCTGAGAGAAACGTGAGAGAGGTGTGAGATACTTTCGTCAAATAATTGCAGCAGCAATATTTCCAATGGCCACCGACAATTTTATTCAACCAGCAATTCCGCGCTTTGATGGTCACTATGACCATTGGAGCATGCTGATGGAGAATTTTTTACGATCAAAGGAGTATTGGTCGGTTGTCGAATCTGGAATTCAAGAGCCACCAGCAGGCATGGCTTTGACAGATCCCCAGAAAGCAAAATTGGAAGCTAGAAAGTTGAAGGACCTGAAGGCAAAAAATTATCTCTTTCAGGCTATTGATCGTTCCATCTTGGAGACTATTCTTTGCAAAGAAACTTCCCAGGATATTTGGGATTCTATGAAGAAGAAATATCAAGGCTCTGTTAGGGTGAAGCGTGCACAGCTTCAAGCCTTGAGAAAAGATTTTGAGACACTAGCGATGAAGGATGGAGAATCTGTCACTAGTTATTGTGCCAGAACAATGGAGATCAGCAACAAGATGCGATTCCATGGCGAGAAGATGGACGACGTCACCATTGTGGAGAAGATTTTGCGTTCCTTGACACCAAAGTTTAATTACGTTGTCTGCTCAATTGAAGAGTCGAAAGACATAGATGCGCTCTCTCTTGATGAATTGCAAAGCTCCTTATTGGTCCATGAACAGAAGATGAACAGAAGTTCAACAGTAGAGGAGCAAGCGTTGAAAGCTTCTACCAATACTCATTCCAACAATTTCAGAGGAAGGGGTAGAGGTAGAGGTAGAGGAAGGGGAGATCGAGGAAATAGAGATGTTGGCAGGAATTTCAAAGCCAATAATGACCAATTTCAAGGCAAAGGCAGAGGACGGGATCCTAACAAATTCAAGATAGAGTGTTTTAGATGTCATAAATTTGGTCATTATGCATCTGAATGTTATACTAGGCTGCCTAATAATAAAGAAAAGGCAGAGAGTTCAAATTTTGTTGAAGAAAAGGAAGCAGAAACATTGTTGATGGCTGTTCAAGATGAAAAGAAGCGCGAGCCAGATATTTGGTAAGTGGATACAGGCTGCAGTAACCACATGAGTGGTAGTAAGTCTTCTTTTTCTTATCTAAATGAAGATTTTCAATTCTACTGTGAGTTTTGGGGATCATTCTGCTGTGAAAGTTATGGGAAAAGGTGATATTAAGATAAAAACCAAGAATGGTTTTGTGGAAACGATCTCTAATGTGTTGTATGTTCCTGACTTGAAAAGTAACATGTTGAGTGCTGGCCAATTACAAGAAAAAGGTTATGTAATCACCATTCAGAAGGGTGCTTGTGAAATTTATGATTCTGTTAGAGGTGCTATTGCAGTTGTTCCTATGAGTTCAAATAGATTGTTTCCATTAAAGATTGAGAATATTCAATCTTGTTTGGTGGTTGAAAAGGAAGATCCTTCATGGCTGTGGCATTTTCGCTATGGTCACTTGAGTTTCGGTGGATTGAAGACCCTCCAACAGAAAAATATGGTGACTAGTCTTCCTCAAATTACTATTCCTTCCCAAGTCTGCGAAGAATGTGTTGTTAGCAAACAACATCGTTCTCAATTTTCAAAAGAGAAGTCATGTTTTGCAGTTGGTGCATTCGGACATTTGCGGTCCTATAAACCTATCTTCTAATGGAGGTAAAAGATACTTAATTATCTTCATTGATGATTTTTCCAGAAAAACTTGGGTTTATTTTTTACAGGAAAAATCAAAAGCTTTCTCCACATTTAAAAGCTTCAAAGCTCGTGTTGAAAATGAAGCAGGAAAGACTATTAAGACTCTTGAACGGATCGCGGTGGTGAATACTTGCTCAAAAGAATTTGAAGTTTTTTGTGCAGAGCATGGCATTCAAAGAGAGCTTACTGCTGCATATACACCACAGCAGAATGGTGTATCTGAGAGGAAAAATAGAACAATTCTCAACATGGTGAGAAGTTTATTGGCAAGAGGAAAAGTTCCAAAGACTTTCTGGCCAGAAGCAGTAAATTGGAGTATTCATGTTTTGAACAGAAGTCCAACTTTTGCTGTTCAAAATATGACACCAGAAGAGGCTTGGAGTGGGAGAAGACCGGCTGTAGATCACTTCAAAATCTTTGGATGCATCGCATATGCCCATGTCCCGAATGTGAAAAGGAAGAAACTTGATGACAAGGCTGAAAAATGTGTCTTTCTTGATGTAAGTGAAGCATGCAAAGCATATAAATTATTCAATCCACTAACAAAGAAGATTGTGACTAGTAGGGATGTTGTTTTTGATGAAGAGAACACTTGAGATTGGAATAGGCAGTAGCCTACCCAAGTCCTTTATGACAATGATGCTGAATAGGAGCAGATTTCAGCACCTTGTATGCCCCAAAATTCATCAAATACGACTTCTACAGATGCTGGAATTTCACCAACAAGCACTGAAGTCAATGAAGAAGAAGCCCAATCTCTTCGCCGCATTAGAAGAAGGCCTGCTTGGATGGAAGATTATGAGGTAATTGGAATGGGAGATTCAATTACTCACTTTGCCTTGTTTTCAGACTATGATCCTACAACTTTTGAGAGTGCTATCAAAGAAGAAAAATGACGAAAAGCGATGAATGATGAAATTAATTCCATTGAAAGAAATGATACTTGGGAGCTATCTGATCTTCCGAATGGACAAAAAACCATTGGTGTAAAGTGGGTATTTAAAACAAAATTGAAAGAAAATTGTGAAGTTGACAAATACAAAGCACGTTTGGTAGCCAAGGGATACAAGTAGCAATATAGGATCGACTATACAGAAGTTTTTTCTCCGGTTGTTGCGAGAGACATGACACGATCAGATTGGTGGTTGCATTGGCGGCACAGAAATTCTTGGCCTATTTTCCAGCTAGATGTCAAATCGGCATTCTTGCATGGGTATTTGGAGGAACAGGTATTTATCGAGCAACCCCCTGGTTATGTCAAGAGTGGAAATGAGCATAAAGTTTATAAATTGAAAAAAGCTCTTTATGGGCTAAAACAAGCCCCCCGGGCTTGGTATAGTCATATTGAAACTTATTTTCTTAAAGTTGATTTTTCAAAGTGTCCTTATGAGCATACGTTTTTTGTCAAGATTGGAGATAAAGGGAAAATGCTCATTGTCTGCTTGTATGTTGACGATCTTATATTTACTGGAAGTTGTGATGGCATGTTTGAAGAATTTAAGAAATCTATGATGGATGAGTTTGAAATGTCTGATCTTGGTATGATGCATTACTCCCTTGGCATAGAAGTGGTACAATCAGATGATGGGATCTTTATTTCTCAAAAGAAATATGTGCGAGAAATTTTGGACAGGTTTCAGATGAAGGATTGTAATCCTGTAAACACTCCAGTTGAGTTTGGCTTAAAGTTACACAAAGATCATGAAGGGAGGAAGGTTGACAGCACACTTTATAAACAAATTGTTGGCAGTTTGATGTATCTAACTGCAACAAGACCAGACATAATGTATTCTGTGAGTTTAATTAGTAGATATATGGAGAATCCTACAAACATGCATTTGTTAGCTGCCAAGAGAATCCTTCGTTACTTGCAAGGAACTAGAGACTTTGGGCTATTTTACAAGAAGGGTGAAAAGTCCAATTTGTTGGGATTTACTGATAGTGATTATGCAGGAGATCAAGATGATAGGAGGAGCACTTCGGGTTATGCTTTTATGTTTGGGACAGGTGCCATTTCGTGGTCATCCAAGAAGCAACCAATTGTCACCTTGTCAAGTACATAAGCTGAATTTGTTGCAGCAACGGCTAGTGCTTGTCAAGCTATTTGGTTAAGAAGAATTCTTGAGGAGCTGCAATTCAAGCAACCAGGAGCTACTAAAATTTTTTGTGACAACAACTCAGCAATCAAAATCTCCAAGAATCCCGTGCTACATGGAAGAAGCAAACACATTGATGTGAAGTTTTATTTCTTGAGAGATCTTAGCAATGATGGAACAATTGATCTAATCTACTGCAGGAGTGAAGATCAAGTTGCTGATATATTCACCAAGGCCCTCAAGATTGAGTCATTTGTGAAGCTCAGAAGGTTACTAGGTGTTTGCACGTTAAAAACAGTCTAAGGCTTTAAACTGAATGTTAGTAAACATCAGTTTAAGGGAGGGATTGTTGAAATAATAGTTATTTCCTTTTGCACGTGTTGCTGATTTGGTTTTTCAGTTATTAGAGTTAGTGGAGTCATGTGTGTTGGTTATCCTAGTATTTAGGTGTTAGTGGGGTAAGTTTTTTTATGCAGAACATGGGTAGTTATGGGTCCTCTTTTAATGGTGTTGTTTTTTTTTACGTAATGTATTTTTGTCTTTTGTAAAAAACTTGGTTGTTCCGTACGAAAGATGAAGTTTTCAGCCTCATCTCTTCTCCCTTTAGAAATTTAACACCATCTTCACTAGCACCAGGAACTAGGGCTTTTTGGAGGGGCTGCAGGCTCTCCAATTTGTCATCCACGTTGCCGGAGACTGCGAACGTAGGGAAGAACTCTGGGAGCGTTGGGATGTTCAAATCGAACTCACCGTGCCCCTGGCTCTGCGTGTGCGTGGACTCCACGCCCTCTGAGACGATCACCTTGCTGGCAGTTGGAGCGGCAGTGGGAGTAGAGGAAGCGAGAACAGGGGCCTCATAGTGGTACCGCTTGTACCTGTCGAGAGCTTGACTGATGGGGAAGCTCTTGTGGTAGATCGATCACTCATGCGCCTTCCCGGACACACCAGAGGAGGTGGTCGTTGTGGAGGTCGAGGTGGTCGACCATTTTTCTGAGCCGGTGAAGAGAGAGCGTGCTGAAGAGAGAAGAGAGAGAGAGAGGGAGGAGAAGAGAGAGGAGAGTTTTTAAAATGGGTCCCATACGCGACTAGTGTCGCGTTCTTGAGTGCCTTCTTATTGGTCACGTTGACACATAAGGTGCACCCAATATTTTCTCCCATCATCTCTGGCCAGATTTGGTCAACTAGCGCTTGCGCGACACGATTAACACTAACGTGAACAATTTTTTTATAATTTTTAATTATTTTTTCTTTTCTTTCTGCCTTTGCCCAATCATCGGACTAAGGCAATCGACCACTAGCAAAGCAAGCCCTCGCCGAATCTAGTGAGGGCAAGACTCGACCTCATCATCGCTGGCTAAGGGCGAGCTTGCCCATCTAGCGGGAACTCACTTCACCAGGGGCAAGCAAGGCTCAACCTTATTGTTGCTAGCTGAGGGTGAGCTTGCTCATCTAGCAGGGACTTGTCTCGTCAGGGTGAGCAAGGTCAACCTCGCCTAGCCACTAGCGAGGCTTAGCCCAAGTTGCCGATCCTCACCTCTAACAAGGTTGCCTTGATCCAACGATTGGCCAAAGGAAGAAGGAAGATGAAAAAAGATAAAAAGAAACAAAACAAAGAAAAATAAATAAATTATTTTAAAAAATTATTCACGTTAATGTCAACGGGTAAATTTGGTTAAATGGACTAAATTGTCAAAAATACAAAAAGGTTTAGAACTCAATAAGAGAAAAAAAAATTGTTTATGACCGAATTGACACAATTGCAAAATATTTATAATTTTTTAGGTAATTTTCCTCCACACCTATGATGGCTGGAAGCACCGCCTAATATTTTGACAAAGAAATGGGTAAGCATAAGACGTGAAAAAAGCTCTTTGAGAAGGATTTTATCGAATGAAGACCCTCCAAATGCTGCACTGAAAAGATGGGACGGAAATTGCCCGGTCGAAGGTGGCAAGAGATCAAAATAAGGACGCTAAAAGAGACGGACAAAGGGAAAGATACAAAGGACATGATAACTGCACCAAGAAAAGGGAGAAAATATTAGGGAGAAAGGGACATAACTGGATCCATTTTTCAACTCAGCGAGATGAGTTTTCTCTTGGCGTTGCGGCAGTGTCATGAAGACTGATATTTTTATGATAATATGCTAGAGACCAGGTGCAAAAACATGGGATTGGAGGCAACTGTTTCATGCGAATTGCGTACATAAACCATGCCACTGAAACCTTCCTCCGTTGTTTAACTCGGAAAGTTATTCTTATCCTGGTTTCGTCGTCAAGGGCGTGCGGCGGGAATCAACGACGTCCTGCATTAAAAGAAATTGCATCACTTGTGACAAACTGAGGAATGCACATTATCTATGCACGCTACAGATAGAAAGTCAAATAGATACTCGTTCTTTTGGCCTTCTTTCTGTATACCAACAGAGTGGTCTACAAACGATTTGGCCTGAACGTGTATTAAAGTTCGTGGAAATGATAGAGATGCCAGACATACTAGAAACGTTCACCGAAGCTCGTGTCCTGAAACTTCAGAGATTGATCATCGAATGAGCTGTGGAGAGAACAATGATCAGCAAAGTTGTGTGTCACACCCCTATTCATAAGAACAATGGCATGACATGACCGTCCTTTCATCAAAGAACGCAGTCTCAACATAACCAAAATTCAACTTAATATTAACATACATACATACATACATACATACATATACATATACATATACATACATATAATAAGAGGGCATTTGGTTACAATATCAGAATTTTCTATAAACCACCAAACCGATATATACACATCCATCAAAAATTAACTCACAAACTTATCAACTATATACAACTCATATAAAAAAGTCTCCACTATCAAAAAGCCCTCCCTAATAACGCAAAGGTCACGTTCTACTTGTGGCTTGCTAAAGAATCTGTAAAAGCAAATAGATGAAAGGAGTGAGCTATAGCGAATCAAACAATTACTATACATATTTAAAGCACAAATATAACTCACTTTCACCAGAATCCGGAATTTAACAAACTTTCAAGACCAAAGTGTGATATTTCTTATTTAAATATAGGTAAAAGAACACCCAAAGTGTCAAAATTTGGCATAAA
Source organism: Eucalyptus guilfoylei (assembly GCA_016097605.1). Taxonomy (NCBI): domain Eukaryota; kingdom Viridiplantae; phylum Streptophyta; class Magnoliopsida; order Myrtales; family Myrtaceae; genus Eucalyptus; species Eucalyptus guilfoylei. The sequence goes on along the minus strand of CM027862.1, from coordinate 5,527,686 downwards.
ATGACACTTAAGTGTTAAAACTTACAAAAGTGATACTTAAGTGTAACTTTTTATTAAAAATGAGACACTTAAGTGCCACATCTGACGAACCCTATCGGAAAACTAACGTGGTAATTTTTTATTACTTTTCTCGCTTACGTGGCTTACCGGAAAGCTGACTCAATAAAACACACACAAAAATATGTCGTTTTGGTATAATTCGAATTTTAATACAAAAATTAATTAAATTAAATTTAAAACAATTAAAAAAAACCATCAACCACCAGCTGCGTCCCTCCTCCTTATTTATTTATTTATTTATTTTAAATTTAATTAAATTAATTATTATATTAATTATTTACCACTTCAGCACCAAAACGACGTCGTTTTGACATTATTTAGCCACATTAGCGTGCACAACGACGTCGTTTTGCACTAAGCTCACCGGAAAATTACCACGTCAACGTTTTGGCTGAATTTTCTCACTATTGGTACTTAACTGATCCATTTTGTTTCGATTTTGGCACTTAAGTGTCACTTTCGTAAGTTTTGGCACTTACATGTCCCTTTGTGCCAAGTTTTTGGCACTCCTGGTGTCCTTGTGTCCTTCAATATAATATATTCATAGTAGAAATACCCACGATAATAGCAAAACAAACCCCAATGGTCTAGCTTATTGGCCAATCTCATAAAAACACACATCAATGGTCTACTCCATTTATCAATCTCATGCTCAAATATCTAACATGGTTAGGCGTAATGCTCGTGACAAAGCGACCAAAATTTCTCATTTGATTAGGCCTCCACCTATTATTAACTGATGGCTTGACCCACAAGAATATACTAGACTAGTATGCGCATACTCACTACCCATTAGGGTTTATAAAGACACTAAGCATCAACCATCAATCACAAATTTCCAGTATTCCACAACGAGAATCAAAATTATCTCACAAATCAAGCAATCGATCTTTTAAATATTTGAAGTTTTTTGCTATGAACATATTATGTGAGAATTTGGCGAAACCACATTAATAAATCATGAACTCAAGCAATCGACTTTTCAAAACCACATTAAGAAATCATGAATTTTTCAAGGTTCTTTCATAAAAGGTTTCACAAACCATTTATGAGCAATCATTCAAGCTGAAGTCAAAAGATGACTTTCCCTTTTAAACAACAAAACAACAGTAAAGGCTCGATCTTAATTTGTGCAACAAAAGATTCTATTCTTAACTCATAGCATACTCAATATATAATATTTTTCAGAACATGATTTGCAACACAAAGAAGAAATAATATTACTCACCTGGAAAAGCCAAAAACCAACTACAATGGTTAGCCAAGTCGACACAGTCCAATTCTTAACAAACAACCAAAAAACAATATCAAAGGATCAAGTAAAACAATATTTTAATGAACAACTCAAATATACTATGCCTATTTGTCGTAAAACGACACCTATGCGCCAATGAAAAGCTCACCTCTAGTAGAAACCTATTGTTATTCGCTAGCTGTGGCTCGCTCGTTAAATTTCATCACGCCATAACTTCTTCCACAGAATTCCGTTTTAAGCCAACTTATAGTCCTTAGAATTTCTAAGTTAGAAAGCCATTTTGACCTACTATGAGAACCTCAACTCAACCACCCCAAGACCTCACCAAAAACGACTGAAATTCGGCTCAAAATTTATTGTTTGGAACTCGCGCTAAAATTAAAAATACCACTTCGAGCAAACCGTAAACTCAAATTGAGATCCACAAAAAATGCTATGCCTTCACAACATCCTAAATTATCGTTTCTATAAAAATACATAGCTTAACAACTCAAAGATCAAACTTCGCCGCATGAATCTCCAATAATTCCGAATTTCAAGCCCTAAATCCGAAACCACTCCAATTGAACGAACAAGGGGCGTGGGCACTTATCAAGCATTATGAATCAGAGTTGAGTCAGCCTGACGAGTCGTCCATGGTGCAAACGCACAAAATCCCCCTGTTTTTCCTTTCTTCTTTCTCCTCTCTCTCCTCTCTCCTTTTTCTTTCTTTTTCCCGAAGTGGTCTCTCGGCCTCACTCTGTCTCTACACTGCTTTTCCTTATAATTGAGCTGAAGTCGACTTTTTTCTTTTTTAACTTGGTCAAAAGCTTATGTTTTACATAGTGAGCGGTTCGAAGGGCCACTTGAAGTTGATCTCAAATGGTCCTTAGCTCTCCACAGGTATTTCTATAGATATTTCGAATAGCGTGTAATGCTTCTCGAATTGGTTTTTCTTTGGTCGTATATCTTACACGGATAGACATGCCCGGAACTATTCTGGATGCAGTTTTGCTTTGATGGGAAAATTTGATGAGATACAACATCTAGCATCCTTCTTTGGTGACGTTGAATTGTGTCTCGATTTCTGGAAGAGGTCCACAACAGTGAAACTCATTCCTGCCTTCCTTGGCCTGGCCTGATGATAATTCGATCTTCTTCTTCTTCTTTTCCTGATGAAAGGAAAGAGTAGTAACCCGAAACGGAAGCGCTTTCTGCCGAGGAATCAGCATAACCGATGCTATTATCCGACTTCCGCAATACTATTAGACTGCAGTATTGCGTAGGGGTTAGTCTATCTATAAATCGGATTATAGGATCCACACGTTCAATTACATAGATCGGGCTATGTAAAAACCGGATACATCTAAGCAAGGAGAGGCCTTTGATGTCGCCCATATCTACAATCATACTCTCAATCAATAGTAAAAGATTATTTCCCACTAACATGAACTATATATCCTCCACAGAGCATGCAAAGCAAAACTAGAAATGAAACAACATCAAGCACCAGAAATCAGCTCCACAAGGACCTTGAAATCAGCTTCAACACTCCCACCAGGCCCAGCAGCCTCCGCCAATCTCGCTCTAAGCTCGCCAACCTTCTTCCTCATCTCCTTCCCTTCCTCGCCCCTCAGCACCGCCTCCAACGCCTTCGCCATCCCGCTCTTCGTGATCGCCCCTCCTCCCTCCACTCCCACGCCGACTCCGATCCCCCACCCTTCCTTCACCATCCTTGCGTTCATCGCGTTGTCCGCCCAGAACGGCTTGCATATCATCGGCACACCCCCCGCCACACTCTCGAACACCGAGTTGTACCCGCAGTTCGTCACATACGCCCCGCACGCTGGGTGGCTCAGCACCTGGCTCTGTGGCGCCCATGGAACGATCTTCCCGTGTGCCCCTATCCGCTCCAAGAACCCTTCGGGCATGTGGACCATCATGTGCTCCTTCAGCGACCACAGGAACGAGGTCCCGGTGGATTCCAGGGCCTCGGCCAGAGCCGACACCTCCCCAGGCGACGGCATTGCTATCGTCCCGAAGCATACGTACGCTACGGTCCAAGGGTCTCTGGTATCAAGCCACGCCAAGCAACCGGTATGATCTGAGGCAGAGCTCGGCGGGAGGGACGGCAGAGGGAATTGCACTGCGAGGCTGTAAAGAAACAGAGGACAAAAGAAGATAGAATGTATATGAAGAAAGAACTCTGTATATTGTACTTACTCAGTGATCAATACATCAGTCAAGAATATTCCTCTTCTCCTATCGCTCTGTACAATCTTTACGAAGTTCTGTTTCTTAGAAAATGCCAAAGAAAACAGAGAGAATCAATTTGTTCATCTTACTTTTTCACTTTCACTATATGAAGCTTATATAGTGAGTTAACAATTTAACTATCTTCCAAAACCGACTTAACAACCTCAGTTACAAGATTGAATAACAGAATGACTACACTGTTACATTGACACACGTGCAGCTTAGTTGACTTCTGTTTCTGTTTTTGATCTTCTATTTAGCCAGCTTTTGTGGATTGCCAACTCATCTTCTTCACGGATTACCAGCTCAGCATCTTCTTCACGGATTACCAGCTCAGCTTCTGTTTCTCGAATTCTTCATAGATTGCCAGCTCAGCTTTTCTTTAATGACTTGTTCAGCTGCTTCTGCTTCAGCTTTTCTACTTCCATCTGCATCTATATTCTGTGTTTTGATCTTTGTTCTTTAACATCCCCCCTCAAATTGGGAATGGATAGAGAACAAATTCCCAATTTGACTCGCAAATGAAAATGTGCTAGTCGTGACAGAGGTTTTGTGAAAATATCAGCAAGTTGACAATGACTCGGTATATATCTCACATGTAATGATCCGGAAGACACTTTTTCTCGAACGAAATGGAAGTCTACTTCAATATGTTTTGTTCGAGCATGTAAAATAGGATTAGCAGTGAGAGATATGGCGGATTTATTGTCACAGTATAGATGAATAAGAGGAGTAAGAGAGCAACCTATGTCTCGTAGTACAAAACTGATCCAAGTGAGGTCGGCTGTAGTAGATGCAAGGGCACGATACTCAGCTTCTGTAGAAGATCGACTTACTGTCGGTTGTTTCTTTGCTGCCCAAGAGATGAGATTGGAACCAAGGTATGTGCAGAAACAAGTGGTCGATCTTCTAGTTTCAGTACATCTAGCCCAGTCTGCATCTGAAAAACCATAAAGATGCAAAGTGCTTCGAGAATGGATGAATATTCCAAGACTGACAGTACCTTTAACATATCTCAGAACCCTTTTTACTTTATGAAGGTCTGCAATAGTAGGATTCTGCATTTTCTGACATAGCAAATTTGTAGCATAAGCAATGTCTGGACGAGTTAAAGTGAGGTATTGAAGACCCCCAACTAGGCTGCGATACTCGGTGGGATTGGATAGAGGTATAGGATCGGTGATCAAAGTATTTGGTCTTAATGAGAGAGGAGTGGAAATTGGTTTACACTCCAAAGCATATGTGCTCGAGTTAGAAGATCAAGAGCGTACTTAGTTTGGCAAAGAAACAAATGGTCAGAAGTACGCTTAACTTCAATGCCAAGAAAATAGTGAAGTGGACCCAAGTCTTTCATGTGGAACGAAGACTTAGAGAATTAATGAGGTTAGAGAGCATTTGAGATGAACTTCCAGTTAAAACAATATCATCAACATACAAGTAATAGGAGGATTGTCTACGAACCGGTATGCGGGATGAATAATGATGGATCGGTTGAGCTACGAAGAAGCCATACTCTAGTAAGAAATTGCTGAATTTATCAAACCAGGCTCGAGGGGCTTGTCGAAGTCCATAGAGAGACTTTTTGAGAAGACATACATGATGAGGTCTCTGTGATTCTTGAAACCCAGGAAGCTGATTCATATAAACTGTTTCACTTAGTGTACCATGTAAGAAGGCATTTTTAACATCAAGTTGATGAATTTGCCATTGTTGCATCATTGCTACAGAGAGCACTATTCAGATTGTAGCATGCTTCACCACAGGGCTGAAGGTTTCTGTGAAATCAATACCTTCTTGTTGATGAAAACCTTTTGCTACAAGTCGAGCTTTCAACCTATCAAGGCTTCCATCAGGTGCAAGTTTTGTTTTAAACACCCATTTACATCCGATTACATTCATTTGTTCAATTCTAGGAACTAATTCCCAGGTTTTATTCTAGTACAGAGCATCCATTTCATCTTGCATTGCACGATACCATCCTTTGTCTGCCAAAGCAGATTTCACTGACTTTGGTTCAAGAGGAACGTGATACTCAGCCAGACATGCATATTTCGGATTAGGTTTAGTAATTCCAGATCTTAGTCTAGTTTGCATAGGATGAATAGGAAGTGTACCTTGTGTATTTGCTGATACAGAACTAACTTGTGCTTGATCTGTAGTACTTTGTGGTATCAAGACAGATTCTTGGCTCGAAGATCCTTGTTCTTCAATACTTGTAGATATATGTGGAAGTTCAATGTCACTTGATGCATTATCAAGGGCAGTTTGCATCTCATTATCAGGTACTATATTCATTTGTGGTATAATCGTAGGATCGATTGTACTGACCCCACTGTTCTGTACACCAGGAACTATTTGAATTGATCCAGCATTCTGCAAGTGTCCAATAGACTTATCGACTTTTAATTGGACCTGTTCTGTAGTATTAGATCCAGGAAATACTATTCCTCTTATCCATTGTTTGTACAGTTCAGATCCTTGTTGATACTCAGCTGTTATTATGCGAGTGAAAGGGAATACTGTCTCATCAAACACTACATGTCTCGATATAGACATGTCCATTAGTAGGTAAGAGACATCTATAACCTTTATGTCTCTCACTATATCCCAGAAATATACACGTGAGAGATCTTGGATCAAGCTTATGCTTTGTATAGGGCCTGAGACAAGGATAACAGGCAGACCCAAAAACTCGTAGATGAGCATAATCTGGTTTCTGTTTATACAATGTATGGTGAGGAGAGTTCATGTTTAGCTTTATTGTAGGAAGTCGATTGATTATATAAACTACTGTCATAAAGGCATCTACCCAATATTTCAATGGTACTCTTGCATGATATAGCATTGCTATGCCCAATTCAATCACATGTCGATGCTTTCTCTCAGAAAGGCCATTTTGTTCTGGCGTATAAGGGCAAGAAATATTCTGCTTAATACCACTTTGTTGTAAGTGGTTCTAAAATTTGGCGCTAATAAACTCACCTCCTCCATCACTCGAAGTATTTTGATCTTGTGATCAAGTTGATTTTCCACTAGCTTTTGAAACATGACAAACACACCATAAACTTCTGATTTACGCCTCATTGGATATATACAACTATATCGAGAAAAATCATCCACAAAAATGATATAGTATTGAAATTTCTGAAGCAGTTGAACTGGTGATGGTCCCCAAACATCACAATGTATCTTTTCTAGGGGAACATTAGTCGTGTAGTCTGAGAATGGAAAAGGTAAAGCCGAGCTCTTAGCAATCTGACAACTGCTACACATGTTTTGAGTCTTTGAACTATACTGAATTAGATGTTGGCTTTGCAGAAGCTTTATTGTTTTTAAACTGGTGTGAGCAAGCCTTTGATGCCAAACATCTTCTCCTACTTTTTGTTGAATTTGAGTGAAGTAAACTTCTATGGCTTTAGGATCCACTTGATACAGCCCCTTGATTTTCCTTCCTAGCTTCATTGTCGTATGGTTGTAATTGTCCTTCATATATACCCCATATTTGTCAAAAATAAGAGAACAGGGATAGTCATCTGTTAACTTTGATACATAAAGGAGATTCTTCTTGATTTCTGGAACTATTAAAACATCGTTTAGTGGTAGTATACTTGTTTTTGTATGAAGTATTCCATTACCAACACATGATATTGATAAACAGGATCCATCTCCTATCATAACAGTATCAGTACCACTATATGCAGAGTAGTTACGAAGCATACCAGGTTCTGCAGTAATGTGGGATGTAGCTCCTGTGTCTGGGTACCATTCTGTACCATAAGGTTCTTCAATACACATGGCTGCCAATGCAGTTGGTATTTCATCTGCTTGATATGAATTGTCAAAGCGATACCAACATCGAAGTCTTTGTATGTCCCGGTCTTTTACAAATTTGGCATTCCGAGAGGACTATTATTCACTGGCTTTGTGTTCTGCACATGCTTATTGCCATTCGAGTTTTGTGGTGGATATGACCTAACACCTTGATACTTCTGAGAAGGATTTGTGTATGGTCTAAACCCTTGCCCATAGTTAGACCAGTTATCCTTAGTAACCTCATCTTGTTGTGGTGCATCTAGGTTATTTACTCGATATTGTTGATTCCTTCCTGCTCCAGTAAAGTCATTTTCATTATCTCTTCTATTAATGGACTGTCCTCTGCCATAGCTATACCTTCCTCGAAAACTTTCTCTTTGGTTCCTGAAATTAGACTTTTGCAAACCTGTTCCAGTTGTTCTTTGTCCATAATATGCTAGGTTAGTATTATATTGATTTACAGAGTATGTTTGTAGTCTAGTCTCAAATCTTTCAAGTTGAGAAATAACCTCATCATATTCTGGCTGAGGTTTGAGACAATACATGGTTGTTCTAAAACTTTCATACTCTGATCCTAACCCTTCAAGAATGCCAAACATTCTGGTTATATCATCAACAGGTTTTCCAATAGCATTCAGTTGATCACAAACAGATTTAAATTCTCGAAGATATTCGCTCAATGGTCTATCTCTTTTCCTGTAAGCTTGTAATTTTCCTCTTAACTCGAATTCCTTTGCTACAGATCTCTGTGTAAAACGATTTATAAGAGTCTGCCATACCTCGAATGAAGTCTCTAAGCCAATTATCAGACTTAGAATATTCTCAGATACTGCTCCACTTATCCAGGATGAAATTAACTGATCAGTTTTTATCCAATCTAGATGATCAAGATTCATCACTTGTGTTTGACTCCCCTCAATCTCAGCTTGTATCATTTGAGTTGGTGGTGATGTTTCACCATTAATAAAACCAATCAGATCTTGACTTTTCAGAAACCTGTGAAATTGAGCTTGCCATAGTAGAAAATTCTCTTCTGTCAACTTGATTGTAACAAAATTAGCTATATTCACATGAATCGGAAATGGATACTTCTGCAACCTGTTTGTCATTCTGTGTATCTAGAAATTTTGAAGATATGACAGAACAATCAAGTAACCTTCGAAGACCAGATTTTTGAATATCAACAAGATCTTGATGTCATCTTGTTCATGCAATCTTTGTACAATCTTCCATTAATGCAAAAGAAGATTTAGATCTCCCAGAAATGCTCTAATACCATGTAAAGAAACAGAGGACAAAAGAAGATAGAATGTATATGAAGAAAGAACTCTGTATATTGTACTTACTCAGTGATCAATACATCAGTCAAGAATATTCCTCTTCTCCTATCGCTCTGTACAATCTTTACGAAGTTGTTTCTTAGAAAATGCCAAAGCGAAAACAGAGAGAATCAATTTGTTCATCTTACTTTTTCACCTTCACTATATGAAGCTTATATAGTGAGTTAACAATTTAACTATCTTCCAAAACCGACTTAACAACTTCAGTTACAAGATTGAATAGCGAGAATGACTACACTTTGTTACATTGACACACGTGCAGCTTAGTTGACTTCTGTTTCTGTTTTTGATCTTCTATATAGCCAGCTTTTGTGGATTGCCAACTCATCTTCTTCACGGATTACCAGCTCAGCATCTTCTTCACGGATTACCAGCTCAGCTTCTGTTTCTCGAATTCTTCATAGATTGCCAGCTCAGCTTTTCTTTAATGACTTGTTCAGCTGCTTCTGCTTCAGCTTTTCTACTTCCATCTGCATCTATATTCTGTGTTTTGATCTTTGTTCTTTAACAAAGGCAACCCACGTGGAGGAGGATCTTGAGCTTGGACTTCAAGTCCGCTACAAGGGGCGCGGGGTTCGCTTCCTCGAACGAGTTCATGACGACGGCCGTGGCGCGCGGCAGCACGTGCCCCATCTGGCGGAGCAGGTTTGGCACCATATTCGGGTTCGGGTCTTGTAGCATCACGTCCGGGAAATCTGACATGCGGAACAGGGATAACCCTGGAACCATTTCCAGGGCCTTGTCATCGGCCTCTGGCACGCCGCCGCGGGACGTTCCATGGCGGAGCTGACCGAGGACGTCGATGTGGATGCAAGCGGACAAAAAGCACGGAGACGGAACCCAGAATGTCACCCAAGGGACACGCGTCTGCTCGGCGATCTCGCATGCAAAAACTAAGAAGGCATCACTCAGCAGACAACTCACCTTCTTCCTCGCATCTCGCTCCGCGGCATCAAGGGCGGCTCGAAAACTCTCCTGAGCTTGCTTGAGGAACACATCCAATTGCTCTCGAAGGTGCAGCTTCATCGCTCCGTGACCACCGGCCGGCAAGCCATCATTGACGTCGTAGATCCAGACGTTGGGCGGCAACTCGGCCCTCGACGAAGGTGGGAAGACATCGCCGTTGGACTTGGCCATGCTCAAGAAAGAGAAGTGGACGTCTGGGGCGGCTTCGGCCAACTTACGGAGGAGGTTGGCAAGAGGCAGGGAGTGGTTGGTGAACGGGAAGGCGAGGACGGCGACATGCTTGTGGCCATCGCGATCCCGACCCTGATAAAATGGAGAAGCGAGACCGCAGAAGGAGAGAAAATATTCAGTCGTTTAGAACCACCGCCGCTCGTCTGCTTTCATGAAAACCATCTGAAATGTCAAGTGGCCGCCAAAAACCTCTCCTCCATTTTATTCTTTTCATTCGAACAAAACTAACTTCTTTCGCTTTAATCTCAACTCGTTATTTCCGTTTCGTTTCGGTTTCGGTTTCGGTTTCAGTTCCAGTTTCAGGACGAGAGCTTAAACATCTGAGAGGAATGTAAAACTACCAGAAAGATCGCACAACGTCAGAAAGCAAGATTTGTCTTCACTCCATAGCCACACCGCTCCGTCCCTCCCGGAGAGCTTCTCCTCCTCGTTTGCGAGAGCAAATTGCCGACGGAGAAGGAGGGTTTCGAAACTCCTGTCCGGAACCCAAACCCCCAGAAGCAAACTATATGGTTGACGTAGCTGATGCTGTAGTGGAAGCTGACGAGTGCCCCCCATCTAGGTAGCACGGACACGTTGTCCATGCTACTATGTCGTGTCCGACACGTGTCGGAGCGTGTCAGACACGTCGACACCCCCAGACACATTTTCCGACACGCGGGATGAGAGAAAATCTCACCTCTTGAGTTAGCTTTTGAAGTGACAAAGCCCAAAACCACTCAACAAATTAGACTTGGAAGAAGAATTCCTGGAAAAGAAGTTGGCGGACAGCGACCGTGGCTTTGATCGAAGAGTGGAAATACATGGATAACCGCTAATAATTTTTAAGAGGAGCATCCAGTAATCTCACTGACAGCCCAAGCTCTTCTTGTTAGAAAAGTACGCTCCAAGGATCGAAACAGTTGACTCACTTACCGTCGACACCATACATCTCATCACTCAGGGCCACGTTCAACTCTTCAATCGTTGGGAAATTCAAGAACGGAGAAAGGATAATCCCATGTTCCTTTCAAGAAGATCTCTGCACATCAGCAGAACTCGTTCCTCGCCTCGTTGGCTTGAAGGAAATTGATTCTTCTTCTTTTTTCTTAGTAACAAGGAGTTCGAACACCCGGAGCAACACTGTTCTGAGCCGCCAAATCGGCATAAAGTATTGGTTTCTCCACAACACATGTTGAAGTTTAGACTCCTGAGTGCGACGAAGTTCGAGATAATCGTGGAATAAACGATTTATACTCAAACTCGCAAATTAATCGTCGAATCCCCAAATCCAATGCAATGATCAGTCCTCTAGAGGTCGCGAGTTCGGCACCGCCGTCGTCATTGCACTACCCCAAGGGTGACGAGAATCTCGGCGAGCGGTTGTTGCTAGCATCATGGAGAATTTAGGATAAGCATAACCCACCACCGTCAAGGTCATTGGACTGAATATTCTTTCTTCTGTTTTGGGGGTTATTAGGAACATTGAATGAAAAAAAGTACCACAATGGAAATGAACGTAACAAATGTTATTTCCACACCTATGATGGCTGGAAGCACAGCCTAATATCTTGACAAAGAAATGGGTGTTACCACAGTCGAGCATAAGACACGAAAAGGCCGTTTGAGAAGGATCGTATCGAAGGAAGACCCTCCAACTGCTGCAATGAAAAGGAGCATAAGGTTAAATATTCACCTTAACGAGATAAGGTTTGGGGTTGCGGTACTGTTATAAAGACTGAAATTTTCATGACAGTGTGCTAGAGACAAAGTGCAAAAACATGGGATTGGAGGCAAGTGTTTCTTGCGACTTGCATACACAAACCGTGCACTCGCGTCCTCAGTGACTGAAAACCCCCCCTGTGAGAATCTCTAGGTTATTTAACTCAGTAGGTTATTCTTTTCCTGGTTTGTCGTCGAGTGCGTGCGGCGGAAATCAACAACTTCCTGCATTAGAAGAAATTGCATCACTTAGCGACAAACTGAGGAATGCCCATTATCTATGCACGCTGTGGATAGAAAACCGAATGGATACTCGTTCTTCTGGCCTTCTTTCTTTACGCTTCAGAGAGGTCTACAGACGATTTGGCCTAAACGTGTATTGAAGTTAATGGAAATGATAGACGTGCCAGACAGACTAGAAATGCCACCGAAACTCGTGTCCTGAAGTTTCAGAAATTGATCGTCAGATGGGCCACGGAGAGAACGATGATCAGCAAAGTTCTGAGCGGTTCGAAGGGCAACTTGAAGCTGATCTCAAATGGTCCTTAGCTCTCAACAGGTTCATTTCTCTAAGTATTTCGAATAGCATATAATGCTTCTCGAATTGGTTTTTCTTTCGTCATGTATCTCACGCGGATAGGCATGTCTTTAATGGGAGAACCGACTGAGATACAGCCTCTAACCTGTCACGTTGATTAGTGTCTCGAGTTTTAAGCACATTTTTTAGTGGGTACGGCATTGCTTATGATCCTATGAAGTGACAGCCAAAGAACTGAAGCGATAAAGACAGCTGGCCGTTTTCTCCCGTCTTACGTGTGAGAAAGTGCACGAGCGCTGCTGGATACTCGCCAAGTTTCAGGAAGATGGTAGGGAAAATAAATAAATAAATAAATCCTAAATTTATAATAATTATATCAATTCAATTTTAATTTAGTCAATTCGACTAAATTTGACTTGTTGACATTAACGTGAATGCGGGCCGATATCGACATTTCGACAAATGTGAATGTGACAATTTTTTAATAATAGTTTATATTTTTTTTCAATTTTTTTATATTTTTTTCTCCTTTATTTTTTTCCTCTTCCTCTCCTTTGACTTCCTCACCTACAATGGCCAGCAAGGCTACAGTAGGGCTCGCGGGCCAATGGATGAGGGCCGTAAAGCCCTCGTTGGCAGCCTCACCCAGATATGAGCAAAGCCTAGGGCCTAGGGCGAGGCAAGTTCGCCCAGATCTAGGCAAGGTCGGCCTTGCCCTAACCTCGCCAAGGACAACGGTGGCCTCGCCTGAGGCTAGTGAGGCTATGGCGCGCCTAGGCGAAGGTTGCAATGGCCTTGCCAGCCGCAAGCAAGGCTATCTTTGCCACAGCAAAGCCCAAACAAGGCCACCTTTGACCTCGGCAAGGCCAAGGCGAGGCTAGCCTCGCCCATAGCCTCAAGCCGACAAGGGTGGGTGAGGTTTGGCAAGGGCCACGACCCTCACCGATAGCTGGCAGAGGCTTTGCAACCCTCACCCAATGGCCGGCAAGGCTCTAGTAGGGGGAGAAGAACAAAAAGAAAAAAGAAAAAATTCAAAAAAAATTCAAAAAATATATAATATTATTAAAAAATTACCCATCAGTACCGGCCAACTAAATTTGATCGAATGGATTGAATTGACACATTTGCAAAACATTTAAGACTGAATTGATAATTAAAAAAAACATTTAAGACCGAATTGACATAATTGCAACCGATTTAAGACTTTTTTAATAGCTCTCCCATATCTGTCCATGTAATTGAATCCATCTATTTTCAGCCAAACTTGTGAAAATCCGAGTCGGATTGAGCGATCATCTCCCCGCATTTAGTTCCATCTATTCGACTTTTTCGGGGTGAATCTCATGAGCAAAGCCTCCTCCGCAGTCATTCGGTTAGTGGGTAGTGAGAATCTCGCGACCAGTTTTCCACTAAGCATGAAACGTGTGACAAAAGCATACACAAACATATTGGAGAAGTGATCAGTGATAAGACAATCCTAATTCCACGCCTAGGATGCTGAAAACACAGCTTAATATCTTCGACAAAATGGAAAAAAGAAAATTTAGATGAACACACATGAAGAACCGCACACTGGTTTTCTCAATGACCGAAACCTTCCCGTGCGAGAATCTCCCTAGGAAGTGTTGGAATTAGAATAGAAATTTGTAGAATTTAACTTTAATCTCTCAACTCAGGCTTTTGATTTTATTTTATTTTTTGGTCGGTAGGCTTTTGATTTAACTATGCGTTACTTTTGATATCTATTTCTAGTCTTTCTGCCCTTCCTTAAGGGGATCAATTAACAGACAAATGAGAGGGAGAAAATGATCGTCCTAATGCCTGCATAATTGCGGATTCTTGCTTCGACTTCTATGATGGCAACCTACTATCAGTGCAAAAACCGAATGCACACATCCTTTGATGGTATAAACCCTTACAAAAACAGCAATCAGATAACAGGAGAGCAAAATGCACAATGAACTCAAAATTTTTGAATTAAAATCATTGCGGAATCAAGATATCTGTTGACAAGATTCTGACAGGAGAAAAACCAAAAACTATCAAAAGTTCATCATAGCAAGTCCTTCATATTCTAAAAACTGCTCTTCAAGCTCTTAAAGAGATTCATAGTGAATTTCATAGATACGACCAATCCCTGAAAATAGGTAGAGCATTAAACAACTGGGACAGCTAGGTCAATATCAGTAGTGGTCACTGCTGGCCTGTACTCCTCTTCCTCCTTGGGAGGATGGATGGTAACAAGATCAGGCAGTGGAGTTGTAGGCCCTTGTTTGCCCTTGGGATCCCAGTCGAGCATAATCTTGACCTTGATTCCAAGCACACCCTAGACAGTGAATTAATACATGTTAGGCGAGAAATTTCAAAGCAGAAATGGCGGCATGATAAGATAAAATGAAGGTGCAGTAATAGCTTAAATTCTTCGTTAGTTGCATCTTAACAAGCAAGAGAAGGTATTTAAGGAGGCAACGACTTGGGAAGGGCATTTTTGTGTCTTGTGAAAAAAGACAAGGTATTCGAGAAGGGGAAGCAACCTGTCTCAAGAGAACATGTCTCACAGCCGAGTCAATATACTCGTTAACTGGCTGACCAGAAGAAATCATGTAACCATCTTTGAACTTCATAGACTTGGCACGTTGAGCCCTAAGTTTCCCGCTAACAATCACCTGTAAAATGTCGAAGACAGTCAAAATAAGAATTTGCTGCAGATGTCAATAAAGCAAACCCAATAAGACACTAGATAAAACGTTTAATGGGACAAACCTCACAACCCTTTGCTCCACTTTCCATGACAAACCTCAAGACACCATAACAAGCCCTGAAATAAAGACCGAGGTCAGCAGAAATTCAGCATCTAAGGTCAGGGAGTGCAATAGAATCAAGATTCGAGAAACAACAAAGAAAAGAACAATGTGAAATAGATATGAGACCGAGGGAGACATAGGGACAAAGGTTTGAAAAGATGGCAGGAAAACAGTAATATACGGTGGCATCATTTGCACAATGTTTGATCTTGACATGCAATTGGTAATTATGTGAACATAAACATCATATAGAGAAAGGTAAAGAATAACTCTAGGCACTGACATATGCACACAAACACCAAAAGAGGTCATACTAGAACTAGTTATTTCTGTAGCAATGTATCCTCGTCCAAGTTACTGCATGAAAATATAGGAACTTCATGAGGATATTGGCATGGAGGACAATTTATCGATTTAGTCATCTTCCGACACAAAAATGGTACAGGAAACAACCACTCAGCTTTGTAGATGACAAAAGGACAGAGTACATCAACCAAAGAACAGATAGGGTGGCATCATTTGCACAACGTTTGAGCTTGACATGCAATTGGTAATTATGTGAACATAAACATCATATAGGGAAAGGTAAAGAGCAACTCTCGGCACTGACGTATGCACACAAACACCAAAAGAGGTCATACTAGAACTAGTTATTTCTGTAGCAATGTATCCTCGTCCAAGTTACTGCATGAAAATATAGGAACTTCATGAAAATACTGGCATGGAGGACAAATTATTGATTTAGTCATCTTCCGACACAAAAATGGTACAGGAAACAACCACTCAGCTTTGTAGATGACAAAGGGACAGAGTACATCAACCAAAGAACAGATAACCACGATGAGAGAAAAGACATGCAATTGATAATTATGTCATCATCTAGAACAGGACAAAGAAAAACTCCCGGCATTGCAGTACGCACGCAAACAACAAAAGAGGTCATACAAGAACTAGCTAATTCTATAGCTATGTATCCTCCTAAAGGTTGCTGCATGAAAATATAGGAATTTCTTGAGGATGATGGCACGGAGGACAACATGTACTCGATTTAGTCATCTTCCGACACAAAGATGGTAAAGGGAACAACCACTCTGCTTTGTAGATGACAAAGGGTCAGAGTACGTCAACCTAAGAACAGATAAACACCACAAAATTATAAAGTACATCATAGATACCCATCAACAGGTCAGAGCCATTTCACTTATAGTTTTCTATACCTTAAAATTCCAATTTAACTGCACATCCAGTCAACTTAAAACCGAAATGACGAATTATCATATGTGCCAAATCCATATTTCTTTAACTTGCTCCACTATGCACTACTGTACCAACGAGATCTAGGAATGGCCATCTCCCAGTTATTAAGTGTGACTAATGAACAAGCAGCTTCAACAGGACAACTAAACAATGGGCCTCAAAAGATGAAAGCAGGCTCGCGAAAAAAAAAAACATTTCAACGATTTAAACTGCACAAAGTCTTTACCTGCGGACAGCGAGGCCGCCGAGAAGCTTGTAGCGGAGCGACTCGGCCTGCGCGATGGCGCAGAGCCCTCTGTTGTTGACCTTCTCCGCGTACAACTCCACGCCGTTCTCCGGGAACTTGAACCTCTTCTGCACGACGGAGGTCAGCTCTCTGATCCTCCTCCCTTTCTCTCCTACGCACCACACAGAATCCCGCCCAAAAGAGAAGAAAAATCAGTACAAAACCAATCCATCGCAACACCAACAAACCTCGATGCCGCAGAAAGGAAAGGCAAATCAAAGGAAGAAAAACAAAAAATCTGCCACCAGACCGAGAACGTTCTGAGTGCGGGTGGCTCGGATGATGATCTCGGTGCGCATGGGCGTAACCCTAACCTCGACGCCGGAGTATCCATCCTCGGCGAGCTCCCTGGTCAGGACCTCGTTCAGCTCGGCGAAGAAGACTCCGTCGGCCACGAACTGCACAACCAAAGCGAAGCACCAAAACCGCGATCAGAGAAACCGGCGGCGATCTCGTCGTCCCGCGAGAATGCTAATCTACTACCGGAAGGGAAGGCGGAGGCACTGACCTTTCTCTTCTTGCTGATCTGAGCCGCCATGTTTGCGGGAGCTGCCGGTGAAGCTGGAGCGAAGCCGCCGGCGGGGACGCGATGGGGAGCTCGAACGAGACGGCGGAAGCAGCTCTGCGCAAACCCTAGCTCTGACTGAGGGACCTTTCGGGAGGTTGAAGGGCGGCTTATATACGTGAGGTGGAGATGGATCGGACGGTGTGCGTGATAGCTAGGGTTGTGATTGGGAGTGGGCCGCCCGATTGGGGAAGTTGGGCCCAAGGAGGATCGGGCCCACCGAGCCCGTTTGAGACAAGCGAAGCTTGGGCTCTTGGTGTGGATGTTGAAGTATTGGATTACACGGAAATTGGGCCTGAGTTGGTGTCCGAGGCCTGCTTCAATCTTTTGTCGTGAACCTAGCAGGCAAAGGTCCAAACCTGGTTGATCTCAGAAATGAACTTCAGATTAGTGAACTTTGGGCCCAGAAAACTCCTAATTAATCACGTGAAATTACTAATAAGACGAGGATGGGCCGGCCCAAAATGAGAATGTTTGCGTTCACTAAAGTGAGAACCGGTTGAATCCATACGTTTATGCCTAGCCTGTCCACGCGCATCTGTTCCTTAGCCATCGAAGCATCTTTGCCCGCTTCGACAAGGCGAATCATAAAAACCGATCCGTAGTACGCTTCCTCCGTCCACAACCGGTCCGAATCGAACATCTTCATGTACCCATAAAAATTAAAAATTAAAATCGATTTTCATCGGTTAAATAAATTAAATTATGGGCACCTAAAAAATTTTGTGTTGAAATTGGTTTAGACTTTGCCAAAGTCGATCTCCTTAGGTCGAAGTACATTCATCTAGGATGGCTACGACAATTGTGGCTTGTTTTTATTTTGATGTGTACCTATCGTATGAGTAAAACGGCGAAAAGGAAAACCAATATCAATACTAAAAAGAAGTTAGATTATATGTACCTTGTAGGGCTCAACACCCCAATTACGTTCGTCAAAACGAGTCTACGCAATAATTTTGATCTCTCACGCATTACTTCTTCGCACTTGCGATAAACATTCCAATAATATTACAAACGTGACATAAAATAGAGGATAATTGTCCAAAAAATCCTAAAACCATTCTACAATGGTCAATTTAGGTATCAACTTTTCAATTTTGCTAATTAAAGTCCAAATATTTTAATAATTTATCAATTTGATCGAAAATGGCTGACGTGGTAGTCTAGTCAACGTCGGCTGTCTTATGTGGCACGGCTAATCTAACATAAACGATTTATGTTTTTTCTTTCTAGTCGGTGGATTCCCGACTATACAATAGGTTATAATTTTTTAGACAATTTTCTCATAAGATATAGCCACAATTTGTAAACTGATGACAATGACCCTCCTAATTATTGGTTCGCAAATATTCTTTATTTGTTTTCACTGCTACATTTTTATCCAAAGGCATGACAATATTCAACAACGAAAAAAGGACAAAAAAAATCGGATTATGAGTTTGGTCATGCTCATGCATCAAACCCCCAGTGTTTCACCTAACACAAGAAAAAGTCAACAGTCAATCTGGCCAGAGTCTTAGAGCTAGTGGATTTTTGCTGAACTCGGCAAATAACATAATTTAATAATCCTAAAGCAAAAATTTCTGTTAAATTAGATCATAAAAAAAGAATAATTAAAGAGGAATAATTCATGGGCAAAGGCATATAAAATAATGAAAAACACCTGCTAATTAGCTGGGCCAACTAATGATGGAGGTGACGCCCACGAGACCCAAGTTAGATTTTAATTTTATTTAATATATATTTTTTAATTTGTTGGGTCTAAAGTTGCAAAAAGGCCAAGACACGGGGGTCGGTTCCATCCCGACCTAATTTTTGCCCCAAATTCACGAAACAAAAGCGAATGAAGACTAAAGTTTTAAGATTAAATAAATAAATAGATATGGATAAATAAATAAAGTTAGATTCCCACTTCACATGTTGTGTTGGCAACGTGTTTGATTCGTCTTGGCTTGGCATGAGGGCCAAACCCATCATCTATCTCATCCTTCTTCTGCCCCTCTTTTTTTCCTTTTTTTTAAAAAAAAAAATATATTGTCAATAAGCTTGATTTGTTTCGTGAAAATTAAATAATTTAAAAAATATGTTTCCAAAAATCATCGCTTGCATAGTTTAAAATAATTAGTCGATGGAAGATGTTTTCGTTATCAGCAATAATTTACGTCTAAACATTTTTATAGGCAAAGAAAAAAATTTCGTTCATTCATTTTTGTAATCGAGACTTCATTTATTTTGAGGAAAATGAATGAATTGAATAATTTTTTCCTAAAAATATCGCTCGTATATCTTGACATGATTAATCGGTGAAAAATGTTTATATTGTTAACAACAATTTATATATAAACAATTTCATGGAAGATGAAAATATTTTCCATTTATTTATTTGTATATGTAATACAAGCGAACAATTTTAGGGAAATTTTTTATAAAAAATCATTCATTTTGTGTCAAACAAATGAACCTTAAAATTATCCACTTTTTATTATAAGATTATATAAACTTTAGAAACGCATCGATTGAGTTTTTTTTTATTATTTCGATTTTTAAATGGCTTATAGCCAGCGAGTACTAATTAATTTTTGTTTCTATTTTCGAATCGGGTACGTGAATTTAATTGACAATTGGATAAGAGACACAATGACACTTTTTGCAGAACTTTGGTTATCCGAAACTAGTTCGTGAATTCAAACCTCGCGCTAATATAGTATCACAATAAACAAGGTAAATTACGTATAATGTAGAGAACTTATTGTATATGTATTTCAATATCTCTTGTTTAAGAATATGGACTCTTACTTGTTTATTATAGAGAAAACAACATCCAATGAAAACGCATATACATATCTCTTTTTCCGCATAGTAATGAAAATATTTCACTCAAAAATTTGTCACTTGCAATACATTTAATTTTTCTTATTAACTTCACCATAAATCCAAAGACCACGTGATGACTTAGAGGGAAAGATGATAGAGGATATATATCACAGATGAGAAGTTTATTGCGAAACAAATTACTTGGGTTTCGGCAAAGAAAAAAAAAATCACTTGGGAAATACAACACTTGGACATTTGGCGCTTTAGAAAAAAAAAAAATATTATTATTTCTTTTAAATCATTGAAACAAAATTATCCTTCTTAATCTTGGAGTCATAAATACATTAAAGCAAGGGAAAATTCCAAATAAAAGCCCAAAATATTATCATTTTCTCAAATAATGGCCTAAAGTGAACATTAATTCAAATAAGAGTTTAAAGTAGTCATACTAGTCTTAAATAAGGGCCTAAAGTAGTTATGGCCATTTTAAATAAAAACCTAGCCTTGCCGGCTCACCGGCTAGCAAAATATTCAAGCTAATCAAAGATATTTTCGTCAAAGAACTAGTTAAATTTAAATTAAATTAGAATAAAAATTTTAAAAATAAAACTTAAAAAAAAAAAAACACAAGCGGGAGGGGTCGCCCCATTGCCGGTGGGGGCAACGGCGTAGGTTGAGGGCCAGTGACCCTCACCAACCAAGGCCTCACCAGAAGCAGGAGAGGGTGGCCCTCGTCTCTAGCCAACAAGGGTTGCCAGCCCTTGCCCAGGCACTAGTGACCTCGCCAACCTTTGCCACCACCCCATTAGCGATGAGACGACAGCCACAAGTAGGAGGGAGCACCCTCTCACCCGTGTTTTCTTCTTCTTCTTTTTAAAGAAAAATTTTCAAATTTCAAATTTCAAAGACAAAATTGCCCTTCATATCCGATGAGTTCAAACGTTTCTTTAAAATTGATATAAGCACTTCATGCCCTTATTTGGGAAAATGAAAACATTCCGAGCCCTTATTTGCAATTTTTTCTTAAAGCAATGAACTTCTTATGGAAATAAAAAAAGTTGTGCTTATAATTTAGGATGAATAGCAATAAAAATCATATTCTGCTCTTTTGAATTGTATCCCTATCTTTTTTGGGTTATTAAAATGAACCATCACCTCTTGAATTCATATCACATCATTCTTGACACTATACTCCTAGCCAAAACCATATTTTAATTACCCTTTTGCCCCAAAAAGACCGTGATTTATTTTGTCAATTGGCCTTTAATCTATTGGTTAAATAACAAGAAGATAGACATGATCAATTGCTTAGATGCCAAGGGCAAATTCGCATGGTTATAAGTCATCACTATTAGTAGAAAAATTGTTGGGTAGGAAAAAATGTATTTGGTTACAAACAAAAACAAAATTAATTTTCGGTGCATTGAATGATTGAAAGTTAAGTTTATTGGTTCAATTATAAAATAAGCTAAAGTTCAGTGACCAATTGTGAAATTTAGCCTGATGTGTACATGAATTCAAAAATTTATCACATCATATATATATACTTTAGAAAGTCAAATGAACAAAGAACTTCTTCTAGTCAAGACTGTAAAGTCTTTTTATGAAATTGCAGTGAGGGAGCAAGAGCTCTATCTAAAATACAAAGACACTAGTTCCTCATATAAACTAATAAACCATCCCTTATTTGAATTCGTCAAAGACGTACCGCATAATTCTCTTCGAAAGGGCATAGCTCAAATTATGACCAAAGAAAACTTGGCCCTCCCCGAGAGAATGACTCATTCTGACCTATATGAATCCAACTCATGGCATGTGTGCAAAGAGCAAATGAGCCTCCAGAAAATATGATCTCACATGCATCGGAAACACAGTATTAATTTGACCGTTCTCATTTTTGGTAGCTGGTGTCATTGATAACTCAGAAAGGAAGAGGGGAAAACATCCACATCTCCCTAATCAAGTGAAAAAGCAGCTAGCTTAGTGCTGCCTTTAATGGCTATAGTACTACAATCTACTCTCTCTATTCACTTAAATCGCAACTACTAAATTTGAAATTGATGGATCACACGCCTCAGAAGACCTGCACCAATCAAGATCTCACAACAGGACACCCCAAGACATTGCCCTGAGGTCACAGACCATGACATCACATTTCACAGTGAAAATGAAGCACATGGAGTAGATCCAGTTCAAATGAGTGCATTGCAAGAAAATATAAATAAATAAAGAGATTTTAAATGAGTGCATGTGGACATATCTGTACATGAAGTGACAGCAATTTCCCCCCACCAATGTTCTTTTCTCTTATAGAAAATAAAAAAACTCTAGGGCAGGACAAAAGACATTTCCAGGAATCACTCATGTGGTGGGTCCCTTTCTCTCCCCTCCTAAGATCAGAAAAACTGGGTTGCTCTGCATTTATGGGTCCACCATCAGAAACACCTGCTCAATGCCTCAAGAAGAAGACATGAAATGGTGGAGAAAGGACGGAATTGGATGGAGCCGTGGGACTACCTACCTCTGCACCGATGAGAAATGGGATGAAAGATTAACACAGATAATTACTCGGCGAACCCGACATCGACAACGGAGTATACGAAAGAAGGTCCAATGCGATTTTATGAAATACAATCGAAGAAAACAAGAAGGGAAAGAAGGAGAGGGAAGAAAGCATGCTCAAAAGAAAGAACAAAACCTCGGTAGAGGGAGGAGATAAGCATGTTTTGGAGCCCTAGTTCCATCCTAAAAAAGAATGTGGACTGTTGGGTCCCTTGTCATGTCAATGGGGGTCCGGTCACAGTCCATACCCCATCTATCTGTCCATTTCCTGGGACTGTAGTGCCTTTCAGTTTTTCTCATGGCCAATTATTTATTCATATTTTTCTCCCTCCTTTCTTTCAATACCGCCTACTGAATTCTTTATGAATTCCTCTCTCTCTCTCCTGTCATCACCATCCAATAAATTGTCTTGGGTGAGCCAAGAAGAACAAAAGAAATATATATACAAAAAAAGGGTCAAAAGAGCTCATCATCTCTTATCTCAGATTCTGATCTTGTGGTGGTGGAGTGTGATGGGAGCCAAAAAGATCATCAAAAAGCTGCTTTGTCACTCAACCTGTTCCAGAGCATCTCAGAAGCACTGCACTCAGGATTTCTGTTTGAATTCCATAATTTTGCTCAATTCTCCACATAGAAGCACGAAAAGTGGAAAGGATCGTCAGAACAGGGAGAATAGTTTTTTTTTTTTCTTTTAAGCAACCAAAAAGGGAGGAAGACAGACCATCTATGATCTCATGGGAGTTCAGAAGAACTTAGAAAGAGACCGATCATCATGAAGACATCAAGCACTCACTCTTTAGAATTGATCATCGACTCATCATCATCTCATGGACCGGAGAGACTATAAAGTAGGAAAAGGAAGAATAAGACTCTTCACCGTAAGAAATTAGGGTTATGACATCGAAATTTTCTAATGGTGAAAATGATTTTCATAAATTATACACGTAGAGTGTATTTGTATGAAAGAATACGCAAATTAGTTTTCCAAATTTTCGTACGTTTGGTATATAAAAAATTGTCAGTCAATGAAAAATCATTTATCAATAAAGAAAATATACATTTGAAGTAAGAAAAAAGAATTTCCAAATCTTACAAGGGGAAACCATTTTCTAGGAACATCATTTCTCGAAAAGCATTTTCCTTTTATCATGAAAATTCTCCCGAAATAAACGCACCCTAAGCCTCTATTTGTTTTGCAGAAATACATGAGCTGAAAAATATTTTTCTAAAGATAATCACTTATAATGCTTACAAAAATAAATGAGTGAAAAATATTTTCATTAACTATGAAGATGTTTAGACATAAATTTTTGTCAATGATCGAGACATTTTTCATTAGAAAAATTATTTCAAATGATATAGATAATCATTTTTAATATTTGAATTATTTATTTTTTATGAAACGAAAGAGCTTTAATCTCATTCAATGGTTATTTATTGCCCGTTCACGCTATCAAGTGTCCTTCACTTTGCTCCATTTCTTGTAGACTTAGCAGAACAGAGAAAACCGAGAACTTTCTTTATCTAGAGAACTTGAATATACATGTGTGGGTATATATATATATATATATATATATATATATATATGAGGGTTGGCAATGAATAAGAACCTCTTTTATAGTTGGATGGACACTGCGAAACACATGCTAAATGACAAAGTACGGACACACGCAAACACCAGATGGAACAAAGCATGATTGATTCCCAATTGGATCCACGGATACAATGGAGTTACAGACAGAGAGGGGAATTTCTACTCCTCGGAACAATTATTCTCCTCCTAGGGAAGAAGTACGGATGAATCTGGAAGTGAAAAAGGGGAACCACAAGAGACACAGATCAGAGCCACTTCAGTGACTTCACTGATTCGTGATGGATCCATCAAGCACTTGACAATCAGATTCTACCACCACCCACCAAGAACCCCACTTTCTCCTCCTTTCTTCCTTCATCTAACTTCATCCCATCAAGCTACAGAGAGAATAAGCAAAAGGGTAGGATCTTCTTTTTGCTTGCTTTCTTGATTTCGGGGTCGTTTCTACGCAGGTCTATTTCTCTTCAGCCCAGCTTTGGCGTCTGATCTCATAGCACCGCCGCTCGAGTCACCCTCGGAAGAATTTTCCATGGACTTGGTGAAGTTGCTCGACAGATCGGCGTAGAGATTGACCACTGTCCGGATGTTGTTGTTGAGTTCGCGGATCAGTCCCACGTTCCGGCTCAGGCTGTCGGGGACCCTGGACTCTTGGTTCTGGTTTATCTCGTTGATCAGCAGCCTGTTCTGGTCCAGGATGCTCTGCACCTGCACAAAGCTCTTTTGGAAGGTCTGCAGTATCTTGGTGTCTATCTGGTGGTGGTGAGCCCCGCCGCCGAACCCCGGGTATGCATCGCCCTCCATCTACTCTTCCTCGAGCCCCCTTTTGACTGCCCCGAGAGAGATGGGAAAAAAAATCTATCTTTGTTCAGAATCTGAATCTGCCCTGTTCAAGAGGAAGAAGGAGAATAAAGGACAGCAAGTGAGATAATGTTCTTATTAACAGGCCCATAACAAGAAAAGATGAGGCATAAATTTCCAGCAGCAGCAGTACAATATTCTTGTTCTGATAATACTTCACTCTCTCTCTCCTCTCTCTTCCTTTGTGTTCTGCGTGCTTTGACATTTCACGTCAGCCCCACTACGGAACAAGTAGATCAGATGATATAATTTATTATTCTTTTCGGGCTTAAAAATTTTGAAGCTACCGGAGATGCGATATTACTTTAATATAACAGACACCCATAATCCAAATATCCATTCTTTAAACAGTGGATGCCTACCCCGAGCAGAACCCCCAAAAGACAGTTAAAAAATAAAGGGAATAAGGAAACGCAATGTTGGGATTTGTTTATGGCATTCGGCATAAAAGACAGGGTCCGATGGGCGAAATCATGACCTCAAAGGGTACTTTGTTTTCTCACAGAGGGAGAGGGAGAGGGAGGGATCGGATTACAAAAAAGAAATTTTTCGATGATGATGATGATGATGATAACTATGGATATTAATATTATGAGTCTATTATTGCTGCTATTATTGTTGCTCGCAAGATGTGGAGAAAAAGCAGATCCCGTTTCTATAAAAAGGAACCCCTTTTCATTGTACTGAGAAAAAAGCCCACCTAAAGCTCAGTGTCCCAAAAGAAGAATCTCGCGGAAAAGAAAAGGTCGAAATGATGCAGAGAAAAGATCAGGGGCCATAACATGAGGAAGAGAGAGGGGGCACCACTGTTGGAACCCGCATTTACAGCATTGTTCCGATCTTTAAGAAGAGCAGACAGCAACAGTCGCGGGTTCAAATCACTGTGGGAACAGCCAATTCAACGAAATTCCGAGAAGAATCAACGAGGGTAGGGGCGAGCAGTAGTGTCAGTGGGAAAAAGGATAAAAAGATCGAAGCTTTTTGGTCTGCCGGACCGTGTGAGCTCCAGAAATGCCGAGACAGCCAGAGCAGCAGCTCGAAAAGAAATCTGGGCATCGACCAAAACCCGATTTTGAGAATCCGCAGGTCCGTAAGGGAGAGAGATTTACACGCTCACATGCAAAAGATTCACGGCCTCATCAAAACCGACGAATTTCGAAACTCCCCCCAGAAAACAAGAAGAAGAAGAAGCAGCAGCTGAGAATTCGACGATCTAAACAGCACAAAGACTCGCTTTTTTTCCCTCCCCCTTCCCCCATCTCTGGCGACAGCAAAGAATGACCCAAGAAAAGATAGCACGGAGTCTCCATCACTCGCAGGCGGAAGTACGAAATAAAAACACGACCGGGGGGGAGACAATCGGACCGCGTACCTGGAGAATCCGGGACATCATGAGAATCCTCGAAAAGGGACGGCGCCGAAGCAGCAGCAGTTCGGCCGGACAATCTTCTTGGCGACGGAGGAGGACGAGGAGGCCCTTTCTTTTTCTCTACGAATTCAGAGCTTGAGATCTTTTAGAGAGAGAAGAGAGGAGAGAGAGAATGAGTAGATTTCGAGAGTCACGCTTGGTCCCCTCCCCGGTGTCTCAATCTCGTATGGCTCTATCTATCTACACTTCGTCTGTAATGTCCAGCTATAGTAAATTTGTTTTTTCCCTTTTTTTTTCTACTTTTCCTCCTCGTCCTCCTGTCCCCCCTTCCAGACCGGAGATGCCACGTGGCTTCCTGTCCGAATGGTTTTACCCCGGGAAATAATAACAATGGATTGAATTTTGATCTGGTTAATTCACCTCTTACAGACTCCAAAAAAATAAAAATAATGATTATGATGATAATAATTCAGCTCTCAACGAATGGAAAAGTGCAGTCGAATTTTAAACTCATTATAGGCAGATTATCGGGGTTAGAAACCTTTGCATGTCTCCCACCTCACCCTTTCTTAGAGAGTCGAGAGAGTCGTGAGAAAATCCGAATGTGAACTCGAGACGTGACTGCTCGTATTTGGAAACGTAATGGGATTTGGTCAAAATAAAACATCAAGGATTTAATTAATCAACGGTCGGAATGTTATGGATGCATTTAAACTCAATTAATTTCACGCCATTCTTATACGGTTGAGCATATAATCGTTTTTATCTCTCCTAAAATCTTAAAAATTGGGAAGTGGCGAGACGATTGAATGATTTTCATTCCCTCTCGCTTGAAGGCCAAACCATTCTTATACGGTTGAGCATATAATCGTTTTTATCTCCCCTAAAATCTAAAAAATTGGGAAGTGGCGAGACGATTGAATGATTTTCATTCCCTCTCGCTTGAAGGCCAAAATCGATGATGAGGACTCAAGGCATGCCGATTAGATGCGCGTGAGTACGACGTGGATTATTATCATTATTATCATTATTAATTATCGAAGAGGACCCACTAATGGGGGAGAAAGGAAAAACAAATTTGTCTTGGATTTTCCTCCTTTTTTTTTTTTAAGAACAGTAAAAGAAAAAATGAAAAGAAATCGTGACGCAATTGGCATGGATTCAGGGGTGGACAGCTCAATGTCCTCCAGCAAGCGGATCTTCGTTTTGGCCGAGAATGGGAAGCTGGAATTTTTTAAAAATTAAATAAATAATAAAAAAGTGTCCTTTCAATACACTCTTGCACCAGTTAAAACGCGACACGTGCTCGCCATTTTGAGACCCTCGTGTTCAATTTCCGACATATTTCCAGTGCGACGAATTTCCAAAAAAAAAAAAAACAAAATCTACCATTTTAGGAGTTTCGAATTTGGAAAAAGGGAAAAAAAATCAAACTGCGAAAACCGTAAATTTCAGATAGGTAAAAGATAAATAAAAATATTTGGAAAATACATGTTTACCATATTATCTATTTTGCAATTAGCTCTCGAGTGTCAAAAGTACAGGAATAGTGTGTGAGAAGCGTGAATTTACTATCTTGAACATTACGTTATAGTACTAAAACCTGACAATGGGTCGAGAGCATAAAAGTCCGAAAATGGTAGTAAGATTTTCTGGGACATATTCGTGAGTTTCTTCGCAATCTCTTGCGTTACGATGAGGATGTTCCCCTCATAGCCAGGTGACCTTATCACAAGGCTTTTTTTTTTTTTGGTCAAAGACCTTATCACAAGGCTTGAACGACTAGAAAATTGACTTGGATTTTCTCAAGGAAAAAGACAAAAATGGAGGGTTCGATCTACTACGCCCTACACTAGCAAAAAATTTGCTGTTGATAGGAGAAGAATGGCAAAATCTACTATTGTTAAGAATGTGGGATAATATTGTTCATGGTTGGAAAATTTGATCATGTGTATATAGAGGACATATAAAATCATAAAATTTTGAATGCAAGCCAAATCATAAATGACACGTAAAATTTGATGAGCTAGGCACGAAATAAACTAGGATGAAACCTAACTTCAATATCATGTAAAAAAATATGACCTGAGAGCTAAAATTGATTGGTGAAATGAGATTATTGTATATAAAGAGTAGAAAAAATTCCATAATCAAGTGATATGAGATATTTCACCGCTTTTAATGTTCTTTTCGGTTTAAGAAAAATTGGTAGATTTGGCTAAAATATGCTTGAGTTGTGAATTGATAGTTTGCCATACGGCTAGCATATGTTTTTATTTTCCACATATTAAACTAGCAAATGTACACGCGCGTTCATCAGACAGCGACATTCGAAGGATCAAGCAAAACCACCCTATTAAGAGGACAGGAATAAAAGAAGAGGATGGAACTACACTTTTGAAAAGAAATTAATTAAAGTACACAGTACAAAATAATTAATTTATAAATCCTTCGAGAGAGATTTATTTCAAGCTTTGAACTTTTTATATGAAATACCAAATACTTTAAAATTAAAGTATGCAAAAGATAATGCAAACCTATACATTTATGCATTTCTTCATGGATGTACTATTTGTAAAACAAGTAACGGGAAAGGTGTAAAGGATGACATCAAATACTAAAATCCCATGAAATCAAGAGCCTCTTTTTTAAAAATTTATGCTTTATATAGTAGTTTGGATATAAGTTTTATCACGTAATCAACTAAGAAATTTATCAGAAAAGCTAAATATATAAATTTATTAATCGATCGAATAGAATCCCATATCACCAATTATAATGAAAATGAATCAATTAAGCGCAGCCATTTCACTTTTCTGGAACTGCTTCAGAGGCCTCCAGGGCAGTGCGTGCGGACAACGCGCGGACAACGTACGTTCACACGCGGCTTGGCGGAGTCCTATAGTTTTCGGAGATATCGTGGACGGCAAAATTAATTTAGACATTGATGAGTTCGTAGTACACCTATGAAAAGTCAGAGAGACCTCTTATTTTCCAATCGCTTTCACCGAATTTTGATTCCCCCGGAGTTACAATTTTTCCATGGTAAAACACGCGGTTATAGATAGGAACAAGCATGATTTCAAAATAGAAATTGAAACCTAGAATTAGACGGGGAACTTGAGAATCGGTCTTAGGTTTCAAGTTATGTATGATAGGTTCTAAATTTTAAAAATTGAGATATATATTTCGATAAACTTGGAATAAGCTTTTGTGTTTTCTTTATATACGTCATCGTGCAATTCTGTAATATTTTATGACATTTGATGATAAGTGTATAATCTGAAATAATTAATCTGGGTAATCATATATGACCGAGACTTTTAATTTATTAAAATTTCATATTTTTCATGTGTGTATATATATAAAATGTGGTCAGTGGATTATAACAATAAATGGTGGTCATTAAAGATGATTATTTACCGCAATCGTTCAATTAATAATATATGTGAAATATGGATAAACCATAAAACCTATGGGCTCCAAGAAATGCAGGGTAAGTTCTGGATTCAAAAAATGAGGAATTTGTTAAAGTGGATGAGTTTCGGATTCTTAATGAAACCTGTACAAAACCGAAAAAAACCCGGAATTGCTCATCCTTAATTATAGAAAGCACAACCTACATAAAAAATACAAGAAAAATGGTACAAATAGTTTATAAACTTTGGTTTGATATGCAATGTTGTTATTGTACTTTTAATTTATTTAATATAGTTCGTGAACTATTAATGTGTTCAATCTAATCCTTAGGATACAAGAGAATGTTCAATGTTGCCATTCCATTAATTCAAGTTAACAAAATTCGTCGATGTGGCTTCTGATTCATTAAATTTGAACAATAGACAAAAAAAAAAGTTATGTGGGAATTACCCAAGTAAAATTTTCATCTCAAATCAATGAATAGTTCTTGAATTTTAGTCCGGTGTGCAATGGTCCATGAACTACCTATGAATGTTCGACCTAGTCTTTAGACCATATGAAAAATGTTCTATATCGCCCTTTCATTGAAATTAACAGAATTTGCCAATAAAGCTTCTGATTTGTTAAATTGAATGTGGACAAAAAATAAAAGTTATGCATGAATTGCTCGATATTTATATCATATAATAATCCTCATCATTGAATAATGGTGGACGTTTAGTAAATTGATAAAAAGATGAACATGTTGATTCCTCATTTTTCAAGAATCCAACATATAATAATCCATGTTATTAAATAAAAGTCTTGGAAGGACAGAACGTGAATGGTGGACACAACACACGTGAAATAAACTAGGTCAAAACCTGCCTATGATACCACAATAGAAAGTCTCGCCCATAAAAATGCTTACCCTCCATTTGTTTCTCAAAAAATAAAAATGATCACTCATATTGTTTATGATAATGAATAAATGAAAAAAAAAAGTTTCATCGTTTACAAAAATATTTAGGCTTGAATTGCTATCGGTAATGAAAACATTTTTCATTAACTAATTATTTGAAGTGATGTAAACGATTATCTTTAGGGAAATATTTTTTAAATCATTCATTTTCTGTGGAACAAATAGAAGCTTGAACCAACAAGTAAATGGAGATCACATATATATGAAAAGCATATAAAATCTCATAGCCAAACGCTATGAGATATTTCAACATATGGATAAGAATTTTTTATTGTAAATTATCATAGAGCCATTATGTTTATCATCAATATTTGGCAAATTTTCAAAATTCTTACACTCAATCAAGTTTCCTAGTTTTTCCATAGCACGTCGCAGAATGATACTATGTTTAGTAGATCTTTAAAATTTGGCAGGAATCGAGCTATCAATTTGAAAAATTTATTATATACTTTTGGGTGAAAATAAAAAGGATTAATACCAAAAAAAAAATTTTAAACCATGCTCATTGTGACATAGATATCCATAACTTCTTTTTGTGTTACTAAAAAGTCTAATCTTAGCCGCCATCACACAAATACCCTAATTTCTTTTTGGTTTCATAAAAACCCCAAACTTATAAAGTGCAACAAATAACTTTGGGTTTTTTTCGCAACATAAAAAAAAGTTTGTGATATTTGTGTTACAATGGGCAAAATTTAGGTTTTTTGCGACAGAAAAAAATCGAGATATCTGTGCTATAATGGGCGTAATTTAGAGTGACATTTGTCCTAATAAAAATAACCACAAGACAATATTTTTTTTATTGCCTAAGTGTTCCTTTGCATTGTGATGATCATGGTCAATCAAAACTTTTCACATGCCAACTTGGACTACGTATTTTGTATTTTTGAGAAAAACGTCAGAATAGTTAGTATTTACAACTTTATTTGTTTTGCGAAAAATCAATGTTTGGAAAATACAATTTTTAAAACGATTCGTTTGTATAGCTTATAAATTCAACTAGTGAAGTAACTTCAATTTTTTTAAAATAAATTATTATTTATAATGAGACATCTTACCATCGACTAATTATTTTTAAAATTAATGTCACGAGAAATTCTAAACTGGTATATATATGATAAATTTACCTAAAATTAATTTCTTTACCAAAAAAAACTTCAAACCAGTACACATGTGATAAATTTACATCAAATGACAAAAAAGAAACCCAAACCGGTACTGGTATATTTGTGACAAATATATCCCTTGTTAAATTGAATTAACACCATAAAAAACTATAAAATTGGTATAATTGTAATAAATAGAAAGTAAAATCTAAAATTGATATATCAATCAACCGATCAAGTGTTATCAAACTCAGTAATTTGATAGTAAAGTAAAATAAAAAATAACATATAATATATTTATCACGGGTGTACCGATTTAAGATAAATTTGTCATTAGTACGTGAGTTTAGGACTTTTGATTGGTCAAAGAATTAATTGAGAATAAATTTATCAATTTTGAATTATTTGTCATATTAACACTATTTGTTGGACGTAATTAGAGACGTAGCTATACCATTTTAGTCATGAAGGGGTCTTGTCGATGTGGGACATTTGAGTGCGCTACTAAGGCAACGTATTTCTCGCAAACCATCGAACACGTCCGAATAAAAAATCCTAAAGTAGGTGGACGGCGAATGATGGCCACATCATCCCGGTTCTCCATTTCTTTCCCTTCCTTTTTTTCTCTTTTTCGTTTAATCTAACGTTGGAATCCACGGGACTAGATAGGGACAGGTCATTATTAAGGTTTCTAGTTCCCTGGCAATAATTAAGGGACAAATTAAAGTCGTCGTTATTGACGCCTGACGATGCTTAGGCCCAATAAGACAACCCGGGAGAGATCTTTCGCCCCTTGCCTTAATCGAGACAGTCAAGTTGGGGAAAAAAAGGCGTTATCTAACAAGTATTCTTCAGTTGACAAAAATGGGAATTTCGGGATTAGTTTAATGTCGCCATGATTGCCATCCGCATCCGCCCCGCTCCTTTTTCCCAGATCTAGGATCAAGCTTATGATGCACTCCATGGTTTCACTGTTGATCCCCAGATCATGCGGGGAATCCACCGATGCCGAATAATGGATTTTGATGTTATTAAAGTTGATTGGCTTGATTATTAAACCCTGCGCGCGTACGCTATAAGTGAGATTAGGCACGGAAGGACATGATTTTCAACTTTCCATCTCTTCAAATGCACCGGATCCAGTGTTTCGGCACCCACTGGGATGTGGGTCTGCCATGATCCATATGAGGCATTGGTTTGGCGCCAATGGCAACTGTCTGTGGCGGGCGGATGGCCGGTTGGATTGCTCGAGTTGCGCCGCGACATGCTTGCTTGATAACAGGCGGGAATGCTGAGTCCGTGGGCTCATGAGATCCGAGTCTAGTACTCAAAAGAACCGAGCCACATGAGTACATCAGTTTCAAGTCGAGTCATTGCGCATGTTGTGGTCCATTTCTTGACGATCGAAAATATGGGTTTGTCTAAAATGGCGTTAGATCAAGTTAAGGTAACAACAGATGACGGCGTGTTCCGCTCGCCAAGCATCCATTTTTCGCAGGGGGGAAAAACAAGTAAGGAAAAAGAAGGGAAAATGCTACAAGTAGGCCGAAGTTGGCTCAACCATCAGACGTACCACCCAAGAAAGATCTCTCTCGTTCGCATCGCCTTGCCAGGCCGATGCGAGCTCGCTTTTAAACGAGAGGAAGAGATCCTTCGTGGCCGCAGTCTGCTGAAAAGAAGATGGCTTTAGAGGTTCTCGCCATGATGCCCTTATCGTCTCTTTGTGTTCTTGCATCGCGTTCTTGTTTACGCATTTTGTCTTTCTTCCCTGATTTCGTGTTTCGCGGCAGGATGAGTTCAAGGAATATGCAGAGAAGGCCAAGTCGTTGCCCGCGAGCACGAAAGATGCAGACAAGCTGGTGCTCTATGGGCTGTACAAGCAAGCCACCATAGGAGCTGTCAATACCAGTTAAAAAAGAGAATTCTTGGGACCGATGTTTTCTCTCAAACTATTAGTGATTGTGCCCTGATTAACCTCTTTGCAATGCCAGGTCGGCCCGGCTTCTTCAGCCCTGCGGAGAGGGCGAAATGGGATGCTTGGAAAGCAATTGAAGGTCTGAGCTACAATCAAATCAAGCCATTCATCTGAAACTTACCAGTCTGTGGAATTTCTTCTAACCTTAAAAGGAATCGTTCGGTTTCTGTCTTTTATGGGTTATTTTTTCAGGGAAGAGCAAGGAAGAAGCAATAGCAGATTATATCACCAAGGTGAAGGAGCTGCAGGAAGTGCCCTCCACATGAACTGAATTCAAATCCTTTAAAATTTGAACTTTCACCACTTCTGATACTTAGCCAAGCTGTTCTATTTACAGTACGCAACAAGTCCGTGAATTTGATTCTCTGTATTCAACAATAGTTGTTTCTGCAAGTGTTACCTCTATTAGAACAAGGCAGAGAAACTCTCCAGCCCCTACAAAATAATCCATCTCTTGGGTCATTACGTTATGACAAATCCAAACAGATACCGGTCTATGTTACAGAAAAGGAAAGGTGTGTGAGCTGAACAAACAATTTGCCTGGCCCCCAAAATAATTTTGTCCTCTTACTTTAGCTGAAGGAAAAGCCGGACTTTGATTACTGCGATTTAGAGCAATTTGGGCAACGAAAATGACCTCTAGCTCGACACTTCGTGCATGGTGTGGTTTTCACACCTAATTCATCGCCACCAAGCGATTGATATAAATCGTCAACGAAATTGAATCCAATAAACCCGCCTTCCTTGACTGATCCAACTCCACGACATGTTGAGCATGCTATTAGCTTCAGGTCACCGCATTTTGTGCACATACCGAGTGAGCTGCACACGACAAGACATAGGCAGGTCATTATCAGAATGCTTAGATGAAGCATCCTTGTGTGATGAAAAAAAAAAGATTGTGCTCTAGAAACAGAATCGACGCGCCATTGCATTTCCATCATTTCCGGTCCAAACTTCAGATTTTACAGGCGATCGCAAGCAATTTCTCTACATATAGTCAGCAGATAGCAGCTGAACTGACTAAAGTTAAACCAAATAAAAGAGAGAAAGAGAGTTGTCATAATTCAAATGAAAGCGCAGCATTTCAAACATCTCTTATCACGGAGACTAACAAATAATTTTAGGAATGAACCTTTGCAGATCACGGTCAGCTCATCCAAACATAAAGAACAAGAAGAAAGGCGATAAAAAGTAGTTCATGGGAAAATCCAAATCTAAATACCATGCAAAAGGCACTCTAGATATTTGATGACTTCCTCTTTGAACAAGAATCCTTTTCTAGTTTCTCTTTAAAAACTGGCCTGAAACCCGCAAAACCAAGTTCTAAACAGAAGCATAACCCAACAGCATATGAAGGCATCTGAAGTAAACTAGAAAAGGGCAAGGACAGCAGAAACCTCCTCTGTGAAGCAGAAATGAAAGAGTCAACTCTTGGAGCAGCAATTGTGGCACACAGAAGCAGAGTGCCCACCCCAAAACCTGCAATCTCACTTGCTGTTATGTTTTCCATCTCTCTCTCTCCCCCCCAATTCACTCCCCCTAGTCTGCAGTCTGCACCACCAGCCACAGATGTATGAATTAATCACGACAATGAAGCAAAATTCTCAAGAATTGAGATACAAATTGAATCTTTTAAAGCAAGTACAGAGCAGCATATTCTCTGCATATTGGTATCATCCTCAGAGACAAGCTACTTTGAAAGAGCCACACAGCAGAATCATGTGAGGTGAAAGAGCTACACAGCAAGATATGCGACTTAAATGCGCACCATTCTCACCGGGTTGATGTAGTAGAAAACATTAAATTTGAAATCTTTAATGGTGATCGAGCACGAGAGAGAACTAACCTTTTAAGATTGCTGATGAGACAAGATACGGAAGCTGAGAGGTGTGGACAGTGGAGAGCGAGAGGATATGGGTGAAGATCATCCTTTTCTTTCTCTACTTCCTTTTGGGGTGATTGGGCCTTTCTTGGTTGGATTTTTGTTTTGGGCCTTGAGAGGCCACGTTTGAACAAGATTTTGAGTTTGTAAGAAGACTATTTCATGAGGCCAATCACAAATCTCAGTCACCCATCTAGAGATTTGATTTGTCTGGATGATTGATGAAGTTGGATACTGTTACTTGTTAAACCAATTTATACTTCAGGAGGAAGTTGCCTTGCAGTTGCTCTTCATCTTATCTCTCTGCAGATAATCACGAGGTCACGAGGTCTAGGTTGCGATAGATATAGAAAATACGTATTGTTCAGTCATGATGTCTAGGTTGGCTATATACGCAAATGCACTCGGGTGCACCTACTACTAAAGCTTTTAGGTTGGGTTTCTCTTAAAATAGACAATGATCATTATGTTGCAAAAAAGCTAAAATTTTAACAAAAGCTTATGAAGGTTGCACTAACTTTTTGCTATTTTTGTTATATCAATCATGCTTAGATTAGCAAGTTTTGGTAGCTAAAGGACTTTTTAAGTTCTTCTTAAGACAAGGTTAACTCAAATTATTTATAACTTTGTGTAGCTTGAATTTCCAGAATTTGGAGTTGATATACTGTTCTTTTTCATAATTTTTCTCTTAGATGCCCGAATGAATTTTTTTCGTGCTTTTGTTCTTTCTTTGCTAAACAGGCTAAGACCGAGATGACTTCCTGAGGAGGATGTGACATTGTTTATCTCACCGGATCATGTACAGGACACTGATCTTCTACCACTAATTAATGTAATAATGGAAATCCACTCTTTTGAGTTGACATAGTTGACGTTGTTCATAACTCACCTCGTCTCTCGAATTTGGAACATCTCATCGGTTTGATGCAAGCGACAATGCTGATCTGAACAGCATTCACTTTTCCCCTTTGTCAAGCCCAACAAATATGTTCCTTGTTCTTGATGTGTAAAATTAGATTAGGTTATTCAAGTTGCATTTGCCAATCGGTATTATCTATTATGATTTTGGAAAAGCCCAAAGGTCTCATTTTTATGGGCAGTGTTATTTTCATTCATGAATCAACATAATCCAATCTTGATTATGCTTGTGATAATAAAACAAAAACAAAAACAAAAACAAAAACTAACCGGATTGACCTGACCCATGCTTTTGTTTCGGGTCATATGCATTTTGAGTCATGTTTGGGTAAGAGAAAAGCACATATCTCCTATAGTTTAGGTCTGAGTAGTGTGGAAATTTGATCCAACTTGACTCAACCCATTGATGCCCCCCTGGCTTGGAGATTGTACAAATTGAGTGCATGACTAATTACTCCAAAAATTCAGATTATACAGATATTAAGTTGATTATGTAATTGCCAATTGTTGACTTAGCCGTTAAGGAGTAACATATATATAGAAATTAAACGCATAACGCGAATTCTCGATTTGTCATCCTACCGACAGAGAATTTTCTTGTGATGTGATAAAAGTTTGACACTCTATCATTTATTCAACAAAAAATGATAACGAATTCACGTTCCGCCAACCATCACATCAGACAATTTGATGCTTGGTCTTTATCCAACTTGCACATCATTGCTGTCAAATCTTAAGAGCAGCAACATTCAACCTCGAAGAAATTTTTCACCCCTTGGAACGTACGATTCAAATCGATCACGCTAGCTAGTTCAACTGAAATTGAAGTTGTGTCCATTATTGCCTCCTCATGCGTATGGTTAAGCTAAGAATGGTCAAGTTGTGAACAGTGTCCTTTCGCACTAGACAGGTTGTTGGCAAGTTCCTAATCGATTTACCTACCTACCAACGTAGAAATTTGACATGTAGCTTGTGGAATTTGAGATCTTGGGACTGGATTTCAACGGAGAAAATAACATAAATGGTCCATAAACTTTGACCCCGCATGCATTGTGATATTTAAACTTTTAATTTGTTCGATATGATTTATGAACAATCTGTAAATGATCATTTTAGTTTTTGGACTATATGAAAATGCCAAATGCTATCATTATGCTAATTCAAGTTAATGAAATTTGCTGATGTGACTAATTTGTTAAATTTGGACAATGGACAAAAGAAAATAGATTATTCCACATAACATACGAACTTATTAATGTTAGCTTTTTTTTTTTTTTTGGTTCCTTGTCTAAAGTAAATGGACTCACTTGTCACTTTTTAAAAATCCAACTGGGCAAATAGTAATTCTCATCATCAAAATAACGTTTTATTTGTCTTTAGAGCAAATGAAAAAATTATATGAATACGTATCAATAATTTAGGGTCCGTATTAAATAAATTAAAACCGTAGGGCAACAATTATTTGATTTGTGATGGATTAGCAACAATTGGCAACTGCTTTAATGATTATTCTTAGTCGTTTGAAATTATTATTGGTTCCCGTGAGGATCCAAGCTGGACCATGCCTCGATAGAGACGTGGTTGGCTTGCTTAGAATAGTCAATTCCAAATTTTCATTGGGATCTCTTCTTTTTGTCTTGTTCCTTCATTTTTAACATGGCAGGCACAGTTATGGAGGCTATATGTACTATTACCCCATGAGGGCCACGACCCCATTCTATTTCTGCCTCCTCCACTCTAATACTTTGCCGACACTTAATTATTTCCGACTCCTAATAAACAAAAGATTTATTGTTTTGGTAATGGAGGCCTATTATAAGAATTAATTACAGAAACAAATGTTCTAGTATAAATTTTTAAATATCTATTGTCTTTTTTCAACTATATATTCCAAATAACTTGAAGATAAGACGAATATCGGATAATTACGGATACAATTTTGTATGACGGTGTGAGTATATATAATGCCATTATTGCCGACCGTCTCTTGTACCAACCCTCATTTAGGTAGTATCACGTTCAGCTTTTGCAACGATATGTTATATTCATCTTTTCATTCCCGATAAGACTTGTGATCCAGGAAGAGATTAAAGAATAGGATATAGGCGGAGTCCTCAGTTATTAAAAAAAATAAAGAATAGGATAATGACACATTCTCTGAATTTTGAACTAATGTGTAATGTCAAACTTGAATTTTTCATTTGTTTAACGTGGTCTTTAAACTTTTGGTTCATATTCAATCTAGTCTCTGAACTATATAAAAATATTCATTAACATCCCTGAACTTGAATTAATGGAATGACAATATATAATGTTTTCATATAATTAAGCGATTGAAATTAACATGTACTAAAGTTCATATGCTGAAATTAATGGAAGGACATAAAATAAATTTGAAGTATAGGGACGATATTGTATTTTGATCTAAAGTTCAAGGACAACATTAGATAAGGCCCTTTTGGTTCGGCTTTGGGGAAATGCCATTTAGAGAATGCAAATACCTTTGAGGTAAAGGGGTTTTCCGAAATGTTACACCGTTTGGTAAATTGTAGTATTGAAATGTTATTTGGCAAAAATACCGTTTGGCAAAACTCACATTTGTAAAGGGCTTTTGTTTTTGTTTTTGTTTTTTAATCTAAAAGTTAAATCCAGCGGCCGGCTAAACACCAGCCACCTGAGGTTACGACCTCAGGCGACGCACGCTGTCGTCTACGGTCGCAGAGGCCAAATCTGGCCTCCGGACGGCCAGATTTGGCGGCCTGAGGCCTGATTCACGCGAGCCGAAGGAGTCGGAGCGCAGAAGCAGGGAGTCGACGTGGTGCTGCTCACGCTCGTCGAAGGGGATGGATCTGCCGCAGAAGAGGAAGGCGTCGACGGTGGAGGCGAAGGCGGCGGCGGCGGGGCCGGTGGAGAACTCGAAGTCGGGGGCGTCCCAGAACGGCAGGGCGAGAGGGCCGTCGGGTTGGTCGAGGGGGGGATCAAGGCCAAATCTGGTTGTCAGATGGCTTGGTTCGCACGAGCCGAAGGAGTTGACGCGGTGCTGCTCGCGCTCGTCGAAGGGGATGGATCTGTCGCAGAAGAGGAAGGCGTCGACGGCGGAGGCGGAGGCGGAGGGGGAGGCAGCGTTGACGGCGGAGGCGGAGGCGGAGGCGGCGTCGACGACGGAGGCGGAGGCGGAGGCGGTGTCGATGACGGAGAACTTGAAGTCATGGGGAAGAAGACGAACGACGCGTGAACAGTAGAATTTGCATTGAGAGAATGTCGAATACTCAATGCACCCCCTCCCCAGCATTCGGCTTTGAACATTTAGAATGCCCACATTTGGCAAACGAGCATTCCAAAACATTTGCCAAACACACAAAATTTTCCCCAAGGGGCCCCTTGGGAAAACCCAACCAAACACCCCCATAGTGCACTGAATTTAGAGACTATTTATGTAATTATCCTTTTAAATAATCGGAGGCAAGAAATGATTACGTGGGCCAAGCTCATGTGGATCACATGGGCCCCGTACGGGCGCCACCAAATCTGATTGGCTCACATATACTGAACTCACGTGAACCGGGAGCGTATGATGATGTTTCCAAAGGAATCGGTTTCTCACGTGCTACGTCACGTGCGCTCACAAAGTGAAGGGGCCAACCGCGAGTGCTTCACGTGTCTTGGCAAAAGTGTGTCGGGGAGCTCCATGATGAAACGCTATCACTTCCTTCGGGCGGCTCTTTCTAATAATTTTCAACTTGTGCATGGAGATCTAAATACCTACCCATGAGCAAAACAATACTTAAAAAATGTATATATCATTAATGAACGCTAAAGCAAACGAATATGTTGATATCAAAAACTACCTAAGTCCTTGACTGTTGACTCGAACTGGATAAGACCGAACAAGACATGGAGAAAGTAAACTTTACTAAGTCATTTTGGTTGGTTACTATAAATAATTGATGAAGGCAATGGCGAGATGTTGACATGCAATACGAGCGGAAATTATTGAGGGCTGAGCAATGAGTGTCGTTAAACGAGACTTAGCTCAGCCAATGAGAAAATTGTAGCTGAAGTGAAGGTCTATGGAAGAAGAACAAGGTACTTGTTCAAGTCACCAAGCTAACAATTTCCGCGGCATTTGTAACAACCCAAATCAATCTTGAAGCCAGCACCCATCACCAGTTTGTGTAGCCATAAATATTGAAAGCCATGAATGAAAATGATCGAGAAACATGGGTTGTTATAACCATCAGGAGAAGGGATTGTAAATTGCGGAAGATATGATCGACCCGGGATGAGTGATGAAGCCGCATAATTTTGTAGCAGGTCATTGAATGACCGCTTGTAAACATACGTTGCTAAATTCCATGAGTCGCTTAGGGTGTTATTTACTTCTATTGTAACTATTGTTAACCATTATTAGTAGCTAGAAGTATTAGGATTGCAATTTGAGCGACATTCCTTCAATCAATCAATGAATACTGGTTATTCAGTCTTATTATTATTATTTTTTTATAACATTCAAGTATTCATTTACATGACCGGCCGTAAATACCTCCAATTTTCGTACCTTTAATTTTTTTCGTCCGAGAATTGACAAAAGACCATTTATATCCTTTGTTAATTTCCATATGGATCCAAATTTCAAAAGGTGTTTTGTCGACACTTTTTTTACCAAACAAAATCATATCCAACATTCAAAGTGTCTTGTGCTAACTTAAGTACATAAGGCCTTACCAAACTTACCTTTTGGACTCAAGAAAATATTTCCAATGTTCAACACAAAAGGAATGATACTCGAAGATGGAAACCCTGGTTTAGCATGTTTCCGGTCATTACCTACTCGGAATCTATATGCCATATGCCAAGCGCTTCGACAGCTCCGGGAGACTCGTAAACAAAAGTGAAAAGGGACAGAAGATCACATGGGAGTTGGCATCGACCAGCTGTTCGTTGGAAGGTTTCCCCATGTCTCCGGAGCTGGAAATCGTCCGTGCGTCATGGTCCTAGGGTTTCGAAATCAGTACAGTGGACCCAGCTCTCGTTCAATTATCATTCACCTCTGGATTTTTTTTCGTTGCGTTGTGAGGTGCAAGCGCACGGTCTTGTCAATAAATACGCCTTGCAGATCTTTGGATTTGCTTGTGGCCTCTACCTCCCTGCCATTGCTGTATTCGCTGAATGCACGGCGGGGTACCGTGTCTTCATCGTATGAATACGCGTACGTCCTGCTTGCCAACCCAAGAAAAGACAATTTCAAACGTGAGTCACGTGTCAATAAGAAAAGAAATTAGAGTTTTGCTAGCACAATAATTCTTGGAGTACCATGAGAATATGAGTCACAAATTTTTGAAGAAATTGATCTTATAATAATTTATATTTTTTATGATTTGATTTTTTATAATCTAAAATAGACTGTTATTCTTGCGGCACATTAAAAATCGTTACGTAATCATTTTCCAAAAAATTATTAGGTTAATAAAGCGTAGCATGTGTGGGAAACCGAAGTTGGAGCGAGTCCTACGTGGGCCATCAACAAACGCAAGGGTCCATGTACATTTGGTTGCGGGTACAGGGTTCATTAAATATGAGGCATTGGTATTTTTATCGTACTCACGCTCCATGTCCAAGCATAAAAATAAGGAGAATCACATGTTGGTGCACGGAAGAGGTTGGTCCTGAAATTCGCGACCATCATCATCTTATCAATGAGTTGGAATATTCTTATAGAAAGGGATATTTCAATGCACGAACATGAAGACCCTGCTACTCGTAGATCATGAAATGCCTTGCAAGCCCCATGAGCTAGCAAGTCTAGGCCTTTGAATTGTTTAGGTGCTTCTAATTTGAAACAATTTGCACTACGGGTGAGTATGGTTCCACAATAAAACCTAAAAGTGGATCAATGAGAATCTATTTGGTTACAGGTTTCAAAGTATACAGGATAAGTTTTAGTGTCCAAAAACTGGGGAATCTATTTCAATGGGTAAGTTTCGGGTTCTACCTACCTGAAACCTCGAATAAGTTTTTATGTTTTTCTTAGTGTATATCTTTGTGCAATCTCATGGTATTCTATGGCATCCGATGATGAATCTAGTCTCAGCTTCCATTTTATGACTGAGACTTTTACTTTATTAATGTTTTATGTTCTTTGTGTGTCTAAATATAAGTTATGGTCAGTAAATTGTATTAATAAGTAATGGTTATTAAAGATAATAATTTACTACAATCGTTAAATTAATAATATAGGCAGAACTTGAGTAGACCTTAAAACCGACATTGGAACC
Source organism: Eucalyptus guilfoylei (assembly GCA_016097605.1). NCBI lineage: Eukaryota > Viridiplantae > Streptophyta > Magnoliopsida > Myrtales > Myrtaceae > Eucalyptus > Eucalyptus guilfoylei. The sequence continues at coordinate 5,484,898 of CM027862.1, read as the reverse complement.
TTTGATAGGATAGGTTCCAGGTTCCTAGGAATGAGGAACATATTCTAATAGGTAGGTTCCAAGTTTTAGATGAAACTTATAGAGAATTTGGAACTGCTCACTCCTAGTTTGCATATATTAGATGGATTTGGAACAAGTGACCTTTACTTAGTTGAAAATCCACCAACATATCAACCAACCGCGCCAATCCGGAAGGATAATAATGTGATTATAATATATAGGGCTTGTTGGCCCAATTTCTCGACGGCTTAAATATACATAAACTTCTTGAAAACGATTAATCTAATGCAATATATCGAAGCCCGGATCTCGAGGTCAAATCCCGAAATTCCCTCTTTTTTTTTCATCCTGATTATCTACTTGGGGAAGGGAAAATGGAGTCGAACTCTTATCCTTGCGTAACAAGCAGGTCAAAGAGTCAGCCGCCATAAAATAGATTTACACATCATGAACCATCAGAATCGAGTTCTATGATGAATGAAATCAAGAGAATACGCGGCTCCTCACCACTAGAATAACACCACAACACAAGAATCCACAAGCAAGATACAAAATTCCCAAGTCTCAAACGGCCAAACATGTGGAACCATTCTCCCAAAGACAGACAAACTTTCATTAAGCAGGCTCTGTCGATGCGGAAATTGAGCTGATCTTGTACTTATGTGTTCTATATTTGACCAAAGATTAAATTAAAAACAGATTTATGCGCATGCATGTATGTAAGTAGGGGAGATTACTAAAAAAGTCCTATATATGTATGATACTTGTGTCAATTCAATTATAGACTTTCAATTGTACCAATTTAGTTTTAAACATTTTCATGTTTTGCCAATTGAATGTATCCTGTCAATTTAAGCTGAAAATTGCTAACGTAAATATCTACCATTTTACATGACACGACCAAAGATTGACGTTAACATTTTCATTTTCAGTAATTTTTTAAAATTTGTATTGCCTTTTTTAGTTTTTTTCCCCTATTATTTTCTTTACTTTATTTGGGCCGAGAGCTGGCAAGGATCGCTTGTCAACCCTTGAGGGCCATAGGCGAGCTTGGCCCACGCCAAATTTGAGTGAGGGGTCGCGCCCTTGCTTTGGCCGATGAGGGCATTGCGGCGCTCCTCAGCCACAGTGAGACCCTACAAGCCCTCACCTAGTTGTTGGTTAGGGTGGCCAGCGATCCTTATCGGTCCTTAGTTTAAAAAAAAGAAAGAATAAAAAATGATTTTTTTTGAAAAATATCTACGTCTACATCATTTATGCCATGTAGCGTCCATATTAACAATTTCCAATTAAAAAAATGGTCAGATGGACACAATCAATAAAATGTGAAAAATTTTATGATGAATTAGATAATCGAATAGTTTAAGATCGAATCGACACGAAAGATAATAAATATAAGATATTTTTGGTAATTATTCCTATGTACATATATACAGGCGAACATATCTTAATAGAAAAATGGAAAACCTAGCAAGGGTTTCAAATGGTAGAGACGGCGATTGTGACAAGCAAGCTCCTTCAAACCCTTCAATATAAGCTCCAGAATATAGAATCAGGAGCTTCGCCTAGCCTCCTAGGCGCTATCTTGATGACTGAACCACTGAAATCGAGAAGCTTTAGGAACAAATCTTAAGTCTCTTTCAAGAGAGAGGCAGCTTCCCCGAACCTCTTCCTATCGATTCACCATTTGCTCCCTCTTCAAGTCAGTAGCTGCACTTTGGAATAATCTCGTCATAATCATCATCCGGTCGAGATTCTCTGTGCTCGATAATCATTAAAAAAAAAGTACACATCTTTACTCTAATTAGTGATAAAAATATACTCAAATGGCCATGAGAATCTGACACGTGTTGCCGGAACATGACCAGAATAAGTCGTGCCCTCATGCTTGATGATGCGATCTTTTCATTATAAGAATGAATCCGAGGGAGAAGGCTCCAAGATCCGGCTGATTACATAACGCACTCTGCATGAAATTTCGTGACCATTAGACAATATTATCATATCGATGGCAGGCTTATTCACCACACATGTACGGCGGTAGCCAAATATAAAATTAAGCTTATATAGAGATTAATGAATTAAATTAAGGTAATCGTTCTTTGTGGTCCAGGTGTCCACTGGCCCTGCCAGGCCCTTCCCATTTGACATAAATAAATAAAAGAAATATAGTGATAATAATTAGCGTACTTATTTCCTGTTAAATTATTACAACTACGCACAATTATGAGTTTAGTGAGATAAAGTATTGTGCTGATTAGCTAATTTTCAGGGAAAAGTTGAAGTCTAAGCACGTTTAAGATAATTAATTGGCTTAGGTATGTCTTTTTTAAAGTGTTCTTGATTTTGTTTTAGGTGGAAAGTGAAGACAAGGTCATGCGGCCGCCTAATAAACGTCCAAAAATCAAACTGGTCCCCAACTTCCCTTGAGGGTGGCGTTGTTATTATTTGGTTTGAAGATTCTTGTGCATAATTTGATTGTGGACTAATAAAAACAAGATTATATTGGTGATTAATTAATCAGAAGAAAAATTCCATTTGAATTCGCTCGTATTGCGCATGTGGTAACTTAATTAGTTTAATCTAACGAAACTCATTTCCATATCTCATAGGTCAACTTTGTAAAACCAAGTTTAGGCTAAGTTTTTATGGGAGTTAACACCGATATTGAAGTAGGATGATATCATCGATGATGTGACTGACTAAAAATCATTGTTATGTGAGTATTCCGTGCCGTTTCCTTGCAATCTTTAATGAGCTTATTTAGTTTTTCAAGTGTCTATATCGAAGGATCTTGTAGTAAACATTTTTGCATATGTGAAGTTAAATGTATTTGAGGGAGCAATGCCGGAGAAATAATGCATGACTTTCCATGTCGTGCACGTCAACTTTAGGTACAAAAAATCCACGACGATATTTTTGATATAGTATCGGTACCTTAAAAGGTAGTAATCTTTGAAGGTCGGTCCAATATTATATTTGTACTAAAGTTGCACCAATTGAAAATCCTACTTTGATGCATAATTGCCCCACTAGGAAGGAGGGAGGGTCACGACTTTGACGTACACCAACCCAATATAAATTCAACAACATAAGAGTCGGGTCATGTATCTATTTGGATTCAACTATTGATGAAATGATGGGAATTTCACGCGTTTCTCTCTCACACCATCCAAATAAATCCAAAGCAAAAGCTGTCATGCGTATTCATTTGCATTTAATTCTTTGGGAGATTACAAAATTTTGCGCGACTAAATCGATCATTGCACGATGTGGACTTAGGGTTCACGTGTTGTGTGTCCCCAAATAATACTCCATTCCACGCGACGGTCGATATTTTCTAAATAATTTGGGATGGGTCTATAAAAGCTTATGTCATGCCATATATATGGTCAAAAGGAATTATTCATGCATGGTTCTTTTTTTTCATGATCCATTTCATTGAATAACAAAAGGTAAGGGAAAAGAACTCCCTTTTACAAGCTCGAGTCAGGGAGGACAAACCTAATATCGTACTGCGAATCTGTACAATGAATGGGAAAAAAATCATCCCTTTGGACAAGAATAGTAAGATGCTTCACGTTAGAATCAGCTTCATCGCTCCTCAATGTCCTGCATGTCTCCCCTCAACTCACGTGAAGTCTGTCCTCTGCGCAGCTGCAGCTGAAAGAAGCCAAGATCGCCCGACAAAAAAACATGGCAGCTGTGATAAATGCGCATCACTATCACCCAATGGTAGCCTCCAAAGCCCGGCTTAGCTCTCCATCCCGTTAGCCGATGAACCTGTTGGAGTTCGATGGACCCGAACTTTCTTAGAATGGTAGCATAGCCAGAAGCTCAATGACCCCTGGACAGGGGCTTTCGATATCACACCATTTTCAACATTCTACTAAACGTTCTGCAGTCTATCGAGAATCGCTAACCACGCTATAAAGCCAAATAAGTTGAACCGGAAGGCTGTAACACCGGGATCTCTGACTAGCTGCCGTGCCTCCTTACGAGAAGAAGTTGCACTTGTAGGGTCATTATATATACAACCTTGTCAGCTGAAGCATTAAGGTACAAGGAGTCGCGAACTCCCACTTGGACATCCATGGAGTATTCCGACCCAGCGGGCAGCAATTCCTACTCGCAGAGCGACGGTCGGCATAGTTGTAGGAAAGATGTCCGAAGGAAGTGGAATCAAGCTGCCTTAGTTTCTTGGACTCTAGTTTCAACCAAGCAAAAGCATTGAACGTCATATGTTCTGCTGTCTACAAAACTCGTTTATCCCTTTAGGGTGTTATCAAATCCCCTAACTTTTCAAGAAGGGATATTCGTGACTGCAAGATGGAGCTACTTGACTTACCGGATAGCTCATTCAAATTATTCAACATACTGCTACTCGAACTGTTGTTGCAGCAGCTCGAGGATTCCGGCGAGAAACAACACGGTTTAAGCGGTTCACGAGGAATCCATACATTTCCATCTTTCTCTCTTAATAATCTATGCATGGTATTACGCCTTGCAAGTTTTTGGACTGTACAAAAGATAAAAACAAAGCCTCTTAACGTAAGACAAATGAGTTCAACTATGTAATTCTTTTATGACAAATCACTATTCACTATAACCACTCATCTCGTCTTCACTGACCCCGACCGCATCAAGATGCCCATCCTATAGATACACTCCACCGGCCGTGGACTTAACAAAAGCTCCGCCGTGCGCGGATTTCCTCTGTCCGATCATAGGGCTGAAGCGTCATTTCCCTACGTTCTTAAAAGTGATTTGTTGGGCCACAAGAATATGTGAATGCGACCACCATAATGCTGCCCGCAAAACTACAATTGCCCGAGGCGTTGCTCACCAAAACAATAATGTCGCACAGCTTGAGAGCACGATTGGCGCACTTGATGTCCAAGGCCAAGTTGGGCCAACGTCAAATGAGCACAAAGCATATGTTTTGGCAAATTGCTCCTTCCCTCCCTTTCTAATGATTTCGAAACTTTTCTCCATACCTCGTCACCATCATGCCAGGGTTGATGGTACGTCCTTAATTTTCAGATGTGTGGAGGGATGGTTGATTGCCACACCATCATACAAAGCGAATATCTGCCGTACCATTTGGTTTTATGAGCAATTTTCTTTTTGGCATTTTCTATAATTTATGCATATTGTCATCTAATGACTCACTTGATAAAGTTTTGATATTTACCGTTTGAATCTCGATAGTAATTATATCGAATCACATTTTCATTGATGACATATCGTCTTGCCATTCTTGCCTTTAATCATGCTTTTCGTCTATTGGATATCTGACTACTACGATTTCAAAACGGTTGATCTCTTAAAATGCTGCTTTGAGTTACTCGGTCGCCTAGATTTGCTAATTAAAACTTTAATGAAGAGGTGCCCTTGTGGATCAAACATTTGATCGACCTTTCTTCCTTGAGGACCCTTTTTTGACCCCCTATGTTGGGGACATTTCTTCGTAAATCATAATATTTATATGCATGAGAGAGAGAGAGAGAGAGAGAGAGAGAGAGAGAGAGTCGTGAGGAGATGGAATTTGTCATTAAGGGGAATAACTTGTATGAATTGAATTTACTCTCAAAGACTTTTGAAGTTTTTAACAACATATTCTGATGTGATTTCAAGGGTTCTCAAGTGGGAAAGATCTAGAGGGGTTTGGAGGGGATGGACCGTAGATTTTCCACATCCATATCGCAAATTTTCTCAAGAGTAGTTATGAAAATACCAATTTTGTCAAAAGTGAAAAGGATTGTGGTGATTATGGAGGTGACAATGGGCTAAATTATGGGATTTTAGGGGGGGGGGGGGTTATAGATTGTTAAAAATAATTCCTTGGAAAGCAATAGAAGACTCTGGCCATTCGATGAGCAGAATGAGTGCAGTGATTATGGCCCTAGGGCTTTGGATTGGTTAGCTTTCCAACTACTAAGTTTGCTGCTTCAATTGTCCAATGCCAGCATAAGATGAGATAGAAAAGATACATTCTGGCTTCCTTGTCTCACTTGACATTTTGGAAATTCAAGGCGTTTCATCTTTTGCTTGAAGCACCAATATAGCTCAATTTTCAGACTTACAATTTCAAGGCTTTGATGTCACCCTAGAAATTTCAAATTTGGTTACTCGTTAGGTGTGTAGTAAAGAAGGGGACAGTCTTGGATAAGATCTTGCTACTCCATTCATAAAAGCCATCATGCTTATATTCAGATATAGACATACATCAAAATTTATTGCGAGCGAGAAAATCGAAACAAGATTATGAATTTGTTTCAAGTCAACCGTTATCAATAACAGATCCTCATCAACATAATTTAGTACGTCGCCTCACGTGGGACTTGGATGATCACAGGGCAATGAGTACTTTAGATGTGGGCTCCAAATCACAAGATTGTTAGTATTACTAATATAATTGATGGTTAAGGGGAAAAAAACATAGAAGAAGTAGAGATCTCAATCTTATGGTTAGAACCCTTTATTATTTGTGAGTCAATAGCGTCAACGTTTAGATATTTTCATACTGGTTATATTATTATATTGGCAAAACGTGAATTTGCATCACAGTACGAAATTTCTAGAAGAAAGGTGTGGAAAAGGGGGTCGTTGCATATTATCATGTGATAACCAGATAGTCAAATGTAGAAGGCTACACAAGTGCCACGTACATCCAATCCTAGGGTCTTTCTTTGACTCTTAAAGAAGTAATTGATGGAGGAAATCTTTCTGAAAATTATCGGACTTTAGACTTCTTGATTTACTTTCTTTGATTAGACTTATGGATATTATAATTCCTTGAAACCAAAGATAAATGCATTGAACCATGTACCCAAGATCCCAATCGGCTGTGAGATTAAATTTGGGGAGTGAGAAAACTTCAATGAGAAAATTCGTCAAAACAAAGGTATGAATTTAGTCGATTCATCACTTCTAAAAACTTAAATCATTAGGATGATATACTTGTCATTATCCTTATACACTCTCAATCTAGAATGAGTAAGACATCGAAAAATTTTCAATATACGTGGATCCAACACATGGGATGTCTGATCGTTTTGAACCATAACATATAAGAAAAGTGAAGTACCAAAAAAAGAGCACGAGAGCATATTACCCAACTCATAATTCGCCAACATGGCGATTGATTTATCTAAATATAATTGAATAAAGGTGCCCGTCAAAGAGGTTCATGAACAGATTCCGTCGTCCCCTTTTAGATTTGCAGAACAACCTGCGACTAAACTGATCCAATCAACCTCATATATCTTCAACCATTTCAAGAAAAAATTAGGGTTCCCCCACAAAACAATTGCCTCTTCCCTACCAACAAACAGATGATGGAGACATGGACGGTCTCAACATGAGATTGGGCCACGAAACAGCGATGTCATATATTGTCAGAGTCATTACTTTTATGGCCTTCATTGGTGCAATGTACCTCTCATCCCCTCTTGACTCTTTTGTATTCCTAGAGAGAGAGAAAGGGGGAGAGAGAGGCGGCTGAAGTCCAACCAACTTTCAAGACGGAGCACGAGAAAGTTAGCTCGAGACGAAAGACGTGCTACGCGCTGCGGGACAATGATCAAGTTGGTCTACAGCACTGAAGACGATAGTAAATAATGTAACTCCACGTACGAGATGCCCGTCAGTCCGACAAAGCTGGTGATTCCCGCCCGGTCTTCCTACATTTTTCGTATTTTCTAACCACCGCAAGTTTGTCTGAATTCTTTGACTTACCGTGTCTCCGTATATACACGCGTCTAACATCCACAGGTGCTCAACCGCTCAGCCAATACTTAAAAAATCATCCCTCGCATTTGGTCTTCGGTTTGCAATACAAGATAGAACGTTTTCCCTTCGAAATCGCGGAGGAACGGTACTTTTCTTTTTGCGGTCACATGAAATCACGTTCCCGATTAGATTAAGATTAACCAACATCTTCTTTTCTCGCGAGTAATGCATTTGTTTATTTGGACAGGGTACCCTTGTTTTTCATCGTTTGGGTCGTGCATGTTTGTTTAAGATACCATACAGATCAATGTAAGATCTGAGATGAAATTTTATGTCTTTATGCCTGCCGACGTTTAGTGCGCGTGGGGAGTCGAGACTTCTTCTCGCATCTTTACATATAAATTTTAGATTTTCCAAGACATCGCTAGACTCCAAGCTACCGCGGGTTCTCGATTTCCGCCGATGGCTTCTGATGAAACTATATTAATCTCCCCCGACGAGCGAAAAGATCCTCGCATATCCACCGTATGTATAGGAAAACGTTTGAAATAAGCTAAATAAAATATAAAAACAAGCGGTGGTCCCCGGAGAGCGGCAAATGCAACCAAAAGGTTTCAAAGTATATACGGGAAAAAGAATACTCGGGGGAGAGAGGGAATAATAATCTTTGGCAATTCAGTCACGTTGATTTTACAATTTTTCAAAAAGGGACCGCCTACGTTGCTTCTTTCCTCACGGAAAATGAAGTATGGCAAACGGACAAAAACGAAGGGAGAGGTGTGCGTACATGCATGTGGTAGCATGACAAAAAGATGGTCGCTATATATGCCCTGAGTATTTCAGATCAGTGGAGAAGAAGGTATTGCAGAACCCCGGAAAATAAACAGAGAAAAACCACAGCCACATAGAGAGAGAACGAGAGAGAGAGAGAGAGAGAGAGAGAGAGAGAGGTTGCAGAGATGGGGAGAAGCCCTTGCTGCTCCAAGGAGGGCTTGAACAGAGGTGCGTGGACGGCTCAAGAAGACAGGATCCTCACCAACTACATCAAGGCTCACGGCGAGGGCAGGTGGAGGAACCTACCCAAGAAAGCAGGTCTCTAGCGTTTGCCAGTGTGTTTTTCCTTTTGTTTTCTGCTTTGAATGAGCTTGTGGAGATAGCGGGAGAGATCCAGATTCGTTCGGTAGTGAAACGAGGTTTCGTCTGACTAAGGATGGAAATTCTTTTTTGCAGGGTTGAAGAGATGTGGCAAGAGTTGCAGGCTGCGATGGTTGAACTACCTGAGGCCTGACATCAAAAGAGGCAACATATCTCCCGATGAGGAAGAGCTCATCATCAGGCTTCACAAGCTTTTGGGGAACAGGTGAAACTTCTTTTGTTCTGTACCTTGTCATCTCATCTCACCATGCGCAAGTGCTGGTTTGGCAAGTTAAATTCAACTGTGCATAAATGAACTTACTGGAACTTCTGTTCAGATGGTCTCTGATAGCTGGGAGACTTCCAGGGCGAACAGACAATGAAATAAAGAACTACTGGAACACCAACTTAGGCAGGAAGGTCCAGAGCAATAACCCAACCAACTCCCAATCTCGCAGTGGTCATGTCGATCAATTATCCCCAAATCATCAACATGACGACGATCGACCCCGTGAAGTAAAGAGCCCGAAACATGCCGAGACATCGAAAATGTCTACTGACGATAATAGTGCGTCTGAGTCGCCATCAAGTAAGCCCGATGCTCGTTTGGTCAAGACCAATGCGTTCAAGTGCTCCAAGGTCCTCATCGACCCACCACCAGAACAAGAACTTCACCGAAATGAAGATCCTATCAACACAGACTTTGCGGCATCGGCAGCAGTGGACCCGGCTCCCACCGGGGTCTTGCCGCCATTCACGGGGAATATTCCGGCGGATCTGTCGATGGATGACTTTGAGATCGGGGAGATCTGCTTGTCAGAGCTCCTGAATTCGGACTTATCGGGCATCGCTAACCAAGGTCAATTCAACAGCAATAACAGCAACACGATCAGTGACGATCTGTTCGCTGATCATAGCCAAGTGCAAGGTCTGGGTTGGGCAGCACTGAGCAGTGACAGTGTTCATGATAATCATCTAGCAAATGCTGGTCCCAACTTCCATCAGGCTTTTGCCTCCTTTCTTGACCTTAATGGAGGAGACCAGTGGCTTTGAGCACGACATGAGAATTATACGACATCGTCAAGGAGCCATTTTTCATACAAGAATTTGCATAAAGGGACACACCTAGGCCGTCCCTGCTGTTCATGATTCCTTTCTTTTTGTCTTTTTTTTATGGGTGTCTGCCAATCACTCTGTTTATTCACTCCGGGATCAACTGTTCGGGTCTCTAACTAAAACATCATTGCACGACACGATGTTGGCCCAACTTGTCAGATAAATAATCCCATGACTAGCTGTACTTAGCTCCAAGAGAGAGAAAGAGAGGCCTCTGTAAAGGAAATCTTTTTCAAGTTCTTACTTCGACTTACTTGGAACTATGCAATTCACTTGCTTTTTTCTCTCGGTCCTGTTAAGAGCGCACGATTGATCATCGTCCCTGAGATTTCGGAGATTGTTGCTGCAAGCCAAAGCGAATTTGTCGTGAGAGTTTCGTCGTCCAAAACTTTTGTTTTCTTCTTGGCAGCATTGATTAAATTAGTTTTTAATCTTCTGATGATTCATGACGTGGTTTTTTAACTAACTTCGCACAACCTTTTTGCCGGATATGCATATGCAAAGTCTCCACGTACAAGGAAGCACACCCATGTAAAGCTTCTTTGGCTCTATACATAAAAATCAGTCTCAATATGCAGAAAACTTTTCAATCTACATGGGGCACCTCAACGTTGACCTCAAAGACCCCAGCATGGTTTTTTTCTCTGCAGCATCCAGTGAAAAAATACTGAACAAGGTGGCTTAAGCTCGCGACACGATGCATCATCTTCTGGAGTTCAAGCTCTCTTTTTCTGCCCCTCAAATGATAGTTTCCTGTTCAAGTTCTTGTGAAGAAACAAGAAAAATGGATCCTCAATAGTGATGGCAACAGCAATTCTCCAAAAGAGAAATTAACTTTAATGGATTTCCTTTATAAGAGAGACAATAAAAAAAAATCGGTTTCGCAAGAACGAGCATCGACGTATGGGCATCATACATTTTATGGTTTTGGTTTTGTGGCCCCGGCCTCATTAATGACTCTGTCTAACTAAAATCTTACAGTGTAAAATCATGGCAGGGGGAAATATCAGTCAATTTTTAGTAAGATCAACTAGAGGAAATTCTATATTTATGAGAAGCAGCGAACTTCTCGTGCTCATGATAAATAGGCAGGCAAAACAATTAATGTGATGAAAGCACAAGATCTTAGGGTTTAATGGCCCCCCTCTCCATGGACGTTTGCTTAATTAGCAAAATCATTTACTCCCGCTAATGTTACATCCCCTTGTCGTTCCCTGCATCGCCCGTGGCTCTATGCCGAGAGGACAGTATGAAAATATATTGATTACAGTACATTGACGTGAAAAAAGGCAATGCATGGCCATGCAATCGACTTGGTTCGTGGAGGCATTCGTGATTATATTAACAAGGAGAAGAGTCATCCCCGACATAGACGATAGCAATATATCATTTTTGTCGTCTTTTAACTCGCCGATGGTTCACTTTCGACTAGTTCCTGTCAGTTGCTGTCTGACCTGACCTGCAAGGCAGGTGATGCACAAGCCGCAAAACTGTGATTTGTAATTCGATGATTAATTATAAGAACCAGGTATTTTTCGCATTTATTTACGATGCATGTGGAGTTCAGCAATTTTTTTCTTGCTTAGTTACTATGTGTTTTCATCCTCTGCGTCTTGATTGGTATTGAGTTATCAACGTGGCGATCATGTCAAACAATCTATTTGAACATTTGCGATAGTCATTAGACGATGAGAGATAAATTATCTACCGTAGCGAATCATTCCTTTTAGATATTTTCATGACTCTTCCACCCTAAAATGATATATTACCTTTTGTTCTCCTGTAGAATTCTACTGCAAACGTGCAGTTCAAATCCGAACACTAATCTTCTCAGCTTAAATATAAAACTACATCTCAATTTGCAGAGAAACAATATCCAAAGACATGCAGATTTCTACCTAAAACTCCAGTTTGATTGCAGTAGATCAGTTCAGGACGGCATCATCAAATGAATTCATCATGGCACGAAGTGGAATTAGTTCACCTAACCTTCTAAATCTGAGGTAATCAAGACAAATTTGGAGCTTGATATTTCCAGAAACAATCTTACTGGTTTCCCTTTTTCTTGGCTCTACGAATTGACATTTTGTCTAGTCTCTTCCATACTTGGACAGCGAAGTTTGTGAACGAGGCTTAAACTATACAAAACCCCTTCGATGTATGGCGTCATTACGACAGATCGACGATGTTCACGGAAGGACCTGGTAATTGTTTAAGTTTTCATCGTCGATATAATATTGCATGCGCCATGACTGAACTAGTGAAGTCCTACGTTAGCATCCTTCTTGGTCTTCCCTCGTGCCGGACGATATTTCTTCTAACCTTCGACTTCTTTCAACCAATAGACTGAGCAAGAAAGGACTTCCTCCCACAAACTAAATCAGTACAGAAACTTCCATAGTAGATAAAGCTTAAACAGATAAAATATGGAGACAGCTCGGCTTCTCGATAAGATTACCGCACGAAATCCCCACGACAGATCTTCTGAAGCTTCATTTTCAGCATAATTCAAATGTTAAATTATGTAACAGAGGTCATAGATACCGAAGGATCGCATTTATCTGACAACTAAAATTCGTGAATAAGTTGGTAAATGTTCGATAAATATTTCTAACTACTAATAGAGAGAAAAGGTTTTGGGCTCGACCCTATTCTGAGCCACTCCCTTGCCTCTCCATCTCACGCCTAGTCTCAAGCCAAATGTTAATTTACGCTTGAAGACAAGTTGACTACCGAAATATCTACATAGATACGCCATATCTATGCTTTAACAATTTAAACTTTTTAGATAGACAGGCACTCCGATAAAATTGTTAAATACACAAATATCTCTTTTTGTCAAATCTCAATTTTTTCCCTGGTGATTTTTTTTTTTTTTTGTGAGAGCTTGCATATTCTTTGATTTTGATAAATGAGTAGAGTCAGTGGCATGATGGTCTTGACGTCTCGTTGGAGTTAGCTGAAATCACATGATTTTATGCATGTCCCTCTTCAAATTAAAAACAATCTCGACCGTAGACCTAAAGAAAAATATGATTTAATGATAAGATTCGGGACCCTACATGACATCCCGTCGAAAATGCGTTTACTAGTCTCTTGAAAATGATGTTGAATAAGATTGATCGACATTCATTATTTAAATTATTTCTTTCAGCAAACTCAGAAGAGGCAGCTGCTTTTCCGCCTGTCATGTGGCCGAAATTCTCCCACGGGAATTTATGAGAGGGCCTGAGCATAAAATAATAATTTCATCGTGGTTGATGGTTTCCCACTTGTAAATTATTTCCGCGTCAATTGACTTTCTTTTTCAATTTTCATATTAATTACTATTTCTTAACTAATCTAGGGTTCAAAAAGCACTAACTCGCGACACCCGACATACTTAAACAAACACATGCCCACTTCTTTTGAGGAGAATTCAAAAAAAGTAAAGTTGGGATCCAACTCTTTTTTCTCGACATTTTAACTTGGCGAAAACCTTTTTTCGAGTCAGATTGATATAATCATGAATGTTTCCTTTTTCTTTTAATGATTCATGGAAAAGGAAGATTTTATGAGGGGTAGAAAAATAGGAAAGAAGAAAAAGAAAAGGGTGGAAAAAACAAAAAGAAGAGGAAAAGAGCGATTCATAAATCAAAAAGTTTAAATTGGGTCCAGTACCAGATGATTTGCCCCCTCGCCGTGCATGTAGTCCATATATACAATGTCTAAAGATTTAAGGCTCTTGTTCCAATAAGAAGGGGTGGCCTCTTGATGAAAGCGCACGACACGACCCCACTTGCTCCCATCCAATCGGACTACCAAAAATCAAATACCATGTGCAAAAGGCACTGTCACGATAATAGTACGGCAACATAACACAATGCAACGCGACAACAATATCATAACATAACACGACGAAATACACATTTATAAATATCTTCGCTCTTAATTGAGGTGATTTGAACACCACATATTATCAATCTAATTGAAAGATTCACCGAGTGCCTCTCGCAAGTCGGAGGAAAGTGAGAGGCGTGGCATCATGCGGAGTAGTTGTTTTCGTGCGGACAATATCTAATTAAGACGGGCCATTGGAATGTAATATCACCAGCAACTAAAAATCTTGACCTGAATCGTGCGTGAGGTGGCCAGGCGCGGTGCCGTCTGAATCTGCATCACGAATTCGCTGATTGGGACATTTCCCTCTAAAGTCGTCTCACAGAATGGACTGGGTCAAAATAGAAGATTATGCTAAAAGTCCATTTCAAATCAGGAAGTTGAAAAGACCTAGAGGAGCTTGCACAGCTCATTCCAAGTTTTCAACTATTGCTTCTTCCTTCCATTCGCTTGGAGATCGTAGCTTGTCGCATACAATTCGAAAAGATGCTCGAAAGGCAGCCTCTGACAATAGTAAAAGGTGTCGGTTTTGCCCATGTAATTGGATATCTATTGGAGAATCTGTGTCCGGTCCCATCGGCGGCAATGCGCTTAAGTCTCGTACAGCCAACAATAGCTACGAAGAAAAACAAGTCTTTCAGGTGTTAGAAACCTTTTGTATCAGCCAAGTTATGCACCAATCACCATAGCTATTCACATCCATGGTACATAACTTGTCTAAGAAGATCCAAAAAGAGAGACTCCAAAAGGGAAAAAGTGCAAGATTTGATTAACTGCTCCCAGCGAGAATCCAACTTTCTCACTTCACGTGACTAGAAAAGCAGCTCATCCAAAACAGTAATTAATTCAGCACTCTCGTGCATTAACATTAACGACTAAAAGCCAGAACCTCAGTCCACATCCCTGGAAGAGATAGGAAGCAAAAGGAAAGGTTGAATACGGGAGGCTTTAGCCGAAAGTTACGCGAAGAATGCTTGCCAACTCTGCCATCGAATTTACAAGAACAGCCTCTCTGATGCGACTGTCATCATACTACCACAAAGGTGCAAAACATTATGTTCTTTCCGTTTTCGAGAAACTGTGATTCTGTGACTTGTTTCTCTTTTCTAGTGTCTCTGTTATATCTTCTAGATTAGTTGAGAAATTGAATGACAGTGAAAAAGATGTCAAGAGAGCTACGTTAGCGTCTTCTTAGGCAGACTTAGATTGGGTAAACACTAAAAAGTGGCACCCCCAAGTCAAGTTGAAACACGACATGCTTGGTCATCTTCTGCCAATAAAATCATGCATTGATACAAGAAGGATTTCCTCCGACTGTGACTTCAAGAAGACATCTTTCAGTGCAGGTAAATGTCCCTATCACAACAAATTACAAGACTTTATGAGGTTCATCAAGAACAAATTAGAATTTTGAATGACATGAAGCGTAGCCATATGGATCAAACTCTAATTTTTTTTTTTTTCAAAATTTAAATATGAAATCTGAAGAATCAGGTTTTAATCAATTTCTCAGCATGACATAGTTTGTCACACATTTCAGCTCCAAGAAACAGACAAACAAGATGACTACGGATCATTATGCTTCAGCTCCAAGAAGCAGATGCACATTGCTGTATACAGGATAACTACAAGTTAAACTAGAATAATCCATTCACAATGCAACAACTAGGCAATAATCTGCATGTTGATATGAGATTTGTTTCCCAATATGAACCATTACCACATACATCACTTCAAGCAGAGGCCTCACTTTACTTCAACAGTGTCCTTCCTTGATTCTGCTGCAGAATTATATCTTTGTTTCTTAGAAAATTAGTTTCATATTTACGCGAAATAAATTTACCACCAGTACTCAACCTAAGTTAGATTGCCCACACAATGGTCAACTTGTCCTACTTATCTTGTCATATGTAGAGTTGATACTGTGACTGCTGGGAATCAAATCTATGGAATTTTACAATTCCATTGATGCATATGCCAAAGCTAACCATGTAAACAGCCCAATAACGGATTTGACCTGCATTACACTTTAAATGAACAACAATAAGTCATGCCTAAACTAACATTTGTTGCCTTATATAGTTGTCCAAAAAACTCATCGTGACTATAAGTATTGCATTGTATGGAAATTTAAACAGGGACATTTAGTATATAGTAGTCTACTGATTCTACTTATGTATCTCAGAAGTGAATTATATGCATTAGCATCATTTTTTCTATAACATTCATTTACATGATAGGTATAGATAAACTGAGCCCAAGTTCCCATAACTTCAAGGAGGACATATAATAAGTCCACCCATACAATTAAAACCAGGCTCAATTCCTCTTGGATGGGTAGCCGGCTTCTAATTCATGATCATTCACAATGTGCATCCAACTTGACCGAACTAATGTCAACAGGAAGAAAAAAAACAAAAGAAGAAACACAAAAAATTAAAATTCAGTAAAATGGGTACACAATCTAAAGCCAATATTAGTGAATGCATCTATCTAGTTGAGAAATTTATTAAGATCGAAGTAGCATAGAGCTATCAAGAAAAAGTCTTGAACTTAGCTCATGTCTCCTTTAATAATGGTCAGTAGAATCATCAACAACAAACAGTTAAATTAATCTAACAGTCATGCAACCAAGTGGCTGAGCATGGGGAGAGGCAAATCTACCAATATCGAGCACAGAAGCTTTTTACGACAGCAGATGATAATTAGACAGGACTTCTTTTAAAATCGTATATGACTCACCAAAGTAAAGGCATTGTATCACTTTTCAGGTGGCATCTGAATAGTATAAGATGACGTTTTTAAAAGTCTAGATTCAGAAGTTAGCAAGTAAGAGGGCCTGTTTGAGGACTTTGTAGAACAGTGGTTTTCCTTTACACAATGATCAGATATGGCTGAATTTATGCTCAATTTGAACACGCCGTGTCAGGGTTAATACTACAAAAAAACACCCAAACCGGTACACCTGTGACAAATTTATCTCAAACTAATTTTTTGATCACAAAAAATCACAAGTTGGTAAGCTTGTGATAAATTTATTGTAAACTAATATTTTGACCACCACAAACTCCAAACTGGTACACCTATGACAAATTTACCCTGAACTAATTTTTTGACCATCAAAAACCCTAAACTAATACATTTATGACAAATTTACCCTCCATTAAATTGGATTAATACCACAAAAATCACAAACTAATATACCTGTGACGAACGGAGAGTAAAACTTCAAACTGGTACGCCCGTCAACTATTTATTTGCCATCAAACTCAGCAACTTGACAGTAAAACTTAACGGAAATTAATGGAGGGTAATTTATCATAAGTGTACCAATTTTGGGTTTTTAGTGGTTAAAAATTAATTTAAAGTAAATTTGTCACAGGAGTACAACTTTGGAGTTTTGGTGGTCAAAAAATTAGTTTGGGTAAATTTGTTACGTGTACCGGTTTAAGATTTTTTGTGGTATTAACCCAATGTTAAACTATAATTTTGTGGAGTAAGAAGCCTTGTGAACTAAAACGTAAGCATCAATCATCTTCATTGACCAATCATAAGTTTACAAAATCCAAAAGATGCTCCCGGTATAAGTATATAACCTTTCCCAAAGATAAATGATTGTCACTAGAGTTTTGTCCTTGAAAGCACGCATAACAAGAAATAATGTCAAAAGTTTTCTACAAACCGTGCATCCATAATCATCTGGACTCTCCTAAGTATTAAGATATATCTATGATTAATAAAGTCACGAAAGATAGTTCGCTAAAAGTAACTTTTGACTGCAATGTTTCAACACAAAATGAAATTCAAGAAAATGGCACTAGAACAGTGCCACCACAGACCAATTTCAAGACTTCGGCAGAGAATTCTCTTCTACCGCATGAAACGTATTAGTTTACTATCAGCAAACTAAGCCAAAAGGTGGAAGCGCTCCCTTGCTTGAATACGAGGAAATGTATATTGCCCGAAATCAGGCCAACTAAACACCGAACAGATCTAGGTGTTGAAAAATCTGGGATTATATGATCCTTGACTAACTTTCAAGGATCAGCCCTTAACAAAAATGAAGTAAATCCTCATATTAGATGTCTTACATTAACTACATTAACATAGGGAAAGAGTCCTATCTTCTCACAAACCAACCAACTTGCTCAAGTTTGCCTGTGATGTTGTACTTCTCTGGATATATAGAAAGGACATTAGTAAACCAAAAACAATAATTATGAGGTGAAAACTAGAAAATGCAGCGAAAATCCACTAATAATGGATCAACCCACTCATAAGAGTAATACGCTAACGTGAATGATTAAAGACGCTGTGGGTCTTAGTTTCTCACAGTTGACACAGCTTGTGCAGAGGCAATCAATTGAGCCATTACAGTAGCATACTGAACAGCTGTGTGTTGTGAAGTATAGTGGTCTGAGAGGCCAAATTCTGAAAAGTTCGGTTCTACATGAATAAAATGACCTGGCAATGATCTTTTTGACAATGCTTCTTGCCATATATCAATGAACTCTTCCATGATTTGTCTGGACTTTTCCAATGAAGAGATTGGCAAATACTCCACCTGCAAGACATAAACCAAGTTCCTCTTGAGTTAGATACCACTGGAACGAAATCACCAGTGGGTATGCAGCCAAACACCAAAATAAGAGGGAGAGGGAGGGGCGGATTATACATATTTCCAATTAATTCAATATGACCGGAATTTGCCAAGTGTAAGAAGAAAAGGTTCCGGATATGCTAAGAAAATAAATATCATATCCAACCAAAGGTATGCAAGAGCCCAGACCACATGACAGCCTTGTTTCCTCTTTGGACAATATCACCCCCTCACCATATAATATCGAGTTAGCTCAAAATCTTCATGTAATCATCATATAACTTCGAAGAAAACAAGAGAGGGAACAGCCTTCCTGCTACCACTCTTTTTTTCGAGGCCCCAGAACTTCACTTTTAAAAGCCAGGAGAAAGTAAAGTGTCCTTTGGTATGAGAAAACAATTCCAAATTTTATTTTCCATTTTCAAAATCTACTGAAATGCGTATGGCGAGATTTTTCCAGATATTTATTTTCAACAAAAGCACAGGAAATAGTTTTCTCATTTTTCTTAGCCTAACTTCTAAAAACAATTGAAGTTGTTTTCAAATGAAGAAACTTCCACATGTAAAAGCCTCAACGTGGCTATGGTTTTTGGTTTCTGAGCAGGATCCTTTTTGGTTTTCCTAAGCTTTGAAGAGGCTTTTCTGAAGCTTTTCTGGTCTAAATGAAAGGTTGGGCAGCTTTCTTGTCAACAAAAACTCCTTGAGAATGTTGCTTGTTCAAACTTTCTCTCAACCTCACAACTGTTATATTTCTCATGTTTCCCTTTTGGCAAGAGTCTGACTCAAGCTTGGAGAAGTTTCCTTAAGCATCTTCACTTAAAAATGAAAATCAAGAAGCAAAGAAAACAACATTTTGCACGAAATTGACATTTATTTCATATAATTATGTAGCAGCAACTTTCTAAAAGGAATCATATATGGGCAAATTCAGAGGATATCAATTTATAGCAGATATGGAGTAATTAGAATACAAATCTAGTAAATGATCACATCAAAAAGGATGATTAATCTAGAACTATAAAATATATAGTAAGATAGTTGAATAAGATGAGATGTAAGATTAAACATGATGTGATCAACTGATGGAGATAATGGACTATAACAGTAAAAAGATATCAAGCACGCTCTCAGCAATTCATTTTTTAAGAGGATTCTGCAACACAGTCATAAAAATAGAAGAATGACAATGAAAAATAAATGAAAACAAAAACTAAAAGCACTTTTGTAAAACCAAATGGGGTCGAGATTGCAAACATAAATATTCAGCAGATTCCATGTTAATTATGTTCATTACCTTCAATTTCTATTCCTACACGGTCTTAGAAGATGTTTAGAAAATTGTATATGATGCAGGCAAAAGTCCCACGCTAAGAAGACAATATGTTGGGTTCCCTCTCCTAGGAAGCTTAGCTTTTCGGGATGAGTTCTTCCACCCTTTGTAACACATCAAGTTGGTTTTAGAGCCACTCCCTGGACGCCCACCCCTGGCACTGATCCTCAAGGCTGTGGTCCCGTGGTGGTGGCCTAAGGCTGCATCCTCGGGGCCATTCTGCGAGGTTGCAGAATTCTGAAGAGGGGGAGGATGATGCAGGCAAAAGTCCCACATTGAGCAACTAAGGAAGGTATTCTGGGGCTTATAATGGATTGGGGTCTCTCTCCTGGCAAGCTAGCTTTTCAAGATAAGTTGTTCCACCCTTTGTAATGCATCAGTACACTAACTGCAAAGCTGAACTACCGACATATCAATAGCTTAAGCAATCCAGATACTGCATATGCTGGCAAAAGGCAGGGTTGCCATGCAAGATCCTTTAGGGGCACATCACAAAAAATGGATCGAATTGACTGAAATACTGCTAAGTTCAAAGTGACGTAAGAAAAACAAATTCACAACCCGATCACACATTAACTAGCATTTTAGTACTGTTAAAAAACACATGCTAGAAAGTCTTCGCAAAATTTGCAGAAGCTTGTCACTAAAAAACTCTCATTCCCAAAGAATTTCGTGACACGCAAAAGAACAGAACAGGAAATGCAATGTAAGCTCATTACCTCCATAACAATCCCTCTCAAATTCTCGGAATGACTCGGAACAACTTTCCCCACTCTCAACTGAAAGTCACCGAGTTGATACTGAAATCCCTAGAACACAACAGCCAGACAAAAGGATAACTAGTCTTCTCAATATGCAAACCAGATGAAACATACTCAGATTCACAGCAACTCACGCAATCACTGCTAGGAACACACGCATCATACACGAAAGCACGCCGCAAAGGAACTAAGCAGAACCATAACGCGCAATCTGATGTCCTACCTCAAATATGAGCGCGACTCTCGATTTGTAAGACTGCAGCTTCTCCATTATGTTTTGAACAGAGACATCAGACTCGACGACTATCCGGTGACTCCGGAGCGTGAAGTAGTACTTACTCGGCTGCTCCGGCAGCGACATGCCGATGAAATCCCGGGGCATCTCCGGCGACATCGCCTGGTCTATTCATCCATCGCCGTTTCGGATCAACATAAAGCTAAACCGAAACACTCACACCAAAAAAAAAAAAAAAAAAAACCTAAAGCACGCTCAGCGCGCGCGAGCTGTAACGAATCATCGCCGATTCACCTCGAAGTATAGGCTTGTAGTAGGTGAGAGTAGCCTTCCACCTGCCTTCCTTGACGCCATTGATGCCTTCCACGCACTGCGAGACCTCCGCGAGGATCTGGCTGTTCACCGTCGTCCCCGGATTCGGCTGCCACTGCAGAACCCTAGCAACGGCGACATCGGAAGACGCGGGTCAGCGCGCGGAGATTCCGCGAGAAAGCCGCGGCGGAGAAATGAGGGTTCCGCGCTTCCGCCGCGAGATCGCGGCGGCGGTCGGAATCGGAGGATTTACCACTTGAGAGGCATGGCGGCGGCGAGGAACGGAGAGAGGACAGGAAATTCCCCGACGGACGGACGGACGGACGGACGGACGAGCGAGAGCGACTGATACTGAGATTGGACCGCTTCCGTAAGAAAAACGCTGTGCCCGAAAATCTAACCGACCGGGCCGGGCTCCAATAGCCCGATTTAAGAAAAGTAATAACATAAGGATAACGTCGCAAATGATCCCGGATTTTGATTCGACGTGAAATGTGATTTATAAATTTTTAATTTATTTAATATGATTCATGCACTTTGACTTAATAATATTTCTAATTTGTTCAATATGATTTATTAATTTTTGGGACATGTTTATTGTTTCATGAATTATATTAAAATATTTAATATAATCATTCCATTAATTTAATATCAAATACATCGAATATTTTCATATAGTTCGGAGATTAAATTGAATATATACCAAAATTTCATAAACTACAACAAATTAGAAATTCAAGGATTATATTATATATTGAATTAAAATTCATAAATCATGTTGCATTATCGCACATTAGTTGCTATTTTGATAATATGATTTGTTCAGCTTATGGATTTTAAATCTTTACTATTTGTTAACATCGATCGACTTCATGGCTAATTTCACGTAAAACCACGTGAGATCACGTATCGAAACTCCAAAAACCAAATCTGGAAAAAGATTTAACATCTTTAGCACACTTAATTTTAGCGAAACAACTACAATTATCATTTCATTATTATTTTGGTTGGTTTTTTTAGTTTAGTCCCCATCGCATCATTCTTGTCCTGTTTGATATTTACTAATTTCGATTCCTCAAAACTTAAATAAGAGTTTCTAAAGAATAGATCATCTATATTGTAAAGTCCTAAACTTTGGACCAATTGGGTATCTTAGAATGCATTTGGCAACCGATCAAATAGTATTTGATTATTTTTTTTGTTCCCATAAGTAAATTTAGAATAAAAATTCGTTTGGTAAATTTTTTTCTGTTCCTTAAAACAATTCTACGATTAAGCCAACTTAATTTTTTTTATTTTCTTTTCTCTTCTCCTTTCCTTATTTTTTTTTTACTTTCTCTTCTTCTTCCATCGTTGCCGCCATCGGCCACTGCCATCACTCGTCAACGACTAGTTGGGCGAGATTTGACGGGCTTATTTCCTCGGCAATAGGGGATTGTCTCACACCTAGCCTAGGGATGACGACCCTTCGGTGAGGTTGCCGGCCTTCGTCTAGCTGGTCACCTAGGTCATTCCAAAGCTAGCGACTAGCTGAAAAAAAGAAGGATAAAAGAAAAGAAAAAGAAATAAAATTAATAAAAAAATTAGAAAAAATTGGTTAGATTATAAATTTTGAGAATGCAGCTAAACGCAATTCTATCATGAAAAAAAAAATTTGAATAATTATCAAATGCCTTCAAATGCGAAGAATTTATTTTTGAGGTTACCAGACGCACTTTTAATCCCGGATCCAAGACTAAACCCCGCCTATGGAGAGAAGCAAACTATACTAGAACGGAAGGACTGAAAACCCGACCCAGTCCGAACCGGGGTTTGCGGTTACGATTTCATTCGGTCGGGTCACGATAAAGCCCCCGCACCCGTCGTTCCCCGGGTCGGGTCGGGTCGGGCAACCGGCCCGTTCACGGGGCTGGGCCGATTCGCACCTGTATCCAATTCCGAGTCCTAAAACCAGAAAACAAACAGCAAAGAAAGCTCAGTTCAGTCAGTCCTCGTTTATTCACTATTCCCTTCTCCGATCGTCTCTGCTCTTCCGCTAGAGATAGAGAGAGAGAGAGAGATCGCCGGAACGGAGGCTCCGTCGGAGCGTATACCGCGGAGCTAGGGTTTTCCGGCGCCACACGGTCCCCGCTTCTCCTTCCTTCTTCAGCGCCGCCGAGGCGCTCGTTCGGAAGCCGAAATCGAAGGTGGGAAGAGAGGAGATCGTGTGGTGGAGCGCTTCGCGGGGGCGGAGGCAATGGCGTGCGTGTACATACCCGTGCAGAACTCGGAGGAGGAGGTCCGGGTGGCCCTCGACCAGCTCCCCCGGGACGCCTCCGACATCCTCGACATCCTCAAGGCCGAGCAGGCGCCGCTCGATCTCTGGCTCATCATCGCGGTAACTTCGGCTTTCGCTCTCCGGTTTCCGGGATTCCGCCTCGTCCCGCATTGGTCGTTGCTCGCCAGTTCGAGCCGTTCGATTCCGTCGTCGTGTTTTTTCTTCGGATTCCCTGTTTTTCCTCTTCCGAATTTTCGCGGCGTTTCCGTGTCTCGTGAAGTTCAGTTTGCCCTTTCAGTTTCATTGGTTTGGTTGCCGAAAGTTTGTTTTGATGCAGAGAGAGTACTTTAAGCAAGGGAAGATCGACCAGTTTCGGCAAATTCTGGAAGAAGGCTCGAGTCCCGGTATATTTCACACTCCCTGTATTTCATCCTAGTGGCCCCTAGCCTTTTCTCTGTGTTTTTCTCCCTCATTGAATATCCATCCCTTTCCTTCACAGGCAAAGGAACTTCTCCTTGTCATGGCAATTGCTATTTAAATTCGTGACCAATCTTTCTTGCTAATGTCTTTTTCGATATTATTTACAGAAATTGATGAGTATTATGCTGATGTGAGGTATGAGAGGATAGCGATTCTCAATGCTTTGGGGGCTTATTACAGCTACCTTGGGAAAATTGAGACCAAACAGAGAGAAAAGGAGGAACATTTTATTTTAGCGACCCAGTACTATAATAAGGCATCGAGAATTGATATGCATGAGCCTTCAACTTGGGTTGGAAAAGGTAAATTATTCTTCACTTTGGTCTTGTGATGTATACTGGGGGAAATCTATCGTAGGCCTCACAAGAGTTAGACATCGAAATGTTTGTTCATTTGTCGAGTTGTAGTTGCTTAATAATTCTTGCATGCTAATACTTATATGGTTGGTATTCGATTTTGAGCCTCAATTTCCATCTAGGACGGATTTAGACTGTCAAGTTCCAACCACGCTATATTGCAGTCGGCTTGGTGTCCCATATCTTTAGTCTTCATTGATGGAATCCTAATATGATCACATTTCTCCTGCTTACAGGTCAACTCTTACTCGGCAAAGGTGAAATAGAACAGGCATTTGCTGCATTTAAGATTGTGCTAGATGGAGATCGGGATAACGTACCTGCTCTTCTTGGTCAGGTTGTGTTTGCTGACATTCTATGTTGTGATTGTACTGGCTGGATACCACTGAATCATCTTCTGCTTTAGATATGCAGTGTCTACGATACTTGCATGCATTAAACCATTGTAGAAACTGAATTACTCTTTGTTCTTTTATTGCCAAAATTTCCTATACTAGTCTTTTTTTGTACTAAATTTTGAACTTTCACGTCTGTAGGCATGTGTTGAGTTCAATCGCGGACGGTATTCCGATTCCTTGGAGTTATATAAGGTTTGTGATATCATCATTTTCCCCTATATTGGGACAATCATGATGATTTTAAATTCCTTACTGCAGCATGATATTTAAGTTCAGTAAGTAGTGTCATGTTGAGGAGTTTCAGTTTAAGTGTTCAGGAATGCCATCAATCTGAATAGACTATTGACGTTGCCCTTTACTCATTGTCTTTGTTTAGAGGGCCTTGATAGTCCACCCTGATTGTCCTGGAGCTGTAAGACTTGGCATAGGTCTCTGTCGCTATAAGTTGGGTCAATTTGAAAAGGCTAGGCAGGCATTTCTGCGGGTTCTGCAGGCAAGTTGTATGGTTATATTGCCTTGATTATGAAGAGACATTAGGCCTTGCTTCCCAGTTTGTATTAACTCTGTGATTTATAGGGTTTTCAATTTCATTTAACAGTTAGACCCGGAAAATGTTGAGGCCCTTGTTGCACTTGCAATTATGGATATGCGTACAAACAAAGGTTATTTAGTCTCATTGTTTACTTTATTACCTCGGATAATAGGGTTGTTTGTTGGATTTAAGATATATCCCTGCTGATAGATCGCCTTGTTTTCTCACATACATTTCAGCGGGTGGAATTAGGAGAGGAGTGGAAAAGATGCACAGGGCATTCGAGATATACCCTTACTGTGCAATGGCATTGAATTATCTAGCAAATCACTTCTTCTTCACTGGGCAACACTTTTTGGTTGAACAATTGACAGAAACTGCCCTGGCAGTGACCACTCATGGGCCAACAAAGTCACATTCTTACTATAACTTAGCAAGATCTTACCACAGCAAGGTTTGCTTATTGTTTTTCTTCTCAGTTCTTAAAGATATTTCTTTAGCAAAAGCAATAATGTAGCGATGCAGATGAATCAATTGTTATGAGTGTTACCGTGTAAAATGGGAAGTCTGTCTCTCTCTCCCCCCGCCCCTTGGTTGCTCCTATGCCTCTGCCTAATGGGGCTTGCTTCTTGTCAACTTTAGGGAGACTACGAAAAAGCAGGTCTCTACTATATGGCTTCTGTCAAAGAAATCAACAAGCCACATGCATTTATTTTTCCTTATTATGGTCAGTATCCTTTCCCTTCTTCAATATTTGCACATCGGAAAGAGGAAACACAGACAGATGACACTTGGGATGGAGAAATATCAAATTTAGAATGATGGAATTGAAAGTGGATTTTATAATTAATTGCATGGCGTGGAAAGTGGATTTTACAAGTGATCATCCTGAAGATGTGTTGACTTAGAAATATTTTTCCATCGTCTGTTTTGTATGAAATTGGAAAATCTTTCTCTCTGCCAGTATTTGCCATCTCTTATTAGATTCTAGCGAGACATCCTTTGGTGTCATTTACATTTCTTTCTTGTAATTTCTGGTGTGCATTGGTCACTATGCTTTAGGTCTCGGTCAAGTACAACTCAAGTTGGGAGATTTCAGAAGTTCCTTGTCAAATTTTGAAAAGGTTTTGGAAGTATATCCTGATAATTGCGAGACATTAAGAGTAAGTCGGTGAAAATTGCCGGTGTCATTTTGTGATTTACTTGTTGGACTTATTTAGTGACTGACTTTTCTGAGAATTATTCTCTCTCTCTCTCTCTCTCTCTCTCTCTCTCTCAACTTGAATAGGTTCTTGGGCACATATATGTGCAACTCGGGCAGGTAGAAAAGGGACAGGAGTTTATGAGGAAGGCTACAAAGGTTGATCCACGTGATGCCCAGGTGACCAACTTTGTCTTTTTTATCCTCTTTAATCATGATGGCTGTGGCCTTGATGCATACCTTTGTTCTTTGTATCGATGTAACATGCAGTGTATGTAGTTTACCATACGTTTACATTCTTGACCATCTTCTTATTCTAAGCTTGTGTTCTGTTTATAGGAGTTAAAATTTGTGAAGCATCATTGCATGCGAATGGAAGACGTTATTGCATACTTTTAGGGTAGGCAGACTTTGTGCATTCCTCAGGAATGCAGCATAGCATGCCATCCCTGCAAAAGTCCAGAGATATCATAGTATGGCAACACTTGAATGTAAATGCTTTGTGTGACCATGTGGCTACACATTAATGATTGGTTTAATGTTTCACTGGTGTCATGGTGGATATTATTCTTGGATGCAATGCTTTGATGGATACCATAGATTTATTGTCTTGTGAGCAACTTCTCTTTTGGCTTTGAGCTCCATCTGTAAATGCATGGGTGCCTCATAGTGAATTTCTCTCTACCTGCAAGATGGCCCTTCCAAGCTTGTGAATGACTGCCACCTTAATGTGACAATTGAAGAATGACATTTTAATTGACTGAATATTATAGGAAGAATATTAAGCTTATTTGACTGAATATTCTGTCAGCTCTTGGATTTAAATGCTTTGATTGCAGAATTGCTACACTTGTTGACAATTCGTTCAAATTTTGACACCGTTGGTATAGTGGGATAACGCCTTGTATGGAAATGCTGATTGATATTGTGCATTCCCATGTCTTGTTAATGATCTCTCTTTTGGCTTTGAGATCTTTATAAAGTGGGTTGTGCCCCTTTGTTGTCTCATGGTTTACTTTTCTTTACTTTTCGTAGAAGTATATATGCCTTCCGAAGCTAGTGAACAGCTGGCCACCTCAATATGAAAATTGAAGAATTACCTTTTGCTTAAATATTAAATTAACTTAATTTAGCTTAATTTTTTTGTTAGCTCCATCGTGCATGGTACAATTACTGTTCAAATATAAAGTACAGGTTTGTGGAAACTTGATTCAGGCATTTCTTGATCTGGGAGAATTGTTGATATCATCTGACACAGGCGCTGCTTTAGATGCCTTCAAAACGGTAAGTACTTTTTTTTATAATTTTTTGTACTCATGTAATTGGGCGACATTAATGTGGAGAGGAAAGTGAAAGGTTGTTTAAATTAAGTTATTTCTGTTCATATTACGTAGAAAGTTGTCCAATGCTGGATATGTGGTAGTAATCAGGTTATAATATTATGGACGGCTGGATACGTTCGTAATTTCCTTAGATGGTGTAATCTCACTGGCTTCGTCCAATACATCAACATCAAGAGAACAGACAGTTGGCTAATTTAATAATTTTAAAGATCAAAACCGGTTTCTCTCATGTATAGTGTTATGAATCTTTTGAGGATTTCGAGGCAAAGAGGAAAATACACACACACACACATTTCATTATTTTCCTTAAAATAAATTATCAAGACCATCAAGAAGACTTGTCAGTCTTCTCATAGCAAATGGGGGAAGAAAAGTTTGATCTCTTTAGATAGCGGGTGGTCTAATAGTCTGGATCCGACTTGTTCTCCTCTCTACTTTTGAAACATAGTCAGTTGATCCAAACTTGCCTTTGACTTGTCCCAAGTACTGCAGACCTTACACTTCACTAATCTCACATAACCTACATAGGAAATTCTCTTTTGAATTAAACTTTCTGCTACAAATCGGTCAAAGAAAGTTTTTGCCACATAGTTATTGGCATGATGAATATATATATATGATACACCTTAGCGCAGTCCTTTACCTTGTATGTGAAGGCAATTTTTATTGCCATCGTGGGAGGGTTTCATAAGTATTTACCTTCTGTTGTGGCTTGTTAATTTTGTCATCATTCTTCTTTCCTAACAGGCTCGTAGTCTGCTGAAAAAGGGTGGCCAAGAAGTTCCGGTAGAGTTGCTCAATAATATAGGAGTTATCCACTTTGAAAGGGGAGATTTTGAGGTTAGTATTCAATATTCTAAGTTAGTGCAACTTCCCGCTATAGGTGTATATATCTATGATTTACTTGGACTTCAAACCACACTTCCTGTGGGATAAAGTAGAGCCTTTTGCTCCTGGTACTGGTTTTCTTTAGCAGATTTTATCATAATAAATTTGATGTCATTCTGCTGTTGAAGTACGTGTGATGTTTTTCTGTTGTCTAGCTTGCTGAGCAAAGTCTCAAGGAGGCTGTTGGTGATGGCATATGGCGTTCTTTCATTGAGGGAAAAGTGAATGCCGGCACTGCTGATGCTACTGCATGTACTCGTCTTTATAAGGATATGCAAATATTTACACAACTTGAAGCAGATAATGTAAACCTGGAATTACCTTGGAATAAAGTGACAGCGCTTTTCAATCTGGCAAGATTACTGGAGCAGCTGCACAGAATGGAAATTGCAAGTATATTATATAGATTGATAATATACAAGGTATGTCCGCATATTTAGGTGTTGGATTATTTATTAACAATCAAATAACAGTCACTAACTGGCGTTAAAAGACCTTGCTAATGTTATGTACCGACTATAAAAGAAAAAATTTGATGCTTTTCCTTGTTTTAATTAAATTGAGGTTTCATAAAAAATAATGATTTGGATCTGTTCTATAGGCCAGTATCACATTTGTGAATAGCTTACAGTACACTCAGAATTGTGTACTCTGGAAATCCCAATTTATGATATTCTGTCTCATAATTCTACCTTTCGACGTACCAATAATGTAATCTAGTTCTTCTGGCTTATGTTTCTAATTTCTTGACATAGAACTATCCCCTATCTTGAAATATTCCAGGTCATACCATTTGAGATTTTCCTTAACTTGTCCTTTTCTTTTGCAGTATCCTGACTACATAGATGCATATCTGAGGCTTGCTGCCATCTCAAAAGCTCGGAATAACATTCAATTAAGCATTGAACTGGTAGTTATTTACCCTTGTACCATATCATCCTTGGTTGTACTTTTTCTGTCCTCCTGTTTTCTGACTTATTGCCCTTTCTCCTGTGTCGTTCAGGTTAATGATGCCTTGAAAGTGAACGAGAAGTGTCCAAATGCATTGTCCATGCTTGGAGAACTAGAGCTTAAAAATGATGACTGGGTCAAGGCGAAAGAAACATTTCGAGCTGCTAGTGAAGCAGCTGACGGGAAGGATTCTTATTCCACACTCTCGCTGGTGAGTGTATTTGAGATATCAAAATCTTCATATTGTTGGAATCTTCTACCGTGAGGGAGCATACATGTGAGTGAGCAAACAACGATCTACATGGAATCTTTATTAGTTTATCCCTTTGCAGTGTTGGACACTCAATATTATATTTGATGTTCAGGAAAAGCTTGCCCCTTTAGTTTATATTCATAAGGAGGCTTGTCTTTGAATTATATTGCAAGAAGGCCTCACCTTTTGAATTTGATTCTATAAACCTAGTCATGATATCGCCGTTTCTTTTCGTCACTAAAGGTTGATATGTCATCCTGGACGTCACTTGAAATGCAATCTTTTCAGAAGAAATGTCTCCGTTTTGAGCTTAAATTCCAGAATGGGGTCATTTCATCTGCTGAGGTGGCAATTCAGGTGACAGGTAGGATAACAGATCAGCATTTGATGGAGAAAAGAAATGGCAGCTTAACAGATGCTTATTATGAAACCAATCTAAAAGGTGCAGTCTTTCTGAGTTAAAATTAAATGGTTAGGCTATTTCTGAAAATTGATCTAAAATTAAATGGTGAGCTCTCTTTAAATATTAGAAAATATTAGAACAAATATCCGTTCCTTTTCTCCACCACTTTGTGATTTATGTGTGTGGTGGCATTGTCAAGGGGAACTGGAACTATTTTGCTGCAATGCGCAATGAGAAGAGGGCACCCAAGCTAGAAGCCACTCATTTGGAGAAAGCAAAAGAGCTTTATACCAAAGTATGTGCCTCCTATCCTTTTTTGCCTTTTCAGCTCAAGCCACCACTGTTGCATGTGCTTCCTTGATATATTCTCGTTGTTAATTTCTAATCTATTCTAATTATGTACTGTCTTGTGCTCTAGCTATGGTCTACATGTTTTTAGCATGAGCGTATTTGTGAGCTAAGAGTTTGGGAGAAATGTTGATGGCTGGTAGCTTTTCAGTCATAGTGCCAGGAAGCAGAATAGAGGACATTAAGCATGACAAGTATACATTTAGAATTTGTGGATGGAGGATTAAATGAAATATATATTCATTGCTAATTGCTGGTTAGTTTAGTATAACTCAGCTGTACATAAATGAAAATATATATACGTATATACACAAATGAAAATATATATACATATATACACAAATGAAAATATATATTCATATATACATAAATAAATAAAAAATTATAATCCTAAATTTATGAGATGCATGATGAAATTAAATACATGCAATATCATCGTTACGTATTATGACCTATTAATGAAAGAAAATAATACTTAAAATTTTCAATATGTTGTCTAATTTTTCACTGTCCTCATAGATTGAAGTTTGATTCTAAAGTCGTTTTCATTATTAGCATAAAATTACCTGGAACATTTGATACACTCAAATACAAGAATTAGTTATCCGACATTCGTTAAAGAAATTGAACTCACTCTAACCTTGATAGTTTTTTCTACTTTAACTTCAAAGGATGGTGTTATTTTGCAAGTGCAGTCTTCAAAAATAGACAGGACAATTATTGGCTTAAATGAAAAAATAGAAAGCAACCAAATTATTAAGGTACTACTCACTAGTGGACAAGCTGAACGATCAGAGTGATCGATGCAAAAAATCAATTAAGGGACCTACTACTGAATAGTTGACCATATGTGTAAGTTTCTAAAGTTCATTCTGGCATCTTCAGATTTTGGCTGATTCTTTGCCAGACTTAAAAGGAGCATTGCAAAAGTTGATTTTTTATTCTCTTATTATCATTTAATACCAGTAAAAGAACATTGATACGCGCATCTTTTTCATTTCCTCTCTTGTATGTCTGTTTATAATCTTTATTGTTTTTATTGTAGTGGTATTGACAGACTTGACATAAAAAGCCCTAATTTTGCAAATTATTGCATATTTTGTAGGTTCTAGTTCAGCATAATTCTAACTTATATGCTGCCAATGGTGCTGGAGTGGTCTTGGCCGAGAAGGGGCAGTTCGATGTTTCAAAAGATATCTTCACGCAGGCAAGCTTAAACTCATACTGCGAATGTCTCATGAGAACTTTTTTTAAATGCCGTACTCATTGGTGACTAACATAGGTTCAAGAAGCTGCAAGTGGAAGTATATTTATTCAGTTGCCTGACGTGTGGGTCAATATAGCACATGTTTATTTTGCTCAAGGAAACTTCGCTTTGGCTGTGAAAATGGTAAGCATGGGCTCTCTCTCTCTCTCTCTCTCTCTCACAGACTTGTCCAAGGCCATCATGTGCTTACTTCACTTGATTTTAAATGCAGTATCAAAATTGCTTGCGGAAGTTTTATCACAATACAGACTCTCATATTCTTCTTTATATGGCGCGCACTCATTATGAAGCTGAACAGTGGCAAGACTGCAAGAAAACTTTGTTAAGGGCCATCCACTTGTCACCTGCAAATTATGTATTAAGGTTTGATGCAGGTGTTGCAATGCAGAAATTCTCAGCATCGACACTGCAAAAACAGAAGAGAACGGCGGATGAGGTTGTTTGAAGATTTAATGCTTGGTTTTATCATTTCTCTTTGTTTTCTCGCTTGTTTCTATGTTCTTTTTCTGCTTGATTAAGTCAACACTGGTTATCAGTTATGCACTTGCATAGTGGTAGAGAAAAAATAAATGATTGATAAACAAGCATGGCAGAGAACTTCACAAGTGATAAATTTTGTTGCACATGTTGGGTTCTGAATTTTGCCTTGTATCATTCTTCGATCCTTTTTTACTCTAGATTCACACTCATGGCAATTGAACTCCTGTAATTGGACGATAATCTTCAAATGCCTTGAGAAATTAAAGCTTACTTAATTTTCTTTTTTGGGCTTTATGTGACTGAATGACTATTCTGACTGATAGGATTTCTTCTCCTTCAAAGTAGTATTATTGAGTCTTTATACTTCGGATTTTATAGGTGCGTTCAGCAGTTGCTGAGCTTCAGAATGCTGTCCGCGTGTTTAGTCAGATGGCTGCTGGTGCCAATCTTCATTATCATGGGTTTGATGAGAAGAAAATTGATACACATGTTGGATATTGTAAACACTTACTTGAGGCTGCAAAAGTTCACTGTGAGGTAGCTCAGCGCGAGGAAGAGCAGGCACGGCAAAGACTAGAACTTGCACGACAGCTTGCACTGGCTGAGGAAGCCCGCCGGAAAGCTGAAGAACAGAGGAAGAAGCAGGTGTGCTACTGTGAATTTGCTCTGACATCAACGGATTAATTGAGCTCTTCTCTATTTGCTATTGTTGTGAAGATATGACCTCACTCATTATTCCTCAAACAGTTGGAAAAGAGAAAACTGGAGGATGAGCAGAAGCGGGTTCAGCAACAAGAGGAGCACTTCCGGCGTGTAAAGGTGAGGGCCTGGAAATTGTTTGAAAATTTTCTTTTAGTTATATGATATTTGATCTCCTCCCACACATCTTGTAGTGAAAAGAGAAATTGAGGGAAACAGAAGGAATTTGTTGGAAGTTTTGATTTCTAAAGAAATTGTCTCATATGGTTTGAGGTTCTCGTTGGCTGCAAATAGTCTCTTCTATTAGTAGCATGTCACGTGGAGATTAGGTCATGACAATCTACTTGTCTGGCATTTGCTTTGAGAAGTCAAAACTATTTTTACTTGTGATGGAGCTTATTAGGAAAATGGATCTGTTTACCATACTAAGATCCTGCACCATTGATTAGATGATGTGAAGTCCCAAGTGTATGCACTTGATCTAAATTTTGAATTTACACTTATTTGGATGTACTTGATCTGTAGGAACAATGGAAGAGTAGCACGCCTGCTTCTAAGCGGAGGGAAAGGTCTGATGCTGATGATGAAGAGGGTGGGCATAGCGAGAAGAGGAGGAGAAAAGGTGGTAAGAGAAGAAGGAAGGAGAAAAGTTCAAAGTCACAATATGAGACGGAGGAAGCTGAAGCAGAAATTGATGATCAGGAAGATGAAGATGCCCACTTAAATTATGGGGAGCCTGCTGATCAAATGCATGATCAAGATGACGAGGCCGAAGAAAATGCCCAGGGTGTACTTGCAGCAGCCGGGCTCGAAGATTCTGATGCTGAGGATGAGGTGATGAGAACTGCTAGTAACTAATTTTCTTTTGATTAGTAGCATTGTCTGTGATGAGTGACAGTTGTCTCCTTTCAAAGTTCATCGTTATTAACGAGTGAAGACTGGCAAGAACTGCTTCAGTGAGTTTTAGGTGCCAAAATCCGATGGTGAACAATGAAGCATGCTTATCAGATACGCATGGATGACATATACTATGATGCAGTTATTCAATTCTCTCTTGTTCTGATATGTTCTGTTTTTTCCTGTAAAGGCTGTGCCTCCAGTAAATGCAAGTAGACGGAGGAAGGCATGGTCAGAATCAGACGAGGAGGAGGAGCAACGGCCAGAAAGCAGCCCGGTCAGAGAGAATTCTGCGGAGCTTCAGGAGAGCGATGGGGAATTTAGGGCGGATAAAGAGAAGCCGAATCGAGATGAAGCAGTTGATGATGAAGATTAGACCACATTTCAACCCAATTGCCGGGACGGGACAAAATCTGTCTCTTTTGTCCAGAAAGAGATCCTCTCTTTTGGTCCTTTTAGTAGGATATACTTCCGCAAACTGGGAATCACTGTGCTGTCTATAGAACATCATCCATCTCTTTTGGCGACGCCAGCCTATATTTACTCTGCAACACTTTTTCCATAGGTTAATTGATGATCCCCATCCATCAAACACAACAAATTTGTCATAGCTTGGTAACTCATGTAGGAAACTGTAGCTGCATGTAGCTGTTGGGGAAGCAAACAAATAGAGGTGTTCAAAAAGAGTGGAATCTCTCTCTGTCTCTGTCTCTCTCTAGTCTGTCTGTCTGTCTGTCTCTCTATCCTCTTTTTGGGCTTGAAACGACAGCGCTTTGACTGAGTGAAATTGGTGCAGAAATAATAGCAGAAGGCATGAAGGTGTCAGAAGAGAAGAGAAGGGGGTTTAGGTGGGCAAATGACAAGGGGCTCAGGTGGGTTTCTGGCTTTTTGGGGGTGTGTGGGTGGGTGGTGGTCAGACTGACTCTGAATGAATGGGGAGGGGGGGATGGTCGGGCTGATGAGGCCCACTCTATTTGCCCACTGAGTAATGTCCAGTCCCTCCAAAGTCTCTCTGTTCGTGCCTCACTTTTGTTTTCTCTTTTGGCTGAGAGCATAGCATACTCTCTCTTTTCTGCACGTCTGCATCTGCATCTGCATCTGCATCATCACCCCCAGACACTGAACTTGGACCCCCCCCTCTCCTTCCCCTTCACCCCCACATTCTCTCTCTCTCCGGAATTTTGTTTTATTTTATTTTTTAATCTTTGTTTGGGGTGTTTTGAAGTGATGCGACCGGACCAGACCCACTCCCACCAGAAGGTTCAGAAGCGGACAGAGGGAGGCCACAGAGTCAGAGTCAGAGTTTTCATCAGACAGGTGCCCCTTTTTAAATGCCGAGGCTCCTCCTGTTTCCTTTTTCGCCGGTAAAAACAGCCACTTTCATCATGGGGACCAGTAAATAAGTAAAGTCCCGTTTCCTCCTCTTAGGCCCTTGTTGTGTCAGCATCGTCGCCACCTATCAGGGTGATTCTATATATATATATATATATATATATACACGCCTGCGCCTTCACAAGGTCACGAATTAACATCGAGTAAAAAATTCTTGTGAGTCTCGAACTCTTGGGTAGTGTAAGGTGCGAAACAGCCACGACTCTATTTCGACTTTATGCGGCGGCAGGTGAGGCTTCACTTTTGGAGTTCCTTCTTTCGTTTGGGGAAGTGGTGTATTAATTTGTTTACATGAGTTCGAACGTTTGGTATATGAGGATAATTATATTTCTTTACCCAAACGGAAATATGAAATTCAAACTCATATAACAAGTCAATGACTCAAAAGGATCACTAACGAAATATCACATTTAGAAGCCCATTGATCACATTTAGAAGCCCATTTACTCCGCAATTTAGACGAAATGACGAAAATGAAGTTGTGATGCTGGAATCTTGGATAGAGGCGAGCAATGTCTAGTAGGTAAATTAACTCCCTGAACAGCAAAAAATCATCGTTGTCTTCTTCATTTAAAATCTTGAATTTTGTGATTAGACAGAAGGGTCATCCATTCCCTGAATTCCTTTGGCATTATCTTCTAATTGGAAACGTAGCCAGCATCTGTCATTACCTGAGAAGCCCTCCTTATTGATTGAACGTCTGATTCGGTTTAGCGTAAAAGAACGGATCTAATGAGGAAGATTAAGGGCTTTCCTTTTCAAGTACAAAAGGACCCAACTTCCACGTAAAAATTTACCCAACCAGCAGGAAAAATTCAAAATACCCACGGAAGAAATTTCAATATACCAATCAAAATTGAAAGCTCAGAAGCCAAAAATCACTTTACTCTTGTTTTGCGTACGAACTGTGAGGCGGTGCAGTGAAGCTAACCAACCCAGCATGGGTTGCTTCGAATTCAGGAGCACACTCGAATGTGAGGATCCCCCCACGCATGAAAGAGGGGACTCGGATGCTGGTTGTCCTAAATGCAATTTGCCTTGGGTTGATGACAACAAAGATGGGGCCCACTTCTGCACCAAACAGACTGGGCTTGAATCATAAGAACTCAGAAGCGACACGACCAAGTAACGGGCCCACGTCCTGGCCCACCAACAATAATGACAAGCCTGGGTCTCTTGTTCCCCTCCGAAAGCAACCGAAACCCATGAAAAATGAGAGGAAACCCAGGAGAAAAGGAAACACATATTCTCCATGTCACCTTGCCAAGAAACAGAAATCTTTGCATTCGAAAAACCCACCTACTTAAAAAAAGATCTGATCTTGTCATGAAAGTGAATGTGTAAGAGAAAGGACCGTGAACAGATTTGATAACTGAAGCACTCTCTCCTTTGATCTATCAAAGCAAACGAATGACAATAACTGTAGAACAACTCCCAACTCATCATCTCTAGCAAACACCCACCCACCACCCAAAGGACAGCTTAAAAAAGGGGAAAAAAATAAAAATAAAAATCCCCATAACTTACTTGAAGAAAATGAAAGTCCAAACCGCTCTAAGGAGACACAAACACACAGACAGACAGCAGTCACAGCTTTCCAGATCCCCTGAGATAGTCCTCCTTTCAGGGCTCAACCATCTGCAATCAAAGATTGAGTTCACTTGGCAGAAAAATTCAGAGAGAGAGAGAGAGGGTTCTTTTTTTGTTTTCTTGAATGCATGAGAAACTATCAAAGTTGTGGCTTTTAGCTTCTTTGTTTTGAATTAAGCATCAAAAGCAAGAACCTGTTTTTAAGCGTGGGAAATAAAGGTGGTGGAATGAGGCTGACCATAGTTTCTTCTGGAATTGAATGCTGGGAAGTCGTTTGAGGAGGGCATGGAAATGGACAGCTTGGTCGTCGACATGGATGAACTATTCGACGACTTGTTGTCCTCCACATCGACCCAAGAGCTGTTGTCTCTGCTCTTCATCGGCCCTTCATCGAAGAACCTGTGGATCGTCTTCTGGGGCTCCTCCTCGTCTCTCTCCATCTTCATGGGCATCATCAGCTCGCACTTCACGTCTTGCTTGTAGTGCTTCGAGACATCGCTGAGGCTCTGAAGCTGCAAGTAGGAGTAGTCACTCTCTAAGGCCGAGCAACTCCTCTGCTTGGAGGAAGAGCTCATGGCGAGGGGTGTGAGCTG
This sequence comes from Eucalyptus guilfoylei, assembly GCA_016097605.1. Lineage (NCBI taxonomy): Eukaryota > Viridiplantae > Streptophyta > Magnoliopsida > Myrtales > Myrtaceae > Eucalyptus > Eucalyptus guilfoylei. Next base: position 5,447,469 of record CM027862.1, on the reverse strand, counting down.
CCAAGAGTCATCCATGGATGAACCGGAGAAGCTCCTCATGCTCCCGCTCGGCTCTGCAAAGAAGGCATGCTCATCCACATGGTTCTCCTTCAGCCCGTAAAGGTACCTGTTTTTCCTTCCCACAAAAAGCAAAGACACATACCTCGCCCACATCAGCAACGGATCTTTGAGCAACCAACTTTAAACATTGAAAAATCAAATTTAGCTTCACAAGAAAAGTAACCTGTAATCTTGGCCGCTTTGGGTATATGAGCCGGAATCGAGAAGGAAGTTGGTGGTGCTGCTATCTTGCGCGGACAAAGCGATGTTGCCAGGAGGCCTTGAAGAGAAGTAATAAGAATGGTGAGGATGGTTTGGGTGGTTGTGGTGGGAATGGTCAGAGGTGGAGAGAGAGGAGAGGGACTGAGGGTTTGTGGCTGGATTGTGAGAGTAGTAGGGGCTTTTATTGGAAGGGGTGATCGATGCAGTTGGCGTTGGGGTTGGTGAAGCAGATGAGATTGATGACAAAACTTCCACAGGCTTTCTTGAACGGTTCTTGCCTCTATGCATGTGCCTCTCGCAGTACTTGGAATCTGGGTAGGCCTCTTTAGAGCACCTCCACTTCTTCCCATCTGTTCTTCTGCACCTTCCTGGCTCTGGGTCTATCTTCTTTCCCAGACCCATTTGGAAACAGTTCCATCCCACTGCACCCAGTAACAGAGCACGACCATACCAACAAAGGAAAGAGAACCATCAATTCTTAGCCATAAGAGGGACCACAAACAGCAAAAGCCCAAATAAAACCCAGAAAAAAGAAGACCAAAAGTTCAAAAGAAAAGATAAAACCCAGGACAAGACAAACAAAAGAAAAGGATTGTTAGCGTTGGAGAGAGAGAGAGAGAGAGCATACCATGTTGGGGCTGGTGAGACAGGAATTTGGGAGAGAAATGGGAAGAGTCAAAGCAGGAGGGGCTTCTCTTGAGGGAGAAGAGGAGGTCAGGAGGGATTGGGATGCCAGAGATGAGGTACTTGTAGATGAGGGCTTGGTGCTCCAGCTCTTGCCACTGTGAGGCGGTGAAGGGGAATCTGCTGCTCATTCCACCACTCATCATATGCATATACACGATACGCGCAAGCCCCCAACTGAAGGAAGCAAGCAAAAGTTGAAATACAAAGCAAGAGCAAAAAAATATGGAGAGAGAGAGAGAGAGAGAGAGAGAGAGATCGGTATTTGGGCTTTGGAGGAGGGAGTAGAGTAGGTATATTTATTTCAGGGACCATTGGGCTGCAGAATCTTCTGTACATGGATAAAACTCATGGTTCTGATTACAGTGCTGCAACATCTCTTCTCTCTCTTCCCTGAGCAAGTGACTTATTAGTGTGTGTATGTGTGTGTGAGAGAGAGAGAGAGTCTGTGCACATATTATGACTGCAACATCTCTGCAGCTTCTGGTCCTGCAGCTAAGCAGCCTCTGTGGCAGCTCTTGTCTCTGACATCTCTCTACGGAAATCCATAAACTAAACACTTTGTGTGGGAGAGAGAGAACTTAAGCCAAAAAAACAAAACAAAAAACAAGATAACTCTATTAAGATTTTTTGGGCTAGAGACATGCATGTTAATATAATTATGTAACTGTATTAATTTTTCTAAGAAATTGTACAGTATTTACAGGTGCTCTCAAAATATTTACTAAATTTGCTTAATATTCTGAAATTATACTTCTTTCCATTTAGATACGAAACAAGTAGTCGCAAGGCAATCTTTGGCAGAATTCATATTTGAGGAATGAAACACATTCAATGCTTAAGAGCCTGTTGAATTGGTTTATATAGTGGACTTAGGTATGTTAATCTTTTTTTTTTTGGTCTGAAGGTATGTTAATCTTGAGACACCGAATATTGTACAGAAAAGAAGGAAAAGAAAGAAAGTCTAAGCAAAAAACAAAAGAAAAGCTGGGGGGAGTGAATATTATATGAGTTGGTGCCTGAAGCAAATGCCTAGACAGACTGAGAAAAGATTGTACGGGCTTGTGACAGCTTTTACTGCTACTAACTCTTTTACTTTTCTTCCTTCTTTCCTCTTCATTTTCTTTAATTTTATTTTCTTTTTGGGCCTGCTCCTTTTTTACTTCACACACACAAAGACACAAGTGGGTAGCAGAAGCCCCACTTCCATTTTGACCTTTTTCAATTTGGGAAACTTGGAAAAGGATATATGCAGTGTCTGGCCTTTCTATTGCTTCTGATAAGAATCATGAAACTTAGGAAGGGGAAGGGAAGGGTTTTGTGTTTTGATGATGTTCCTGCTTCATCACCATTTTGGACAGGCTAGTGGAGTCATCATTGCTTAGCAGGTTTTGGGAAAGGAAGATCAATCGAGGAATAGGGTTCTTAAGGATTTCTCATGGTTCTCAGGGTTGTGTGACCACAACCCTCGTGAAGGTTGGTTTTTGTGGACCAATGGTTCTTTCTAACTTTATCAAAGATAATACAAGGCACAAAAAATTTCCTTTTCATTGCAAACATTGAAAGATAGCAATAACAAGTATTGTTTATTGATGTGTACGTGTAAGGAATGTTAGGTAAAAGCGCCTCAAACCGAACGAATGAAATAGCGTAGAATGGTCGACAAATCTAATACTATGATTGATGATTATATGTGAAGATTATTGTCTTAATTCAGCTCAAAAAGAGAAAAAAAAAAGTGTATAAAGGTACGCGTTGCTGTGTAACAATCCATTATGGGTTTGATGTGCCATCAAATTTAACTCATCCTTGGCCATTGCATAGTCATCATTTTTTTTGTAGTAGATCGTGTATTTTTTATATGACTTTCAATTTTCAAACTGAGTTTTCACGAGACTCAAGGAGATTAGATGTTTTTCTGAAATGATACGGTGTTCCACAAAAGAATTAGTGACACCCAACATTTTTAGGTGACGATTCATGGGCAAGTTCAAAAGCTTTAAATTTTCTATCCGCATGGAATTCATTGAAGGGGAAAGGAAAGTGAATTCATGTTATGGCTTTATGGTAGCCCATTCCCCCCTAAGCATCTAACCTAAGATTCTTGGTTGTATGAGGGGCATATATTATGTTCTTGAGTTTTGAGACATTTAACTGCTTTGAGATAGAAGGAAAAAAAAAGGTGAAGTGAGAGATGGAGCATTAGGTTACATTAGGTTGAATTTTCTTGTTCTTACTTTTTTTTGGGAGAGGTTGAATGCATTCAATGGTGCCCATTGGAGGCAATGCTTAGAATGTAAGGTTAAGACAAGTACAAAGAGAAGAGAGGACAAATAGGGCACTGGGTCTCCTCTCATGGCAGGCTGAAACACATGCAATTTCACCTTTTCATGGTACAAAGTCCCCACTTTGACTCACCATCCTCCCCACAGCTCCATTCTTGAGTAAAAAGAGCAGGCCTCTCTCTTTAAACACCCAAAAAAGCAAAACCCCGCCGAAGAAAATCCTCCGATGCAGCAAAATCATCACGGGACAGAGACATTATTCAAGTGCAGTCTAATGATAGGGTGGGAAATTTGTGTCCCGATTGCCTTATGTTGTGTCTTTGCTTCCGTAATTCATGTATAGTTCATGCGATAAGACATTAGATACAATATCGGGTCATTCCCCGATGATCTCTTATATTCACAATGGACTAAGCCCGAAGTCGCTCGCCTGACCAAGTTCCCAGAATGCCTATTTCTAGCAGAAACTGCACAACTTCGAAGACGTAAGAGACCGTGTGGAGCTACATGATTCCGATCCAGGTGAGCCAAACCCTTCATAAATTTCTCTGGCAGGATATGTTACTCGAAGAGTTATACTCTTCATAATCGTTCTCGTTTAATGGTACTATTTCATGCAAATGTGAGAAAAGGTTAGTGGTGCTACTTCACAAAAAAGGATATAAAGATTAATGCATGACCCACACGGAGTGGCTAGATCTGAACAAAATGTTAATGGCCATTCGAAAGATAATATTTCTAAGAGAGACTTCATATAATTCTGGACCGAGTCTGCCGGACTAACTTCGTCTGTCGTCTTGCATAATTACTGTCCGCTCATCTCGCTCGATTACGTACTTCGTCATAACTTTCTACGTTTCTCTTTTTTTATGAGAAACAAAAACTCTCTTTCGCTTCGCAATCCACTGTTTTTAGCTTTCAATCATTAATAAAAGAAAAGAAATCAGCAGCCCTAAAAAATATTGTTGAGGTGGTACACCAAAAAATAGAAGAAGACCAGGGCTCTTCAATCCATCAAAGTGATCAATCTCAATCATAAATATTTAACGATATTTAATTTCAAATGAATTGGGAAAGAAAAGAGAGAAAATCCCAGTAAAGATTCGGAGATGAAAGTACCCAAAATTGGAAAGTCTCACTGATCACCTCAGCCAACCTCTAACGTCAGGTTACACATTAATTTCAGAGGCCCTTATGATTAACTCTGCAGAATTCTCAGAAAAGCAACCCACAGAAGTTCAATTAAAACAACAAAGTTCTTGAAGACGGCAGATTCTTTGCCACACATCCTAAAGTATACATGACCAATTCGTCCCTCTTTAACTTTTCCCCACAAAACAAATATCGCCGTTCCGCTTCGGCTGCTCGAACATTTGAAGCATCTACGCACCAAAGGTTTTTAAGTTTTTAAGTCCAAATTCACACGCTAGGAAAAATCTAGAGAAAGGAATTACTTGACACCTCCAGATCATCAAAGATTGCAGCGGCTATTAATGAACGTCGTCGACTCATTCATGCCGGATAGCTACAAACTTATCGCTGGACATGGAATAATGTGATCTGATGCTAATACAAGCTCGTACATATTTATATGTTCTTTTACAGCACGTGAGGCTGAACATCTCAAATGAAGAAGAAAATAAAGAGGGCGTACAGAAAGCTAAAACTCTATGATAAATAGCAAACCAGCACAACAACAAACTTCTAAACTTGCTCGCGAGGTCGCGCTAGGCATTTTACATTTAATGGCCCAGCGATGTGCACGGGAGGACTACTCCTTCTGGAAGAAAGAAAGAACAAGATCTGTATGTACAGAGAAGAGCTGTGTGTCCACGAAAAGCTGTAAACGGCACCAAAAAGGATGAAAGCCGAACATCAGATGGTATGTGCATGAAACATGTAAGAGGGCAAGGATAGAGTCAGCCATTTACATCGTCATTGCTCTAAATATCACACAACTGGAAAACTGCATAATTATCCCAATTAGCGTAAACAAGTTGAGAAACTCAGAAACACACCTTCATAAAGGGTCGATCACGATAATTGAATGAGTCGATAAAGCTTTCCTTTAGAAGCAAGGATACCTACAAAATTAAGGAGAAATTTGAAGTCATTATCAGCCCACACCCTACTTTTCGAGGTTTTCTTTGAACCTCCTGTCGAACATGAAGGTTAACCCCTCTTCTAAGAAGATCTACCACTATCAAATCATGTGTGAATCATCAATTCTCAACAACTGGCAAAAAAATAAGCACTAGTAAAGAGTTACCCAAACCTTGTCATCGTTGGACTGCACATTTGTAATTGTGTGTGAGCGCAAATTAGAGCAAAGTGAATCCAGATAAGACCGTAACACTCCCAAGAAACCTTTTGCTGCTTCAATCTAAAGGAACAAAGGTACACATGGAAACAAACAATTACTACAACATGCAAAAGTATTCCATGGCCAGATAAGGCGGTTGCAAAATACACAACTGCTGAGACTTTCAAGCTATGACACAAAATCATATGCTGAAGACTTCATGGGAATATCAAGGTCCAAAAGACTTGGTGAATCTTCAAAAACATATGAGGATGTAATTAACTGGAAAGCAAATGATAGCTTAACAACAATAGCCACGTAAAAGAGAGAAGAACATCACATGTAGCATGGATACTAAGTGGTGAATCAGGTGTTAAAAAAATACAAGGACCCACAAGACCAGAAAATGTTTTCAATGATGAATGAATAGCAAAAAAGCCCAACTTACAATAGCTACATCCAAAAGCTATATTTGCTCTACCACATTAGAAATAGCCCAATTATATTTCACTATATCCTCCACTTACCCTGAAAACTGAAACTAGCTTATAATTCATAGTAGACCACATTCTGATGTATTTTTATAGATAATAAAATGCAGAAAGTTTTTTGATGATCGTGCAACAATAGCAAAGATGATAAATGTCATCTTGCCAATATTTACAAGCTCTCCATATAGAACAGATGCAAATTTCCTCACTCATGCATGCCCAGTAATGGAGGTGAAATTCAAGGAGAGCACACCTGCACATCTGTGCATTCATACATTGGCCTCTTCCTCCCCAAAAAACTCTCTCCGACTAGCTTCGCGTGATATGGACTTAAGGATGAAAATAACTCCTTGTGCTTGGGTAGTTGTGGAATTGAAGGTGACTTCACCTGATACAGAAATTGAGCAACTAAAAGTTGGGAAATGATATGGCCTCACAAAATGAAACCACAAAAATTGACCAAAATATTGGATCAAAAGAAAAACAGAAAGTTGCATGCAGAGATGCTATAAGAGCAGTTATGTGACAGAAAGATGTACAAATGAAAAACCCCTGCTGCGATTCTCTCAGCCCATTCAAATTGCAAGAGTTCTCACACATCTTCAAGGAGTATAAAAGCTGTTAAAGCCCCACTTAGTACCTACTGTAGAAAGAAAAAAACTGCAGAAATATGAACCTCACCCCAAAGAAGGCTCTACCTTATTAAAACAAAACACAAAACTGCTAGATTTTTTGGCGCCAATCGAAGTATAACAAGTAAGTCCTAATGTGCACACTGGCAATTATTCACATCTAGTCAGTTCTCTATTGAAATTGTGAATTCTGATGAAGGTAATTTCACAAGCATAAGCTACTTCTCCATAAAGTATCCATTTCAACTGGATCACGTGCAATTACTCAGTTAGTGACAAATCCAATTGCGTGGGAAGATCTCTACCTGATTCTTGTTAGCATCAACAAGAATGACATTGGCAATTTTCGACTGCACTTCAGATGTTTTGTTCTTTATGCCAACCTACAAATGGCAGTCCCAGTATCAAATCAGAAATTAGAAGAACATAGCATAAAGAAGAATATAAAAGGCAGAAAAAGGTTTGGCAGGTCAATTCAAGACTATAAATTTTGCTCAAGTAATATCTGCAATAGAGCAAATTCTAAAAGCAAAAGTAGTTCTAGCTGCCCATTTACCATATCCAACTTAAAAGAGAACTGTTTAAGACTTTTTCCCTGTTTCTATCTTGTTTCCCTTCTGTGCAATTCAATTCATCATTATAAGGATTAGACATCAGAGTCACAGACAATATATCTATTGCAAAAAATAATAAAAGAAAGCATCACCAAGACCATGCTCATAGATTACTCCTCTGAAGGTAATGGTTACTCCACATAACAGAGCAAAATACTTACTACATAAGGGACAGGAGCATCCAAGAATTCCAACATGTCGTTCGGTAATACCTGGAGTTTTCTCATCCAATTAGAAGAGAAAGGGAAGAAAAAGATGCTGATGATAAAAAAGACAAGACAAAAGATTTTAGAAAATAAAAACTAATTGCACTTTAAAAAGGGCCCATACTGGCATTAATAGGCTCTGCCATTGGTAGGGACGAATGAGAGGAATCACCGACAAGACCAATGCAGATAAAATCCCCTGCATATTGCATAAACGAAGCCATTAATAGAACTTACAATTAGCACCTCAAATAAAGCAAATAAAAGTATCATCTTGCAAAAATATTTTTACTCCGACAGTTTAGCAATTAATTATCCTGTCACCGTTATAGGTAAGCTAGTTTTATAGGTTCATATAGATACAATTTGCAATCTATCTGCTATAAGATAAGGGCCTTGCATATACGAACATCATCCGGAAATGAAGGAAAAATACTGGGAGGAACCACATTCATGTAGTTGGAAAAGCTAGCCTGACAAAGAGATCTTCAAAATAAGTACTATGAGACTGAGAACCATTCACACATGGCCTTGAACATACCAAATTGGAGCAAACAACCACAATCTGCTTCTCCAGAAGTGCTCCAGCAAACAAAGTTAGCACCTGCAGAACAAGCAAATAATCAGTTCTCAGATTTCCTACTTTGAGATCATACTGGACAAGTGGTTCAACTATATTAACACCTGCCAATGCAGAATATGACTTTACACCTAATATTTTGACCATATACTGCAGGACCAAGAGTAGATGATGCAAATAAGAATATTATTCCCACTGACGTGCATTGGACCCTTTCATTCTCCTTGTCACAATAAAAAGAAACTCATACACTAGTAACTTCTTACTCGTACCATGACTATATCAGCTAGGAGAACACTGCAACAAGAAGCAAAACAGGCAATGCAAGGCTCAAAATTTGCTATGTAGCCACTCTATAGCATTGCATCAATAAAGGTATCTGAGAGTCACTCATCCAGCATAGACCCATGGCTATGGAATAACATGAAGAGCAAGTACAATTGGAGTGTGTTTAGACTCTCTTTGACGATCGGTAACTCACTGGATAATACTACAAAAATAGTCAGCTAGAGCTTTTTCCTCAGCACGAGTTTGTGTGCATGAATTCTCAAATTAAGATGGAGTCATGGTGAGTTGGATGCAGTCACAAGTGTACATACACACATTCATAAATGTGCATATACATGCATGCATGTAAATCATCGGTTAGGTGGATACACTTAATGTTCCTACATCAATGTAGATATTAACTCTCTTGTGTGTATGACAGTATGTGTTATCTATCATGTAAATGTGTAATTGCATGTGCAGTGAACATCTGTATCTGTGCACTGGAAAAAGCTATGCAATAATAAAAGAGAGAAATATTTACATTCTCAAGTCGCAGTGAGCCACATATGCAAGCAATAGTCCATATTGACAATGCAGTCGCTTCCTCCTCCACCAAGAGGGCATTGTGTGCCTGATCTAGGCCAATACATTAGATGTAAATGGCCTACTATGCCGGATATGGCAAAAAAAAATCGGCTAAACAAGCTAGGAACCACATCCCACAAGTTACTGTAGTAATGTAATGAATTCAAACAAAATCAGAAGATTTCTTTAAGAACAGTATACCTCTGCTAGTTCCAGACTTGTACTACATGATCTCAAATCAATAGTTGAACCAGCTATCCTTAGTACTGTTTCATTTGGCCGATGGTACTCTAAAGGATGCAGGTGTTCCAATGGGTGAAACCTAACCGTTGAACCCCTTGCAGGGCAACGTAACTTGTAGTACTCACAAACAATCTGTAATAATCCGTAACTGTTTGCCTGCAAAATTGGGAAGTAGAGTCAAATAGCAACGCATGTTGTTGAAGTAGAACATTGGCATTGGATAACATGACAAGGACATGGACTAATTCAAACCTTAGCCCATTCAAGAATATCAGTGTGGTCACTTGTATCTTCCTGGCCAGATATGGATGCCTCTTCTGTCTCTGTATCATCAATATCACTCCTAAAGTTCCTCTCATCAATTGGAGAGCCCTGGAAGCTGTAGTGAATAATTTAGATCACATTGCAGAAGCAGCACATAATGTCATTCTAATTATAAATGTTCCATGAGAATAAATATCTGGCCACAAGAAAAGAAGAATACATATAATTGAAGGACGAGAAGCTTTAGGCAGAAACAATGGTTAGAGAAATTGTAAAAGCCCAGAAAGGTCAGATCAAGGGATTTCCAAGGCAACAGGAGACGACACCCCTGTGTTCACACTCAGAAATAACTTTGGATATCTGACTAGCTCAAGATCATACAAAATAAAATATCCAATCTTCACAGAAATAAATTACAGTATTAAAGTCTAAAAGAGATAATGGGATGCAGTAATCATCTACCTGGAAGAAGACTCTGAGCTTTCATAATGATAATATCGCAGAAGTGGCAGCACAGAATTTGGTAAACGCTTCTCAGGTGTTTGCTTGTTAGTCACAAAATCGTCAGTATATGCATCACAACTTTCAGCAGTAATTGCAGTAGCTTCCTTTCTGGTCATAGATTCCTCAGCTTCATTGTCTGCTGTAATCACCTTATCATCGCTTCCTTTACTTGGCAAGCTAGATTCTGCTTCATGAATTTGACACTCAATGTGGTTTATATTACCACTCACCACTTGAGGTTCAGAATTTCCAAAACCCAATTCAGAAACCCCAGAAGTTTCATCGATCACAACCTCAGCAACTCCATGCTTAAGCGACATGCCATCTAACTTATCCTCTGGATATTCTTCTTCTACATTAGCTTCTGAATACTCCATAGTTAAGTCAACAACACCTTTTGTCAACCGCTCCAACCTTTCTTCAGTGAAGATGCTACAGAAATATTAAGAATGGCATGATAAGCACTCATTAGCCACATAGCATAGACAATCAACTGTCATAGATTGATCAGACCAGCAATCAAGTTAAAGATTTTCTAGTAAGTTTGCGTTCATTAGTGGTTTATGAAGCAACAAAGCATCCCTTATTCAGTCTGATAATATGCTCACAATAAATCGAACAGTCGTGCTTGAGTAAATTTAAGCAGTTGCAGTTTTGAACCAACCCAGTTATCACCATCATGCTATTGTTTCAAAAATACTAAGGCCCAAAATCTTCAATAGAACAATCATTTGACTTCGATTTGAAGCTCCTGATGTTTTTTAGTTGATCCTTCCAGTAATTTGTTAATGCATTGTTACAATTAAGCCTATCTGGCATATAGTCTCCAATAAGAGCAAGTTCGACATAATGTTCCTATGTTTGCACATTATCCACATGATATCCATCTACTGAAAGGTTAATGATGTGTCACATGTTAAAGTACCTATTTAAAACACGAAAATGCAACTCAAAAAATGGAAGCCTTGAGAGAATGCAATAACATCTGCGCGTTGTTAATATATGACGGCTCAAGGAAGGGTGTAATTGTTTATCCGATATCATTGAAATCAATCCAGATGGTCGCTGCAACAACTCGTCCACCAGCACGCAGCACCCATACAAAGTTGAATCATCAGCTACCTAAAGGACAAAATCATGTGTGAGTGCAGCATATACTAGACATAATCAAAGTGGAACTTCATAAGTGTAAGTACAGCAACCAATGACCAAGTAACATTGGTACTCAGAAGGCAAAATCAATCAAATAGACAACCTCACCCATAAGCTTTATCATGTGAAATATCTACATCCTTCTCAATAACAGAAACCATCTGGTTAAACCTCTCCATTTGCCTCAGTTTCATTAATTTGGTATTGAACAGGGGCTACCTTAAAACCGCTTTCCTCTCCCACGGTCGTGTTATCTAGCTCCACTCCAACACCTCACAGTGATTTTCTCTCACAAGGGCAGCGCAGTAAGGAATGACAAGAGATTGATGATATTTTAGACAATTGTGCATGGAACAGTCAGGCCTAACTTCAAAGCGGTTGCAATGTTGAAAAATCTTATTGTAGGCTTATGAAGGTTTAAGTCCCTACATATCAAACTCCAACAGATGGTAACTAAATAAACAAATAAAGCACAAACTAGAAGCTAGAACCATGTAGCAAAGCTTGAGCATTCCTCAATCCCAGTATTAAGCCGGTCAAAGACTCGGGATCTCAGCCAAAAAACAATTAATTTCAAACAATTAACCAAAGCCTCCCCCAGCAGAAAATTGCACAATAACCCAGCAAGTAGAAGGCACCTAATAGAGGATTGCCCATCATATTCTGCCACCAAAATGGCTCGCCTGTTCTTTTCAAGTTATAGAAGGGACCACTTCCGCAACAAGTTAAGTAATTATAAATTCCAGGATGTGACAAACTTCAAAGCAAATTATCAACTCAATACCATGCCTCACGGATGCACTACCAGAATGGCTATATAAGTAGAAATCATGGAAAGTATTTAAGAACAGACACGAACCTGCTGAGAAAGATATACAACTTCTGCAACTAAAGATTTCATTGATGAACTAATGGTAGTGGCCATATGATTCTCACTGAATGCACTATGAATATTGTGTATGTTAAGTAGAACATACATGTACAAATTGACTAATTATGACTTCCGAATGGGAAAAGTAAACAGAGATTTCATGACTTATTTTAGCCTTAGTGATGACCGAGAAAATACATGCAATGCGCCATTGGAAAAAAAGGTTTACCTGTAAGCGGAACACAAACGACAGATCACTTTGTTTCAAGTGTTCCTGCATGAAAAATCACTGCTAGTCAGGTAATAAACCGAAAGGACAAATTGACACACAGTACACAGAAAGATATAATCATAGCACCATGCAGTAAAGTTTCCTAAGAAATAAATTAACAACTGTAGCCCAGAGGCTCTTATATAGAGATAAAAGTTGCCCAGCAAATATGCAATTCATCAAGGGCTCTAAGTTATACATCTCAGATAAGAATACAATGAGGGAATGCATCATCAGTATCTCAGCTGAGCAAAGTGCTCCTAATATGATTAGTTATAAACATTATGGCAGAACATGAGCATGACTTTGTCCGTGCAAAGAACTCTTAAATGATAACATGAAAGCGAGAGATGCAGCAGTAATACCTGTCCAAGAAGCAATTCATTCAATTCACTCATGCTAGGAGTTCTCTCAACAGCATTAACCTACATCATATTGAAGAAGTATTACAAGCTGGTCTGCTCTGCGTCTGTACTTAGTATTGGACTATAACAGTCTTAAAGAAATACCAAGGCCCAAACAGCATATGCAAGTATTCCACACTAAAATATCGAAATAAAGGAAAGTTGCAATATCCTCCTTCAGCTTTTCAAGCAGTACGAACTGCGAGGGGATTTGTCTATGAATTCTGCAGCTTCAGATTTCCACAGACTAGTTCAAAGGTTCGCAAATTTTTCTAATACTAATTAGGATTACCCCTGAAAGTGGCAGACTTCGTCAACTTCTTTCCATTTTCATAAACCTATACCATGATCAGTTCACACTGGTTTGGTCCTATTATTGGTTGTTTGAGGACTATCCTCATTAAAGTGATCAATAAGCGAGAAAGTCAATAAAAATCCACATAAGCCACAAGTTCCAAACTTGATAATCAACAATAAGAAATGAGAATTTAAAGTCCATGTCCTACTGATTAAGGGGGGAAAAAAGAAGAGAAAAGGAACTTTCCCATATCAGCAAAAGAAACATCAAGCATAGATCCTACCTCTACACCTCCAGGGAAGCAAAAGGAAAGAAGATCCTTGTATTTGAGTGGTAGTGGCTTTTCTGGAGGATAGACAAATAAAACCTAAAAGTAAAAGACAATTCATGTCAAATTGCATATGTTTAGGAAAAGCATCAGAGAATCAAGTTGAGGTGGGAAAAACGTACCTGTGGTTCAATATTTGGTTCTACACGAGACTGATGACCGCTTAAACTATTTCTTAGTTTCCCAGAGCCTTCAAATTTTCTTGCAACATATCTCTTTTGGAGAGCCTGAGTGTCACAGTTAGGATGAAGACCAACAACCACCATGCTCTCAAAGAGCCTTGATGGCTCTCTTATGGACTTATGATCCTGCACAGTTAACGGCATGAACACCACGGCATGCAACGAAAGAGCTACTTATAGTTTATGTGCTACTAGAATACATACGGATCAAAAATTATAATTCAAAGCCAAATCTCAGCCTTAGCTGCATCTAATACTCTAATGCCATTCAGCAAGCACAATGACATATAAGGCATGGCTGAAGGCGAAGGAATGACACGTATCACATTGCAGAGAGAGAGACAGAGACAGAGACAGAGACAGAGACAGAGAGACAGAGAAACAGAGGAATTGGTGCCCGGAAGAGCATACCAAGTACTGCAACTGACAGCTTGCCCATTGACGCTTTTGGCTTGTTAGAACTTCTGGGTTGTAAGCTGCATATTTCACCTCGGGTGGAGTTGAAAATCCTTTTAATACCCGTGTAACATGGCGTTGTAGTTTCTGAAGTTGGCTGCTGCTATCGTCTTTGGATGAATAGACAACAGATGGCCGTGGGGAATGCGCTGCGGTGGCAGCAGCAGCTGCTGCTGCAACAGCTCTAGCTATGTCTTCTGTGGTTTGCATGAAAAATGAAGCACTCCACCCTGGACTACCTGAATCTTCATCTCTTGCCATCGTCAGAATTTCTCCTAAGAGAACATTCAATATTAACAAATAGAGACATCAAAATGAATAAGCACTACAGGCTCCAACTATCTGAATCTACCAAGAGGAAATAATTCTCAAAAGGTAACCAGTGTATATACGTAATTGAATGATTACTGGGCAGATCAACAGGTTATGGTTGTTGAGATGCTGCCAAAGAATGGTGGAATTAAGGGCAAGTATGACGTACAAAAGGTCTCTATCATATATAGAAAGTAACACCAAAACTTCTTGAAATCCTTTTACTACCAACTGATTTTCAATGTGCATCAAATTTGAAAAGCACGTCTATAGACAAGTTTACTCCTTAAAAAAGTAAAGGAAAGTGAAATCTAATCAAAAAAGAAAAAGAGAACAAACAATTTTCAACACCCAGATCAGTACACTGAGAAGACCCACTGAGAAAGAAGTTGCCTCTCCTCTCCAAAATTTTCTAGATATTGCATTCATTTCATGAAAAGTCGTACTCTATAGTAAACAAACATCAAGGAATAACAGGACCAGAACACTTAATTGTTGCACCATCGTTCAGCTTGCAATCTTGTTCAAGCTTCAGGACCCATCATATTTTTCTGTTCACAGCCCACCAATTACATGCCGTATTCTATTCACAAGATTGAATAACGTCCGACGGATAGCAGAGAAAGCAACAAAAGCACACGACAAATGGGTGTTTCAAAGGATGAGCCACCTTCTAAACAGCACAGTCAAGATTCCAATTCACAGAACGAAAGGATCAATCCGAAGAGAAGCACACACGAGAAAGAAAACCCTCCACGCGATCGACACGAGCTCCCGAAATCAGCTGGCCAAGAAAGCAATCGAGCTCCGAGAAAAAAAGAAAAAAAGAAAAAAACCCAGAAGCTCCATCCCCCTCGCAAGCATCGATCCTCCCCCAGAGCACAGGAATTCACAAACCACGCGCAAGAACGACAATTCAAGCCCGCGATGAGCTAAACCCAGAAAGAGAAACACCCGAAAAAAAGCAGAAAAACGGGTTGGACACGAATTCCATTGATCTTCTCCGGAAGCTGAAACCGAAACCGAAACCAATCGCGGGCACAGGGGAAATTACCTTCGGAAAAAGCGGCGGCGATCGAGAGACCCAAACGGGTAGTCAGAGAAAGAGGGAGAGAGAGCGCTTAGGCGGCCATAACGAAGAAGAACAAGAAGAGGGCACTGCAGCTTCGGCGGAGAGAGAGAGAGAGAGAGAGGACGGCGAGAGGAGAGAGAAATTTTACTAAACGGCAATAAAAATGCGACCTTTTTCGATGGAAATGGCAATGTGGGAGTACTTTAATGGAGGTCTTTCAGCATCGGAGACGACCGAGGAGAGAGAAAGAGGGATAGGAAGAGGGAGACTTCGTGTGTGTCGAATGATGTGAACACCTGCGGGTCAAAGGTGGGGAGCTTGGGAGAGTCCGGTCTGATTCGTCTGCTCCCGAGCCAAATCCAGGCAAAAGGAGGAGATTGGATTGTCTTTTGATCTTCATCTTGTCTATTAGCAGCAGGATTTAGTGCTTTAATTAACTAAATTAGTTAATTCATTAATTAATGCATGAGGTTCTTGATTGATACAAGGCTTTGCGTTTGGTGAGAGAGACAAGAACCCATGCTGATTTTTCTTTCCTTTTCCTTTTTTTCCTTAGCACTGCTTTTGGTTTGTTAGGAAAGAATTGTAATTATTTTCCAGCTGAATGCTGATTCTTTGGTTCTCATGCAGTGTCATTTGGATGAAAATTCAAAGTTGAAAAGGGTTGAATTTTGGAGGGTTGAAGCTCCTTTTTCATGTCGTAATTCTTGTAATTTCGTTTCGCGTTGGATCCTCAATTTCGCTTTGCTAATGAAGTTCTTAACTTGCTTGAGTGTTTATGTTCACTTGTACCGAGTGATGCCGTTAAGATCCTACCAATTTCTGATATGATTACCTATAATTTAATATTGATACGACAAACCAAATTAAAAAATAGAGACCTTTTAAAAGATGAATTAAAATATGGAACAAATGAAGATGCCCCTCCACCATTGGGAATCACTAGGAACCCTTATCGGATGGGGCATACCAACCCCTCGTCGATCATTGACGAGAGTCCTTGTCTAGCCAAGGCGAGGAGCTTGAAAAGGAGGTGAGGGTCCATTGACTGACCAACTAGCCCTTGCTAATGACGAAGAGGTGGTACCCACTCCTCCCTCTTTTATTTTTTTCGTTCAAAGTAACATTTCATTCATTTTCACGTAAATATAAAAGAAAAACAACACATCTTGATTGTAATCAAGATAAATCCTATACAACTTAGGGCAGGCTTAGATAACAAGATAAATCATCATAATAAGATTAGAGGTTACATGCTCAATGGCAGATTTTTTCTTAAAATCAAAATCAACAATTGACAATGAGCACATATCGAGATCTCTAACTATTATTATAGTTTTGCCTTTCGGCGGTACATGCCTAGATTTGGCATCCTCAACATTGTCATCATTCAAAAAAATAAGACTGAACGAGTAGAGATCTGACACTTGTAAGAGCGAAACCTTCACAAAACTCTTTCAATCTCCTTCGAAACTAGACTTGTATACCAACAAAACTAAAGAGAAACGGAACCCCAAAATCATGCATGCAAACCCCCCAACCACCTCCTCTCTCTATAAAATTTCATGAATACTACTATTGTCGCGTACACCTACTTGATCACGTGACGTCACATCAACAATTTCGTGTAGCAAAACTAATGAAGTTGCTAATAGCATGCGACGGAAGGATTTAATGACAAGAGTCAAATAAATATTAGGGCTTGACTACGTAGATAAGATAAAGTAAGGGATTTGCTTATGAAAAAGGGAGAAGAATAGGACTCAATTGCATAAAGCTCAAAATATGCAGTACAGGGGAAGAAAACTCAAGGTTTAAACGGACGCTCAGTGCAAAAAACGCGTTTTCACCTTTATCACTCTCTTTAAGAATAATAATCACTTATCAAGTAATGAAAACTCGTCTTTTTTATTTTCTTCTCATGTTTGATTGTGTTAAATGAAATAGAATTTTCTTTTGACCAAAAAAAGAACTCATCTTTCAAAGAAAACTAAACGTATCATGATTTCCAACAAATTTGTCGACAATTGAGGAAGAGAAAACAGATAATAATATCAATTTCGTATTGTTAGAACAAGCATTATACTTCAATAAATTAAATTTAGAGCAATGAGTCATCAAGCTAATCTCTTAACTCAACTCATAGGAATTGGCCCACGCTAAACTTTCTTTCTTGTCCCTTTCGTCATAACCAACTTAGTCTCCGGAATTCTAATTTATGGAAGATTTATTTATTCCTTAAAATAGAAGAGATACCAAAAAAATACTAAATGATCTTTTCTTTTTTAATCCTTTTACGCGTTTTCAATATATACTCTAAACTTCATTCTAATCTTAGCCCCTGGACTTGTCTTGAATGATGTCCTTTTCCTTTATTTTTTATCTGCAAGAAAAATAAAAAAGAAAGGCCTTTTTCTTTTTTTATTGAGTGTAAAGGAGAAAGAAAGGCCTCCTTTTTTAACTGGCAAAGAACAGACAACAGCCGAAGATTAAGGACAAAAACAAGAGTTGAGGTTAAAAAAAAGGAAAAAAAATGGGAAACGAAAAATTCATGATTAAGCTAACATGGCACAGCATGGTTGCTACTCGATGGCCAGGGCGACACGTGTTCGACCAAGATTCGAAGGACAACAAAAACCGATCTTACCTTTTGTAATAATTTAACTTAATTCCGATAAATTAAATCGACCCCATTTAAGAAATTATTGATCAAGCCACCCCTACCTTGCTCGAGAAGCGACTTACTCGTATATTTTATTCGCAAAAGTCCATTTTGTTCATCACGTGCACAACAACCACAATATATTTTGGGTAATTTGTGATTGATAAAGTCTATCCAAACTTAGAATTGAAACATTGCACTTTCATCTAAATCACCAATGAATTAATTTTTTTTTTCTTTTTGTAATTGACGTACTTCATTGAAATTCGACCATACTAATGTGGTGGACACATAGCGTTAACGAGATATCATAGCGCCACATTAGCACTTTGCTAGAAAAAGATAGAATTTTGGTCAATCGATTGCAAAGGACACCGAAAGTTCAATATTCGGGATAATAAAAGTCAAAATTCAGTGATCTGGTTATGAATTTCGTTCCATAGGGGCTGACCCTCCATGATATTTTATCATACACATTTCTCTCCTAGAGAAAAGAGAAAGGTGACGTTTATTTTTGGGCACGCTTCTTTAGCCTTTTTCTATTGACTGGCATCGTGGTCTCTTGGTGTCAATGAACTATGATGATGAGACATATGCATGTTCACTTTCTACTCATGGACTGGATAGGGAGCATTCATCATTAGGATAAGCCGAA
Organism: Eucalyptus guilfoylei; assembly: GCA_016097605.1. Classification (NCBI taxonomy): domain Eukaryota; kingdom Viridiplantae; phylum Streptophyta; class Magnoliopsida; order Myrtales; family Myrtaceae; genus Eucalyptus; species Eucalyptus guilfoylei. The sequence continues at coordinate 5,428,885 of CM027862.1, read as the reverse complement.
AATGAGAATGAAAAAAAGAAAAGAAAAAGGGTAGGGACCATTTTTAGATGGGGCCTCTCTAAAGGTAGGGCATCATCATAATTGAAGGTTTAAAAAGTGATTGAGATTCCTTGAGCTATGGGACAAAAAATGTAAAAAGCCATGGCCCATATTGTTGCGTGTGTTTTGCACTTGAATCTTGCCTGTCATCTTCATTGAAAAATTGTAACCACCGCCGCCCGTCATTGCCATCAATCGCCGCCGCTCGTCACCGCCGCAGCCAGCCACCAACCACTGCTATTTTTTCTCTCAGTCGACATCCAGTTAAGGTCGCGGTCACGAGCCTAAGGTCGCGTGGTCTGTGCATGACTCCAACCTCGGATATGGAGGTCTCGACTTCCCGATCTAAAGTTGTGGGAGAGAGAAATACGATGAAAGTCATGTCAGTATTATTATTATTGAGTAAACAAGTCGAGTTAAAGACACAATGTTGCACCTTTTTAAACCTACATTAAGTCGCATTTTGAAAGTTGAGGTATTCAATTGAGCAAAAAAAAATGTTAGTTATTTGATTACAAAACAGATAAGTATATGTACTTACGGTGTTGTTATCCTTATAAAAAAGCGAACTATCCCCTCATCTTCCCAACTATTCTCTTCCATCACTTCCTTCTTGATGCTCCTACCGTGTGCATAGATTTTAGGTGCTAAAAAACATGCCTAACACTCTCCTCCGTCACTTCTTTATTGATTTCAGGTGCCGACAAACATGCCTATGTTGAGTTAGGGTTTGTGGGTTGGTACGTATATGCAAGTCACATTCATTTTTCATGTGAAATACACGTTTTGAATTTCTTCTATTCGAGTATGATTTCGTGTTATAAGGATTTATCCCGAAGTCACATAATTTTCGAAGAAGGGCTACCTAAACTTACGGATCAAATTCTTGGAATGCTTCTCTTTCAACTTGACTCTGAAACTTGGCATGTATGAGAGGGCATTGAATATATGTTTTCCACGAGTAAGTTACAAAAATTTTGACTACTTTGGAGGAAAATTGCCTAGAAAGTCTTACACCTATTATATTGCGTTTAATTTAGATCTAAACTTTTCGATTTTGTCAATTTAATTATAAGTTTTTGGATGATTTGTCAATATAGTTCTTTCGGTCAATTTTAATTGGGAAATGCTTATATGGATACTCAATTAATGCCGACCATTCAAAGTCGACCTAGGTAACATTTACAATTTTTAAAAATTTCGAAAATGTTTTTCCTCCTTTTTTTTTCCTTTTCTATTCTTTCTTTTTTTTCTTTTTTTTCGTTCTCCTTTATTATATTTCTGTCAATAGGGTCGCCAGGGCTTAGTGAGCGCCAACTAAGTATCCACATAAGCATTTACCGGTCAAAAGTGGTTGTGAGGACTATATTAATAAATCATTTAAAGGTTGAGGGTAAAATTGACAAAAATATAAAGTTTGAAATAAAATTGACCAATGTATAATAGGTTTATGATTTTTGAAAGAATTATCTCCCGACTTTGGGATTATTTAAGAGTTGGCGTCCTTCCACTTGTCAAGTCAACATCCTAATAGGAAGTGCTAGTGAAAGCTCAAGCCACTGCAATAGTGGTTTTAACTAACCGATTGGTTGATGGCCGGAAAAAGTGAATGATGTGTTCATTATACACCCCGTCGCAATCACTCAAAGCATTACCTTTTGACTTTTACCAATTCTACTTGAATCCCCATGTCGACATCCCTTAGACACGATCACTCAACAGGCAAGGGTAAAATCAAGTGGGTCTAGGTAAGCCATTCCTTCTTAGGCTTGACCCGCCCGAACCCGATTTCTAATCGTGGGGGGGATGGCGCATCGTGGAGAAAGCATCTCTAAGTCCGAGACCCGGACCTACTCATCTATAGGCCTCGTGTCTAATCACAATATATATGCCTAGAAAAGTCTTCAGCGTTTGGAAAATGTGTAGTTGCAAAAGATTAGTGGGGAGAAGTGACATTTGAAAGTATGGCTTGACTCGCTATAGAGTCTAGGCCACGTTTGTGGTGGGAAGAGAGCCGAAAAGATTATGGGGTTGTGAAAAGCTTTGATATTGGTGGATTTCGACCTAATCCGATGCAGTTCACTATAGTGGAAGGGGGATGAAAGAAAGGAGTTGGTCCAAAGTTGACCATGGTGTCGACCAGCAAAGTAGTTAACACCAAGAATTTCTTCGCACGTGCTCTCGCTCAGCTCATTTTTCGTCATTACGACTTTCTTTTCGTCTGAACGTTCTCGTCATGAGAAAAATGTCGATGGGGTTTTAGAATTTGAAGGGCCACTAGGTCCGTCGAAGTCTTATTAAAAAAGAGGGAAAAGAAATTGCACTATGCACAAGAAAAAATCATCATCTTCGTGGCCTACAATTAGGATTGACAATTCATATCTTGACATTATAACTTTGTCGCGTCAGATTTGAGTTTAATGCGAACACACGCATCGATTAATTGCACTATTATTTTGAAGTCCACACATGACGCGACACGCTTAGCATGTTTACGACGTGAACTTCCTTTTGTAATTGTTATGCGTGGATCTAGACCATGCAATCAATCCAGAGAATGAGACTTGAGATGTACTGGAGAAGAGAGAGGGGTAATGGATAAGAACGAGCCAAGATATCATGTGGTTTGATGTTGATTTGTACCTACATTTGTAAGGAGAGCAATTGCAAGAGTTGAATTAGAGTACCGTAGAATCAATCTACACTCAATCATGCTCAATAATTCAAGTGTTTCCTTTTCATATATACCAACTATAGAGCTTTCAACGGAGGGTTTATGTTTTCTCTGGCATTAAGCTTTTGTTGGGTGTGCCAATAGCAAATGTGTCTCGTCGATGGTGACATCAAAGACATGTTAACTAAGATAATAAACATACCTAAGCATGCCACAAACGGGTTAAAAAGGTCAACCTATACGAGTATGTTTGTCAGTCGTGTAATGGATTGACTTGCTTAGGATATAAATGCATTTAAGCTTGACAAGAACATGCTTAATGTATATGTTGTTTATACAAGTCGTGTTGAAAATTGCCAATCTTATCCACAATTAACTCCATCACGTACACTTATTTGGTGTATCTAGCAATTATTGATGAAAATTACATTGTAATTCTTCACATCTACCGACAAAATCGGAGGACTCAATGACTTGTGCTGATGGCCAAGTTAGGTTGAGTGGACAAATTAGAGTTGAGTATAGTTGGATATGGGCCCTTCTATGTATTCTGGGAATCCGACGAGGTCATCATTGAATTATAAAACAACGAGTCTCGATCGTTCATTCAAATCCTTTGAAGTGCTTATGAAGTATGGCATTTTGTATAAAAAGTACGATAAAATGCACTTGATACGATAGAATTACAACCATAGCTTGATCTCTCGAGGTACCGTGGAGTCTATCAAGTATATGACTTTATTATTCAATAACGAATAGATCACATCAAGTCAGCAGCAAGAAGCACCATCAACATAAATATATATAAATTTTCAATTAAATCAGTTTCTAGACCCTTGACATTTTGCATCTCTAGCGACTTTCTTGCACCAAAAGCCAGATAATTTTAGTAAGACGACTTAAAATTTATACTTCAACAAAAAAAAAAAAATTGTGAGAGTTTAGGTTCAATTCTAAACTTTAGTCAACAATATTAGCCACAATCATCGAGTAAAGAGATTGGTCTCATCCACACCTTATCGATTCTAACATTATGTTTGCCTAACTCTGGTAGCACCAACAAGAGAAGATACTAAATGAAATAGGGTCCAATGTTCAACTTCGAATGCCGTCCAAGCTTGAGTTTTCGAAACGAAGGCGGCCATCATACTTGAATGGGTCGGTCACGTGATTTCTTCTATCCATAGTACAAAAAAGACGTTGGATCAACTGAAATTAAAGCATGATAACTACGTACTGAGCAAGAAAAAAGGTAATTGAACAAATGTAACCGAGCTAAACCAATAACTTTTCCGCCAATTCGACCTAACAGCTGGTCAATCCGGGTCGGTCTGATCAGCGGGATTTCGAATCGAGCAATTTCATTTGATGCTTCCACACGGGTCGGACCCGACCCGACCCGAGCATGGGCCACGAGGCTCTTTTTGGCTGCGAAGAACGAAGAACGGAGCACGAGAAAAACAACACGCCCATCAATGGCCAGCACATCATTACATACAACGATAAAGCGTAACTTACATTTGACCCATGCAATGCACGTGCGAAAACCCCAATGAACAAAACCGAGAAAAGGCTGCCCACGTTGCGTGGGGCCCAACACGTCTTGGATTCGAACCGATCTATCGAGACGAGCCAACCCCACTCGATCTCGTGCAGCGCACCTTACGTTTCACGTGCTCCAATCTTTTAAAATTCGCGACCCTTTTTTTTTTTTTAATAAACTTAGTTCCCATTTCATTTTGATACTCCTGAAGAAAAAATAAATATAACTTACTTCATATTGCATATAGTCTAAACCAAGACATATAAACCGAAAGGATCGAGAGCAGTGGTTATAAAAAATTTAGCAAAGAAAGAACTATCATAACAAAGATTCAAGCTGAATTTCTGCTATAAATGCAATGGCCGGAGGGCCATGGTGACCACCGCTCAACCCTTCAGCTCAACATTTCGATAATATCTATAGATCGTACTTAACAATGCAAGAATTCGTCTCTTGAAATGTGAAAATCAAATAGGTATGCAAAAGAATTGATCATCTTTATCGATTCGATTTTAATTAAACGTAATGATGTAACTTCGAAGCGTCGGTTCATCCGTTCGCGTCGAATCAGCACATGTCAACCCAATGACCTTCTTTCAACCCGGTCCACTTTTTTAATGCCTCGGATCAGATCTCGACCGTCCAAATGCATCTCAATAATTGAAGTCCCAGTAGAAAAACGAAAGAAAAAGAATATCCATCGTCTCTCTCTCTCTCTTTTCTCTTTAGCTCCGATTCATCTATAAAACCCCGCCCCCTTCGGATCCGCACTAGCATCGCCGATCAACGCCGACCACCGCCGCCGCCACCGTCGCAACCGCCGCCGCCGCCTCCCCAGCGAGCAGAGACATGGCGGACTCCGACCTCTTCACGCCGTACAAGATGAGCAAGTTCGACCTCTCTCACCGGTCAGTCAGTCGTCTCTCCGATCTGCCCTCGCTTTTTTCCTCCCCCTCGGGGCTGTGCTCTCTCGTTCGCCGGAGAGAATCCCGAGTTCGGAAGAGTTGATGTTTCGCCTTTGTTTTCTGGGGGGTGATTCGCAGGGTCGTGCTGGCGCCGATGACGAGGTGCAGGGCTCTGGGCGGGATCCCGCGGCCGGCGATGGCGGAGTACTACGCGCAGAGGTCGACGCCCGGCGGGTTCCTCATCTCCGAGGGGACCATGATCTCCGACACGGCGGCTGGGTCAGTTCCGTACTTTCGGCTCGTTATGGTCCTCGCGCTTTCGCTTTTTTTTTTTTTTTTTTAAAAGCAGAAAAGAAAACGAGGTTTTGCTGGAATTGCATGGGTGGGAGGAGAAAATATTGGGTGGGTTTTACCCTCCACGTAGGCCAAATGTATCACCATACAAAAGTTGACACGTGGCAAATTTTGGGCCCACCTGTCAGCGCTCACTCTCTCCATTAACTCCGTCTCTCTCCCATTTACTCTCTCTCCTCCCCTCCGTTTCTCCCCCTCTTCTCTCTCCACTTCTCTTTTCTTTTTTCTTGCGTTTGCCATGGCTCGAGCTCGAGTCGGCTCATGGCCGCTTTAGAACCGATTCCGAATCAACGCAGTCTCCAAATTGGAACCACCAGAAGATCCACCGCGAACGCTCCTCCTACCACTCCTCTTCTCATCCTTCTTCGACCTCCTCCGCTCCTTCTCTCTATCCACACGTCTCCTTCTTCCTACCGCTACTGCTGCTACTGCCGCCGCTCCTCTCTCTCCTCCTATGCTTCTCCCTCCTAGAATCGCTCCACTCCTTCCATCACCGATGCCGCCATCGCCAGGAGGATTCCTCCGAGGCATCGGAGTTCGATGGGGACGGCGACGGCGATTCCAACTCCGTGTTCGTCTACGAGTCCGATTGCCACGACGACCAGCGAGCTGGCCACAGTGGCCGCCACTACCTTGACGATCGTCTTGCTTGAGGAAGATGACGAGTCTGGCGGCGGCGATTGGAGCGAGTCTATTACGGAAGGAGGAGAGTCGGTGACGGTGGTGGCGGTTGGAGAAAAGAGAAGTAGAAAGAGAAGAGGGAGAGAGAGGGTCGCGGACAGGGGCAGAAGACGTCGTGGGCAGCTGCTCGGACAAACGAGACAGCGACCTAGTCGTCGTTGGCATCGTCAGTGGCGGAACAACAGCAGCGTCATCGATGGTGGAATAGAATCAGCGACGCTGGTGACGGAACGGCAAGAACGTCGAGGGAGGCGGATCTGACTGCAAGAGGGAAGGCAATGACAAGTTGCAAACATCGGGTCACGTCCGTAGTGGCGAGCAAGGGTGCCGCGGCGCTCGGGGCAGCGGCGGCGGCGGCGTGCCGGGAAAAACAATGGCGTCAAGAGCGGCTTATCGAGGCGGTGGGAAGCAGCGGCGTCGGGAGCAGGGGATACTCAGTCGAAGATGACCGAAGAAGAAGACTTCCTCCCTCGCTTCTTTCCCAGCCCCCCTCTCTCTCTGCTTTTCTTGTCTTTTCCTTGCGTGTGTCAGACTAACAAGGGAAATTTTCTCGAAAAAAGGGAAGTAAGAGAGAAGAGGGAAATAGAGGTGTGGGCGGAAACGGAGGGGAGGAGACGGAGAGTTAACGAAGAAGTGGGCGCTGACAGGTGGGCCCAAATTTGCCACATGTTGATTTTTGTATGGTGATACATTTGGCCTACGTGGAGGGTTAAACCCACCCAATATTTTCTCGGGGTGGGAGGGTCGCCGGTCGGTGATTGGTCGGAGGCCCCACTCCCCCCACATTTACTTTTAACTCCCTTATCAATGCCACCGCCCAAAAAGAAAAAAGAAAAAAGAAAACATAAATTTCCGACCCGGACCTGGACCCGGCACCGGCCCCGGACCCGTACCCGAAATAATCGTGTCCGCTGATCATGCGGAGCCGCATTGGGAGCTCACATGATCAGTGGCTGTGATGAGCTGCGTCCGTATGGATCCAAATCCCGGCAAGAATATCGCGTCGGTCGTTCACATCCCAGGGTGGATAAGTGATGCGAGAGGGCTCGTTACAGTACATTTTTGATGTGCTTAGTGGCTTTCACTATCGTGTCAATAGCTTTTTGGAGTATAATCTATTCATGCAGTCAAGACGTGATCATTCTCGATTTGGGGAATTGTTAAGGCCACTAGGGTCATGTGGCAAATTACAAATAGATATATCTACCAGCATGTTTGGATTGATTTTTACAATTTTCTTTCTCAAAATCTTGCGACGTGCTTACTTTGATTTTGTCTAACTTGAGACACTTGAAAATTTCAAGGAATATAAATGTTGACACACAGGTTTGCATACGACTTTTTCATATTTTTGGGGAATTTGCATTATATTTTACACAATGGGCAAGCAAAAGGTGCTTTTCACTTTTTTTAGAGTACAAGGAACAACTAAGAATATGGAAAAAGTATTCTGTTGCTTAAAATATTATTCATGTTTCAGAAAACTATGGAATAATTAAGTGAGAATTTATATCTCATCATTTCTATACGGTGAAAGTTTCAAAAGTTTTGAATTTCAAAAATAAAAAGTCTAAATGCTCGAGTTGCAACATTTAGATTAATGATTCGTTATTTAAAGAAAACTTAAAAGGTTGGAAAACTAATTGATGGACAGAAAACCTTTTTCATAAATCGAAAATAATAAGCTTAAATTGGAGGAAATGATTTTCCTTTCCGATAAGAAAGAAATCACAGGAAAATGATAAGCTGACGGCACTGTTACTGTTCCAAAAGTAAGCGCGCTGTCTCCATCACTCGTTTACATTAGGAAACGTGATGAGAAATTAAAAATCTCACTCGATGAGATTTGCTGCAAATCATACCAAGTGGGAATCCACGGTTCTTATATATCTTTTCCAGTACGTAATTGTCCTGTACTAAACAATAAGTAAGAAATAATGTGTTGCTTTTATATATATATATATATATATATTATTTTTGGTCGGCTGAAACATTTGTTGTCTTTGCTAGGTCTAAATTCTATTTAGTTGATTTAAAATTTAGCTGCATTGAAAGGTATGCCTAGTGCATTGGAAAAAAACACAAATATGCTTAGCATTTACAAATTCATTTCACTGTTTGTAATATTGATATTTAAAAAATTATAATCTGATGCAGTCATTTTTGTTGCTTATAAACAAAACCAGAAAGAAATAAATTCAAACTACATCTTATAATATAATTTACAAGTGAAAAGTACACTTGACGAATGTTGTTTATCAGAGATTATCTTAGATAACTATTTTTCCTTTGGTGTAACAAACAATATTTTTTATGAAAAAAATGCTTAAGTAGGTTAAAACAAATCAATTCGTTTTTATTTTTTTGTATTTAGGATTAAATAAAGAATGAAAATCCCAAGGACACCCTACTTACAAAACGACCGGCCACAAAAAAATAAAATAAAAAGTGCACACATATAGCCAGTTAATTAGTAAACTTTTCTACGGTAGAATTAAACGATCAAGAGGGTATTTTCATTTTTGTCCAAACACAATTTGGAATCATTCGATAAATTAATGAAGAATATCTTCTTCAAGTCCTGGATTTCTCGCAGAATATAAAAGCGAAATATAATATACTCCGATTGCCCATTCTGCGCAAAATAGGATATGTAATTTTGCTAGCACCGTTACACTATTAACGGCGCTGTTAGGCTAGCTGAATCCTTACCTAAATCACCAAACACACTTTCCTTTCCAAGGGCTAAGTAAAAGGTAAACGTCAGTGTACGCAGGCCCAAACACACCTTAAATAAGTGTGATCTATGTACCATAAGCCGCAATCTATGGTGTTCTTAACGATTTTGCCGCATTATCGGGTTTGTTATATGAGTGTGTTGCGCTAAATGAAATTGTAATTATTGATCTTAAAAAGTATTTTATGTGCGATTATACCACGTCGCAATGGTGACATGTTGTGATGGACCGACCACAATTGTCGGCGTGCTGTCAATCTCATCTTTCTTGGTGTCGTGTGTGAAAACATCTCACCTGCATGAAAAATGATAATTGGTCAGTGACACCATATCAACATACGAGTAGCGTATCCCATAAACAAAATACCTCAAGCCATCATTTACTCTCTCTCTCTCTCGTCTATGCGTGTCTAATGGAAATGACAATGGTATGACGGCAGGGACCATGGCAACCCTGCAGCTTTTGATGTTTCAATGCCGAAAACGATGTAACTTGATCGAGCGTGCAATACCTATAAGCACTACGAATCATGTTATCCGCTATATAGCAGTACTCAGCAGTCCAGATCGCTCATCAAGTTACTCTTTATAATGTTGTTGAGAATTTACAAACTGTTTCCTACTAATCACTTGGGGAGAGTAGCATGAATGGTTTGATTTGTTCGGTTTCTTTCAACGTTGAAATGGTTCTTTGGAGAGAGGAGTGTTTAGTAGTAGATATTAGCATGAAAAAGTGGGGAAATTTGTCCGTGCCGACTGAATGAGTATATGTTTTAGCACAAATTAAGATTTGAAAGGGGATTTTGAACGCTCTTTCGAATGGTTGATCTTGAGATTTTGTTGCGTTGCATTTAGATCTGAGTAATGAAAGATGTAGAGGTCGACTTTGAGTGCAGGTTCCCGCACGTCCCTGGGATCTACAATGAAGAGCAAGTAAGAGCATGGAAGAAGGTTGTGGACTCTGTTCATGCCAAAGGCAGCGTTATCTTCTGTCAACTTTGGCACGTTGGCCGCGCCTCCCATCAAGGTACACGTTCTCTACAGCATTCACCACCGAGGCGCCAAGCCGTCGGCCACGAGATCGTCGGTGATGGTGGATTCTCTGCGTCGATCTTTTGCTTTGTGCGTTTGTAGCCTGTTCTTTTCTGGCTTTTTTGCATCTGAACCAACTGTACTAAACTAATCGCATATCTGGAAGCTGCGGAGTCCATGCTGGGTCTCATAGATAACACAAATTTCGATATGATCATTGCGCTGCAATTTATGACCACTTCCTCTAATTTTTTGGTCACGAAAGTCTGCATAACATTTCCTTTCCCAAAATGTATGTTGTTTTTTGTGATGTGCTTACCAGTTCCCGTTTTGAACACATTGAATTGATCAGTCTATCAGCCCGGGGAGCTGCACCGTTGTCGTCGACGGACAAGCCAATAAGTCAGAGGTGGAGGATCCTGATGCCGGATGGGTCTCATGCCATTTATCCCAAACCCAGAGCTTTGAACCACTCTGATGTACAGGATATGGTCGAGCATTATCGCCAGGCTGCCATAAATGCCATTCGAGCCGGTTAGTGTATGGATCGCCTTATCTTCATTAGTTCCGGCAGAAGAGTTTCCCTTAATGAGTTTTCTGCCTTCGAAAGTTTAGTACTCGCATTGCTTTTCGATAAAGAAATTGCAGCTCAAATCAAACTTAGTTTATACTTCTGGAACCCCATGTTTGGGTAAACTTAAAGTAGCATAATTGGGAAAGAAAATGTTCAATCTACTGGCAGGGTGGGACCTCATAGAGAAAGCTTTGAAGAGACATGATGGATATTTTGCAATTGCTTCGTTGTCAATTGCTTTTGCTTTTCTGTCCTGTTTACTTGTGGAAAAGCATCATCCAAAGGGGACATATTGAGTGACAAGGAGTGTGTCCTCCCATCAGTAGGCATGACATTATCTTTCAGTTGAAAAGCAGTGCCATGACTGAAACTCACTTTTGCCACAGTGCATGCTTTATCCTTTCTGCCATTACTCCGCGAAGGTTTCTCAATGTTAAAAGTGTCCACAATAGTTTACTTTTTTGCTGAGAATCTAAAGCACGACGAATATTTAAAGTTTCATTAAACAAAAAACTCAGTCCTCGTGAGGTCTGAAAGTAGATATTCTTGACATGAATCAGGATTCGATGGAATTGAGATACATGGAGCGCATGGCTACCTCATCGATCAATTCTTGAAGGATGGGATAAATGACCGGACGGATGAATATGGTGGATCGATTGAAAACAGGTGCAGATTCATAATGCAGGTTGTCAAAGCTGTGGCGATGGCCATTGGGCCAGATCGAGTCGGAGTCAGAATGTCACCGGCGATCGATCACCTCGATGCCATGGACTCTGATCCCCCTAAGCTGGGCCTAGCTGTCATCGAGAGGCTCAACAAGCTTCAGCTAGAACTTGGCTCGAGGCTGGCTTATCTCCATGTGACTCAGCCGCGGTACGTGGCTTATGGCCAAACGGAGTCTGGCCGACTTGGAAGCGAGGAAGAGGAGGCCCAGTTGATGAGGACTTGGAGAAGGGCTTATCAGGGCACTTTTATTTGCAGTGGAGGGTTCACAAGAGAGCTCGGTATGAAAGCCATAGCTGATGGCGATGCGGACCTGGTATCGTACGGTCGTCTTTTCATCGCCAACCCAGATTTGGTCCTGAGATTCAAGATTAATGCACCTCTGAACAAGTATGTTAGGAAGACTTTCTATACCCAAGATCCTGTTGTTGGGTACACGGACTACCCTTTCCTCAATAGTGGGAAGCAGAAATTATCGTCACGCCTATGAGTCCATGACTAGGTTTTTGTTCAGATTATTATTATTGTATAAGAAGATGCTGTGTTTTGCTTTTAGTTGGTGGGATTGAATTTGCTAACCGGAAGATTAAGCCAAGCGGTTCTTTCGCAAGAGCTTTACCTAGTGCTTTGGCCTAACAAATATAACACGAATAAGGGAGATGTACAAGGGAAGGAAATGGATTTTTCGCTGTGTTGATGAATTGACCTTGATTATCCAGAATCAAAATTCCCATATTCATTGCATCACCGCTGCAAACATGAGATTCTAGAACTGCAGATGTAGATAACAGGTGATCCAGTTTACCGGTTATTGCATCGTTTATTGATATTCACTGTAGCTTCCAAGTTACACGTGATAAGATCTTATCTCTGAAAGTCTGCAACATATGGCAAAAGAAAGTGCCGGAGCTGAGTTCTGTCAATTGGAGCTACAGAAAAATGGGGTAAACTGGAGTTCCATCTGGATAGAAGAGACCGAAATTTTGTTCCACGCCGGTGGATTTCAGATCCCTGTTGAACATCACGAATAGGTTACCAAGTGGCGATCTGGTCTCTTTGGCGTCCCTGTCCCTGCTTTGATTTTCTTCATGAAATTTTGGTTGTAAGTCAGTGCGAGCTGTGGAGTTGTGAAATTCCGATTTCCAGCAGAAGGTCACCCGGACTCGGAGATCTCCATGCCCACAGTAGGGAAATCCTCTCTCTCCATTGCCGTGTAATAAGCATCCACCATCGCATCGAGCACGTTCCAATAGCTTAGGTCCCCATCGTGGACCACTGGCCCCAGCGCAGTGAATTGCACATAGTCCAATCTTATGTTGGTGGGGTCTGCAGCATAGGCAAAGAAGGGTACACATTGATCAACAAAGGGGCATGGTTGTCAGACAGAAACTGCAGGATGCCGGACAAAGCGCCCTTCGCATTGTCGGTGAATGTGCCACTTGAGGGTGGGTAAGAAGCTCCAAGGACAGTCCCCGAGACCACCGTGGTCATCACCACAGATGAGAAATTGGAGCCACTGAGGGCGCTTTGTAGATTCTGCATTGCAAGCAACACGTGCTAAGCCAATTCTCCAGGGATGACCTCGTTGCCTACGACTATGTACTTGATGTTTAAACCTTGGTAGCGCTCAACATGAGCATCGATCCATGACTTGGCAGCTTCCACACTTGATGCCAAGTTGTGTAGGTCTTCATTTTTGGTGCCTAGGATCACGCTGATGCTGGAGTTCACTAGAGCTCGGAGCGCTTCAGGGTTGGGATCATAGAGCCACATTATCCCAATATTATGATTCTTGTAGAGCTGTATCACCTCAGCCAGACTAGGCAGGTTGTCTCCTTGCATTCCATAGCAAACACCAAAGGCGGGCTGTTGCAGTGAGAATTTGGCTGAGGACAGATGCCAAAATCAACATCGGGGAAGACTCTGTGAAGTGATGCCATTTCCTGGACTCCCTATCCTGTTTCGACATTCATGTAGAGTGAAACATCAGGAAGACATTTAAATTTTAACAGATTGCAGCAGGAGAAGGTTCAATGAAAATGAGACCCATGGTCTGGAAAAAGTCAGTACTGAAGCTACTTATCAGTACATGTCTCAACATTTCATCCCCTTAGAGATGCGAAATTATGCATATATGCACCAGAAAGACTAATCCATGTGAGGATAGAACTATGATCAATGTGTAGCTAGTTATCTAATTTATGCATAAGCTAACAGGATCAATCTACGATCATCTCTCTCTATATTAATGACTTGATCTCACAAAATAAGGAGAAAATGTCAGGATTTGTAAGCAAAATATTTCATTGCAATGACTCGCTGATACACGCTACTAATAGAAAGGATATGCTGAAAAGAAGTTTGTCTCTCGGTGGGAGAGAGAGAGAGAGATATTCCCAAGATTTAAAACTTTTCAAGCCTCTACCGTGAAAAATCATGCGTAATGCGACCACTTAAAGCACAAGTAAAGCATTCAAATGACTCATAAGACGTGCTATTCCATCTCTTTTCGACTGATAAATTGCGAGACAAAAGTGCAGAAAGTTACTAGGCAGCCTCCTGCAGTGACCAAACAAACTTCTGTGAAGAAAATGAAGCGAGACTTCATCATTTAAATGGGCAAATCATTAAGCACAAGCTTATTTTTCACAGGGAATACTCATGATTCAAGAGTTGGTAATGTAACCGTCTCCTTCAGTCCTTTCTCACTTTTTCACTGTTCAGCATATGGAAACATAAATCTAAGGGCAAATCTCACTCAATGACACCTTTAAAATGGAAAATCCTCGTATCCTATCCACTGGGGAAGGAAAAAGGTTAGGTAAGAAATGAATTCCACTCATCTTTCAACTTGGGAAAATGCCAAAATGGTCAATCTCAAAAGGGCCAACCTCGCTTTCTACAGCCCGCCATGTCCTTTCTGGTGCTGAATTGGTGCTCACTGTCACTGCTCAGCAAATTGCATTCTTTACTAAGCCCATGATCTGTATTACCTCACCAGAACCACAAGACGGAGAACTGTCTCGGTGGGGCCAGGTGAATGGCCAGCTCAGCCTTTATTTGGATCAACATTGGTGAGATTTCTTGTTCCGCAACTTAGTACAACACACACCTTGCTCAGTCCCCACATACACATCATGTTGAATATATGCGTATCCAGCTAGTTGTTTTGATGCATTGCCACGTCCCGGACCCACCCCCTAAAATTGACCATTTTCTGTCATACCATTACCAACCATATTTATTACAAAAAAGAAATAATTAATGTCAGGAATAAATTCTTTTAAAAAAAAAGTTGTTGATGCATAAGTCAGAATTTGACCAAATTTTTTTAAATCACATGTATCTTGAAAGCCACAAAAAAATTGTGCAATATGACAGCTAATTCATAGGGGATAAAATTAAAAACCTTGGGATGTTATATCTCACAGAAAAGGAAAAAAGAAGAAGAAGAAGATAGAGAGAGCAAGCCAAAAAAAGGAAAAATAGAAAAGCTAGTTGGAAGTAGAGGAATATTGGAAAGATTAGGAAGCAAACATTATCTTAATTCCACTTTCCTAAAACCAAGGTTGAGATGGCTCTTGTCCCAAATCCCCCAATCATTGAAATCATGCCCATCATGATTTTGCTGTGCATTGCACTTTTGCTTCTCCCCAAATTCCCACTCCTTTGCTTTCATCCTAACCATTCATATGCTGCCACTTGTCTTAATCCCTTCTCTCTTGAGGAAATTTCTTATATGGACCGTGGTCCAATGAACCAAGTCGGCTTATTTATTTGTGGGAAAAGAATATTACAAATGTTATAATTTTCGTGCGATGCTCATTTAAGGGTCATATTCTTATATTCGATCACTCCAATGTCATAATTTATATACGGGCCACTCACTTTATAGCACTCAAATGAATATCATACAAAAGATATAAAACTTATAGTGTGAATATTTTCATATGTGCGATCCACATAATAAATAAGTGTAATGGACCGCCTCTATTTTAAAACTCGAGATTCGCACAACAAATTTACCGTATAGAGAACCACGGTGTGCTTGACCAAAGAGAACATTAAAGAATGGAACCGATTAATTGGTTCTCGATGTAGTAGGTTGACCTCGTACAATGCATGATAATTCCATGCTTGAATCCTAATCGAACCAGGAGATTAATGGGATATTATTATAAGGTCCCAGACTTTTCAACTACCCTGATAAGGAGGTTATCCTAAGTGATACCAAAAAAAAAAAAAGGAGGAAGAAATGGAAACGGTCCAAAGAATAATTGAAGGGAATGATAAGAAGAAAGGGAGAAATAGATAGAAAATGAAGAAAGAGCCAGAAGAGCAGATTGGAAGACAAAATGGAAAACAGGGGAGACTCTTGCTGGCCAGGAAGACAGGCTCTCTCTCTCTCTCTCTCTCCTCTGTTTCTCTCTCTCTCTCTCTCTCCTCTGTTTCTCTCTCATGACAGCCTGTCATCTCTCTCTTTCCATCTCTCCTCCCTACGTATATAAACGACCATGTTCAATTCCAGCTCTCAAGTTTTTTCTTTCTTTTCCTCTTTTGTTCCGTGTCTGCGTTCACCGTCGCGTCTTTTCTTGGATATCTTTTGGCGCTCTGTTCCTTCGCTTCTTGAGGAGGAGGAGGCAGGAGGAGGAGGAGGAGGAGGAACCGCTTCGTCACCATGAGTCTCTTCGGCCTTGGAAACAGGTTCCCTTTTTTCCACCTCCATCTTTCTCCCTTCGCGAATTCTTGATGATGGGCTTCTCGCCGACGTGAGGCGGCTGCTGTTCTTGGCGTTGCATGTGCTTTTTTTTGAGTTTGCGATCGTGGGTTTTGGATGGCGTGCCTCGGAGAGCCTGAATTGGTGGGCAACGGGATTCGTTGTCGACCTGTCTGCGTGCTTGGATGGTGATGGGATGGAATGATCGCGGAAAGACGTCGGCTTTTTCTTGTTTTTTTGTGACGTTTCGTTTCTAGAGATTCGTCGTGAGGCTGCGGATGATGATGCTGCGTAGTTTGTGTCGGTAATTCGGACTTTCGCGATGGTTTTTAATTCTCCCTTCCGGTTTCGGAACATTCGACGGCAATTAATGCCGGGGCCGGTCCGCTTCAGAAACCGGAAACTCTGCGACCAAACATTGATCTGATCTTGAACCATACAGAGTAGCCAATTAGTTAGGAAATGAACGCGGTTTGGTGATCTTTGAATTGTTTATTGTTTGCCGATATGGTGGATTCTTTTTCCCCGGTTTGCGACTGAACGTTGGTCTGATGTTAATCCATACGACGAGCGCAAGTAGATCAGAAAAATGGACCCATCTTGATGAACTTTGAACTCGCTATTGTTTGCTGTGACGCTCGATTTTTCTCCCTCGTTTTAAGTTCTATAGCCTTAAAGAAGCTGTTACAATGAGCCTGTTTAAGTCGGTTGCATCATCCGGTAGTCACAGAATGTCCTTGCAGATGATGATTTTTGTCATTGAAAGAAGAAGAGAAACAGGACATGGGAACTAATTAAATTTGATTCTCGTTGCTCTTTGAAGTACTCATCTCTGGCATGCCACCCTTTTTCGCTGGTAATAATCACATGTGTCATACGACTCATACCCAATCACAACTTGTGCAGAAATCAGAAGACTTTTCGGCCTAAAAAGAGCGCTCCTTCTGGAAGTAAGGTTGGTATTTCTTGTTAAGACTATTTACTCTTCAGCAATCTACTTTGGATGAACTAAGCAATTTATTTACGCATGTTTTCCTCTTTCCCGTATTCAAATTTTAGGGTGCTCAACTACAAAGACATATCAATGCTACTCTGGGAAGTGGAAATTTGAGAGAAGCAGTGCGGCTTCCCCCTGGAGAAGACATCAATGAGTGGCTGGCGGTGAACAGTGAGTACTTCTGCATTATTAATTTGCTAATGAGAATATATGAATAGTCGAACAATTAAATTCTTGCACATGAGCTTTCACACATATAGCACAATCAATTTTTTTCCTTTGATTGATTTTCTGTCTGGGTTCTTGGTTTTATACAGCCGTGGACTTTTTCAATCAAGTGAACATTCTATATGGTACACTCACTGAATTCTGCACGCCAGCTAACTGCCCAACAATGTCTGCAGGCCCAAAGTAAGAAGCTGCTCGATAAAATTTCTGTTTACTTAATCCATTTGATGCCTATTTGCAGGTTCATTCATGTGAAAATCCATTCTTGTGTTGCAGTCGTTTAACCTTGAAGTTGCTTATAGATAGTCTGTTTGCACATGGATGCTCAATCCCCAGAATCTTTGTTCCATTTAAATTCACAAAGAAGATGGTTATTGTTGTTTGTTATGTCTTGATCTCTGTAATGAAGCTCTATCCTTCGCAACAGTAGTATCCGTTTTTCTTTCTTTTTTTTCCTTTTTTTCCCATTCCCTTTAGCGTTCAAACAATGATAACAGAAGGCCTGATTGAGACTACATGAACTCTTGCAGATATGAGTACAGGTGGGCCGATGGAGTGACCATTAAGAAACCCATCGAGGTGTCAGCTCCTAAGTACGTTGAGTATTTGATGGACTGGATTGAGGCTCAGCTTGACGATGAATCAGTTTTCCCACAAAAATTGGGTGAGATAAATATCTTGACAAAGCTGGAGATCCATGCTTACTTCATACTCAAAACATAGAGAAATTAAATGAATTTGTTAGTTGCTTTTTACTACATAAGCACTAAGTTATCCCTGCTGACATGTTTACAGGGGCTCCATTTCCAAGCAATTTCAAAGATGTTGTCAAAACCATTTTCAAGCGCTTGTTCCGTGTCTACGCCCATATCTACCATTCACATTTTCAGAAAATCGTGAACTTGAAGGAAGAAGCTCATCTAAATACTTGCTTCAAGCATTTCGTTTTCTTCACATGGGTAAGTAAGCATAGCTGCTAAGCTTTGCAGATATGACCTACCCATATGATTCTATCATACTTTTTAGATTGGCTTTGTATGTCCTTAGTCTTAAGTTTGGGTCAAGGAAACACTTTCAAATACTTATATTGAGTCACAAGCAGTAGTTTAGTTAGGTTATCAGCTTTACAACGAGAGTCTAGTACAAAAAGACTTCTGATGGCAAGTCTTGATTGGCTTTAATTTGATGCAGGAATTTCGGTTGATCAACAAAGAGGAGCTTGCGCCACTTAATGAACTTGTCGAATCTATTCTGCAATTGTAGTGGTGGGGGTTTTGATTGTCCTTTGTTTTCTTGTTTGCCTTTTCACCCTTCTTTTGGATATCTAGATTGAGATTTTTTGGCGAACTTCTTTTCGTCGTTTGTGAATGAGATATCTTGATTCAGTTCATCGCCTTGTCTTCAGTGTGTTTATATATGTTGATTTGGTGTAAATTCTGTACATCAAACAAGAAAACTCTTCGTCTCCCAATGTCATTTAGTGCAGTTTTAGTGCATGCAGTGAATTTTGTGATCCTTCTGTAGAAAGAAGTTCGTCCATTCAAGACATTTGAGGGAATTGCAAGAGAAGCCCTTGCTTGTCTGTCGATAGAAAATGCTTGAAACAGCATGTCAGTTTGCAATTCTCTGCAACATAATCAGAATTGATTTCTACAGAAGTTCAAGTTCCTCCTTTTTTGGGTACTCCCGTACTTTAAAAATCTTCCATCTGAATCATCTCTCAAAACTCTGAATTTGTAACGTTCAGTAACATTATCACGAGTTGGCATTGAATTACGAAAAGTATTTGCCGACCGCAATCTCATTCGGAGACCAGGATTCCTCGGGATCTGATGCTAGTGGTCATTGAGACTGTAGCAGAGACATAAAGCTGATAGTCTAATAAGAAAATACCCCAGCTATTCAAATCATTTCTCGCGCCCTGTAGATCTATGCTATAAAGTGTGTGTGGCATGGCTTTCGCATGCACCGTGCCAACTTTGTATATAGAACCTAAAACCTGATATTGTTGATAAGCATGGTACAGGAACTATGAGTGAAATAACAGCTTTGCATTCGAATATGGGATGAAAATAAACCAGATTTTGACAACCCAAAGTTAAAAATTACAGATAAAGAAGAGAGATCTTTCATTCTGTGTAATTTGGAGTATTACAAGGTCTTTTGTGCCACACAATCGAATTCGCTATAATTTAACCTCATGGGATATCTCCAATCCCCTAAACAGAAAAGTCTCATATCTTTTTGTTTCTTTTTTGGCACCAAGGGCTCATAATCTTTCTTTCAATGGTATTCTGTAAATTTTCTTCTGAATAAATTATTCACCAGAATCCCTTGAGCGGCCCTAAATTCAGCAGCTCAGTGACGCTAATGTAATACCGGCCAGCCTGAGCACTAGGCCAAGGAACTTTCTGATTTAGCTGTGGCATCTTCGGCTGAGAAGATTTCTTGAACCTTGACAGCATGCGTTCATCTCTCTTATGCACCCAAAATTGCATCACGGAAAAAGGAGACACTTCTCCTTTTAGCCTTACTTCCTTCTCTTTGTTGATTCGCAAATGCACCCAGGGAGCGGATTTGCATAAAAACTTTCCTCTAGTTTTGGGAATTCCCCAGGCTCCCTCAAATACGGAGCTCCTGCTCGATCTCTGTGAAGTTTCTTCACTTTGGAACTGAATTTCTTCCAAGAAATCTTCCCCTCATCTAGTTCATCAACCAGTTTAACAAAATTCATCCTGCATGCACAAAGAGGAGATGAAGATGAGATGCCTGTCGATGATCCATATCAGGACAGAAACAAAACCAAATATCAAAATGGGGAGAAAAATAAAACTAATCAGACAAACTGCAAAGAGTAGGAACAGGATAATAGTTACTTCTCTGGATTAATTGTCTTCTTGAAATTCTCGAACCGCCTATGGCCTTGAACTGCTTTCGCCATATTCCCATCATAAGTATAAAGAAACACATTGCTCTGAAGAGCGACAATGTAATCTATACCAGCAAGCATGTTTTGATGATTCTTGAAAGGAGCAAGCTCTTCTTCTGTTGCCAGAGTAGAATGTGAATATATGTTGGGGTATTCGTCCTTCAGATATTGCATACTTCCTTTTCCATAAGCATCACCAGCCACCAAAAAAATGCGGGTAGCAGATGGGAATCCAAGAGCCTTTAGCAGAAGTGAAGTCTCCCTAGGAGTCAATGGACAGCTGCCAAGTAACCTCCTCTCTGTTCCATTAATCTCTTTCTCCTTCCAATGACTTACTTCATATCTCATCAACCGTAGTTCCTCGTCCTCCTCAGCTGTCAAATTGTGACTGCAGCCAGTAAATGCCAGCATATCTTTCTCATACCTGTGAGGAATCAATAAAACATGAGTTGTGATGCCAACAAAGACTAATCCAATACCACTGTCTTCAGGAACACTGAACCAGGTCTAAAACATGTCGAGAGGAATGTACATAGACAAAGCCCTGACTTGTGTGATATATGGATCTCAAAGTCCCACATAGCAAACCAAATCTGACAATTAATTCCTTATTTAAAGAATAATGCACATCATGCTCCTGAATTGACTGTGAACCCATACTAAGAACAACCAACCAGTTCTTAGTCCCCATTTTAAGTGTACTGAAGAAGCCAATAAGTCACTTAATACTCAAAAAGCTATTTTTTGATTGGAATTACCATTCACTTATCTCATTGACAGAATTCTAAAAGGGAAATTGTAACTATGAACTTACATTACATCTAAACTGAACGTCATACTTATAAAGAGTGGATTGATCTGAACTTGCCTTAAGTGGAGAGCTAGATAAGGACCTCCATTTTGTTTCATTCTTGAAACCAGGGTTTTTCCAAGTTCTTCAACCGGTGCTGAATATCTCAATGCTCGGTAATTGACACGGCATCTCAACTTCTGTATAGAATTGGCTATGTCGTTGTTGGCAAGCCGAGAATCAGTATGAGTAAAATACATCACTTTGTGCTCCTTCAGCAGTGGGCGGACTTCTTTCTTATAGTAACTGACCTGAAAAGTAAAACATTAGTCCTTGAACTGGTAGAGACCCATGGAAAGCCGAAGATAGGATAGAATGCTGTGTTTTCTTGAAACATGCATTCTGTAACAAAGAAAATAAAAAGTCGGAAAAAAGAGGATGAAACAAAAAGAGAGAGATATTGAAGTTTAGGATCCTCTATTTGTTAAAGAGAGTTTCTAGTGGCGAACTCTGCATGCATCCCTTCACTCTCTGCATTTACTACACTGCCCCAGTTTCAGATAAGTGCATATCTTAATGGCAACTGATAGAACGGGCATGAATTATTCTTTCACCTTCGACCAAGAAATTGGTGTTTTGTTGAAAGGTTCAATGTCTGCATAAGCCTGAGGTAGACTCTCAACTATGTGGACATCATCCTTTAGTGTGTCCATGAAGTGACGCCAATCAAATAAATCTTTGAAGCCGCTGCAAATGAAGAGAAGAGAATTGAGACCACAGCAACAGAAATGCATGCCATGGAAGTACTTGTGCTACTTAGAGAGGTCTCATCTCGTATATTTCAGAATAGCTTGTTAAAAAGAGGCAAGCAGACACAAGATCATCAAACCGTTTATAATTAGAAATACGCACCCAGCTACCAAAGACTTGAACCATAGAATTATTATGCTACCTGTAGCGCCAATAGTGCTAATAAGACTCTGATTTACATGGAAGGTCACAAAGATGGAAAAGAAAACTATTCAGTAATCATGCCCTCTTATGAAGACTTAAGAACCAATCTAAAGGGAGGAATTTTTCTAAGTACCCTAACAGAACTTGAAAAATGAACTAGGATTCTGCTTTTACCACAAACATAGTGTTCCTTTTGACGAAACAATAAGCATCAGATTTTTTTCCCTCTTGCCGAGATAATTAACATCAGATGAACGTTTCCACTGGTAGCTTCCAAATGAGAAAAGGAAACAAACCAACCTATCATCAGCCCAGTATGATGTGTGATCAAGTGAAGGAAGGACCAGTGTCGCCTCCATGACCTTGGCAATGGCAACCATATCGCAGATCTGCACTCTAGAACTATTGATGTCATTATAATTCAAAATAATTTCATAAGATTATTCAAAATAATCATACAGACAGAGACCAGACCCCAAATCTCATTTGATTCAAGCCACCATTAGCATTAATGAGAATGTAACCATTCGTCTTGGCATCAAGCTCTGCAAAAGAAAGTGAGAGTTGTAAGCTTCAAAAAGCATGGAGAGAACAGAAAAGCATATCACCAGATGAGCAACCTCATCCAAGCATGACAGCTTCCTTACTTTTATGAATTTTTGGTTGATCAATGCATTGTTTGAAGTCTTCACTGTTGGGCTTGGACCAGATCTCCGAATACTGAACAAACCAAAGTTTCACATCGAAAAGTTAAGTCTCGTGAAAGACCATAATACCAATGGTCCTAAATGGGAATTTTATAGCACCGAGGCTTTCTGCCACGTCTCATTTTCACAACCAAATCTTGAATGAGTGAAAACTGAGCATCACACCAGCATCAATACTTACATCTGCCGTGCTTTTGTCACCAACAACACCAGATTCTACCATCATTAAAGTTATATCAAAATCAGAAGAGGTCCTTTGATTGATCACATTTTGACGAGCAGCTGACTGATCATATGGAACCTAATAACAGAATTGAACAAGTGAGCAGAAACACAATATATGAGCACAAGCACATGCATAAGAATGTGAAAACTCATTCTTGTTGTCGAAGACCATCATGAACCAGAAAAGACAAGTAGCGAATTAACAATGAAACAACCAGTTTTCATTAATTTCCCACCAAATTGAGAGCGCCACTACCTACATTGCAAACAGGCCTGATCATTGGCCACAACAAGTTGAGGTCAATGCACTTTCCCAAGATATGCATACCCCTGATTTTTCAAGCAAGGTACATCAAACGCAAATATAGGCTTGATGACACTCGAAAGGAACTAGTACCTTGTGCCACCTTTAAGCAGAGGATTCCTAAGCCCTTGTATAACATCAACAGAGAAGAGATACGCAGAGGAAAACGTCCATTCTAGGTACTTCAGATTTAGTTTCTTGGCCAAAAAAGAAAAAAGTACTAGAAGTCACAATCAGGTCATGAAATGAAGAATTGATCATAGTATCTAAACTTGTGCCACCCCTAATCTCTCCCTTCGTCCTGATAATAAACAATCCTGAAATTAATTTCCCTACAAAGGTAGATCCGTATGGGTCAAGTTTCCATTCAGTTTGTTTAACCCAAAAGGACAAAGAAGGAGAATAACCACAAGTTTAGCTAACCCACTAAACAATCCAAAACAGGTAGCAAAGCCAACTCATTTCCTTTTCCATAGATTTAGTCAACTTATTTTTAACATAGAACACTACTTCTTCACCTAAACCATCCTAAAATTAGCTAAAACCCAAAAAAATTTCTTCTTTTATTCCACTCTCGAGTAAGCAAGCAGATGTACACCAACTAACCCGATCCAATTCAGTTCTCTCGATGGCGGATCCGAACCACCCAGTTGCGCAAATCTTGACAACGCCCAGAAACAAGCAGACCCCGCAAAAGAGCAGGAACATCAAGTGCCCAAGCTTCTTCCTTTCCTTCGATCCCAAGTCCCCGAAAGCGACCGCCTGATGGGCGGTCCCATTCTCAGATCTGGGCGAGCCGATCGCGAGATCGATGACCTCGTGCTGACAGCTCGCGCCGTTGCAGCCGCCGCCCGAGTCCTTGCCTTGACCGCCGCCGCCGCCGCCGGCGCGCTTGAAGGAGTGGCCGCGGCGCGTCATGGGGCCGGAGAAGCGCGGGCTGTTGACGCGCTGCGAGACGCCGCCGTCGGCGGCGCCGTGCTGGTGGTGGTGGTGGCCCATTCCCCGCCGAACCGGACTTCCGCGACTCCCCGACAGCGCGCGCGAGCGTCGTGCAGGTGATTGGACGGGAATGGCTAGAGAGAGAAAGAGAAAGAGACAGAAGAGAGAGAAACGCGGAACGCGAGGCGGGGCTGCAATGGATTTTCGAGAGACGCGAGGTGGGAGAAGAAGATGGGTGAGTTGGCGCCCGAGTCAGCGCGTCAACACGGAATTATTGTCTTCCCATAGGCTCTTTCCGAGTCCAAGGAAATGGCGACGGTGGAAAACGAGGTGAGGGAATTTTCTAGAAAAATTACGCCGGCGACCGGTCAAATTATTGAAGATTGATACATAATTACTTTGGGGTTGGAGATATCGTACTGGTCTCGACCATAAAATGAACTATTCCGTTTATGTCCGCGACCTTTCTCCCAATGCCCGTCAAATTTAATTAGATTGCTCACGTCGAAGGTTGTTTATTGTATCGGAAATGGGCATGAAGAGTTGTCATTGGTGTGTGTTGAAAGAATTCCCGGGTGACGTTCCTCAAAATTAATGCTGGTTTGAATATTTCAAAGGGCACAAAGAGACGATAGGACTCGGTGATCTACAGTGGAATACAGCTGCACACAAGTTGTATAATTGTATGTACCAAATGAGAATCTCACATGCTGCATGGCATCCTGATAAGATTTCTTCTACTTGTTCTTGGATAACTGAGAGGTGGCTGGACGTGTTGCTTTTGTAGATTTGTGAACTTACGGATTTTAGAAAGGATAAAGCGTGGATGTATTGTAAAAAGGTAAGGAATTAACTTTTAATCTATAAAAAAAAAAAAAAACTTTTAATCTATAGAGTAAATTGTGGATTTGACAGGAGAAAGAAAAGTTAAGTCAGTGTATCTTAGCGACTAAATGGATAATTAATTTTTGCCGAGGTGGCGGCTACTTCTTGTGGATAATGTACCGAAACTCCTTGTCAGTGATATACGGACGAAAAATCATACGGTTTGTGATATGGAAGGTTTTATATATTCATTTTCTTAAAAAGTACATCAAAAAAAGTTTAGTATTACCGTAATACATATATAAGAAAAATATATCATGCTTCATAATTAAATTTTATTACAAGTTCATGTGTTTTATGAAAAATAATAAGAATATTATATTTGTTTCTGTAAATATTGATTATGTTGGTATACAGCTGATTTTTCGACAAGTTAAATCATTAATTGACCAAATAAAAGACATGGAATAAGTTTAGAGTTGGAGTAACTTTTACTAAATACAATGTTGCATGTCTTTATACATGTGTGATTCAGTTAGAAAGCTCAAAAAGAACGAGTTTTCTCCCTAAGTTTGACACAAGGAAGATGAGAGCTTTATTGAAAATCACGTGTGCATGTGTAATCTACGTAAAGATAAAGTAAAATTTTAGAAAATTACATCAGAAAATTAAAAAAAAAAAAAAAATTGGAGAAATATTTAAGATTTACATGATTACTTTGGTGTGGGGAATATTTTTGGAAATTAAATCAAGGGATTACCATAATAATCTCGAAATAGAATGAACTATTCCATTTATGTCCACAACTTTCTCGTAATACTCGTTAAATTGAATGTAACTCGATTGAATGTTACAACTACACACGAGTTGTAGATGCTAGATGAGTTTGACCAAACAAAAAAACGCGACATGAGAATCCTACATGGCATCTTAGTAAAATTTCTTCTACTTTTGTGGATTTTTAAACTTACGGATTTTAGAAAATATAAAGCTTGGATGTATCGTACAAGGCGAGAAATTAACTTTTAATCTATAGTGTAGATTGCGGATTTAACAGGAGAAAGAAAAGAAAAGTCATTGTACGACTTAGCAATTAAGTAGATAATTAATTTTTGCCAAGGTGGCGGCTACATTTTGTGTAAAAAGTACCAAAACCGCTAATTGGCGATATACAAACGGAAAATCATAAGATTTGTGATATCGGAAGGTTTTATATCTTCATTTACTTTAAAAGGACGTGAAACAAGCTCGGCATTACCATAATTGAATATAATGTAAAAAGGATATCGTATTTAATAATTAAATTTTATTACAAGTTCGTGTTATCACGTGAAGAATAATAAGAATGTTATATTTGTTTCTGTAAATATGGATTATCTTGGGTGTATAACCGATTTTTGATGTTTCGAATCATTAATTGACGGATAAAATACATGGACGAGTTTAAAATTGGAGTAACTTTTCCTCAGCACAGTGCCGCACATGTCTATACATGTGCGATTCGATCTGCTCCAAAAGAACGAGTGTTCTCACCTAAATTCAACAAACGTGAGGTAGACGAGAGCTTCATTGAAATTTAGTATGCACATGTATTTTATGTAAAGGGACGAGTGTCCTGCTAATAACATGTGATATTTTTTATTTAAAGAAAACAAAACGTTACTTTAAATAAATAAGAGTGCTTTCCTCGGGAACTCTTTGAGGCGAGAATGGTTCTTTAAATGGAGGCCTTTCTATACATTGAACGTGGATGAAAATCAGCCAAAGCCAATGGTATTTATAAAGAAGAATGCCAAATCATACCATAATTGATGGGCGAGAAGAGAATATTGTTGTTGATTCAACTTTCGCATCACGTGATTGACATTCTCCAGTCGAATGCCTATTAAAATTGTTGTCCTTAACTAACTAGATTGATTGCGAAGTTTATTTTTTTAATACGTATGTTACGAAAATCACGATAATTCATTCTATTTGGTCGCTAGTTCTGAAGTCAATCGGGACAACTAAGAAGCCCATCAAAAGAAAAAAAAAATCTCGATGAGCTTGCTAGAGGATTAGGATGAACGGAGGCCACAAGAAGTTACAAAGATTGAATATTCAAATGCTCGTGGAGAAAAGCTGTCGTTGGAACCTTGTTCATGTTGTCTCGTGCAAACACCAATGTAAGTTTAGTCAACACGGGCACCGCTCGAACATTGTATCTTTCACATCCACAGTTGTTCATTGCATCGCACTGGGGACAGCTTTTTGTCGCTCCTTTCCTTTAAAAAAAAGGGGAAAAAGAAAGAGAGGATAAGAGTTGCAAAGAAAAGGAAGAAACTTTCACAATCGAAAGAAGAATTATTGTCATTTTGGCCTTTACCTCCATTCATCTGGCATGTTCAGTAATTCCTTTCAATTTGCTCGGCCAATTTAGCGGTAATTCATGTTTAATGGCATGAGGTGGTTAGAAAATGAACGGCATTGCTGGCATTTAAAAGGGTCGCCACAAAGAAAAATCAATCGAGTAAATAATGCGATTGAAATGTCATATTAACTTTTTATTTTTCTTTATTTGAGCTCAGAATAACCCTAGAACAAGTCAAATGGCAAAAATTATTCCTATTGTGGTTCCATAATTAAATGAATTTTTTTTATCACAACTAAAAGGTGTGTTTTAACACTTGCTAAAGTCAATTTAGGATATTGACCAAACAAAAAAAAAAGTTAATTTAGGATATTCTTCATAAGTTAAATTAATTTTTTTCAGAAAAATAAGCTAAATGTAAATGCTGGCGAGTTATGAATGAAATGATCCATGAAAGAAATGTATAAAAAAATCTCGAGCAGGAATTAAGCAAATTCAATTATTATTTTGTGAAACTTATAAAAAGAAATTGTTATGCCGTGAAGATTTGAGGGGAAAAGAAATGGCAAAAGCAGAAATAACCGGAAAAACGCGCCGTTTGGGTCATGGTCCCCTTTTTTGAATCGTTGCCGCCAACATTGACTGTGCCAAAACCCGAGATTACCCTTTTTCCGTTGCTTGATTCGACGGCTGTCAAGGAGGGCATTTTAGTCTGTCCATTTTATTTTTCCTATCCGTCAACGCTCTTTTGACTATTCTAGAAGGCGCGGACATACGGTGAGCGGCTTTTAGAAATTTCGGAGACCGCCGGGGGCTATTTGGGAAATGGACATAACTCAATCTCTGCTTATATTTTTAGGTGCACTTTTTTTTTTCCCGGAATAATTACATCTAAAGTCTCGGTTCACGCTTGTCTTTTTTCTGCTTATATTTTAACAGACTTATTAGTTTTTTTTTTTTGGTCGAAACCGACTTATTGGCTGATGATTGAACTTTGTTGGAAGAAAATGTCTCTGAGCGCGTGTTGAAATGTAAGCACGAAATAAAAAGGAATTTCATACGTTTTCGGTTTATTTTCGAAAGATGAAAAATTCCTTGTCTGAGCAAGTCTTGTTAATTTAATTTCTGCAAATATGATTTTTTTTTCAAAATTGGAGAAGATGGGGACCGACCGTGTGGAAATTAGGTCGTGAGTCGTGACAAGACAAGAGAGCAGCTAGAAGCCTTTGTGGGTGCAATAAATGAGGATTTGGGTTCTGACTGTTGTCCTATCATACTTGATTGAACTCTGAGTTGTTCCATTATGGCACCCCCCTTCCCCAATTGCCCAAAAAAAGACAGACTTATCAATTACGCGACCTTATTATGATTGATGGAAAAGGACACTAGGGGTTAGCAAATTTTGATTTAATATGTAACGTGAACCCTTAATTATAGTTTCTGGAACTTTTAATTTATTTAATATTAATATTATCTGTAAAAAAAATTTATATATGTTCAGATGTTTTATATTTTGTCCTCTAACTTGAATTAAATAAAAATATGGCATTTGATATTTTTATATAATCTAAAGATTATTGAATTTGAATGTTAAACGTTTAGAGATCATATTAAATGAATTAAAATTTAGGGATGACTTTAACATTAAGCTAAAGTTTAGGGATTATATTGAATAACTTAATATTTTTTATAGATTCATTCATATTGAGCCTAAAATTCAATGATTATTTATGTCATTGTCCTTTTCGTTTAGGGTGATCCCACAAAAAGAGCAAAATAAATGCCTTTACGGACAATTTAGTTATATAGCACGAAGACATGGTCTGTGTCCACCAACAAGTCTTAAAGAAGTGAGAACAAATTGAACAGGGACTGCACCTATGATCTCAAGATTGTCAGACTTTGTTGTTAAATGAGACAATCTTGCTCGAATCCGTAGTTGCAGAGCATGGTAGGCCACATGGTGAATCTTTCAGCGGACCCGAATATTTAGACAATTGAAAACTTGTAATCAAATGTAGGCCGGTTATTAATTGGGGTATTCCGTTATAATTTTATTCAAGATATCCACATACGTCTAAGCAACGACACGAATGGCAAACATAGATCCAAAGTACATAAACATATTGTGAAGTGAACCACCCTGAAAAAAGCCTTTAAGATGGAAGTTATCTGAAACTGAGCATAAAGGATAAACCAGGGAAAAATACATGAAAAGTACCAAATCTTTTGGCCTCGCTTGGTTCGGTGTCGCCTCCTTTTGAACGCTTTCATTTAAATTTCATAACTTTCAAAACTCAATCCTGAAAGTCATATTTTCCGTAATCCAAGTTGCTTTTCCCAAGTCGGCAAAACATCCAAAGTTTTTATTTTTCACAACTTTTTAGATATTTTATGGTAAATTGAATCCTTATTACTCTAGAAAATGGTCAAAAACAAAAATCTCAGTTCATTTCCCTAAATTCACCCAATTCTAAAACATACACCGAAAATTTCCCTAAGTTGACCAAATCTTTTTCTTTTTCTTTCGGGCATGCAATGCGTGTGGTCTTCTAATAGTAAAAAGAAAAGCGACGCACGTGTTGGATTCTTGGACCATCTAAACTCTCCAGGCCCAGCCTCTTATAATTTATGCCGAGTTTGGCACAATTTTGGCAATTCCATCCTCAATTAGACGTGTAGTCCGTGCAATTTTATTATATCCATATCCTTTTATAGCAAGCCAGTGATATGGGATTGCTTTTTCCAATTCTAGGTGCATTTGTTGGAGTGAATTTTCTGCAAATTAGTATATCATATTTTCACACTTTTGATTTGCTAGAAAAGATTGGTTGATGAAAAATCATTTTGTTATTAAAAAAAATATTCATGCTTAAAGTTAGCAAAATAAATTTCCAAATTAAAAAAAAAAAAGAGGGAACGTTATTTTGGAAAAAATAATTCGGTGAAGAGTGTTTTTCTTTATTATGAAATTTTCTCGAAAATGAACACAATCTTAATGTAAGGTAATTACTATGTATAATTGGTAATTACCTTTTTTTATAATTGCTACTCCATGCTTGGAGGTTTTATCTTCTGAATGACCCGTTAGTGCCACGTGTGATAAATAAGATAATAATAAAATCCACATAAGCATTTTCTATTAATCAAATTAGACAAAATTAATAGAAGAACTTAATTGCACAGATTTGATGAGTTTTAAAACTTAATTGTACTTATTTGAAAGTATTATGACTCAATTGCACTTTTATGACATATTTTTGAACTTCTAATACATTCATCCCTATTTTTGCGTGATTGGAGAAAAATAACATATTAATGTTCAACTAAGGCTTATGGCAGATGCGGAAACTATAACGAAATTAAAATTGAGAATAATAAAAAGAATGTTAGATTTTACGTGGAAACTCCGGGGGAAAAAACCATGGGAAAAGGATAAATAAAATCCACTATAGAATTCAAAGCTACAATAGGTGGCTCGAAAAGTCGATACTATTTTTGTCTCAACTTCTTATACATAGACAATAATAAAATCCAAAGCAGTAAAAACCTCTTTTAGGAAACCTTCTCGAATTAGGGAAAACCATTCAATTATGAAACCTATTTAAAATATGAAACCTACTTGAATTTCCTTTTCAGGCTCAAAATTGAGACATATCTAATAGCTTATTTCTCCCGGTTGATAGAGAATTGAACAATTTCTCTTTTTTTGATAACCTGCAATAACTGTGGGTGACCATTGATTTGGATTGAACCGAGAACCGTGAGTGAATTAATTGTTCTAGTTGGTTCTTGTGGGAATCAATCCGATTCTCGTATTCAAAATTTTGGAATTGGGAATAGTTAGTCAGTTCTCAATTCTAGGTGCAGGATTGGCCCCGAGTATTTTATTTCATTCGGCAAACCTTAATGACACATTTCCTTGTAGAAATAGTTATTTTATTCTCCTACACAATCATCTTTAGAATTTCCTTGAGAAACAATTGTTTCTTTGCAGGGAACAAAAGAAGCAACAAAATAGAAAAAAGGAAAAAGGAAAACACCATCGATTCCCGATTCCACAAGCTGGAAACCAACCTTGCCCTGTTCAGTTTCATAATAGTTTCGGAATGGAAATTGACCCATCTCGAAATTGATCATCTCCCTATAAAAATTGATACAATTGAGTAAGTATTTGCCTAAAATATGATTTGCTAAAACAGGATAGCAAATAGCATCATTATATCAGATCATATCATCTTAACTTTGTCTCGGACATCCGCACCTTAAACGAGATACACGGAACACTTTAGGCACGACAATGGATTTTGACTTGCCATTACATTATTAGGAGAGTAGCATTAACTCCCGGTCAATTTATGTAGAAGAGGCTAATTTTGCCTTCGTAGCTTTATAAAGATATAACCATTTTATCTTATATAACTCCCAACATAGACGCCGACACTAGTTTCACAAACCAGTTTATATCATCATTTATGCATTACTCACCTTAACCCTGAGGTACGCTAGTTCGATCCACGATAACATATCATCACCTCGAACTTTGATGTAATTGTCGTAGCTAATTTTTCTACTTACACGACCGCGAGCGTCGCGCAAAAATTGACCCACTCATTCTTCCTAACTAGAGATTGTTGCTATTAAATTTTCTTAACTTGACCAACAAATGATCCTCCTCTCTATTTTTTCTAACTTCATCGACCGCACCACATAGATTATTTCCATCGTCTGCCATCATATAACACTCAACGATTATGCAAGTGGAAAAAACTAGTGGCAACAAAAACAAAACTTCAAATGGGTAGCATACAACTTTTCGTGCCGAATTTTGAGATTTTAATCTCTATATCTTCAAAGTTCAAGAGCTATCGCCGCAACGGCATCAAAACTAAAGGGACCTCGAACAGTTATTCCTTTCACATTGGGGATACCACGCCAAAAAACTTTTCAAATCGGTCTTTATAAATTAAAAAAACAAGCGAATTCTTTAATCGCTCATTGGGCAGCATTCGACGACCACAGTGTGGCACCGTACCAAAGTTGGTACATCCATTTATTTTTCTAAGACAGAAAACAAAACAAAAATTATTGACCTCTTTTTTTTTTTGGTCAGAAAAGAAAAGAATTATTGACCTTAGTATCGAAGAAACATGTCATATTTGGTAACCCCACAAATTTAATCTAGTCTTTTCCATAAAGTTACCACCCACACGTAGCTTTAAAAAAGCAGATTATAAAGTAAACACTTATCTATGACCAAAAAAAGTAAACACTTATGGCCAAAACAAAAGTCGCAGAATTTCTTTTTTTTTTTTTAAAAAAAAAGGAATAGGAGAGACACATGCCTTTTATGTCTCGTGAATTTTTAAATTATCTTTTTTCCACCCAAAAAAGAAAACATCAATATAAATTCGACTTTTGCTAACATTTTTTTTTGTGGGAAATTTTTTTGCTAACACGGTAAGCACCTTTTTTTCCCCTTCTTTGGGGAGGGACTGAAATTACGAAAATACTAATTTCTGGAGTTTTTGATATTTTTTACGGGCCCCGATTAGGTGAATTGGCGGGAAATCCCGCGGTCGCTTACAAACGAAGCTTTCGATCCAACCCCCAAAAAAAAAAAAAAATCGACTCACGAAAAAAATAAAAAAGACAGGAGAAAAATAAAAAATAAAAATAAAAAAAATAAAAAATAAAAAATATAAATCAACCTAAAAAACATTCGCGTCGTTTCGCCATCTCCTCCTCCTCCCCCCTCCGTCGTCCTCCGTCGCGTTTCACCTTCGCTCTCTCGCCCGCTCTTCTCCTCAAACCTCTCCCGCACCGCACCCGGACCCGGACCCGACCCGAGCCCCTCGCCCGCCCGCGCGCTCTCCCCCTCCGCCGCGCCAATGGTCGTCCTCCGGTCCCGCGCCGTAGCTCCGGCGGTCGCCTCCCCGCCCAAGAAGCGCGAGGGCGACGAGGCCGGGAATCGAACCGATCACCCCCGCCCGCGCCCGCGAGCCCCCCGCCGCCGCCGCCCAGCAATCCCCCCAGTCCTCCGCCCCGGGCCCGACCCGAGCCCGGACGACGCCGGCCCCGCCGCCCCGCGCCGGCGGAGCTTCCGCCTGGCGTCGGCCGGGGGCCCGCCGGGGGACGGCCCCGTCGAGGGCTCGCAAGAGGAAAGGGCGACCGATTGGAGACGAGGAGGTTAGGGTTTCGGATTTGGACGGCGGGGACTTGGGCCCGGAGGAGGAGCCGGCTGGGACGCGCCGCGCGTCAAACCGCGCCGGGAAGGTAATGGACGGCGGTGAGGTAAAAGATTTGAATGTGGAATTGGATTTAATGGAGTTTCCCGAGGGCGATGGGCGTGGAGGGTTTTTGAGTCTGCGGTCGGGTAAGAGTTCTGATGAGAGAGGATTGGAAGTGAGGGATGCGCTAGTCGGGGCCGGTGGTGATGCGGTGGTGAATATAAGCGACGGGGAGGCAGATGATGAAAGAGAACTAGCTGCAGAGGTAGAGATGGTGCTGAGGTGAAGCTTTTTGGTGTAGACCTGAGGGGGATTGTAAATGGTTCTGTTAAGGATAAAGAGAGAAATAGTGCTGAGGATAAAGGAAAGGGTATAATGATCGACACCGTTGGTACGAGTCTAGTGTTGAAAAGTGATTATGATGGAAGCGGTGAAGTGAGGAGGAGAGGAAAATATAGTGCTGCAGAAAAAGGAAAGCTAAGTTGGTAGAGGATGATAACTTCTTACGGTCCAATGGCAGTGATGTAGGCTTGAATCAAGAAAATGCTGTCTTGGATGGTAGCACACGCAAATCAGCTGAAGTGAGGATTCAGATTGAGGCACCATCAAGAAGGACCAGGGTGAAGCTAAATGAATCCTCTGGACTTGATATGAGGGAAAAGTTTAAGGAGATAGCGAGGATAAACGCGGCGCGGTTTGCTCATTTCAACCCTGAAGAGGTAGAACAGGAGAGCAATTCAGCACTAGAGGTTGACGGAAATGCAGAAGTGGCATCTACAGAAGCAAATGAGGACCCTGAAGATTGGCCGGGCCCATTCTCTACTGCCATGAAGATTATTAGGGATCGCTCATCTAAGCTGAGTGCACGACAGACCCGCTTCTCTTTGGAGAAATCCAAGTCTCCTGTCATAGAATGGGTTCCAAGAAAGATCAAAGTCATTGACCTCATTAAGCCAGTGCCGCCTTCGCTGCAAGAACTGTGCACGAAAGTCCTGCTGACAATGTCGATGCAATTACTTCACTTGAAGGTGTCCCGGATGCACTGAGGCACAGGCTGTGTCAGTTGTTATGTGATTCCAGGAGAATTAATGCTCCCTTTTTGACCTACTTATCCAAGGATGTCCGACAGAGTTATGCATAAGGGATTGTTCGTGGCTGACCGAGGAACAGTTTGATAAATCTTTCAGGGAATGTGATACTAGTGGCCTGATGGTATGCTTTCTTATCATTATGCTTGTTAGTTTGTTGGTTGATGTGACCCTATGAATTATTATGTGTTTTTCCAAACTCATTTTATCAATTTACTGGTTTTCCCATAATTACTGCTTTATTGTATTTAACATATTAGTAATCTGAATAACTTCGTCCTCATTGTGCGCTGGTGCTGTCTACTGTTTTTCCTGTCTTAACTTTAGCTCAAGAATAATGATTTGGTGGTACTCATCTGTGCTAGAGCAGAGGAGTTTTCTGTGAGTCTCGCCTAATAAGATTTTTGAAGTAATTAGATTGCATAGGAAGCTTAACTTTTCAAGATTGTTAGTCTTTGAAATTAGATAGTGCCGCAACTAAATGCCAATCATATTCTGCTTGTGTTTCACCTGGATCCATCTTTGCTGAATGGTTGGCTAGAATGTGTAATTTGAGGATTTTGGGGGTATTTTGAATGAATTAGTCGCTAAAAATAAGGATTTTCTTTTCTTTTGTCTGTTGTCTTGTGGTCTTATGCCCATAGAAGTATGTGAACTTGCTTTTGGGGAGTTTTGTTTGTAATGATGATGCTATTGCAGACAAAACTGAGTATTAAGGTGTTTAGTTTTATAAAAATTTGGATATATTCCTATATGAGATGTGGTTCCTCGCTATACCATACCACACTGGACTCCTGTCACTGGCACATTTCATTCGTTGGTCTGTGTGATTTCCATCTTTTACATTTTAGAATTTCTTTTAGTAAGTGAATAATTTTAACATACTTTCCTCCAAGTCATCTGGAAAATTTAGTAGATTGCATATTGGATTTTCCCTAGGAAGGGATTCAGTATCATTTTGTTGTTCCTTTTCTCTGTCACTTCTTTTTCTGTTGAGGAGACGTCTAAATCCTTGCCAGCAATAATTGATATGTTTCCCTTCTGCCTTTTTTTGGGTGTTTGTTGGGGGGGGGGGGGGGGTTTGGTGGGATAATAAATAATACTGACTTTTGGAGTCAGAGCTTCTGTATTCCTCTGATAGAGCATTGCTCGGAATCTGCTTTCTCCATTTGACTCTCATTTTGGCTCCAGGTTCTACAACTTAACCAGTGTGGGCGCTGTCTGGGAGACCAAATTGTATCTTCTTCATTAGCAAAATCAGCAAATAGCTTGACTGTCTTATCTACTATATCCATCAGCGGTGCATGCCGTCTTACTGATGTTGGATTAAGGACTCTTGTTTCTGCTGCACCT
Source organism: Eucalyptus guilfoylei (assembly GCA_016097605.1). Taxonomy (NCBI): domain Eukaryota; kingdom Viridiplantae; phylum Streptophyta; class Magnoliopsida; order Myrtales; family Myrtaceae; genus Eucalyptus; species Eucalyptus guilfoylei. The sequence continues at coordinate 5,392,984 of CM027862.1, read as the reverse complement.
TCAATTAGGTCCATAAATCTCAATCAGTGCTCCCTTCCTGACTTCTGCCAGTGTTGAAACATTAGCCAACAGACTGGGATCAGTTTGAAGGAATTGTATATAGATGACTGCCAAAGCATTGATGCCATGCTCACTCTACCGGCTTTGAAGAAGTTTGAACATTTGGAAGTTTTGTCTGTAGCTGGCATTCCATCTGTCTGTGATGATTTTATCAGAGAGTTCATCTTTGTACATGGACATCATATGAAGGAACTTGTTTTGGGTGATTGCCTGTAAGTGTTTGTACTTTTGGTGGTTGTTTCTCCTCTTCTGTGGCATTTTATCCCAGATATGTTAATACTCACCACCAGGAATTTGACTGACGCCTCTTTCAAGGTCATTGCTGAAGCATGTCCCGGGTTACTTTCCTTTGACATTGTGAATCTGATCAAATTATCGGATGCTGCAATTGGACATCTTGCAAATGGTTGTCGAGTAATTCGGAAACTTATTCTTCGGCGTAACACTTTCAGGTATCAGGACTAACCTCATGCAGAGGGAAAGTTCTCTGTATGGAAGCCTGTGTGCTCAATTTTTTTTATATGAGTTTTAGGCATTTTTGTGGTGGGTAATGCATTTAATGACACATTACACTATGATATTGGAGATTGATGTTCTTCTAATTCGATGGATTTGCTATATACAGGAGTTCTTGGGTTTTCCTTATATTTCAAGTAGACACTGGGATCTTAACAGACAAAATAGTCTATTTTTATAGTAGATTTAATAATGATCATTAGTGCTGCTGTCAAGCTCTTCAGGCATAAGAGGCCTGTTGTTAGCTTATGTTCTATTCAAGATTTTTTTTTTTTGATCTCTGGATTATGGAGGTACTCTAAGCTCACATATTCCAATTTGAAATTTTTCTGATGTATGGAAGCGATGAAGCTATTGCTGTTTTCTGGAAAGTCTGGAGATCAGTTGGAATAACTTACCTAATGTTAAGAAGGTACCTTTTGTTCCTTTTGGTAAAGCATCTTCAGTGGGTTTGGCAATGCTTTGGCTTTATGATCAATACCATTTGGGCAGACGCTTGGTGAAGGTTTTGGTTAACTGATTTAATCTTCCTGGTTTTCTTTCATAGTAGTTCTTGATCAGATTACACATTAAATTCACTTCAGACTTAAGGGTTTAGATTTTTCTTTCCGGCAGGTGGCGATGCCAGACCAATCGATGAGGAGATTAGTGGAATAGCTGCTTCGTCTCCGATGGAACTTAAAGTTTTTGACGAATGGAATTTTAGACCACTTCAGTGAAAAATTGGTGGACTTCCCTGTACATTTTTTTTAGGTGTGAAAGATATGTAAGTGCGGATGATTAGGATTTTTATTACGTTCATTGTAAATCCTTGAAATATCACTGACCGTTTAGATGGCCATGTAAATCCTGATGTCAATTCATTGGATAGAGACTGTCCCCAATTTTAGACACATATGTACTTAGACTGCAGGAGAAATTATATTGCCGGCGAATGTAATAATAATTCTATAAATAATAAAGAAAATGTTGTTAAATTCTAATTGGTGATGGGGTCGGCGAATTTGCACTTAATGAAAGATGGGATCCAAATTCCAAAGGGTTATGATGGTGGGGGGAGAGATCCTCTTCAAAGCGCTGCCGCGTGTATGCTCACATCAATCCGTTTTTCCAATTATTTTCCCCTTAAATAAGGAATAAAAAATTGTGAAGTTGCTTCAAGCTCCGCCTGTTATCTTCTCTAAATTAGCAGTCCACTTATACGTAATTACAGCTTAGATTTGTGCAATTCGTCTCATAAAAAATGGAAGCTAGACAGTTTTCCACAGCTATATCGATGATTATCACCCAACAAAGCGAATATATCTTCTTGATATGTAAAAAATCATTATCTATGTAATTCATTGCACTTAAATCGAGTGCAAAACAAGAAAATTATTCAAAAAGTCAAAAGCATATTATCGATGGCCATTTAGTTATAAACTTTTTAATTTAGCTAATTTAGTCATAATTTGAATTTGCAATGCAATTATTTTAGCTAATTTTGATCGAAAATTACTATCAAATACTATTTTTGCAACTTTTAAAAAAAATTACGAATTTTCCATTTTTTTCTTTCTTTTTTTCTTTTCTTTTTTATTTCCATTTCCCACTGGTCAGAGGCCCTATGGAGGGAAATAGAAAAGAAAGAAAAAGAAAAGAAAGAAAAGAATTCAGAAATCTTGTAACAAAACAAATAACATGACATATGCTATAATAGTGATTTCCTCTTATTTTCTAGGAGCTTCATTTTTACCATGAGATCTCAATCAAAAAGTTATGCTATATCAAAACAAAGATGGCAAAAAAAGAAAACGTTAGAGTGATTAGACATACGCTCCCGAAATTCAGCCATTGCAAAAAAAAAATGTAGGATTGATGGGATATACACTCTTGCTATTGGGCCCTCTCAAATTTCTTGCGATAGTTTTTAAAAGAAATTACAAAAATCGTCCATGCCATCAACAATTATCCACGTAAAGCGGTCGGTATTTATATTAGTGATTTCAAGTGAAAATTAACCTGATTTTGGCCAAAAGGGACTATATTACCAACACATTAAAATGTTTTAGGATTAAATTTGTTAGATTAAAAAGTTTATTCTTTGAGTACACCTAGACAAGTAGTGTATGGCGTAGTATTTTGGCACAAAATGGAATTTGGTGTTATGTATGAGGTTGGAACTTAGAACTTTAATAAATGATCGAAGCCACCGAGGGCAAAAATTTGGAGGCAAGACTCCTCAAGCTATCTTTCTTAGTGACAATTTGTCGTATTTGGATCGAATGCAACTACAAATGGTTTCAAAACAAATCGATTGAGTCTCGTTTTTCATTGGTTAGAATTCAAAATGTTATAAGAGGTAAGGTGTCACTTTATCAAAAGTGTAGGCCTTCCTAGGTAAATGTTTTATTGGCTACCATATGGAGGCTTTCTTCCTCCATCTTCTCGCATAATTAGTCTTTTTGAAATGCTAGGGGATTCTCCTAAGTTTTTGTACCTTATATGATTATTGATATCACATATTTACACACAAAGAAACAAATTTAGGATGAATTAACATCGTATGATAGATTTATGACTTTTTGGATAATTATTCGATTTATATCCGATCGACCCTAATAATTTTTCCAAAGCACGATGACCTAAAGTCCAAGAAAAGCAAAACAAATGGTCGGCTTTATCTATTTAGGACGTGAGGCCTGAATTATTGCTCGAGTCAATTAGATGATGGAACATGGAGGACCCACGTCGAGCCCATCACCCTATTAACATTAGATGGCACCATATGTGGTACGGTGTCGTCGATGATCTCATCATGGGAGGCAATAATGGAGCTTTGATTGGACCTGGAGTGGTGCTCAAGATTCAAGATTTCAATCATTTTTTGCTTTGCAATCTAATCTAAAGCACCGAAATCCAGCGTAATAAAGAATGTTTTGCTTTTCACTCCACACACAACATAAAGCTTTGTCCGTATCAAATTCTTAATCAACCGATGGGGCTGTAATTCTTCATCGAGTACGACCCGTGATGGCTAAAAGCCCCTCTAAAAAGGAGGAAAAGAATAAGAGCAGTGATCACCCATCGTAAAATTTGATGAGGCCATGTTCTCGCTCGTCCATCTTTCAGTGTCTGTGAGCTATGTCATTCGAGATTAATTACTTCTTGACTATGAACGCATTTGAGATCATACCCACTTTCTAGAATTTAAGACTTGTGCAAAACTAGCTTGCGCGATGAAAACTAAAATGGATTATCGATAGGAAGTAAATGGAGTGATGGTGATTCAATCGATTGACCAAGAGTTTTCCGGTATGTACTCTAAACGGGTGGCGTGAAATCATACATCTAAGAATGAAGTCTTAGACCATACCGCAATTATTGATATGAACTTATTAGGGGTGGATGGTTAGTTGGTTTTTCGACTGTACGAAGAAAGAGGACGGGAGCAAAACCGGGCCGCCTAATTATTTAATGGGTGATTGGAATGCCGATCGATGGGCCTTTAATGTACGTTCGATCAAACTATAGTGGGGCAAATTGAAGTACTGGCCCCATAGAAAAGCGAGGAATCCGAGGGTCCGGTTGCTAGTTACCATTTTCTCTGTCGTCCACTTTGTTTTTTCCTTTTGTTCTTTTTCTCATTGTTTTTCAACTTTCCTACTATTACAGAAGAAAAAGACCACATAATGCACATGAACAAGAGAGACACCCTCTTTGAAAAGCGCCTCGGTATAAGTAAACAAATTAGTGGGACAAAGCTTTTAAATCATGTCAAATGTCCTCCAGTGAGTCTAGCAACATGATCTAATAACATGAATCTCATGTTTCCACAAAATGTGAATGCGATTACCAATGCCCATGTCAACCAAGTTACAAAGTCAAGTGTCATTGCAAAGATCGTGTTGGAGGAAACCCTGAAAAGGAGATCCTTCGCTTTCGAGTTTGAAGAAAGGTTGGGGCATTTTCCGGCTGGGTACATTGACCCTACTCCAGCATTTGAAAGATGGATCGAGCTGTCGATGCACATGCGAATGTGGCCCTTGCATCTTCAATCGGGAAGCAAATCCAAAAGCACATGGCCTTAGCTTTGCCCTTCGCTTTTGCCCATGTGCCCGTTTTTGGAAGTGGGGAGCGTCAGGGCAACATCGAATTTGGCCAGTTTTCGTGGGAAACAGTAAGGGAAGGTGTTCTTTTTCCATGTGACAAACAAACGGACATGTTTTGGGTCGGATTAATTCGATCCTTGCTTAGAAGTTAGGCTTGCCCGTAATTAGAAATTTTTTTAAATTGTCTGAATGAGTACAATCTTGCCTCGGTGGGTATTGCCAGGTTGAGCTGAAGAAGGAAATAGCTCGCTCAGACAGACGGAATAAATCTCCAAACGCGTCATTGAACTCTAGTTACTATTTTTGTCACAAGGGACAAAAATGCGTCTAGAAAAGAAAAATATGATATGCAGCAATCTTTTAAAATAAAGGTAAAATACTAAAAACTGTCTCGACCATTTGATCCCAATAGCACTTCACCTCCATTAATTTCATAGAACGCCATTTTGGATCATGAGTTTTCATGTTACACACCAAATCGCATCTTGAATTTACTTAAACATCCTAGTCTTCAATACGAAATTGCCATTTCTCTTCCTAAGTTACCCCTTTTTAGGTTTTAAGCTTCCAATGCTCCTAAAGCTCCTTCCAATCAGAAAAACCTTAACCACCCAGCGTAGCTTTTGATGGTGCTACAGCTGAGCAGCTTTTGAGAGCCTCTTTCAAGTGGCGAAAGAACACTTTGTACTCTTATCTATCTACAGCTGAATCTGTATGTAATTGGGAGCTTGATGAATAGCATGATTCGGTACCAGGAATGGATTTTGCTTCACAAAAACTAAAACATTTATTGAATGCATGTCTTCTTTGCTAACCGATTATGCCCATTATGCGTCCCTTCTGTGCGGTAAAACTCGCCTATGTCCAAGAATAGCCTTTCTATTGAAGGGCGTCCAAGGTTGTCTTGTCTGGACTCTTGTCTTGGGATGTCTTCTTTTTATCCTACTTCGGGGTTGGGATGTTAGGAACTATGATTCTTTACAATGCTGTGTATAAAGTAACTAGCTAATCCTGTTTCGAGTATCTACGATGCTCCATATTTTTGTCTTTCACTGAGTGGTGTGTTCATATATCGTGAACATTATTCAACCCCGGTTACTACTCATGCAGCATTCTGTATAATGGCTCGATAAGCTTCTCAATGAAATAGAGAGATAATACGCCGTTAGAAACATATCATGATCGCTTACGCTAGTTTCACTTTTCTTGTCCATGTGTTTCTTGCAGATTGCAAACGCTGGTAGTGCTTGAAAGACTCATCACCATTGGGCACCTTATTCGGGTCATTGTCGTGCTTTCTGAAATGTCATATATCCTACAGAATACGACCACAAGCAACATTAATGGACACCTTGTGGATGCAGCGGAATACCCATAATGAGCTAACTGGAAAAACGGAATCCGACAATTTCGAACGCTGATGTCTAGATTTGTACATTGGACATAAACTACGGAACTTCTTCTTCGTCTTCTTTTCAGGGATTGAGTTATGTTCTGCATCCAGGAATAAGTGAATCTACCAAGCGAAGGCTAATACAGAGATGGGATGTCCCAACTCAAAACTCAAATCGTGATCCCTAAAAATTGAGCTAACGACCCACTAAACTCAGCCGCATATGTCTAGTTTGTATGTTTTGATTATCTTTCATTTTGTTTTTGATTCCGTAAACAGACGCTTGTGAACAATGCATGTATATATATTGCACAACACCTTATAGAAAATCATCTTCTGATATAGCTATTCATCTTGGTTACAAAGGCTTACATAAGCAACATGAACCTCCTGCAGAATTAGCTAGTAATGTTTTCACATGACAAGCAATCCAAAAAGGACTCATAATGAGATTATAATTACTTTTTCGTGGAATAGTTAAAACAAATCCCTCCGTTAGTAAAAAAGCAGGAAAATAATTAAAAAAAAATACTTACTTTTCTGGCTAACGGAAAAAAAAATAGTAAAAGGCAGGGTTTGATTAGGAAGAGGAAGAGCATTAGGGTCAAACTTCCAAGAGCCAATGGGCCTCGACCCATTAATTCTATCGTTCAAAGTTCCACACAAGTAAAAAGGCATAAGCCCACGTGCAAGTTCTGTCTCTCAAATTATACGTGTATGTTGTCTAATCTTGAATATCAGATAAAAAATATCTCGATGGACCCAAAGCCTCTCATATAGGAATTAAAATAGATTAAAGAGAATATAACGAATGTCTTACTTTCAAATATCATACGCCCAATTACATCTCCACTTGTCTAGACTTAGAAATGCAAAAATCCCCTCAACTTCCCAGGAGTCTCCTTGACAACTTAGATAAGGCTTAGATAAGATGTTTCCTTCCTCAGGTCCGACTTGCCCCATGCCTAATTTACTTCATATATGGATAATTTTAGCAACTTTTCAACCATGGTTGGGCTTTGGATGAAGGGGTGAATTTAGAACTTGATCCTAACATATCTTGTGATGCAACATTGTGATCTGATATTACACGGCACCTAAACGTTATGCAATGTTTTGGTCTGAATTTTCTGTGTCTTTTTCGGTGACCTTCATGCCACTAAAACTATGTAGACCAACTCTCCAACCACCAGTCGCAACCGCGTTTTGAGTTGTTTTCAATTCGGAGCAAATCAAAGAGCAGCCCATGTTCTCGTAGCTGATGCATTCCTAATTCCGAGAACATTCGGTAGCGGCCATCACACATCACGTTGTCGTCACATAGATGGCTCGCAACATATTTTAACATTCCCCTTCACACATAGATTGAACTTTGATCATAGCCGAAGAGCGTGGAAATATGCAAAATGGGAAGACATAAGGGTCCGAAAAGATTGGAATTCAAGATCTGTTTTAATATCACATGGAATTTTGTGAAATTACTACAAACGATTTGAAAGCTTAAATTATTAGATAAATACATAATTTAATATTTAAATATTCTAGCATGATCAACGAAAGGGCTTGACAGCTTTCATTCTTCATTAATATCGCTTGTCCGTCTCATTTTCACATCGCTTATCGCTTTCTCCTTCATGATGGTCTATGTCATGAAACAATATAAAATAAGAAACGATTCTAAAATAGGATTTTCATAACATATCCTGTATTCTCTCAGGGTAAATTTGTACACAAGCCATCGAGAATATCTTATGTAACGGTTATAACGTCACCGACATACAAGAGTCTCGAGGTATAGAATTTACAAACAGAAACCTCCCTAGTCACTAGTGGCACACAATACATTCATCGAAAAAGTGATTGGGCAACTTCCTCGCATGAAGTACAACTTTTTCACGGCATTCTTTCTCCCACGCAAAATATAATAGTCCTAAAACTCGAGGGAGACTTTAAATTACCAAAAGGGTGACCATCACCTCATGCCAAGATTTTTTCCTTGCTGTTTTCAATTATCGAGTGGAATTCTAACTAACAGCGAATTGGATTATAAGCCTCAAACGCGTGGGTCCATGCGATTCTTTTGTTTTGAAAGTGATGGATATGCCCCCACCCACAGTTCAATCAATCAATCCATCAATCATCGTAACAAACCTCAGCTGAAGGAAGAGCGATAGCCCCTTCCGTACGTGAATGAACATATTTTACCCTTCAGGGACGCAAAAAGAGAAATTCGGTGCTTCGGCTTGAAAAAAATCAAGAAGAGAAAGTCTAAATCAAAGACTATTGGCCTTTTTTTTTTTTTTTTAATTGGACTTATCTCAACTTAAAACTTAAGTCAATGAGTCATGTACTCATTAGGGTAATATGATTTCTTCCTCCAAAAATTCACTAGACGTCAATATATACTGAGAGACAATTGTCAATCGACTACCAATTCTAATATTCACTCATTCGAATGTTCAACTTTGTAACTTTGCAAGATTAGTAGGAGAAAATCCGAGTAAGGCCTAAACAGGCCGCCAACAATATAATGTCAACTCTTAACACCCGCCCGTTCAGATGTGTAAGAGAAATTAGATAGCTCAACTTAGAAATTCTAAGTGAAAGCTCAATAGGGATGTCAAACTTATTTGCTTGATTCATTTCTTAGGACGTACGCAACACGCATCGACTAAGACTGCTCTTACAAGATGGCGAGTTCAAACTTATCCTGAACATTCTAATAGAAAATAAGAGTGCGACTATTCAAGAAGAAACCCAGCCTCAACTTTTCCATTAGGAACGCTTGGAGATTCCGGCATCAAGGGGGAGAAAAAGGCTCAATCTGTCATCATTAGGAATACCATGACATTGCCACTAGATGTTTGAAATTCAAGAGGGCAAGACGTGCATTGTACTTGAATCCTTTATGCAGAGCATGAGATCTCAAAGACTAGTAGGTCGATTGAAATTTCAGCAGAATGCAAAAGTAATAGGTCCAGAAACCTAGATTTCAGAAGAGTTCCGGTAGTTCTCACGAGCTCCGTGAACGTGCCTTTCACTCCAGACTTCACCACTCTTAGCATCAATTTCATCGCTATCGAGAGAGGTGATAATTTCCTCAATAGTTGAATTTCGATTAATATAAGCTCTGCTGTCGCTTTCTGTCGCTTTCGACGTCAGCGTAAGTTGTCAATCCCTTCCACCCTTGACATCATTAGGAATGCATTCTTCTCCATGTTACCCGAAAGAAAGTCGATGTTGATGACAAGATCTCGAGTGAAACAAACTTGAGATTTTCTTGATCTTGTTCCTGCATTCCGGGACCTCTACTGATGGTCGAGGAGGAGAACGGGTTCGATGCATTGTAATCGATTTGAGGTGAAGTGAAAAGTGAGCCGGGATCCGTGTGGGCTCTGCTCGAAATTTAGATGTGCCTATAGGGTTGATGAGAAACTATTTGGCAATTTGTGGAAGAATCATGGCCCTGCTGCTCCTGTAGTAATGTCATGGACACTAAACTTGATACGTAACCACCACTTAGGATTCAAAAGATGGGAACTTTAAATTATTTGAGGCACGAAACCGACAAATGACAACTCACCTATAAGATTATTAGTTGAAAATGATTGTCCAAAAATCTTAAACGCAATATAATTTTTAAACCACTAATTATGGTAATTTTAGTTTTGAGCCTTTTGACAATTTTTCAATATAGTTCATCTTGTCACTTTTAGCCGAAAATCACAAATTTGAAATTCAAGCTTCCTATGTGACACAATTACACTAACATGGACAATTTTGGAAAATTTTTAATTTTCTCTTATATATATATATATTTTAATTCATTTCTTTCTTCTTCCTTTCTATTATTATTTTTTCCACTACTTATCTTCCTATAAGGCCAACAGGGGGCACTAAGGCCATAATGGCCGGTGAGGACTTGCACACCCTTACTACGTCTTTGCGAGGGCCACAACAGCCTCACCTATAGCTAGCGATAGGTTAGCCATATCTCTATTCCTCTTTTTTCAGGAAAAAAATAAAAAGAAAGGAGAAAGAAAAAACAAAAAGATTGTAAAAATTGTCGCATTATCACCAAATGTGTTGCCATTATCGATTTATGGTCAAAATTGGTTGATATATTAGGAAATCGTCACAATGCTTAGAATCATATTAATCAAATTATAAAATTTATGATTGAATTGACCATACAATACATATAAACCTTTTAGAATAATTTTCCTAAACGTTATGAGCTAAGCTAGACACGTAAATTCCCACTTAGGATTCAAAAGATGGAAACATCATTAGCCGAGGCATGAAAATGACTGAGTGACCACCCACCTATAAGAAAGGCTAATGAGACCCACTCGATTCTCTTCGATTTCTTTTCTAATTTACATGGTCCCCACGCGTATTAAACAAGAGTTGGCATCCATTTGATTCTCGATTAGGTACCATCCGACAGACAATTGCAAATGATGGAGACTTTTGGACACTGTTCTTGGGTCCAATCACCCCCATCGATTTGATTTAGATTTTAGTCAGATCCAATAGATGGGAGCAGCACATGCGGTGAGTGATTAAACTGGACTTTGGGACCAAAATTAGATGTGGCAAAGTTTCTCCCTTCGTGCCAACACACCACACTAGCTGTCTTGTGAAGAGAAATCGATTGGAATGTCCATGGTTCATCGTTGGTCTTCGCCAAGCATGTGCCTCTTCTCTGTTTTTTGACCTTTTTTAGAAGTATGGCATTCATGGCATATGTCCTAGACCTAAGCCCAATTCATTGATCTAGTTAAAAGACGAGTCATTCACATTAAGACTATGTTTTCAACCATTTTTATCAACATAAGAATGTTCGAGCTAGAGGTGATCATGCCCGAGTGAAGGCTGGATAGAGCCTTTAGGTCGAGCCGATCCATTGTCCAACGTCACGCATAATAAACAAAAAACCATATGTGAATTAGCCGAATTAGGCCAGACTTTTCGACTATAGCCTTGCCGTATTCAATTGGCTTGCCTTGGTAGGCTAGTGGACTACGAGATCTATGATCAGTCTAATTCTTGCTACTTAATGATTGTATACTTAATGATTGTACGCCTCCAACTTAGAAGATTCTTTTTCCATTTGTCATGTTGGCAAGCACTGTACATTCTCAACCTTCTAGTGACAATTATCCTCCAATCACTAAGAAAATGTCTACCATTGTGGTAGTTGATTTAGCATACCCACTTAGGATGAGCTTCGTTGGGATGCGCAACAAAAGTCCAATGTCTCATGATAAAATACTAAAAAAGTTATAAATTTATTGCATTTGTACTAATTCGCTTATAAACTTCAATTTTAACCACTTTAATCGTAAATATTTTCATATTTTATCGGTTAGTCACTCTGCGATTTTATGTGACGAGATTGGCACTAATATTGACATTTATTATAATATTTTAATTTTTAATTTTCTCTTTTTCATTCTTTTACTTCCATGGCTTGTGTTGGTGGCCAAAAAGGGCCGAAGTTGCCTGAGCCCTTGCTGCCACAAGCAAGGTCATCCTTGCTTGGGCGAGGGTGAGTGCTGATGAGGCCAACCCTCACCAACACATGCCATGGAAGAAAAAGAAAGTAAAATTTATTTTAACAAATATTTAAAAATTATAAAAAAAATAATTGCCAACTCCATTGTGTTTCGGACGACCAATGTCGCATCACTAATTTCCTACCTAAATTGACTAAATAAACTTAATTGACAAAATATGAAAATATTAATGATTAAATTAGTCCAATTAAAAGATTTATGACTTAAATTGTATCAATCGATAAGTTTAGAACTCTTTTGGTACTTTTTCCAATATCTCATCGATCTTGAAAGATTGCCAAGAGAAACCCAAATTCCAAACATGCCATACCATCAAATCCAATTAGGTGAGGCTTCATTCAAAACTGCTTTTTATCATATCAATTCTTTAACGTGGGACTTCTTCTGTTTGAAATCCTTGTAATCCCCATTTGTGAGCCTATGGTATCAAGTCTCACATTTCTTTAATCTAGTTATCCTTCTAGGCTAGCTAATGATGAAACACGTAGCCTAGGACCACATTACTACACCATAATCGTAGCATTCATCCAAGGTCTTCTTCTGTCGAAACATGACCAAAAACTCTGATAAGTTCTTCCTTGAAATATTTGATTGCAACAACAATACACATCAAAGGGCCTATCAATCAATCATCGGCTCTAATACTAATTATTGTAATGAACACCAAAAGTACAGTCCCTCATTCGAGAGAGACTATCAAGAGGAAGTCCAAGTTCCGAACGAACCGTTCAACACGCCCTTTTCCTCGCATGTTCTACCCCACGAGTTAAATGCTAAATACTTACTTTAACAACAAGTTACCATTAATTCATATACTTTCACCCTTGTCCTCGACACGTGTGTCTCGATACACTGTTTTCTCCTTAATTGGGAAGGAATAGCAAGGACCCGACACCAAAGAATGTCCTGTCAAACGAGTGGTCGGAAGGAGACCGTTACCTAATAATTGTACCCGTGAGGCGTGTTCCAGGCAACGCCGACTTGTGCGCAACGTAGTTTTTGCCCTTCTCTCGCTATACTGGTCTTGAACGAGTCAAAATCGAAGCCCCTCTCCCTCTCATGTCTGCTCTGATTTTTCCTCTTTGAAGGGAAGACTTTCGTGGCGCACGAGAGTTTTGTGTGGGCTCCACGACCGTTCCTTGGGCAAACGCTGGTAAACAAGCTGGGTCACCACCGCCTTTCTTTGACTGAAATTCAACAAAACCCCTTCATTGACCCGAAGCAGAAGGGGACAGAGGGAATTTTCGATGGAGTTAGCATCCGCTCTCATTAGTCTCTCCGATTCGTTACTTCCGGTCCATAGCTGAGAAATGGACAGCACATGGCCTGGGAAACCTCCATTGTCAACAAAGGATGCCATGGGATGGTGATTACCTCCCTTTGGATTTTCTCTTGTGGTCCACGTTGAAGTTTTCTAATCTCCATTCGAGGCTTCGGAGAAAGCCGTTCTATGGCATGCGGGGAAGAGATTGAAGTTCTCTAAGTTGTGATGGACTTAACTCCTCTATGGAACATGAGGTTATTAGGGTTAAAGTACTAACAAATATGACAAATCTCTACAACGTGGGGTACTTATTGACATGTGATGATTGCATGAACAATCATTCTATGCTCAAAATTAGTTTCATAGACAAAACTCTATCCTTGTTATATTTCTATTGTGGTCACCCCATGTTTTGAATATGTTATAAAGAACTTATAAAGTTCAATGCGTTCGGGGCATGGATTCAACCTAATTGCGACCTATATCAAAGTAAAATGATCGCAAATGGAATTTAGCCTTACAAGATAAAGTGAAGGATGATACTCCCTTCATTTCTCAATTTGTATCTTTTGCCCTCCCTTTATCTTATTATTAAGATTTTTTCCCCCAAATCAAACTCTGCAAAAATTGGAATCTATAACATGCTTAATCGTTAGTTTTTACAAAATTACGGGAGATAAAATCGAAATTCTCGTGCTAGGCCCGTTTATACACGATTATGGTCTTAAGAGATGACTGATTTTGTTCAGATCTACAACGAGCCTTTAAAAAGCAAAGTGAATTGACAACTAGTCGAACTAATCATGGCATGAAGCTCTTCTCAAAGATGAAATACAGGCATAAGGCGTTGAATCTCATTTATTACCACGTAAAAACTTTTATTTTTTTCATGCCAAGGAAAACGAAGCAATTATGACATGAGGCGTTTGTGATGGAAAGATTGTGCGAAGCACTAATGCTGTCCATTTTGTCTAACGGAAAAGCAAAGATTCCATGATAATTACAGCACTCGGGGCAACATCGACACCGAAAATCGAGTCTGGAAATTACTTTTTTGCTTTTTCAAAATAGAAGAAGAAAATAAGCAGTTTGATTCCAAAGAGAAGCCTCTTGAATTGAGGCTGAAATCTTGACGTATCTATCTTTGGTTTTCCATCACTATGTCAATTGGATATTACCTGCACGCTAAGCATTTGATACGTTCAATAAGTCCACGACGACAAAGCATTTAGTGCCCTTGGTCTAGACAATGACTAAACTTCCACAAATGCAGAGACCCGTCAGGAGATTGGAGGAGGAGGAGGAGGAGGAGGAGGTGATGGGGAAGTTTCGCGTTTTCTGGACGTTCCCACTCGCATTCCAAAATTACAACGCCGCCGCCGCCGCCGCCGTCGGAGATGGTCCATACGAACTGTCGAATATGAATTAGAAAGCGATGCAGTAAATTGAAAGCGAGCAGTTAAATGAGCGAAACGTATTCACCGCTCAACGGGAATATGAAAGGCTGAAATAGAACCATAGATGTAAGGACCTCACCTGTCCTGTCGTACTTAAAACCTCCCTTTTAGCGATGCCGATGCGGTGATTCCTCCTGTGGCAACATGGACAAGTCAATTCCAAGCCCTTCTCTTTTCTTTCTTTGCTTCTTTGTTTACTTTTATCTCTAATTAGGTCGAAAATCCGGAACCAGCAAAATGGGAGTTCAACGTGTAAAACATATTTATCACTATTCTGAAAATCGAAGCAGACCGGCCGGCTCAACCGCTGGATGGTCCCAGTTCTTTCTCATGAAGTAGGACCGATTTAACTCGATTCAGATTGCGTAATGCTCGTGAACGGAGTCCGGTTTTCAGTACCGACAATAATTATTACAGGGAGGGAGAGAGGAGGCGTATGGAAAGGGTAAAAGACGCGAAGCTTCCCCCGCGTTCATCGGTGATATTTTCTGGTATGCCTGCGGCAATTTTGTGCGTAAAGACACGAGACTCCGTTCATGTCAGAGACTAACTACTTACATCTACATGCCAGAGGGGGAGAGAGAGAGACACTTTGGACTTTAAATTGAGACGATTTAGCGTTAGCTAGCCACGCCTTTGGCAGTTTCTGCAATCGTCCAACTCTCATTGGAAAAAAGAAAGACAGATCTAACACGAACCAGAAGCAACAGCGAGAGCAACCCCTCCCTTATAAATGCCAGAACAACACATTCAAGCCTCACTCAAACTCTCTCTCTGTCTCTCTCCTCTCTCCTCTCTACACATCCAAGCCTCACTCAAACTCTCTCTCTCTCTCTCTCTCTCTCTCTCTCTCTCTCTCTCTCTCTCTCTCTCTCTAGTACTTGGGAGTCACATTGAAGCATATAGACATGGACAATGAGAGGAGCTCTTTAGCCAATTGGGCTTCCTACTGCCAAGGGAAGGTATGTTTCATGCCTGTTTTTGTGCTCCAATGTAAAGAGTCACATCTCTAGTCCCTCTTGTACTCCCCTGCGGTCAAGGTGCTAATTCCTCTCATTATGATCATACAGAGCATGGATGAGCTGCGGCATTCTCTCGTCTACATGACGCTGGAACTAGAGAACACCAAGTTAGCAGTTCAAGAAGAGCTCAAGAGGCGAGACGAGCAGTTGAATTGCCTCAGAGGATTGCTCGAGAAGACAATTGCCGAGAGGAACGAGGCGGAGGTCAAATGCCAGCGGCTGCTGCTAGAGAAGCTGCTGCTCCAACAACAGCGGCAGCAGCTCACGGTTCCGCTCTCTGGAATTTCCTCTGTGGAAGATGAACCAAGAAGGGTAATGGACTCCAACAATGCATTCTCATCTTCCGATTGCGACGAGAGCATCGTCTCGTCACCGAGCATGGACCTGGTTCATCCACCTCAAATGACAGCGGTGCAGCCAGACATTGAGTTAGTCCCGGAAAAGCCGCTTCCCGAGAAGGGCAAGCTTTTGCAGGCAGTGATGAAAGCAGGTCCCTGCTTCAGACACTCCTGCTTGCAGGACCTCTTCCCGAGTGGAAGCATCCACCGCCACCACTTCCTTCGTCGGAGATCCCACCTGTGACAATACCATCACCGCCACTTCCGCCAACACCATCACTCTTCCTCCCAGGTTCTGCTATCAACATTGGCAGCGTCATCACTGGCACAAACTGTGGTGGGGACAGTAGGAAAAGGGGACTCTGTGAGATATCCGCTTCCTCGAGAGAAGCAAAGTACCAAAGAGTTGTCCTCAATTGACTCACACCACCAAACAGTCCCTCCAATTTGACAATTGATATTTCCATCAGCTGATTAAACTAAGAATGGTCGCAGCACCCGTTTAGAACAGAAAAGATCGCCAAGGAATTTGGGCTGTTGACTGGTTTAGCACTTGTACAGATGCCCTCCTCTAGAAAGGGAATTACCCAAAAAAGTTGATTGGTTTCGGAAAAGGGAAAATAGGGGGCTTATGGTGCAGAATTTCAGATTTCTTTCTTGTTTATCCTCTTTCTATTTAGCATCAATTGAAAGAGAGCTTGATCTGTCCGAAGGTCATTTGCTCAGGACTTCAAATGTAACTCCAAACACCAGATTTACGCTTATATGTTCTCATAAGCAAGATACGCGTCAAAGAGAGTGGTGCATAATCGGGAATAGTAGGATAGGAAGATTATATGTTTAGAACGAGGAACCTTCAGGACCCTTTAATGTCGGGTCTGCAAATGTCTTGCCTCGACCGTGCCTGCCTCCTGACATATCTTTGGAAAGCAATCATCAGGCAACATTTGAGGCAACCACAGATTCAATTGCATAAGGTGTTTCCTCTATTTCATGTACCGATACTCTGTGCCACTGATCCTGTCTCTTGCTCCCAAATTTTCAGCTAAATCTAGGAGCAAATCTTAAAACCGCATGGACCTCAGATCAAAACCATACGTAGCGTGAGAATTGAGTTATTTTAAGCCCTACATAGTACTCCTATACCAGTTGAAATCGCACTATCATACACCAGGGACTATGCAATATAACAATAACCTCTAACGCAGAAGATTCTTCAGCCACTACTAGTCACATTCAATATGTACCGATAAAATTGCTATCTCAAATTCTTTGAACTACCAAATGAGGAGTTCACTAAAAAATTAACCTAAATGCAGTCCTTCAGTTAATGACCAATCATAGCAATCATACATTAGCAATAAGAATTACA
Source organism: Eucalyptus guilfoylei (assembly GCA_016097605.1). NCBI lineage: Eukaryota > Viridiplantae > Streptophyta > Magnoliopsida > Myrtales > Myrtaceae > Eucalyptus > Eucalyptus guilfoylei. The sequence goes on along the minus strand of CM027862.1, from coordinate 5,375,889 downwards.
TGTACCTCCAGAGCCTAGGAGATAAGTGAACAAGAATCGTTATCATGAGACGTAGGAAATTACCAAGCTTATTTCGACACTGAACTTGAAATCTACACAACAGAAAATTTTGTTAGTCAACAGTCCAATGGGAGATATCTACCCCTCTTGGATTTCTCAAGCGCAACGTGCGACCCAGCGCAAGAAAATATAAGCAATAAGTGTGCTCCGCTCCCTAGCCTTTTTAGAAGGTTTCCACAAAGGAAGGTCTAGTAAAAGACCCACATTTACACATACACACGTACTGCTATCTTCTCTAATGGTTTCTGAAATAGCATGCAAGTATAAAAGCACCAAGGAGCATGAAGCACGCTTTCACTTTTGTTTTGAGTCAATATCTTTCATCGACCTGAAGTGTCAATAGTGAGGACACACAATGTAGCTCAAGAATACAAAACTACATACAGGCTTACAAATGGATTTGTCAAGGACACTGCCTGCTCTCTTCAACAGAAAATGAAAATTTAAGGGCACTTGATGCAAGTGATCTCTAATTCTGTGTCCCAGCTGCCACATCCTCAATTATGGTGACTTGATGGCAGTGTTGATGATTAGGCTTTGGTCACCTTTACAATGGAACATGATGTTGTCCCAGATATGTAAGATCACCTCTACTTACAAGGAGAATCACATAGAGAATGTTTGAAACATGAGAATTTGCTTCTCAGTCATCTTCATCCTCATCTTTATTATTCGGGTGATTGTGCTTCTGAGCAAAATACATCTCTGCAATCTGGATATAATAGAGGAAAAATTATTGAGGAAAGCCAGTGAAAGAATAAATAGTCACTGCATTTACCCTTTTCCCATACCACCTCTATCTCAATATGGTGTACAAAACAACACAAAAACTTAATAGCTGTTTCTCACCTGATCATTATGGGCTTGCTTGCTCTGGTGCTTTATCTTCACACGGACACGAACTAAGCAGGGAAACCGGAGAGAGATTCCCTTCATAAAAGAATTCATGACAAAGACTTAGTGATGAATAAAGACTACAAGTTAATTGCTATTCATTGGTAAGGTCTACTGAATAGAAGCCCCCTCCTCCTTTCTTCGCAAAGAAGAAGAAGAAGAAGAAGAAGAAGAAGAAGAAGATTAGATTAGCAACCTTATCAGGATCTACTGTTCCAACTGCATGCACGATGAACAGGGCTAATGGTTAAATCTGCAGCTTTCACCTCCCAAACCTGGAAGAGAGTTGGAGTTCATATAGAAAATAATTAAATTTTTGCAGAGACCAGAAGCGGCATGCAAGAAATATCAATGAAAAAGGAGAATGCAGAAAAGATAAAAACAGGTGAGGAACTACCTCAGAAGGTTCAAACCACACATCTGGACTGATTGTATCTGAATAACGATAATATGTCTGAAACAAACCAAGAAAAGAAGTTACAAAGTAGAATCCTTCTTTCCCTTCTTTTGTGTGTGTGTGTGTGTGTGAGAGAGAGAGAGAGACCTTTGGCTTGGAATAACCTTAGGGCGAAGACTGACAGATCGTTCTTCAAGCATGGCTTCAGAAAAACCAGTTCCTAGCCGCATTGCCAGAGAATATCAAGTCATGTTTTGATAAAAGATCGAGCGTCATCAAACAACTAAGCAAATTATTTTCTCTCACCAATTTTACAAATGCTTTGAAACTCTTCATTGGAACTGTCATAACAAGCAAGGAGAAATGCGCCATACACACCTATAAAGGAGAAAACCCATAAACTCTGATAAAGCTTTATTTGAAGTTTAATGTGGTAGAAACTGAAGCATACATTGGCCCATGAGTCCAGTATAGACAGATGTGAACAGCTGAGGCAAATAAATAAGGTAATAAAAGATATTGTCCATCAAGGCATATTCATCGAAGATAATATCCCTATGTTATCTTTTAGGGATGTTTGGAGCAGGCTGAGATCAAAATAACCTCCGAAACAGGCAAAGTTGACTAATGTCAATGAACAACATAATGACCATATCATTGATACACAATTATCAAAGGTTCATAAATAAATTGAGGAGTGGTTTTTGTAATAGAAAACATAGCCTGCAGAAGGAGCCACGGCCCTGACATTTCTTTCAAATGATAAAGCTCTCCTTATCACTTAAACCAGAAGATTACTACAAAGGGAAAAAGGGCATAGAGGTCGAGCCTCAAGACATTGTCCATAGTGAGTATAAGTAGACGATCACTTCAGTTAAGTCAGTTTTCTAATGAGCACTTACCTGTACGCTTCCCACGACCATGGAAAGCGGCAATAGGCACCAAATCTACTGAATCGCCAATACTGCAGAAGGAAAGTGTCGTATATTAGACATTCACATACCTGGCGCAAGACTATCATAATGACCACGTTGTTACCTGTCCATATAATCTTTCTTCAATTTCAGCCAGTTATTTGACCTCTTTGAAGGCTCATATGTAGCATCTCGATCCAGTGTTTTGATAATCAAACCTTCACAACTGCACCAAGTATGTCAATGGTATGCGGAAAAGATAAGCAAATCTCAATTATAACACTTCGATATTATTTGATCACCAAGTGAGCATATTTTTACAATATGCAGTAAAGCCATTCCTTGTGAGAGATAGTTGTCCAAAGGGTTTGACATGGAGAACTCGCCAATTCATAGGAATATGGCAGACAAAAAAGCAAAGAGACAAAATGAGAATCATAACACATACTGCAAGATCTTTTTGAGCTAATAGTATGAGCAATCGAATAAGAAACTAATCAGGGTGCCTCCACCCACTCCACTCCACCCCCACACCCCCCAAAAAAAAAAAACACTGAAAAAAAGAGTTAAGAAAAACACATGCATGTGCACAGAGAGAGAGAGACAGAGAGAGATCCTGCTAATGTTTTTCAGCTCAACTGTTCACATCCCAAATAATGCATTATGGCATACAGAAAAATTCCACAATTAAGAACTCTTATGTGAGTCGTTGACATGATGCTTTTAGGCAGGTGCTCCAGTAGGCTTAGACACCCAATGTTATAGAACAAGAAGAAGAAGAAGAACTACCAAGTGTTTAATACAATCAACTAATGATGTGTGACCACTGACAAGCAAACATGAAATACCGTACTGCTATGGCATGAACAGAGTATAATACCTTGAATTAACAGCAGCATCAAGAAACGTTTGTATCTCCTCTATATCATTAGATGTTATTGCGGTGGCAAACTGAAAAAATCCGGGTTCTTCCTTGAATGAATCGTATAGATGCTGCACAATAACACAGCAACAGGTCCATGAGAATGGACATTACAAGATTTCACAAATTGCATGAACAGCGGGGCAACAAAATTGTCAAGAGTCAAGACCTGCTCCTAAATATGCCAGTACCTCTACCTTTATCTAGTCTCTGGAATTTATACTTTCCAATGCCTGGATAGAATTAAGGGCCAAACTTTTTTAAAGAAAAACTCCTCTCAATTCCTGCCAATCATTTTGTCCCTCTTAAAAGATGAATGGCCTCACCAAGCTCTGGAACTACCCAGTTCTTAATAAAAAGACAATAAACAACTTCCCAGGCTAAGACAAGACATTTTTACAACAAGGTCTTAGCACATAAAAAGGTAAAGATCTCGCAAATAGAATATCATTTTAAGTTAAGCAGTTCCAAACAACGCATGGCCCAGAAATGAACCGGCACTTTTCACTATATATTAAAGCGGAAACACCATTAAAACCTACACAACCAGCAAGTCTCTCTGCTCTAGCAAGAATTTACTTTTCCAATAAGGGGAAAAAGGTACTATTAGCCCCTAGTTGGAAAAAAAAAATGGCAATACCTCCCTCCGAAGTTTGAGCTGTTCCTGAATAAGTGGCTTGCCATTTAAATAAAGCACGTCAAAAGCATATATGCAAACATCCACCTTGATCTCACTCAAGACTACATTTTGCGAGCTCGCGTACTGAGGATCTGCAACAGAAACTTTGATCTTAGGACCTGTTTCAATTATCCCTTGCAACCATCTCAAAATAAGAAATTCTCAATCAGATCCATCGCTCTCTTTTCAGTACAAAGAAACCAATCACAGAGGCATAGGCAATATCTTGAAGTGTATAGATATCAAAGTGAATAGAACAGTAAGTTGAGCACTGAGGTTAAAATTCAAGGTTCAACTGCAATCAAACAGGATGTGAGTATATGGATGCCAATAAATCTTGTTAGCCCTGTAACTACTGAAAAAAAATTAGAAAGTTTGTTAAGAGAAAGAAAAAGAGAACATATGGGAGTATAGATTCGTGTGAGATCTATTGGTGACTCACATCACACACGTACATACTAGGTCAGGAGTTACAATTAACAAATATATAAGTAATAAAATCTCAACAAGAAGCAACAAAAACATCACCTTTTTACTTACATCGACATAACTAACAACTAATTTGAGGCGATGGAAAGACACTGAGCAAGTAAGGTACCATGAAAAGTTAGAAGTAAGAGAAATAATTGTTAAAGTCAATAAATCCCACATGTACAGGTCCCTCTGGCAACTTATCTCGTGTCATTATTGTTTTAGTATCTTTAATGGCTAATGGCTATCAATAGCCACAATATTCAGCTCTGAGTGATTGCCAAACATTCTCTGTAAACTTGGCTCACTTGTATTCTCAACGTATACTAGGAGATTCTGCAAATGCCAACAAGCCAATTCAACTAGCTGATCTATCTTACGCACAAATATCAAAAGCAATGAGAGAACGCAACAGGGTCACTGCACCAATTATGCTTGAGCAGATAAATAAGAGGCAGCCTGAACGTGTAGACCAGTTAGTGAACAAGGATTATTTTTTCTATAAACGTCACTAAAAAGTTGAAAGCAAAAAAGATTGTTCCAGAATTGATATAGCACCTATAAGTGAGAACAGCCTTTTGAGAATCTATTACCTGGAAAGGAAGAATCTTTTTCTTTTCTCGATCATAAGCGACAAGTTCACAATCTAGAACAAATGATTTAACGGCTTCCTTCTTTAATCTGCGTAACAAGACATGCCGCAATTAATTAAATTTAATCAAGCAGTCATGTACATTATGAACTTTCTCACTGTCAAATACAAAGTTAAGCATTACTTCCATTCACCAGTTACCTACCCAAGCAATGGCTATCACTACTGAATTTCTAAGCTAGTAGCCATCTGAGCCGCCGAGACTTGAGATGAATGGTCTACATATTGTGTAAAAGAAACCTAAAAAAAAAGGCCCACCTTGATACCGTGGCAACAACATCTGGAAACTTGCCAGTGTTATGTTCAGCATTTCTACTATATATCTCGACAGAATCATCCTCCTTATAATGTATCTGTTACAACAGCAACATTATATGGCAAAGCCTTAAATAAAATAACAAGTGGTGAGAAAGAAATTCACTCAGATGCATCACCTGTGCACGCTCCCCATCATACTTGTATTCACACGTGTATACCATGTTCTGGAATTTACTTAAAATCTCCGCGACACCTTTTGTTGGTTTTGCAAGCATAGGTCCAACAGGGACCCCCAAAGAAAAAGTACACAACTTTGGAAGATTCCATACACCGTCAGTGAGAAGAGCAGGAACTATTTTATCATAAACTGGAAGAATGGAGTACACTTGCTTAACGATCTTTGCTGCCTGTAACAGATAAAAGTCATAAATCATGTATAAAAGGAAGCAAGAACAATTCAGAAAGGTAATCCTAGTCCAGACTTTATATGGAAGGAAAAAATAAAAGAGAAGGGAAAAAACCAAAATAAAAAGGTGTTGACACAAACTAAACAACCACACTTCAGAAAATCCAAGTCGAATCTTTCAATTAAAGAAAATAGATCATCACAATTCTAGGACCGGCAATTGAAGAAATACATGAGAAAAATAGAACTAAAGCATTAACACTAACCAAAAACTAGAGGAAAAAGAAATATTTTTAGCAGCATTAAACCCTCCAACAATGACACGGACGAGGTAGGCAATTCTAACTTCTTTGTCAAATACATTGCTACTCTCAGGACCCAATATATGGAATACTTCCGTATATGTGAAAAAGAAGAGTGAGTTGATCAAAAGACGAAGGGTTTTAGCAGAAGTATAAACATTTCTGTTTCTAGTATAAGCAAAGTTTTATTGAAAAAGGACCAAAGGGGTAACATCCCTACACAGAAGAAAATGATGTCCAAGGGGAAGCCACCCACATATAAAAATAATGAACAAAGAGCACACTTCTGAAAATGCCAACACTACATAAATCGATGTTAACATATGTAAATTTCACCTCTTCAAGAGGAGATTGAACATCTGTGGATGGTTTAGAATGTTTTTCAGCATATACAGCAGCTTGTCCAAGTGCAGCTAAGAGAGTCTGCTCTGCTAATCCAATCCTCAATTTTGTCTGCAATACGAAGTTTAGCTCAAATAAAACCATCAACAAACACGAATCTAATACCATCATAGAAGTCTCAACCATAACCTGAAGTAGGCGGATCAAGTATTGAGGTTCACAATCAGTGGCTGCAACAAGAAGCGCTTTTATATGGTTCTTTTTCTTTTCCTGACTATTCTGCCCCGATTCCTGTGAATATGCAGCAAGTAGCAGATTAACCAAGGCAGTAACAACATTGTAAAAGATTTAGTCCAATTGAATTAAATCATACCCGGTTCATGGTCCTAAACTATTAGGAAGAGGGAGTAACACTGATGCATAGGACATTACATCAAATTTACTTCCAACTGGAACCAAGCATCTCCTCTATGTGCAGACTAACAAAGAACTGGCTTTGTCACAGGGAAGAAGAATAAAGGGAAAAAAACAAAAGACTAAGGAAACGTTCAACTCAACATAAGTTTACTAGATGCTGCAATTACACCCAGCAAAGAGCTCATATGACTTCAACTCTGTATGGAGGACAATAGAAACCCAAAACATGAGCAGTTATGCAAATGACCGAGAGAAAACCATTTTATAGCCCTCACTGCAGTAGATGTTTGCATTGCAATGGCTTCAACCGCAAAGCTAATACTTAATTCCCCTAGCAACGTACCTCCAACTGTCTCCGATAATGGAGGTCTCCCATGAAAATACGCATCAAGGTCAACTATACATAGGATAGCCTCTTGATCTTGGGAAGCTGGAGGCACAGTACTATGTTACACTATGTCAAATACTAACAACTAATTATCAGCTCTTAAACGTACTAGTAAAGAATATATATATAGGAAAATACAGAAGCCACAGAAGTTCCAGATTATATCAACACTCTTAGAGAAGAAATCAATTTCAAAGAAACAATGTGCTTCAAGTACCAAATATATTCACCAAAGTCACATGATACAGGGACTAAGTAAAAGCTTTAGCTCTTGCAACAAATGTTCCAGCATTTCAAATGCATAACCTTAAAGCAAACAATACTTTGAGGACAAGGAATCAATAAGGACGACAACTAATAGATGTACGAGAAACAGATCCTGCTATATTTTTCACCATATTTTTATCAGCTGCTATATCTCTCGTTGATCTCAATTTGCAAGCAAAGAGATGCATGTACAATTACTACTGCAAAGAAGAACTCAAGAAAAGTAACAAAGAGTTATTATACCTTAGCTATGAGCCGAAGTATCAAATACTTTGGCAACAGTTAATGCATCAGGCTTGCGCATTGTGGATTGAGATGATCGACTTGCTTTAGCGACAAGGCCCAAATCTCCCAACTCCTACAACATAAGCAAGCAAGAGGTTGAGCATTTGTACAATAAAGTCTACATATATAAAGAACAAAAAAATCTGTGTCATGATCCAGTATATTGGATCTTTTAGACCCGTAATGCAAAGAGATGGCTAATAGTTAAGAATCCTAAGTAGGCTTTACATGTGTAGAAAGAAGCTCAATTCCCTGACCATCTAACGGTGAGCATTTGGAACTTTCGACAGATTTCAGCTAGATCCTACAAAAGTGAAAATGTTGAGTACGTTTGTCAATTTCAATTATTTGGATAAGCTGTACGCCACAATTGAAAGTGAAAAAGTTGAGTAAGTTTGTGAATTTCAAAGATTTTGATAAGCTTTATGGCCAGAATTAAATGGAAAGTGACAAAAGCCAACAACTTTCTGGAGAGAATAAGGAGGAAAAAGACATTGAAACTAGCCTAGCATCATCAATTGTGACATTAGGAAAATCTTCTCAATGTTCAATTCCTCGTCAGTGGCATCAATAGCCTTGTAAATTACCCCTTACTAGATGATCATGTCGGTATCATTTTAAAAGTTTTCTATAGTGATCCATATTATCATGCCCAAAATCCTTCTTCTGGTCAGTGGCCTTGAAATCTTGCTTGTAATATTCCGTCTATGGAGTATCATGTTAAAATCTTTTTATTTTTCAATCAACTAAGTTGATTTTCTCTACCACTAATACAATTCCTGAAAAGCGCCTGTAAGAATAAGAACAAGAAGCGTAGAAACTCCCCATGTAAATTTATGTTTGAATTTCAAATTTCAGCAAGCATGAGCCGACACTAATCAACAGAATGTAAAGACTAGAGCTCCACACTCTAGCGAAAAGTTCAAACAAGAGGATGAACGGATCAGATACATTTAAAAGATAACCTTGTATTGCTTCTTAATCTGCACTTCTGTCCTTCCACAGGCCTCAGCGAGCGCCTTAATGATCGACGCATCCCCGATTCCCAGCTCCAGCCCCTCGTGAGCGGGAGCAATCCTGTTGGCCAACAGGTACACAGCAGCCACCAAATCATCCGGGGTCGTGGTCATCACAGTCCTCAACGCATTACACACAATGTCCGTAATCACAATCCTCCCGCTCTCGTTCGATATCAGGTCGAACGCCAAGCACACAAACACGAACGGAACCCTCTCGCCCTCGCCCCAGCAAGCCACGGCCTTCGGGGAGAAATCCGCCGGCTTCTTCTTCAGCAAATGGATTTTGCCCTTCAATTCCTTCACTCTCTCGGCAGACGAATCCCCTTTCTTCGCCTTTTTCTGGTCGGGGCATTTCTCCGGATTCGAGCCCTTGACTTCTTCAATCAGCTGGCTCCCTCCGGCGACAGCCTCCGATTCATCGGCTCTAGCTTCGACCGCGGCCGAATCGGGCTTCGAGCCGTCGCTAGGGTTTTCGACCGGGGCGGGATCGGGGGACTTGCGCTTCTTCGGCGAGGGAGGCGGCGGCTTCTTCTTGGCGGCGGCGGCGGCGGCGCGCGGGCGCGGGCGCCGGACATGAGGGCGTCGAACGCCGAGGGCTTCGACGACATCCCGCGCTTCCGCGGCGGCGGCGGCGGCGGCGATGAGGAGGAGGAGGAGAGCGAGAGGGCGGCGGAGGGAGGAGGAGGAGGAGGGTTTAGCGGAGGAGAAGAGGGGCCGAGCGAGAGGGAGACGAGCCTGGGATTTAAAGCGAGGCTTGGAGAGCGGCAATGGCAGCACGAGCGAAGGAAGAACATGAAAGACGCGCGGGCGAGACGGAGGTTGAAGTCGACTGGAGGTGAGCTCGGAGCAAAAATGGCGGGAAAAACAGAGTCAGACAGTCGTCTCGCTTGTTCCGAGGTTCATCCATCCATGGCCCTAGTCTAGTCTGCTTCCGTTACCACATGCCAAATCGACATTAGCGTCTCTCTGATTAAATGCCCACGTGGATCGTTCAACTACTGAAATTATATTCGGACCTTGAAACGAGTCTTGAATTTTCAACCGTGCAGGGATCTTGGATATGTCGAATGGGTAGTGAAATTATGTTCGGATCATGATACATATCCTTTTTTTGATTGTAGGTCAAAATTATACATATCAATGGGATGGATTAACATTTATCCCAAATCATGAGTAAGGATTCGTAAAGATGCGTTCGATTTGACTTTGGGAGAATGTTTTTGAGAAAATGTAAGGAGTTTTAAATTTATAGGATTTTCTAAAATAAAGTGTATTTAAAAATCATAGTGGGAAGCAATTTCGACTTAAATGTCTCTTGACAAAAATTACATAATAAAAATGGTTTTTACTACTTAATTTAAAAAAAAAAAAATTTCTCAATCTATTTGTCAATGGATTCAACTATCAACAAATCAAATCGATTGCTAGCCAATCTCAACAAAGGTCATGCACCAGATGAATGTTGAGCGATGGCCACTTGGGTTTGCACAACCCAATCGAGTCACGGGACGTTGGGCCTTGCTGGTTGCACAGCCTCCTTCCAACTTTTTGGGAGAAGATGGATAGTGCCAAGACTTGTATTCAAAGAATATTGCTTTCTAAATGACCTCCGAACATGTTCTTTGTGCAAATTTCCAAATTTCTACAAAAAATTTTCCAAATATCATTTGCATTTCGCAAAGATTTAGGGCCTCAACGCACCTGGCAACGTCGAACCAAATGCATCCTAATCCTACGACTCGCGATTCCACAAAATAAATTGAAACCTAACTTCTTGCTGGGCTTTTATCTACGAATGGACCCACTTCAGACAAGGCCCATGTGTCAGACTTCAATGCCATTAGGCCCCGCGGCCCAATCGGCAAACACTCCAAGCTGGCATGGCAAAGTAGCGTAGGTCCTAGGTACCTACTAGGCTACTACTAATCATTCTCTCCATTTCCCATCCTTCTTATTCGGTCGAAAATAATATTTTCTTTGAACCATAAAAAACCACGTCATTCATCAAATTCAACGATTTTAATTTAAACTTGTTTCAGAAAAATATATTCCTAAAAAAGATTATTTATATAAATAAATGAACAAAAATTATTTGTATCGTTCATAAAAATGTTTAAGTATGAATTATTATTACTAATGAAAAAATTTCATCGATTAATTATTTAAAAAAAATTAAAATTGTTAAATTTCCGAAAAATAAATGAGGCCAAAATTTCCGTGACCATAAAATCTTACTTTATTCCAATCGAAGACTTATGGTGTTGCTTTTCATATCATTTTCTTAGCCAAAAGAAAAAAAATGAAAAATGCCGGCCCATCCCTTGATGGGAATTTCAATGCGCAACAAAAATTTAGGATGTCGGCACGAGCTACCGTCGAAATCGAAACGACACGCGCGAAATTCGAATGATTTGGCTTGCCATATGCCTACGGCTCACATCACATCGGTGCAGAAATTTCAAGACGCGCGCCTAATGAGGACGCGATCGACGACGTTTCGAAGACGACTTGCAGGGAGATGACCGCGAGCGAGGATGCGTCCATGGACGGTCACGGAGACCCCGTGAATGGCGGGGAGGCCCCGGCGGCCCGAGCAATTCGACCGGTCAGCATCGGTCCGGCTTAATCATACGAACGCTGCCCGTTTCTTTGCCATTCCCCACACGGAATGGAGCCTCGGACCCTACGAGACTCGATTTTACGACGCGTTTTCCATCTCTTATCCATTCGACGTAGATAGAGAGAGAGCATGAGATCGGGATTTAGCGTGATCGAATATTCCGTGATTGTGTCTGTATCATAGCCTGATTTCACGTCGATGATGCATTCCGATAATAGAAATGAAATTAATGCACATTCATTGATTAGTTTTATCTATATATCTATTAGTTGATTGCTTTTGAACTCAGTGGTTGCGCAAACTTACGGTGAATAAGGGTGTGGCTTGTTGAGCCAAGTGATTTGGCCTCCAAAGAATGTACATATATAGGCCTGTGCACCTAGGCATTCTTTCTTCACACGGAATATTTGTTTAGACCGATTTCCATTTGATTTTTACATATCACAAGAACTTACCTTACATGGAAATCCTAAACTTCTAAAATACAATTGAACCACATAAAATGCAAGCCACAGGTGGGGTAAGTGAATTGACCAAATATCAGATTTTGGTGATGTAGCGCCTATATGGACCTTTGGGATGCATCCCTGGTCCCATAAATTTTAAGGGTACCTTGTGATCTCGTACACTTTTTGACTATGATAAAGAGTGCTAACAACCACCTCTATAGAAGGATGACAAGTCATAGGAAACACGGTGGCCCATGACAATGCTACATCTTCGCAACTATATGGACCTCTAGGATAGCATGATAGATTCTCCTATGGTTTCATGCACTCCTCGACGATGATGCGAGCGCTTATGGTTGCCTCTATGTGAGGATGGCGGGTCCAAAGGTAACGTGTGGCATGTGCTAGCACCGACATCTACGATAGCATGATAGGTTAACTTCTGGTTTGATGCACCTGTCAATGACAATAAGAGAGCGCTAATAGTGGCGTATTTGCAAGGATGAGAAGACTTAGGAACACAGGCCACACAATAATGCCGATCTTGCATGTACAGGAACCTTTAGGATAACCCAATCATTTAATGTGAACTTTGACTCACTTGGTATCATAAATATGTTCCCATCTCCTTTCAACATTGAATTCGAGTATCATTCTACTAGACTAATTCAAACACGGAGCTAGATCACTATAGTTCTAATGAAATTAAAGTGGACAAAATCGTTAGTGTAGCTAAAAGTATGATCCAAAGAAAACAAACGTCACATAGAATAAATTCAAATTGCCATAACTATAATCACCCAAAAAGATTTGAGATTCGATTTAGTTATAACAATCCCGAATAATTCTGACTCATAAATTTCATGCACGGGTGCATCCTCTTTAGTTCGCTCATTGCATTTATTTAACATGCCACAACAGGAAATGCTGAGCTGCCCATTTCGGAGCTTCCAAGACTTTCCAAAAGTAATCAGACTATATTATGTAGTAGCTCAAAAGGCACCAACCAAAGCAAACACGTCTTAATTATATTCGGCCAAATGCACATCAATAAAGAGCTATATGAAAAAAGAAAGAAGAGAAGAAGGAGGAGGAGGAGAGAAAAAGGGCCTAAAGCTACTTAAGATCTAAACAACCCCGTTAATAAAGCTGAAAGGCAAACACCGACGTGACAACTTTCAAAAAGATGGGCAACGAACGGAGACGGGAAAGCTAAGGCCGAGAGAGCTCATCTCTCATCTCCTTTGTAAGAGCCTGACCCAGCCGGTGCAGTCATCGCAACCTGCCAAAAGCGCACCAGAAAATAAGGGAGAAGCTTCACGTTCTCCCCCTCCCTTTCGTCCCGTCTCGTCCTTCACCCGTCGCTTTCCCTCCCTCCCTCTCTCTTTCTCTGTGAAGCTGAAGCGCTCTTCAGGAGGAGGGAGGAGAGAAACGACGACGCGAAATCCCCGATCGATTCCGCAGCCACATGGCGACGCCGCATTGAATGCGTGCAACAACACTCCCCCCGCATCCTGTGTCTTCTCTCGCTCTCAGGTCCCCCCCAGCCACCCCCTGCTCCCCCCGTCCACGCATTTTGCTCCCGCTTCGCCTCCGCCCTCCTCTCCGTTAGAACAGTAATCGGCGACGGCGGCGGCGGCGGCGGCGGCGGCGACGTCCGTGTCGCGGCGGCTCCTCCTCCTCCGGATTCCCGTTCTGCCGTCTTACTACTCCGCCGGAGCGTCCGGATCCGTGTCCTGTTCTGGTCAACGCCCCCCGGCAGCCGTGATTCGGTAGTCGGATACACTGATCGGGAGGGTCGGGCGTCGGAGTCGGTTTTCGCGCTCCTGGAATCTGCGGTTTCCGTTGGAGCGCGCTCGACTGAGCTGAGCCGCCGGACGGCTCGGAGTCGGAGGTGCGGGGTTGGTTTTTGGCCGTTTTCGGGGCGCGCTAGGGTTGGGTTTGATTGCGGGGGTGAGGAATGGAGGCGAGGATGAAGAAGTATCGGCAAGTGAGCCCGGAGAGGGCGAAGGTGTGGACGGAGAAGTCGCCCAAGTACATCCAGAACAGGAAGGTGCCCGTCGTTTACTATCTCTCCCGGAATCGCCAGCTCGAGCACCCTCATTTCATCGAGGTGCCTGTCGCTTCGCCGGAAGGGCTCTATCTGCGAGGTAACCGCGAAGCGGGGAGCTGCATTTGCTCTTTTTTGTTTTAGTTTTGGCCCATTCTCCGTTGCTAGGGGAGTGACATTTGTTGCGGATACGGTTTTGTTGTGGCAGATGTGATTGATCGGCTGAATGTTCTTCGAGGCAGAGGAATGGCGTCTATGTATTCATGGTCTTCCAAGAGGTACACCAGTTCGAATTTCGCTCATTAATGGGTGATCTCTTGTTGCATAAAAATTGCGTCTTGGTTCATCTGGGGTCCATGTCGTGTTATTGGACAATTACTTGGTAAATCATATGAGCGATGTGGCCTGAATTATTCGATTCGTTGATCATTGCAGAAGCTACAAAAATGGTTTCGTCTGGCATGATCTCTGCGAAGATGACTTGATCCTTCCATCTAATGGAAATGAATACGTCCTCAAAGGCTCGGAGCTTTTTGATGAATCCAATTCAGGTGAGGTAGATGGTGGTCTTTTATACTTGACCTTGCTGCTGACTTTAGATATGGTGGAGAATTGCATTTGCTTGTGAATTATATATGACTAATATTAGCAAGCAGAAAAGAGAATAGAAACCTGGGCTAAGCTGGCTTACTTCCTGTCTTGCTACTGCACATGTTATACAGATCGTTTCAGTCCTGTCATGAATGTCGGCATGAGGAATTTGAAGCAATTGCCAGCTCCACCTTCTTCTAGAAGTCAAGATGATTCATCGTCATCTTCAAGCTTGAATGGAAAAGAAGCAAAACACTCTCAAGAGGATGAACATTCTTCTCCAGTTCATCACACCGATTCCACTGACGTTTCACCGCAGTCAACAAATGGAAAAGGCTCCGGTTGGAATGGACCTTTGAGCTTGACGGAGTACAAGGTGTATAAGAATGAGGGTTTAGCTGATGCATCAACTCAGACTGAAGAAGATGCAAGCAGAGGTCAAACCAGAGAAACTTGTACTAGAGGAGTCTCTACTGATGATGGCTCGACCGAACGTGAATGCAACGATAGTTGCCAAACCAAGGCCTCATGCTCGAAGGAGACCTCTGAGATTTCTAGTGATGCAGTTTCCCCTCCGCCCACATCGTCTAGTGCTTCTTCATCAGGTGGAAAGACTGAAACTCTGGAATCATTGATTAGAGCTGATGCTAGCAAGATGAACAGTTTTAGAATTCTCGAAGAGGAAGAGATCCGAATGCCAACCAATGCAAGGCTTAAAGCTACCAGCATGTTGATGCAATTAATCTCGTGTGGATCAATATCAGTGAAAGATAACAGTTTTGGCTTAATCCCAACTTACAGGCCCAGATTTTCCCATTCAAAATTTCCATCTCCTTTGTTTTCTACATCATTGATGATGGGGGAGCTCGATTGCTTATCAGAAAATCCACGGTTGATGGGCATTAGGCTGGAAGATAAGGAGTATTACAGTGGGAGCTTGATAGAGACCAAGTTTCTCCGGGAGGATGGAGATGGACTTAGCTCTCTGAAGCGTTCCTCTTCCTACAATGCTGGCCGGTAACTCCGATTTCCTATGCAGTGCTCTCTTTTCTAGATTTAGTTCTTTTTGCTAGTATATGTGTACGAAATGAATCGAGAAAAATGGGTATGCTCACTCTGGTTGTGCTTTGTTCTGTAAAAACGTATTGCAAAAACCAGTGTCCATTTGTTTGCACTATTTTGGAACCTCAGACATTCAATTGAATGTCTCTCCGCTGTGAACGATGAGCCGACCTGCAGCTTGCAACTCAAATCTCATTGCATCTGTAATAGGATTCATAAATCGGTCAAGTAAATGACATATAAACACCATTTTTTTATGCTAAACATGTTGAAGGTGCATATTTTACAGAGCATGTTTTTCCCCACTCTCGAGGGGGCCTTGGCTTTGTAAAAGCTGTAACTAGTGGTTTTCTTTGTGAGGATGGCTGATTCTAGACAGTCGACAATCTCCTTTGCTCTTCTCAACCGTTATGGGGCTATAATAGTTGTGAAGGCAATATTATTTAGAAGAGAAATCCTTTTTGTTCCTTAATTTAGATAATTCTAGGACGTGTTATTTCTCTCGCAGGTCTGATAAGCCGTTAGATTCGGCTGGGGAAAGTGAGAATGGACGGTCAAAATGCATACCCCTATCGATTAAAGCTTCAATAGCTAAACAACCTCGAAGTGAGTCTATGAGATCCTCTCTCTGATAAACCAAGAATTTCTTCAGACAGAGCAGAGAGCTCCAGAGCATTATTTGCCAACTCATCGAATGGTAACAGTAGAAGAATCACCGAGCCTTCCCCAGAGAGCAACCCGTCAAAGAGAGACTCGCCCTGGAGGATGAGCAAGTGATAAAAATTGAAGAAAGTTAAGTTTCAACTTTGTTCTACTTCGCCTAATTTCATTGAGGGATGGGGATCTGTATGTTCATGTTGGTTGAAAATTGTTATACGTTTTGTTAAACAGGCTTGCTTCAGGAGCTCGGGTTATAATCCAATCTAAAGCACCTTCCCACATCGAAGTTGGCAGCTGTTAAAGAGACTTATAAATCATCAAAAGGTAAGATGCACCGATTCCACGTCGTCTCTGCTTGTGGGTGAAGCATGTGAAACTTTTGGAAAAGCTTCATTTGAATTTTGAATGCTACCCGAATTGAGTTAGCGGGCCCTCTTGATAATACTTCATACATCTGGAAAGTTGAGAAAAAGAGGAGAGAAGAAAAGGTTTCTTGTGTAGTGGGGGACAAGCTCTGGTGATGTTGAGCGAATTTTTGGGTTCAGCTTTATAGAAAGTGGGTTTCTCTCTTGATGGCATTTCCTCAGTTGCGGTGCTTCCACAGTGCTGCATCACCTCCTAGGACTGTTCCTCCCTGCAAATCCAATGAGAACCAACTGTTTTGTCTTGAGACTCTTACACAACAAAAGCAAATACATCGTTTACCGTTCTGTGCATGGATGGAGATGTTTACATATTAAATGCATCATTGGATGTTTTGTGCATGGATGAACATGCTTTACATGTGGAGAATCATTGAAATTTCTCCATCATTTACAAGCGAAGATGAAACCATGTGGGAAACCGAAAAGGGAACAGAAAAATAGGATCCCATGTGATGCAGTTGACTCACCAACCATATGAAAAGGTCCTTTGGAAAGTCGACACGACCACGGTTTCTCGAGTGTAGTGTAAGTGCACCAGGGTCAAACGTCGACTTTTGGGGCGCCATCTTCGAGTTCCCTGTCGCCTCAACAGTGTGGTATTGAATGTTTGATCGAGTGGGAATTCCACTGAGAAGGTGGGGTCCTGCTTTTCATTTCATCTTCTTTACATTTGGGACCGAAAACTGGAGTTGGCATGGGAACTTCAATTTGGAGTAGAGCATGTATATGGGCAGAAAGGGAACACACGATACTCATCTCCGATTCTAATGCCGAGTCTTCTTTGAAGGGACAGAGGTGCATGTCCATATTGTTTTTTGCATACGTTATCCTGCGCCTCTAGGAGGGATGTGATCACTTCGTATCCCCATTCTTTCGCTCTACATGTTATACCGATTGCATAACTACAATCTTCATGCATTATACCAAGTACAACGTTCGCGCATCTCTGTCCTCGAGGTTGAAAATATCGAAGTCTTGGAGAAAAATCTGAAATATCTGGTCAAAACCATTGCAAATCAGTCTCTGTTATCATTCCCTTCTTTTTTTTGATGACCTATCATTCCCTTTCTTTTTCCCTGAAGAATCGAGAAATTATAGTTAAATCAGGGTGTCCCACTGGTAATAAATATTGGCTAGATTGACCTAAAAAAGAATCTAAAAAGCACGATGCACGAGAGCTTTTACTAAACTCTACTTTTCAGAAACTCTCGAATGACGGTGCTGCACTTACTGTGAGAGAGACAGAAGCTCTGAGAAGGGACCAGGCCTCAATCGATTCTTTATGCGGACTTTAAATGATGTTCGGTTTAAGAGACCAGTGTGCGGGGGCTGTTTGTCATAAATTGACACGCCGCATCTAATTGACCCCAAAGGCGCTTTGGACAGCGACAAATCCCACGTTCGAGGCCATTTTTGTCAGGGACGGTTTACTTTTCCTTTAGTTTGGAATATATTAATGCGTTGAAACCGTGAGTACGCTCCCCTAGATCTCGACTTCATAAATTGCAGGGTCTGTTTTACCTCTTGTTTTTCTGTGATATGGTTCGGATACTCATGAATCAATATATATACAAACACACACACATATACATGCGCGTGCGGTTATTTATCTATTTTAATAGTAGAAAAATAAATTTCAAATTTTGGGGGGCAGTGTGGTAATGTTTGTCCCGAGACTTTTTAGCAGTTCTTTCGTGTTCCCCCTAGAATTTTTTAACATCAGAATGAGTCTAACATTGAAAATTCTGAAAACGGAGAACTCTAAAGCTGATTACAAGAACTTCTCCCGCACAGCCTAACTTTCATTTTCCCTTGATTTTGTTCAACTCAATCTCTTAGGCAGTCTGACCAAAAATAAATAAATTCTTAGGTAGAGATAGCGTTATCGTACAAAGTTTTCGAATGACTTGTACGCTTAACATATGCCTGGGCAAGAAAACCGTTGCTTGAATTCAATGGTTAAGAGAGAACAAATTTGCTTAGCCTCGTTTTCGGACAGGTTCTTAACTCTGGCCCGGTTGCCTAATCCGCTTGCATGAGTGAAGAAAGGGCAAATGCGATGGATCAAGAAACAGATCTGATATAAATGATCAGAATTTCTCGTACGGCAAGAACAATAAAACTACAGGATGATGCCACAAAAAATAAATTCCCTTTTAGGAAAGCTTTTACAAGATAACATAACCATACTAGGTGTCTCAAAGACCCTTATCTATCACTCATGCCCCGATTCTAATTAAAGAGGATGAGCTGCTCTGTGTAAAACTATTGACTGTAGTGGTCATCTCACGACCTCGGGTGTGCCGGATGAACATGAGGCTGGAGGACCGCCTTGCATCTGTCGTGTATTATAGGACTCGCAACTTGTGCATTTGTGTGCCACAATGTGAAACTGGACTTGGCATTGTGCTCCGCAATCATTGCAGAGTATCCAAACCTATCAAGCACAATGAGTTCAATTTAGAAACTTTGAGCGAGGGCTTCATGACTTCGAACGAATGCTCTTGACTATATAGAGTAAATTCTCACCATCTTGTTTTGGTATGCTTCAGGCATCGGAGTTTTTGCAATCTGTGATGATATTCAAGAATCAACAAGCGATTTCCAATCCGTTTGGTGCAAGCAAAATCCATTGAAAGAAACAAACAAACAAAACAGAGATTCTGTTCAAATTAGTACCTCTTGATCGAGCCTCCTCCACAAACTAGACATATCGCAGATTGACTTTGAGCAAACAGGGCATGAGTACCTGCAGAATCCGAGAATGATTTCGATGTAAATCACGAGAGAAACTAATATTTAGTCGACTGCAAGGCTTAGCGAGTGAGCGAGACATATGGTGCTTACCTGAAGTGATGCTCCATTTCTTTGACGCATTCCAAATGTATGGTGTGTCCACAAGGTAGGACAGTTATATCTTTCATTGTGTCGAACAGGTACTGCAGATTAATATAGAAAATTTAGCGATTCCAAATTCAATTGACAACATCAATGTAGAATTTTGGCTCTGTATCTTACCTCGAAGCATACAGGGCAATTGTGATGCATTGCCCTTTCGACGCAGCGATGGGCATCCCTCATGGACTTCGAATAGCAACATCCTATAACAAATGTTCTAAGCATATCAGAAGTAAGTCTTTTACAATCAAACTGGAATCTGGAGAGTGCTACAAAAGCAAAAGGGGAAAAACCAAAAACATAGTTTTCCTAGAAGCCGCACTCACCACATTTCTTACAATGGAAGTAATTCTCCTTGCCTCCAGTTCTGTAGAAGCAACAGACGGATTGAGGATTAAATATAATGATGAAATATATGATACATAAGTGTACATTTGGTGAAATTAACAAAATAGAGTTGCTTATAAAACAAATGATGACAGAATGAGAATATCGTGGAACTACTCGAGACACCCCAGAAATTCAACTATGAGGAACATTGCTTGTTAATTTACCTGCAGATACCGCATTCATCACAATGGTATTGATTCTTGAAACCTGAGAATGTGGAGCAACCATGAGGTCAGCTGATGCAATCATGTGGCAGAGACTGGGAAAGAACTGAAGGAAAAATCGAGAGAACAATAATTACATCATCATCAAAGAACTTGCACTTGGCGCAGAAATACTTGCCCATGCAAACCCCACAATTCTGGCAGTTTTGTTGAACCTGGCGTATTGAACATTTAGGTAAGTACCATCATACGCTGCTTTTCAATTACATATCTTTCAGTTTTAAAATTCACAGCTTACTTCTTGTTCGGTGCCACATGAAGAACAGATGACCTGAAAGGCCAATGAGATAAAAGCACTATAAAAAAGCAGAACAAGTAGACAATCATAAAGTAATTGGAAATAAACCATCAATGAAGCAGAATCATTTCATCATTGTATATTTGATCTAAGAACAAGAGAGGGAGATTGTGCCTCAGCATATGATTCGGCAGGTAAACAACATTATTGTCAGTCAATCTCAATCGAAACCAATACGATTGGCTGCTGTGAAACTATCCTTCTCGCATTTCATTCGCAGTAACTGAAAATGCAAACAGGAAAATCCATCCATGCCTTACCAAAACCCAGATCCCCTAGGAGAAACAAGGACAAAACAAATAAACCTATTCACTAAGAATGTAAGCTGGAAAATCATGCATACCTGTTTCACTTCGTGTCGCGGAACATCATGCCGTTTTAGTGGCGCAGTTTCGAGTGAATTCTGCACGATACCAAAGATTCAAGGGCATCAATCATCAACTATCCGTACAACAATGAACCATGGACAAAAGCATTGACTAATTTCTCTGCATTTCTATACCTTCGCTTCATTGTGACAGTGCCTGCAATCAAAGACCTCGTCACAACATGGTGCTATTATCTTGCATCTTCTCCTGTAATGTGCACACCTAACCAGCAAAAAAGGAAACACAAAAATTCCAATGAAAAAAACTTCTTTTCACAACTAATACACAAATTCACGAACAAACTATGGTACCAACCCGAGATTCCCAGATCCCAGATCCACCGCTCTTCCGCCCTCCATTCTCTGTCAAATCTTGATATTCACACCCCCCTCTTTTCCGCCCCCTCAATCTGCATTAAGCCGCAACCACATCCGCAGCAGACGATCAGAAGCAGACCCACCAAAAGAAAAATGGCAGATGAAAGACGACGACGACGAAGAAGTCAGTCAGAAGAGAGAGACCCAGCTGCGACTAACGACCGAAATCCCTCAACAGAACACGCACAGACCCAGCAAGAAAACAATCAAACGAGGGTGGTCGACTGCGAAACGAGCGAAAGAGGAGGACAAATTTATACGCGCAGCTCCAGCCATTTCTCGTACCAAGACGAAAGGGAAAGCTGACGCGGGGACACCTCGAATCCCTGCCCCGCCAATCAATCGCGCGAGACTTGCTTAAATAGGAAAACATCGATCCCTCGTCGGAATTTAAACAACTGTTACCCGAAATCAAGACGAACCCACCTGATAAAGATCGCGCCTTGAAAGATCGGAGCTGAAGCCTGTTCGAATTTATGGCCGAAGCGAAAAGTGGATTGGCTTTTGCGACTTGCCTTTCGTCGTGCGCAGCCGGCGGTTTTTATAGAGCCCATTGGTTCCGACCGGAAGGCGGGAAGAGAGAGGACAGATCACGTGATTTGACGATAAGGGTCACGTCGCTTTGGTAAGGGGCCTTTTCCCGGTGGGGTTAACGGATAACCGTCGAGGGCATTTTGGAGACGGCGGGTGCTTTTGTTGTCGGGGTCGGATGGAGGGGATCGTGAATCTCCACGCGCCGACGCGCGAGCGTGCGCTGCACAGTACTTGACTTCGCCCTTATCCTTTTTCCTCTCTTCCTCCCTTACTTAGTGTCTTTTTTTTTTAATTTTCTCCCTCCATTTTGATTTCGATTTCAATTATTTTGCTACTTATGATTTTGTTTGTTCTTATATGGACTCCATGGAGACATTTGACCCTCTATTTTTATTTCCCTCTTATGTTGTTTTTCTATCCAGTAATTTCACATAAATTCAATTAAAACTATATCGTTTTTTTAAAGGGGCGGCCAAGGCCGCTTAATTGTCACGCCGACTATTGAGTTTTGTTATCTTTTCTTCCCCGCGATGCTGGTCTCGCCAATACCACGGCTTGTTTTGTGAGGGACAATTCCCTCCCCCCCCCAAGATTTTTTATAGTTGAAGGAATAAACTATTTTTAGATTTGAGAGTTGTGCAAGTTGCAAAAGAATCTATTTCCCCATCGTTGTTCAAAGGGATAGAGCAAGTCACTTCAATTGGGATCTAATGCACTATCTAGATTTGATTTGACTCACCTATATAAATGATATCACTAAATTGAAATTCCATGTGTGAATTTGTGTTTATCACGCCACAAGTAACAAAGGCAATGGAGATTGAATTGAAAAGATAATTTCACCAAAAGCGGGCGGTAATAATTTATATTTAAATATTTTCGTGAATGATGAAAAAATTTTGTTCGTTCATTTTTTTAAAGTAATACAAATCAATTAGTTTTAAAAATATTTTTAAAATTATTCATTTCTTGCGAAATAAACATATTATTTCAATCTTAGGTGCATTTGGTTTAGCATTATTAATAAGCTTTTGGCCTTCAAAGTCATTTGGGAAAATGTCGAACCGTTTGGCAATCATTTTGAATGAGATTTCAAGTGAAAACTAGTATTGGGAATACCGAAACTCATTTTTATCTTTTAAAACTACCATCACCAATTCTTCAAATTTTTGATTTTGTCCTTTATTATTTTTTTATTGGAAAAGGACCAAACCCTTTGCTTTTATCCTTTCTCTCTCTCCCTCCTTTTCTTTTGATTTTGTAATTTTTATATTTTCTCTTTCCATTTTAATTTCAATTATTTTGCTCCTTGTCATTTTGTTTGTTCTTTCATTACCTTTTTTTTTTCTCTTAGGATGTTTTTCTATCCGGTAATTTCATGTAAATTTGGTCAAAACAATCTCGTTTTTCAAAGGAGGCTGGCTAAGGCCACATGGTCGTCACGTCGGCTATTGACTTTCGGTATCCCTTTCTCTCCAGTGATGTTTGGTCTCGCCAATACCACTGCTCATTTCGCAAGGAACAAATTTGCCCCCTATTTTGATCGTTGAAGGAATAAGATGTTTCTAGATAAGAGAGCTGTGCAAGCTACAAAGGAATCTATTTCCTTGTCATCATCAAAAGGATAAGGCAAGTCACTCCAATTGGGATGTAGTGCACTATCCAAATTCCATTTCCCTTACCTATACAAATGATATTACTAAATTGAAATTTCAAATGTAAATATGTGTGTATCATGCCACAAGCATCAATGGCAATGGAGATTGAATTGTAAAGAGGGGCAACAACAATTTATGTGTAAATATTATCGAGGGTGATTGAAACTTTTTTCATTTATTTTTAAAATGATATAAATCAATTAATTTTAAAAATATATGTATATATTTAAAATTATTTATTTTTAGTGAGACAACGGGTCATGGCGCGTGGTGTTCAAGCTCGTCGCCGGGGAACACGTGGCGGCGGTTGGACCACTGTCCCTTTTGAAGGTTCCGAGGATCCCCCCAAGCGACGAAGTAAAGGAAGATATTTTCGGTGCGCCCATAACAAAAAGAGGAAAAGAGAAAAAGAAAAAAAAAGCGAAAGAGAAAAAGAGAGCGGAGCGGATAGGATCTGACCATGTGCTGACAAGGACTGGGACCACTCCCCCACCGTCGCCCTTCCATCCGAGAAGATATTGGGTGGTCCGGGACCGCCACGTCAGCGTGGTCCCGGACCACTCACACGGCGCCACGTGTGAGGGAGGGAGACAAAGAAGAGAAAGAGGAGAGAGAGCGTCAGAGAGATGGGACAGGGGTAGGTCCTGTTGGTTCCCTCCCCGCTGACGTGGCGCCGCGTGAGTGGTCCGGGACCACGCTGACGTGGCGGTCTCGGACCACCCAATATTTTCTCCTTCCATCCTGTCCTCGTCCTCATTGGATGACATTGACCGTTCGTGTCGCGGCTCGTCCCACGTGGCAAGTGACACGCACGATGGCGATGCTGAAATTCGAACTCTCCAACCTTTGCATCGATGTTTCCAACTCGAGATAAAATCCCACGTGCTTTTAGGCATTTTCCTATGTCCGGATTTCACTTTAGGTACGATAATGACAAAATCCTCTCAGCGATAATGTATTTTTTTCCTCGGCGATAATGTACTTAGAAAGTTCAAAAACGTTCTCAAAACTTCTGGAAATGAAATAACAAATTATCTTATTTGAACTACTGAAAAAAGATGTCATTGAAATATAATTATCGAGAGATTGATTGAGTAAATTTCATTTTATTTTTTGAATTTGACGACGATCATTTATAATCACGGGATGTTAGGGAGGATAAAGGAGTGGTCCTAATGGAAAGTGAAGGAGGACTGCTAAGGATAAGAAAAGCAAAGCATAGAAAGTACCCTTTTTGGGGGAAAGGCTTTTTTGGTGGGGGAGAGGTGTGGTGAGTTCGACTGATGGCTGACGGTTTTCCGTAACCAGTCAACGGAAAACGAGGAAACGGACAGGCTTCTCAATGGCTGGACTCCCCTTTCTCCTCATGGCCATACCCTTATCTTATCCAAAGCGAGGAACTCCTTTTCTTGGATTTCTTTTAGGTGAAAATGGCGTATCCGAATAGACTATTTTTTTTGCTCATTTTTTACTTAAATTAAATCTCGAGACGCGAAACTTTCACAATTTAATTTTCAAATTTCCAATAATACTTTTGAATTTGATTGAAATGGGAAAAAAAAATTGTCAACAAACTAGCCTATTCAATCGATTAATA